>JAWWEO010000009.1:18568822-18762648 GCA_035582975.1 Ormyrus labotus | reverse complement strand
ATTGAGATATTTGAATCGAACAAAGGCCAATTTAAAGAGCATAAAAATACCTATAATTTCAGAGAAAAAAAGTTACCATAGTTCTTATGGTTCTTTGGTTTTAATAAAAACATGCTTTTTTTAAACAAGCTTATAATTCTTAAATTAAATTATCAACTGCTCTGAAAAAATGTTTGGTAATTAAGAATATATATAGCTATACTTTGTAAAAATTTTAAGCCATTTTTTGTTTTTGAATAAAAAGCTGAAAACCGAAAAAATGAGGTTGCTAGGAGAAACGATTACGGAAGTAAAAAGACTTTAAATTACTTTAAATTTTGGAAAAAGGTAGATCTTTTACATTTTCAGAGTTGTATAGTTTTTCTGCTTATGGAACGTATTAGTTCAAAAGATATTAAAGTTTTATTTATTTTGTTTTAATTTTTTGAATAGCTGTATCTTAGTGAATAATTGATCTCTTGCAATCATCGACCACTTATTTTTCTCTTCTTTAACTAAACTTTCAAAATTAAAAAGAATTTTTAATGTTTATCTACTAGTTTTTGTTTTATAACGATTTTAAGTTATATATGGTATCGTGATTATATATATAAATAACATATTATTTTTATTATTATTAGTATTATATTATGATTTTTTACATTAGTTTTAGCGATATCATTCAAATAAAATAAAAAGAATTACTTTTCTGTGGCTAATATTTTTATATGACTTAATTTAGCACATGCATTTTTATTCAAGCTTGTGCGAAATCAAGTTTTGTACATGGAGTTTCAAAAATTCTGTTTTTTAGGACTTTAAATATTCCAATAATAAAATTTATATTTAAATTTTATTAGCTTTTAATTAAATTCTAAAATGAACATATCAAAATAAAATAATAATAAAAATGAGATAATAATGGAAAAATAAATTAGTTAGGAGGAAGCTAACTGCCAATGACTTGGCAGCGGTTTTTTAAAAGTTATCCAAAATACATAACTTATATAATAGATGATATACCCTCCCAACTGGATATTTAGAGAATCAGGTTTCAGACTAGGACACGACAACGTAATTTAATTATCCAGGAAGTTAAGAAATAAAACGATGCGTTATTCACTAAAACCTATATATCTAGTTCTTATTATACCAATGTGTACGTTATTAACTTTTACATTATTCACACTCTGCAATTCTTATTAGCTGCAATTGCACTTAACTAAAGTTAAAATAACTTTCAACTATACCAAAAAAAGAAAATGAAATAAAACATTTTCCAAACGTGATCCTGACCTTTAAACCCCACCGATTATTTCAGTATCATCAATAAACCCCGTTTCATGAAAAAGACCTCAAAAAATCAAGCATTTTCAATTAACAAACGACATCCGACGTTCCTCCTCGGCTCGTTCTGCCGACAGCCGCAATTACAATAGCGGCACTCGATATATAAGCTCGCTCATGAACTCATCTCCGCGCCGCGGGCGCATGACGTTTCCATCGTTCGAGCTCCGCGAGCCTCGCTCTCCCACACGCGTGCACGCGCTCGTGCTGCACAGTGTGCGCCGCGGAATTACACGCGCAAACGCTTCAATGCACCCGCTTGTACAACTTTGCACCGGAGCTAACTGATGCGCTTAGCGACGTCAGCCGTCTGTGAAAAGGGAGGAGAGAGAGAGAGAGAGAGAGAAAAAAAGGAGCGAGGGAGATAAGGGCGCGCCGACGGAAAAATGCGCCGCGCGCGAAAGAGCGAAAGTAGCTCATGCTTCGAAGAAGAAAAAAATATATATTACCCCGTTTAATACGGCGAGTAACGGATTTCGATGAGTGGCGAATGCGTTTCGCTATCAAGCGGTGTATTCATGCGAGGTGCGGTCTTTTTGTTTTCAGCTAATTTTGCACGTGAATTCGTAAAGCTTGCGTTTTGAACAAGGAAGCAAATGTAAAAACGTAGAATTGAGAATCACTTTGCATTATTTGTTAATCAAAAAATTTCTCTCGTTAAAATTGCCGCCGTAAAAAAGGTGTGAATCCGCCAAAGGGAAGTTTTTGATTGATGTTTTGTGAAACTTATTCAATATTTTATGAGGCAATTATGCCGTATTTTAACTTTTATATCCAATTATACCAATTAATGTAACTTTTATAATACGAAAATAAAGCAGGTATAATTTTTAATTTAATCGTGGCAAAAGATCTCGTTTGTTACCTACAATAAATTACACGTAATGTATTCAGCGCATTACACTGTAGACTCTTTTTTTTAAAGTTCAGTCACTAACGTGTGTTAACAATTTGAGCAGTCCTTTTTAAACTTGCAAATTTAATTCATTAAAAATTCAAAACAAACTGTATAATTATAAAAAAAAAAAAAAAAAACTTTCGAAACAAGCGCGGAAGGTCTTGAAATGTTTAATGCGCCGGACAAAATACGTACAAATGTTTTTAAAAAAGAGTGAAAAATTTCCTCGTAAAAATAGAAATTGCCGCCGCGCCGTATCAATTTTTTTACAAACCGTTTCGTAACGTCATTAAATTAAAAAAAAAAAAAAAAAAAACACCTAAAACCGAGATCGCATTGCCAAATAATTATCTGCCGTACAAAAGTGGCAAAAACTTGTTTTTCTGCATACAATTTGCACTCCAAAACATAATTCGCGGATGCGTCACTCGAGCGGCAATATCAAATAATCGCGACGAATCCTTATCTCCTAGCTTCGAGCGAGCCGATCTATAAATAGCCGATGGAAACACTCGGCGATATGAAACGTCCCAAAATCCCGTGAACACCAAAAGCGCTGTCCATCTCGCGAGAAGCACCGAGCTGAATTTCAGCTTCCTCGGGCCCGTCTTTCTCGGGCCGCGACTCGTAAAAAAGGTCTCTCTCTCTCTCTCCCGAGAGAGCGCCGCGCGGAGAGGAGCCACGTCGCTCGGCGGCGCGCCGGAGAGACCTACATATTCCTCTCTCGGCTCGAGCCGAGCGCGTTGGGGCCAATGAAACGGCGCAATGTGGCATATACACATGCATCCCCCTCCGCTCTCCCCGCCGCCGCCGCCGCCGCCGAGAGAGAGAGAGATCGGAGCGGCGGCGCAGAAGCAGCGGCGCTCAGTAGTCCGCCGGCAGTCCGCCAACGCACAGAGAGAGAGAGAGGCACCTTGCTCGCTCCCCTCAGTCTAACCTCGGCCGCCACGCACGCAGCGCGCAGATCCTCCTGCTTCCTCCTCGCGAGAGACAGACCACTGCGCTATATACCGCGAGCCTCTGTTTTTTTTACTTTTTCGTTCCCCGAGGACTTTTTTAGTTTTTTTTCTTTCGTTTCGCGACAATCATGTTCGCCACGAGGATAGCTCTCGTCGCGGCGCTCTGCTGCTGCGCCGCCTCGGCCGCCGATCTCAAGGTCGAGAAGGTCTACGTGCCGGAGGTGTGCGACGTCAAGTCGAAGAAGGGCGACCAGCTGACGATGCACTACACCGGCACGCTCCAGGACGGTACCAAGTTCGATTCAAGGTCAGTGCACTCTAGTAGTCGGTTTTCGCGCCGGGGAACGAGGGATCGGAGCTGGAATTTTCAGCGAGGGGGGGCTTCGTGAAGCGTTATCAGCTGTTCGGAGGAGCTCACCGACTCGAGATATAGTCTTTGAGTTTCCGACGAGTTTTATCAATTGCAGACGAAATTCTTTATCCGGGAGGAAATGACGAGGAGGATTTTTTTGTCGCGATTGGTTTAAATGACACGGGACGTCGGGTATTCGCTGTTCTTGAATCTGGAACGAGGTTTAAAAAGAAAAACTGTCCACGGGCAGTGTAATTGAATTCAAGTTTATGTTCTGTGTAATAAGAAACTCGAGAATCCATTTTGATTTTCGTACGAAGCAATTAAAAAAAATCAGCTTTCCGCTCGTAAACAAGCGAGTTAAAATGCTTTAACGACTCGCGATCGAGAACGCATTAATTCGACATTCGAACCGTGTCGTCGATACAGCGGAAAAAGTCTCCAAAAAGTTTATCCATCGCTCCTGCGAGGCAAAGTCACGCTGATTTCAATAATCAGGTGCAAAAACTTTGAATTCCGTTACAGTCGACGCGTACAGCTTAATGACGTTCATCGCGGCGTCGAATAGCGTTTCCTCGGCAAATTTTTTCCTCGATATCGTATTTTCATCGGGCTTCGCGGCGAAAAAAAAGTACAATATTTTCCTTCGATGAAAAGCGGGCTTTCGCGCTGATGAGAGGAGAATAAAAACTGCCCGGCTACTCGGAACGGGAAGAAAGGATACATGAAAATCTCATAAAGATCCTTCATTTGAGTCTTTGGTTCAGCGAGATAATCGCATCATTCTCATTTCATTCGCAAAGTGAAAGTCTCTCTCTCTCTCTCTCTCTCTCTCTCTTTCGCTCTTTCGCCGAGAGCTGCCGCCGTATATATTCTCGTAATTTATTTACCGTACCGTCGAGCAACGAACTTGAAATGAAAGTCACTTCATCTCTCTTTCTCCCTCTCCCACTCTGGCATATGTCTATATAAAGTCCGGGTCGAAAATAGACTTTTTAATTTCCAACTTCGTGGAGCTTATTAAAAATCAGTTGACAAACTTTCCCTCCTCGCTAATTTGACTCGCTCCTCTTGAAATTAACAAACACATATAATACGTCGACGAATCAGCGAGAGAGAGCCCGTTTATATCAAAGAAAACTCCCAGCAATACTGTGTGTCCGTTGGAATAAGGTTTCGCGTTCTTCCCGCCGACGCCAATTAAAAGCGCATAATCCCCGGCAATTCCAATCGCCCCCCTCCCGACGACGACGCAAGATAATCATCGTCATCATCGCGAAACGTACGCGCGCATTAATGACAGGATAGGAGTCGCGCGCAATTTCCTCGCTCGTCTCTCGCGCGTTTCGCAAGACAACTATAATACGCGTGACGTCAGGCGTCTCGACTCGGTACGCGACCGCCGAGCGGAGAGAGAGAGAATAAGGCTCGTCCCACACGCACCGGGACTAAAAGCGGATTCCGGCAATTGCGCCCTTATCTCTCGCCGTGCGACGGTGATTTCTTAGGCTTTTCGGAGAGGGCAGGGCCGGTGTAGCACCTCGAGCGCCGGAGTGCAAACACGTGTTCCGACTAAAAATACCTTTTTCGGGGGCTGTGCGTGGAGCAGTTTCTCGCGCAGTGCACTCGGAGCCGCGAACGAATTTTAATCGTGAGCGGTGCGGGTAACGTTGGAGAAACTGGGGAACTCGGGCGGTTACGTGCTCGGGGCTAATTATTTATGTTTATGAAATTGAAATTTTTTTTGCGTTAACGTGGAATTATTTGAAGAATGCGCGATTTAAAGGTAAAGTAACATGTACTACAATGTGCATTATTAGTTTAGCAGTGACAATGGCTTCAATAAGCTGAGAAGAACAGTAAAAATGGCACAAAACGTCCATGGTGCTCTGAATCAGAGTGTATTTATACATGCCCTCAATAATTACAGCGTACTCAATTATGTAAATCCCGTGCGAGCGAATAAATAAACCGATCCATTCAATTACAAATGCAAACTCGGCCTGCAGTCTCGCGGCGACAAAACCGCCGAGTCCGAGCAAAAAACGCGAAGCGCAGTAAAACGCGGTCATCCGAATCGACAGTTCGAAGGAGCGCGGCACGAAACCGTGAAAAAAAAAGAAGAAGAAAAAAACAAAAAAAAAAAAGTAGTTCACTGTGGCACCGTGGCATCCGTCGCTCGTTTGCCTTTGGCTGTTTGGTCGATAATAGCACGGCGTCGGGATACCAGTCCGCGCGGAAACGCGAGGTAACTGAATTGCCGTACCGCCGTCGATCCCGCGGCACCTTGAACTGACAGATTCGCAAATTGCCGGCTATGGCTTTCGGGTATATAGACTAGCGACTCTCGGGTTAATTGTTATGCAGACACCCGATATCAGTCGGGGGATCGACTTCGACGGGCTAAAAATAGAAAGGATTTACTTTAGCTTGCTGCCGGGGTTTGGTATGTATATATATATGATCCGGGAACCGTTGTGGAATATTATGCCGCCGTGATCCGCTTTGTCGAGAAGCGCAAGACGATGCTTTTGATGAAATAATTAATCAATCGGCCCTCGAGCGCAAGAGCTCATTGCGGTAATTGAAAAAAATGCATAACTGCGTACTTTTAATATTCCGCTGAACGTTAAAATTAAAACCCCACTTTTAAATCGCATAGAATATGTGATCGACAGAATTTATAAATGTCGAATCACTGGGCTCTCAATCAAATAAAAACGTCCCCCCTCCTTAACGCGGACTTAAATCCCGCCGGACAATCACGGACGCTCCCGCTCTTAGCTCCTCCAGTCGGCAGCGTATAAACATCGAAATCGGAGGGGTACGCATCAGCATTCCCCCGTATTATATACCCTCCCCAGGTCGTATAACGAGTACTGCCTCCTAAAAGCTCGCTCGTTATCCGCGCGCGCGCGGAGACACGCGGAGAGAGACGACCGCGCGTTTTACCTACTTTGAGTAATTACCCTTCTTGCGCCTTCCAACCCGCGGGGTGGAGGGGGCGGCTAATAGATCCTCTCCCGCGGGGTTTTACGCGGCTTTTACACCACCGCCCCCCCCCCCCCCCGAACGTATATCGAACGACGGCGGAGAGGATACACGCGCGGCGCGCGGAGAGCCGCGGGCACGAAATTGTTTCGTGCGCGCGGCCGTTATAAGTACCGTTAATGGCGGCGGGAACAGTTATGCCTCGCACTCGAGCTATCAGCGATGCGCGCCGGAGATTTCGAGCCGGCCGCTTCTCGGAGTCGGCTTTTTTTTTGCCCCCCTCCGAGGCGTTGCGCCGCCCGACGGCCGCTTAGTTTCGGCTGGGAAATTAGAGCGGAATTTGTATTGTCTTTGTTTTTGCCGATTATTCATGGAATATGCCTTACCGCGCTGTTTCGGGCACTTGCGGGCTTGTTTGCTTTTATCGGTAGGATATAGTGATTTATCGATAAAAGGTAAGGTAACGAGAGGAAACCCTCACCTCCGACTGCCTTTTTGGCCGTGAAATTTGCCTCTCTTATATTACGCGGCGCGTGGAGTTTATGAAATGTAATTGCCGCCAGTGCGGACAACCGCGGGACTTTATGACCGTTATTGCGGTGCAGCGGACTTTGTACGCGCAGAGGCTAATTGATCAGTTTTGACCTTTTGCGCGTACGTTTCACTTATATACTTTATGATTAGAAAGCTTGCGATTCACGGCCTCCATAAAAACTGATTTATCGATTATTAAATTGAATTTACAATTGAGCGAGGCTTTATACTTTTAATAAAAAATTTAGACGCGCTTATAAATTAATCGTTTTACTTGCTTTTAAATAGCAGTGATTTATTTCTATAGTAATTGAAATCTCAAGATATTTTAATTATTTATCGAGCCAATTTCATACTCTGAAAGCACTTACTATACGCTTCCCGGTAAAATTTTCGTGCCACTCCAAGTCGTTTTCGATAAAATACTGCTGCTTATAAACTCAGCAATTTCGACTTTTGCCGGCATAAAGTATTTCTCCTTATACTGCCCTCCGCGTTTTATCGATGACTCCCTGCTCTCCGGCATACTCTTCCCAAATAAAAAACGTTCAAAAACAAAACGATAAATTTCCATTCCGAAACAGCGCCGAAAACTTGCTCCCTCGAAGACGAGAACTCTCGCCGAAACTCCCGTCCAAGTTCATCAGCCCTCGGCAGCCTCTCGCATTAAACGGTAGGCTCGCATTCTCTTAATAGATCCGAAGCATCGGTGCGGCAGCCGCATTAAAACGAAAACAACAACCCCCCGCGCTGATCCGTCCATACGACGGGGCTTTCCCCTCGTTGGCCGCGGTCTATTTACAGAGCCGCGCCACGTACGGCTCGCTTGTTTTCTCGGGGCTCCAAGTTTCGTTCTCGCGCGCATTCCGACAAGTTTCCGCGGCCGCGGCGGCGGTTTTTTAACGCGGGACGCGGCGCGAAATTGGTCGCGCGCGCGATCCTTTCCTCCCGGGGACTTTGCGTCGATGACTCGGGAATTTCTCATTATTTAGAGTCCATTTGGGGAAGCGGCAAAAGTTAGATATAAAAAAAAAGGGGGGGAAAGCGGAGAAATTAAAAGAGTCCAGGGGAAAACAAAGAGTTTTCGTTGCGAGCTTTCTTCCCGGCTGTTTTCATTTCCGCCTTTCTGCCGGCCTCATTCTTTAAGAACGCTTTGCTAAATGAGCTTTAAATAATTAAAATTCTAAAGCGGGTGGGATGAGAATTTATATTCTGTGCCTTAGATGCTTGTAACTATAGATCAGAAACTGTGAGCGACGGCCTTAAAAAGAAAAGTATACGCAATTAGATCCATTTGGTTATAAAAAATTTTAATTGAAACCGGATTTAATTTAACCGAGTTTTGGCCAGAAGAGACCAAAAAAGGCCATCTCGCCGAAATCGCTTTGAGAGTGCAATAACTTTGAAAATAAAAAATGCATCTCTATAATTACTTTATTCAAATGAAACGAAAACCAAAACTACTCTCCGCAAATTAATAAAAAAGAAAAAAAAATAAAAAGTCCGCCGAACCGTCGAAATTCGCAAATAACACTAAAGCAATTACAGAGAGCGAGACGCGAGCGGCGACAGAAAAAAAAAACGGAGCCAACAGCGAAATCCGCGTCGCTCGAGGAATGCTCTCGCGACGGTATTTTAGCACGGCGACGCGGAGGGGCGAAAAAGCACGAGAGAGAGAGAGAGAGAGAGAGAGTGCACAAAAACGCACGGATGCGTGGCGCGGATTTTCGCGCGCCGGAGCGCGAGCTTCCTTTTTCGAATCGAAAAGCTTCGCGCGCCGCGGGTGAATGCGGCTGCTCGTCTCGCTGCCGGGAGCGGCGAAGTGAACCGACTGCCGACTGCCTGAAAAATAGGTGCCGCGCGCGCCGCGTCAAAGAGGTTCTTGGAGCTCGTGTGCGTGCGATCGGAGGCCTCGTTCTTTTTTTTACCGCGAGATGTATGCTTTGATGAGAAGATTATATATCGAGAAAATGTTTTATTTTTTAAATTTCACTTTAATGGATTTATTAAACGAAGGCTGGAGATGGAGCTGCATTTTTCATAACATTTTGGGGTAGATGTATGGGGAGGATTTTATGCATACGGTACAGGAGAATTTTTGGAATTTCAGAAAAATTTTTCATACTGCTCGCGAGACAAGGCGCTTTACTTCTTGAATGTCTGGAAGCTGAAATTCCGAGATCTTGAATTTCTAGATTATTTACATAATGTATAGCGAGGAAATCGATGAAGAATGTTTAAGCTAAACATTTTAGTATACTTTGAAAGAAGAAAGATTTGCAAAGAATACCGAGAGCTTTTGTGCTCGGAGGGGAAAAAAAAATTTTTTGAAGTATTTTAATGACGTTCCTTTTCAAACTCGCGGCTATTGTTAGCTTCGTTCCTGTGAAATTAAATGAACTTTCAAGGAATTCAGAAGTTAGATAAATGAAAGTCACAAAAGAAACGCGCTGAAATTAAAAATTTCTCTTTGCCTTTATTTAAATTTAATGATAATCGTATAATTTAAATCGATAACCTCAAGAGCGTCGAACATTAATCATCCAAGCACCGAGTCATTCTGTAACAAATACACATTACAAGACCCAACGAATCAAGCTCACGTCCATTCAATTTTCGGTCGCAGCCGCTAATCTACAGCAGAAACTATATACGTATACGCACACATTTTTTTCGTGAGCAGGGGTAAGTTTCCAGGTCGCTTGGAAATTCGCTCGCGAGACTCCCGATAAGAGCTCGGCCCTGGACTCCGATAACGCGCTTAAAGCGCGACGCTCTCCTGTAGTCGGAGCGTTCGAGCTACGAGATAGAAGGTAATCGGCCTGGAGGGTTGTTTTTTGCTTTTTTTGGGCTTCTCGCGCGAGAAGCGGGGCCCGGGTGCGATGGATGATTGGCTCTCTGGTTATGTAGGTAATTTTACTGGTGAGGAGGAAGATTCGCTCTTTATATCCTGGAGGAACGTTTGTAAGACTAGAAAATTTAAGCGATAAGTTAATCCAGAGATTTGAATGGATTTCATATTCCTATCGGAAGGGTATTGAACGTTCGGCAGACCAAACTTTCCCAATTAACCGCAATCAATCAATCCATCAATTAATCAATGAACGTATAGTTCCTCCACCGGCTTCTCTGCGTTTACGTCTACCTTGGGTTAGTTCTGTAACTCGCATCTGCACGCGCGTTCATTATTCCTCGCTTATCTCACTTTCTGCGAATGTCAGGAGCTCCTCTATAGACGCGTGTTTGTATTAGTCCTTGATTGAAACTTCCTTCTCAAAAAGGTCGTTGCTCGGGGAAGTAACCCAGCTTAAGTAATGAGTAAACTTTTTTTTCCCCCCAAACTATATCTCGAATTTACACAAACCGCAGAAGTCAAGTCTCTCGGTTTATTTTACTCCCCCTCGGAACTACGCCCCAAAACCTAAAAATTCGGGCAAAAAAAGTCGCTTGGCAAAGCACACGCGAGCTCCCCCTCCCCCGAAAGCCGCTCCTTTCCAGCGAAAACAATGGGTGTGTAACGTCAAAGCGCCCCGGCGGCGCGCACCTCTCGTGCGCGCGTTTACCTTCATCCTCGTGACATTAACCCATTCAAAGCGGCCGCATAAAAAGGGGCCGCGCGCGAGGACACGCGACCGTGTCTCCCCGGGTATATACGTTATATATTCCCAAACGGTCCTTTGCTCTCTCTCTCTCTCTCTCTCTCCGTATCGCGGAAAGCAATCCGAGCGCATTAATTAGTAGCGACGCGGCGCGGCGAACGGAGAGAGAAGCTCGGCTCGTTAAATCCCGCGCGGTTAATTTGTATATCCGCAATGACGTCTGCGCACTGCTCCCTGCGCTTTCTTTTTTCTCGTGTCCCCTCCCCAAGGGAGGAGATGCGTCTCTCGGTATTGTGTCCGTCTCCCGGAGCTCTTTGAAGCCGCGCTAAACCGTTTAATCGCGTGCGCGCCGCGTTACGTGACTGCGAAAAAAAGGATCGCCGAGGAGCGCGATAAGGGAACCGGCTGTGGCGGTTCATTGTTGCCGGGAAGAAAGTCGCGGGGTGATTTTTCCTCTTTTTTCGTCGAGTTCGCTGTTTGGGAAAACAATGGATTAGTGCGTCGTTCGGGAAAGTTTCGGAGAAAATGATTGAAAGCCGTTTGGAAGTTTAAAACTTTATTGAATGTTCTCGGGTGCATTTACAACATTTAGAGTTACTGCCGCGCACTGCGTGAGAGAACTTTCTTCGGTATTCTTGAAATACTCGCGAGAGAACAAAATCTTTACCGAGTCTTTGTTAAGAATGTTATTTAAATAACTGTTGAACTTGTTTCTACTTTTGAATACGGAATATTCCAAAAGTGACTTTTCTGGAAGTGAGCGATTAAATTTTTATCTCGTCATCTATTGCTATTTTGTATTTTCGTCGGGGCTGAGTTAAATAAATTATCACTTCCGTAAATCTTCCGCGGTACGTGAGTTTAATTTCTTGTTATTTCCGATTTAAATTCATGAAAATTCGAGAGTAAATAAACTCTCATAATAATACCCTCCCCATCAAAAAATAACGCAAAGGGATTAAAAAGCAAAAAATTTTCCAAGCTTCCCTGCAATTTCAAGCGTACTTATGAAAATACGGAACAGAATTTTGATTCATCGTCGACATAATATGAAATCGTTTTATCGCTGAATTTTCGAAAAGCTCGCGCGCATTTTTCCGAACGCAGCCCTTTATATATCGAGCGTCTCTTTGAGTTTTCCCCGGCGATTTCAATTACAATGGGCATATTCCATTTGTCGAGCCGCGTAGCGTCGACGATAAAAAAGCCTTTTTTCCCTCGGCAGGTCGAACAGAGAAAAAAAAAGCGGAGGGGAAAATTAATGAAGGACATCTCGGCGGAAGCGCGCGCGGCGAAAAAATGCAAATGGAACGCGCGCCCGGTTGCATTATCCGCTCGGGTATTTCTCTCTTTGCCTCCCCTCCCCCCGCGGATGTAAATGTATAACTCCTCGTAAAATGAGTCCCGGCCGTAGCGGGGGGCTTTTTACTCCCACCTCCCGGCCTGTGGGGGATACAGGACGAATTAAAATCGTCGCGTTTGATCATTGTGACACATTTCGGGCGCGAATTCCGACGGCTCGGCCGCCGGGTTTCAAGCCCGGAATATGTCGTATCATTAGGGCATTGTACGGTATTAATCAATTTCCGCGGATATCGCGTTTGCGAAATTGCGCCGCGATGGGGCTCGATCGTTATAATGATGTAAAATTCACGGTACGCTTTTATCGAACGTTTTTAAATTTGAATTTATATAAACTAATGATTTAGTCTGGCCTTTTCGATGAAATTGCTTTTAATCAAAAACTTTACGATTCTGCTCGAAATACGATCTGATTACAGACTAAAAATATTGAAGAATATTTTGCGGAATTATCGATGAACCGAAGAATCCATTTAGTGCAATGCGTTAAATATACGTGAAATTAAATTAAATTATCCTTTAATGATTGCCGTGCTAAAACTAACTCGTCATTCTCCTTCATTTCGAAAAGTCGGCAGATTCACATCCTTTCCATCCGAGATGTAATTCAGTCCCCCCCTCCTCCAGCGAATATACCAGCGGTAAAAATTGAAATCACCTGAAATATAAGTTGAATCGGACCAGATTTTATCTCGGAGGGCAAAGCCATCGCATTAACGAGATTCCCCGATCATAATCACTTCCATTAAGGATTAACTCTCTCTCGCTCCTCCGTCTCTCGCGGCGGCAAGTTTTCCGTCTCCAAGTGCGCAGCGATGCGCTGATAACGCGAAGGAGTGGATTTTAATTAAGAAACAAGATGCACAAGCCCTAACGGATATCTGCTCGTCCGAGTAGAAAACGCGAGACGCGAGCGCGCTGGATTTAATTAGTGTCTCGGGCAAAACCGAACTGGAGAGACTGGAGGGGACGGGAAAAGATGACGACTTGCATATCGCGGGCTTTCGACAATTTTTTCTTGACCGAGCACGTTTTTTGCAGGCTCGGACGGGTCTTCTCGGATTTCAGCGGGAGTTTATAATTATTGGGTAAAAAATGGAATTTCCAAGGATGATAATATTATGTACAAAGCTCCGTAATACGATAAAAAGCTCTCGGCTTAATCCACAAGTTACATCTGTACCGTGAAAGCTGGTCAAAGTGTGAATGCAGACCGTCGCGAGGCAAAAAGGCAGGGTAAAACCTTAAGAAGCTTATAAAAACGAGAAACGAACAAACGAACGAAAAAGGCCAACTTCATAAGGCAGCAAAGAAGCAACGACACGTAAATAAAAAAAAAGAAAAATAAGCGAACCCGGAGAAGCCGGTAAGGTGGGAAAACAGGAAGACGACAACGGGACGGCGTGTCGCGCCGATGTTTAAACGTCCTTTTTTTTCTCCCCCGGCGGCTCGTGCATTTCGGTCGGTTGGCTGCCGAGGTTCCCTTCTTTATAAAACGCGCGCCGAAGGTGTTTCCCCGTCTGCGCGTACGAGGGCCCTCGTAATGAAAAGCGCATAAAACGCAAATTAGCTGAGCTCGCGCGCGGATTCAGAGCGGAAAACGAGGATGTCTTCTCGCTTAAATTCCTAATCCCGGCGCGCAGCTGGCTATAAATAGAATATATGTATAATCCGCGCGCGCGAGAGATGCAAAAATTCTTCCCTGAACTTCCGACTACGCGACGCGGTCCGCGTAATTATGTGCGTTTTAACGTTTTTTTTTTCTTTCGGAGGGAAATTAGTTTAGCGAGTATATATTTTTCGGTACATATGTCGCGCGTTAATTAACGTGTTTTTTAATTGGCGCGCTTTGCTTTCGCGAGAGAAATATATATTTTTGGTATAAGTAAATATGAGAATTTTCGCGTCGGGCGTACGTATATATTTACCGAGCTTGATTGAAAATAAGCACCTCCTTCCGGCGCGCATAAATTTGCATAAAATAAATTGCCGCGATCGATATGGCTTTCATGTTCGCCCAGCACTTGACGCTCCTCGACGTATCAGCGACCGCCGTCGACATTGTGCAAGTATTTTTTTTATTCTTGCGCAAAGGTCTGCTTTGATTCGAAAGTAGCGGCTGTCGAGCGATTTGAAATTATATGCTAATTAATTAAGTCCCGTTCGAAAGGACGCGGCGTTCATTGACGCGAGCGTCGAACGGAGCTTTTTTTTTCTTTCGGCTATACGCTTCTTTCGTCGACAGATGCGTTATTTAATTGCGTTCGACGCGTGTTTGATTGATGAAGGCCTCGGGCTGATGCAAAGTAGATAAATATGTAAATAAATTTTTGGGAACTTTAGAATGTATTGATAGTAATTTATTGCGCGAGTAAAAGAATTGATAATGCAGTGATTGACGGCTTTAATTAATTATATGGATTAATAAATTTTATATAAATGCACACATTTTCAACGGCTACTCCATTAAAAACAAATCCCGTTTACATCCGGGCCAAGATCCTCTCTTACACGCTTGGCAAAAACACAAAAACAAAACCAACCCAAGCACTCGAGCTTTCCAAAAAGCGGAATTACAAACCCTTTTCTCCGGCAGCGACAGGCGGCGGGCCCTACCTACCCTCCCGCCCCGAAAAAGCGCCTTTCACTCCTCGCGAAATCTTCACTCCCGGAGATTAAACTCTTCGCGAAGCGCGTTCCCCGCTCTCGCGATTCTCGCACTCTCGCAATATGAGGCCGGGGGAGAGAGAGAGGGCTTTCAATTAAGCGGGCCATTGTTCCCCGAGCCGCGAAGACAAACAGGCGCGAGAGCCCGGGCGTTATTCAACAAGTCGGCCCTGTCTTATCGGGAGAGCCGAGCTTTACGTCGTGGCCTGCGTCGATTTACATCCCCGATGCTTCACTTAGCGGAGCTTTAACTCGTCAATTCGAAACTTCCCCCGATACTCGGAGGCTGGGATGTGCTGTTAACGAGGTCGGCGGAAAGTTATATTTATTAATAAAATGTGGCTTGAATTGTAAGTTGAATGATAATTTAAACGATATAACGATGATGATTTAAGAATCGGATTTTCGAATCTATTTATAAATCTCGTCCGAGATCCTTATTAAACCGAATGAAACGTCCTCGTCAGCCGTCCGTCTCGTAAAGTATATCGAAAAAAATAACAGACGCAGGTCGAATTTCCATAAACAACAGCTCTGAAACGTGAATCTCCCTGATAATCTTTTCGCATTCCACGACAGTTAGCGTCAATAGCGTCGAACGGCATCCGAGAGAGAGAGAGATAGAGATAGAGAGCAGCTCCGCCTCTGCGAAGACTGACATCAGAGCCGCGGCGTCGGAGAAACTCGTTTAAGGACGATATATGGGGAGCCGGCGATATTTACGAGCTCGCGCAATGTATTCATAGGTGTTCTTGATATGCAGCCCGGGGAGATCCTCTTCCGGCGAGTCCGCAGGGGAGGCGGAGGAGGAGGAGGAGCGAGCGTATACGGGCACGGACCGGAGCCGGGCGCATCAATTCATAATTCAGGAGCTTTTGAGACCAGATTGATGCTCTGCGAGACCGAGCCAATCCCCGGCGCGAGCGCGCTGCTTTATCTCGAACGGGGGGAAATAATTCACTACTGCCCAGCAGCGGACTTATCAATCGCGACTTCTTGTCCCGGGGCCGCTTCTCTCGCGCGGAGGCGAGCTTTGTGACTTCGACGGGATGGAGGGGAAGATTCTGAAGACGGGAAATTACTGAAAAGTGGATTTAAAATTTACAACTAAATTTTGTATTCAGTATTTTTAAAACTAATTGTAATTACTTGTAGTGTCATTTGCCAATGCAATATTTTCAAAACTCTCGTTTCGTAACTGTATGCTCAAACGCAGATATAACAATGAAGCAACTTCTGAAAATTAAATCGCGCGAAACGAATGACCAAGCAACCCCGAAATCCCAAACGACTTTAAAACAAGCAGCTTAAACCCGCTCGGTTAATCATCGCGAAGAAAAGCGAAAAAACTACTCGCTCTCCCGCCTGGCAGTCTTTAATCGCCTCTTTAAAAGCGCTCGAGCGGCCTGTTGTCCGGCCGTTTCATTCTTCCCCGGGTTGGCAGTTCGCCGTCGGGAGAAGAAAACGGCGTTCTACGGCTCCATTAAATTCGCTGGCGCTGACGAGGCCTGCGCTCGCGTCGCCGGCTAACGCGAAAACCTAATCCCCCATTTCTCTCTTTCTGGTCGCGCGATGAAAAATTCAGCGCGCGCCGCGCGGTCGTTAAATTTCGATGCACGAGAGAGAGCCCCGATTCGTCGCGCGAAGACGGCGTTAAAGTTTAAACTGTAAGCGCTGACCGAAGGCTCTCTTATACGGCCCTGGGAATTCGCCGGGGGGAAACGGGATTAAGCTGTTTCTTTTTTTTTTTTTTCTAGATTGTGTACTCGCGCTGGGAAGTGTCCCATCGCGTCGATAATTTAGGAGCGCGTTTACCATTTAAATGAGCTGCCTGCAAGGAGTTATCGTTAGGTAAAGAGCTTTTTAGACAGTCTGAGAAAGAGATCTTGGAATTCGGGCGAAATTGGATTTTAGCTAAATATAAAAGTAACTCTTTTGAAAAATACTCCTTTAAGAAGCATTTTTTGAGAAAAAAAACGCTACTGTGTCTGCTACGAAAATGTGCGCCGCTGTAAATCACTATTATTACCTCCCACTAATAATTTTCCTTAAAGAGATTACTCTTCCAAAAATTTAATATTCATAAAACGCTTCGACTCAAAATTCATATCTCACGTTGGAGCCGACATTATTTAAGAAATATCGCAAATCGTGCGTTACAAACATTGCCTCAAGACTCCACTATGGATGATTGCACGGCGGTCGCTCTTTTTCGTTTCCCGCGTAAATAAGCGAACAAAAAGCGCGAATTTTTCTTTATTATACGCGCTCGCGTCGCCAATAAAATCGATTCGTCCCCTCGAGCAAATTCCATTAGTAGTTTCGTCGAAAAAGAGAACTGGGCAAAAGCCGAAACGGAGAGGTTTCCCGTACGGCGCGGAGCCGCGAAATCCGGATGGATCGGTGGTCGGCGACTGGGGCAGCTAACGGGCTTTGTTCTTATAGTATCAGTTGCATATAAAGGGGATTACGGTACTCGTTGAGAATTATTCTGCCATTTGAAGGTGGACTCGAGAAAGTTTTGTTTTAAAATGACAACGTTTTATAAACAAAAATTGTTTAAATATCTTCAGAATAAATTAAATCTTTTGGTTTAAACATAAAACAGCCCTTAAGAACGTATATCCGTCCCACTTCGGAACTGCGGCGCTTCCCCAAATTTTTCAACTCGCGGCGAATCTCTCTCTCTCTCTCGGCTCCCGTCACAGGGACTATAAACGACTCTAGCAGCTGCGGCTCGAAAATACAGAGCCCCCCGTCCCCGGAAAAACAACTACACATTGGGTTAGGTCGAGGAATACGAATAGTCTCGGTGCGGGCTCGCGCAATGGGGTGAAGATAGCGCGGGCTCAAGGCTCCGGCAATATCCCACCCCCCACGACCGCGGCGGATATACGGAAAAATAGCCGAATTCCGCTGAGTTCACTCTCGCGGGAATAGACTCCCCCGGATAGGTGTGTGTGTGTGTGCCCGTGTGTGGGTGTAGGCGATTTAGCCGGCGACTCATCGATCCCCGATTTAAGCCGAGTTTTTTTCTCCCTGCAGCTGCGCGAGGCCAATCTCCGGCGAGGTCGCTATCTTTCTTTCTCTCTCTGTGTGTTTTTGGGGACAATGTCTTATTCCCGCGGAGTGATTCGCTTTTTGCGGGCCGCCGGTTCACTCTGCGTGAAGCCGCCGTTTGTCACTTGGATTTCGGACGATATATTTTGGGGGAACGATACGGCGTCGGGGTTGGATTTCCAATTGATTCGGGCTGCGGAGCGCTGCCGCGATTTTCTGGCGGAGATAGTCAATGTTGCAAGTGAATTGAATCAACGCTGATTCAATTGTTTACTTTTACTGTCAATAATAAGAAACGCACTCCGAATAGTAATTAATAAATGCTGCTTTCATTGAATAAAATAGAATCGAGCAAGTTGACTTAAAATCAGAGTGCACTAAAAAAGCTGAAGCTCGAGTTATAGCGAATAAAAAAAAAATCATTCGCAAAAATCGTATTAACTCCCGACTTATCCCTCCGGATTAAAAAAAAAAGAAAAAATATCCGCGGTAACCTAATATTCCCCTGTTAAATATTCATCGCGGCTTGTCCATTCCGCGGAATCTAAAAAAATATCACGGCTCCCGAAAGGAATTTTTTTCGGCACGTCGATTATATCGCGCAACGAGTAGAAAAAAAAACCCCTCCCCCGACAGAGAGAAAGAGAGAGAGAGAGAGAGAGGAGCCGCACCGCAGTGGAAGGGGCCCCGCGAGTCCCGTGAAAAATCGTCGGGCCGTCGCGCGTGTCCGAGAGATCGCTCTCCATCAAATATTCATACGAGCAGGTAAAATACTCCGTTCGCCCGATAAATTTAGCGGGAACGTGCGCGGAAGCTGAAAAATAATCTCCGCGGCCCCCGCCGCCGCCGTCACGCGCTCTTCTCTATATTCCGAGGACGCGCGCCGCCCGGAGATCGAACGATCTTTATCAGAGGGATAAAGTGCAAGTGACCTCTTTTGGCATGATTATTTTACAAGCGGAGGGGGGGGGCCGTTTCGAGTAGTCGCTGGGATATATCATTGAATCTTTTAGCCTGTGGGTGTTATCTCGAACCGCGCAAATCTCTTCGAGTCGCTCCAATAATTTTTTTTCGGCCGATTCGCGAATTAATCAAAGATTAAACGACCGCTCGAAGCGAAAGTTCCCCGTAGCCTCCCAAAAAGCCGCGGGCCCTCCCGAAAAAGCTCTCGGCGACGTCGGCAAATAAGCGAGGGGGGAGAAATCCAGCTCGCTCTCTTCGTGGGTGCGACAAACCTCGGGCGTGCACGAAAGACAAACAAAGCGCAGCGCGGCGACTGCGGCGGTCGCGACAAAACCTAAACCTGCTCTCTCTCTCTCTCTCTCTCTCTCTCTCTCGCGATCCGCTTAAAATTCAGCGCGCCCTCGGCCTTAATTGCGCGGCCGCTCTCAAACATTACAAAGAATTAAAGCGAGTCCCGCGGCGCGCGCTAATTAACAACGCACTTACGTCGAGCCCTTCCTTCCGTTCCTTCTTCTTCTTCTTCTTTCACACGTCGGGGCAAAAGTTTTCGACCATGCGAAATAATTAACGAAAGCCCGAGAGCCGAGAGAGAGAGAGAGAGAGAGAGCGGCGACAAGCGAACCAGCACTCAAATATTTACCGCGGCTGCAAGCTCCATAATGCCGGGAGCAGCCCTGGCCGCGCGGCGCCTCGAGCTTTTTGCAAGTTTTGCCGAGCTCTCCTCCACGAGCCGCTCTGCCGGCCAATTTTCTGAATGGGAATGCCTGGGACTTTGCAGACTTTGTTTGTTTGTCGGGCTAATATTTAGAGTGCAAGAGCAAAGTCGTTGGGATTTAAAAGTCCTGCCGTAAGTGCCGATTTCATGCTGAATTTCGGCGTAAAAAAGCGAATCTCGAAGCCGGAAGATTTTTTTTTTAACCGGGCTGTTGGAGCATTCTCGGGTTTTTACCAAGGAATTAAATAAATCCGTGAAGCTGCTTCGTGCAGTTATGAAACTTTTTCATCTTGCACTAATAATACTTTCAAAACCGCGTTAAACAATTTAATTAACGTAATAACTATTTTCTGTTTCAGGTAAGCCTCGTCAATAAATCGTAATTTACTTCGACGACGAATTGTCATCCAAAGCGTAAGTCATTTACGTATAAAAATTAGCGATTAAAATCTTACAATGGCCGTTCGCGCTCTTTTTCGCCAACACAGAGACCGGCGCAGTTCCGCTGTTCCTCGAGTTGATATTGGACAAAGGTCAATACGCGCGCGCCTCTCAATGCTCGTGTTTCGCTGAATGGCCGCGCGGTAAAGTTTGTTAAAACGATGAAATTCGATAACTGCCGCGGGTGTGGGCCGAGGGTGTTTGTCCAAGTTTTATTCGATACGCGTGCGCGCGCACCGGCTGATGCCGCCGAGAGAACGCTTTTTTTTTGCGCCGCAACGTTGTGCCGAGAGTGCGGAGAGACTGGGTTTCGCGGTGGCCGACTGCTCATCGAATCGGTTTTTTTCTTTTTTTTAATGTGCAAAGTGGAGCTGCCGCTTTTCATGCGCTTTGTTGTAATTTGCCTTGTTGTAATGTGGAGCAGTTCGGCTTTTGTTTACCGGAATGAATTATCGAGGAGCTTCTCGGAACCTTTCGTTTATTCATTTCGAGTAAATGTACATGTAGAAGGGGAATTCTCAATTAAATTCATTCTGCTATTTGAAAAAAACTGTTATGTACACTTCAATCTCGTAATTTATTTTTCAAAATTTTATATTTTCCTGCAATTCTACACTTCAAATTCGCGCGTCAATCCAGTTTACCGATATTTTTATCGAGTTCCACCTGTATTTTGCGTCATTAAGCCCCACAAAAAGCTGATATCCCGGCGTTTCCAATAAGCAGAACTTCCAATAACTGTCCACCTCGATGCAAACGCGTCACCATTAGCCTCTTTCCGTCGAATGAGGCCTCGTAAAAAGTCAAAAATCGCTCTCGAACCGAAGCAGCATACGAACGAACGAAAAAAAAAAAAAACTGGTATTCGAAAGGACGTCGGACGAAATTTCGGCGGAATCGGGGCCGAACGATTTTCGGCCCGCGGCCGCATTCCGGACTTTCACATTTCTTCCTTCGCGCCCCGAGACAAAGGCGAACCGGGCCGAGATAACTTTCGGCGAATTGGTACTCGAGGATGGCATCGATGTGCACCTGCTTATTATCGTAATTGAACGTGTAAGCGCTGCCTTTTTTTAAACGGGAAGTGCGATGCGTGTCGTTTCATTACTATTACGGTTTATACAGTTGTCCTGGGTATTTTCTCATGGCGTGACGTTTCTGAGGTAATACGAGTAGTTAAACGGCAATTTTGCCTCGCTAAAGTGACGATTAAAAGTGTTTTTTATGTTTCGTTGAAGTAAAGCAGGAAGGTACAGCTGGAAAATGAATTTGATTAGAGCACTTGCATCCTAATTAATCCAATTCAGTAAGCAGCAGGTTGAAAATAATTACAGTAAAATTAATTAAAACGAGCTTGAGAGACACGTTCCGAGAATTTAATACGGTTTCAAACATGCAAGGGTACTATTTCCTTCTGTCTCGGATCTCTTTAAAATGTTATTCCGAAACTCTTGCTCTTAAAGAGCAGGGACACGCTTCTTTTTCTTACTAGTATATCTAGATTAACCGACTTGATAGGAGAACGGAAGCACGAAACAAGAATATTCAAGTTTAAACGGAACGGCTCCGCCGAGTTCAATCGAGTTCCAATTTTAATGACACCATTTGCGCTCCATTTGTATATTAAAAAGCCAACATGTGCGGTCTTACTTCAACTGGAGCACTCGGCTGACAGCGACGATCCAAAATTATTCATTTCTGGAGCAATTCCATCAGGTTTAGAATTGAGCTCTCGCATTTGTTCAATCTTTATTCAGTATTGAAATACATTACTTCTAAAACAGAGGCAACATTTATTGACCGACACCTCCAAATTAAGCGTAAAAAAAGAAAACGTTTATTTAATTTTCTTTTTGAACCAGAACGGAAAAACTCGCAATCCCACAATATTCCCTAATGGCGCGGCGTCTCCGAACGCGGCCCAATAAACAGCATTAAACCGTTTCCTGGTCTCCCGCGGAACTTCCATCCCCGCCTCGCGGCTCCTTAGAGAAAAGCGAAGAAAATGAAAAAAATTGTCCGCCGCAATTTTCGCGCTATTGAGAAAAATCACGACGGAGCACACGACTTTCTCGCGGCTTATTACTGCCTCCTCGGGGGGAATTTTCTCCGCGGACAGACGTTAGCGCGCGAGCGGAAAAATACGATGTTAACCCCCCCCCCCCCTCCCCCGCGGAGTGCACGGATTTTGATTTTTAGCTTCGCGCTCTGTTCTGGGGATTTTCGAAGGAAACAGTGATTCGAGGATAAAGGGGAGGTGTTGATTGTCTCTAAGCAGGGGAGTTGTTGCTCGAAGCAAAAAGTGATCGGTAGTTTTTGGAGTTATTTGAGCAGTAATTTAAAATATAAAAAAGTCACTTTTTTATTGTTCAAAATGTTCGATACGTTGCGAGTGACTAAACTTAATGCCATTTTAATTAACAAAATCAACAACGGATATAGACCTGGAATAAATAGAGTGCCATTTCCAAAACACGAGCATTGTAAATTCGAGAATTCATAAATAAACGGAAATGCTACCCCCGAAACATCGAAAATAGATCGAATTACCAAAAATCAATAATCAATTCCAAAAATATCCCTCTCTCCGTCAATTTCCGAATTAAAAAAAAAAAAAAAAAACACTCGAACCGCGGACAGCTCTCCCTTTTTCCCGAGAAACACGGCGTCCTCTCGAATGTTGCGTGTGTGTACCGAGGCGGGTGTATAGTCAGGCCAAGGGGTGGCTGACGCAACGTGCGACGGGTTAAATTGACGGGATAACGGAGAGCTTCCGGGCGCGACGAGAAAACGATTACAGGGCCCCGTGGCCTATAATAATTTGATTGAACTTTGTCGGGATAAAAGCTCTGCTTCTCGTCTGGATAAACATATCGCTCTTTGCTTTAGCGGGGGGAGGCGCAAAGCGGACGAGTGCTTTTCGCCTCTCTTGTATGTATATATATATATATACGTGCGCTTTTTGAATTTCTTCCAGGTTTGTTTTTCGACGAGATCGTTTCGCGCTCCACGGTATTTCGCTGCGCTTTTTGCTGTCTTTAGATACGGATTAGTTTCGATGGAAGCTGTGATTATATTTACCCAATTATTTCTTGGGCGCCTTCTGTTAATTCAGTATTAGGCGTCGATGCTTGCTTCTTGCAATTTTCGCTTGGAATGCCTGAAAATAACAAAAAAAACCAGTAACGACTATAGCATCCGCAAAATAATAATTTACAATTCGCATAACAATCTTATTTTATTCTTCCGAATGTTTTACAGTTAAAACAATTCTCGATTACCTTCCGCCTCGGGTAAGCGCAATCGAGAGCCCTTCCATTTTTCCCGCGAACCGCGCGCCGAAGAGCCCGTAAGAGCTTACGCGCTTATTTACCGTTAAGCCTTAAAGGCAATAACAAAATTGCCGTCCTCGAAAATAATTCGCTGAAAAAGCAGAGCGAAGCAGCGTAAAGGCTCTGCAGAGTCGCTCGAAAATTGCGAAACATATAACGCGGGCGAGCACAACGGGGAGAGGCAATTTAGTATTCCACTTCATTCGTACAAACGTGCGCGCGCGCAAACTTTCTCGCGAGCAAGAAGTAAGTCGCTCGCGGCAATAAACTTCCTCCCATATTCTCGCTCTCTCTCTCTCTCTTCCGCTCGGAAGACGAGCTGTAAAAGCCGGCGTAGAGAGGGAGAAACGCTGATTGTAAAAGGGCGTAAAGCCGAGTGGCCCCTCCGTAAATTTTGCGAGCGGAATATGAAGACGATATGTTCGAGCCCGAGTCCTCTCCCTCTCTCTCTCTCTCTCTCTCTCTCCCTTCTCTCTCATCGAAAGTTCAGATTTAACGCCGAGTTATGGGAAGAAAGTAATGATCGTCCGCGAGCCGCTACTTCCGGGGTTCGTTTGTCACGAGCAGTTACACAAGGAAGACAAAGCGGGGGCAGATAAATTTTTGTAAACTCGCGCCAACTTTGTACACCGCTCTCTCCTTTTTTTTTTATTTTTAGGAGCCGCGCGGGGAGGAACTTGGGAATTATGGGGCCTCGAGTTTCGCCGCCGCGGGGATAAATTTCGAAATTTCACACTTATTTTACACGTGTTTTTTTTAAAGAGGGTTAAGCGGATGTCTTCGTTAATGCCCGGGGAGGAATTTGCAATTTTTTTTTTATTGAATATCTTTCCAGCTAAACGGGAGTGTAACGGAAATGTTATTTTATTTAAATTTTACAAATTTAACCGCAAACCAGCGACCCGCGCAAATTGACGATGTAAAATCCTCCGCGTCGGCGTACTGAAAAGCATCGTAACCCATTTGTATTTTTAAAATGAAAAAGTGTAAAATAAAGCTGTACGCCAGAGAGTTATACCTGCTGTATTAAATTAAAATTGTAATTTAAAATCTACTTTTTTCACCACTGGTTATTCTGTTTACGAATCAACTTTATTTTTATATAACGTTTTCTACAAATACCCCCTTTCCAATAAAAATGTAAATTTATTCGCTCTCAGATTCTGCGGCGGCTTTAAAAATACGAGATCTTAAACCAACTTGTTTTCTTAAAAATACATTCTCATCTCACCGAAGTATTAAAAATTCATGGAACAAAAATTATCCCCCGAAAACCTCCCTCTCCGAGTGCGCTCCGAAAAACGTGCACAGGACTCTCTCGGCCATTACCCGAGATAATCTTGTCGCAACAACGGCTCACCTTTGAGGGCGGAGATCAATCGGAGAACGGCTCCCGTCGTCGGACAAAAGCAATCAGCCGCTAAGTAACACATCGAGCGTCGGAGGTTCATCGTCGGGGGCCGACTTCTTTTCACTTTGGGGGGGGGGGGGGGGGGGGGGGGGGGGGGGGGGGGGGGGATGGGCGGGGGCCCAATTATTTTAAATTTGCCCCCCCCCCCCCCCCCCCCCCACCTCGTCGAAGAGCTAACAATCCGCGCTCGGTGGCCCGTTCATAAAGCGATTTGTGCCGGAGATCGTCCTCTTTGCCTCGCTGCAGTCCCTCCCGCCCGTCGGAGCCTGGTATATACACGGCTGGATTCCACTCTATCGGAGCGGCCCTCGTCCTCCCCCCGGCTTCTTCTTTCCTTTGATTCGTCGCCCGATGAGATAGAGAGAGTGCGCGCGCGCGCCCCCTGAACTTTTTTACTTCCGTCGCGGATAAGGCCGCAGCTTCTTCTCCCTTTCGTTTTATTGGGACAGGGTAGGCTACTCGCGCGACAGACTATTGCAATTTCCAGCTGTCTGTCCTTTGACCGCTCGTGCAGCGAGAGGAGAGGAGCTCGGTGGACTGCCGCGGAAACGGGGGAGGGGGGTAAGGAAAAGAGGACTTATCGAGGGATTCGGGTACTGGACGACGGCGAAATTGCTTTTCATTAATTCGTCGATTATTTAAAATAAACGTTTGAACGATGTTTTCAGGCGACTTTGGAAGATTGGCAAATTCTTGTATCGAACCGTTAATTTAGAGATAAAAATATCGAACTGTATATTAAAAGGCTCGTAAGAATGTTCTTTTCACGAACGAAATCTTTCGGGTGAATGCCATTGCTTTCTTCGATTCCAAAGGCTGAAATGGAAGCTTCGCTCAATTTTTTCGCTTTCAATTTTTATGTTCCTTTACCGGTGGGTACTTAACTGGAAAGGAAAGACGTGCCACTTCGCGCTACAAAAAAATGAAGAAGCTTTTATGGCCTTTGGATGCATTTGCATTTTATTATGCGTTTGAAACGACGCCGCGACTATAGCTACCCGTCATTATAAAAGAAATATTAGTACGAGACCTATTTGCGCTCCTGAAGCGAAATTCAATTGTCATTTTACGAAAAAAGAAAAAATATAAACCATAATTCATGCCTTGTCAATGCAATAAACATTCTTCCTATCTTTATTCGGTGAAATGAATGTGCGCGCGATTTTTTACGGTTGAATAATTTATCGACGAGGAAAGCGTCCTAGAAAATACAAAATACAAAACACCATTTATCGAACGGTAATAAGACATTTTAGCTGCTCCCTTTAACAAAACAAAAAAATTTTTAACGCGCAAGAAACGCCAATGCCGATTACGTTAACCGTTAAAAATTCCAGCAACGAAATCGATCCGGCAAATTTTCCAACCGCCGTCAGTCAGCGATCGAGGCCTGCATCGACAATCAACCAACTATATACAGCCAGTTGCGAAAGTCCCCGAACGCCGAGGAGAGAAAGCCGCCTAAGGCCGGCCGAAGTTCACTGTCGCAACCTTCCTGTTTCGTTGACCCGCTTTCGGTCTCTCTCGCGTATAGACGCGCGGCGCGGACGCTGAACTTTCCGCGCCTACTTACGGCCGCGTATATACCCGACATTCTGCGCGCACTTTCGCTCGTCGCGCGGCCGAGCAACGACCTTAGAGTTTCGCGCGGAGTAAACAATTTTTCTTTTTTTTTTTGCTCCTGGCGCGCTTTCACTTTTTTTTCGAGAGCGTCGCGCAAATTCGCTTTTGTCGAGTAAGCGTCGACGCGTCGACTTTCCGTATCCATTAACCAATATTTACCCGCGTCGACGATTTACGCGCCAATGGCCCGCGGACGGCGGTAATTTCCTTCGGCACTCGCGGGCGGTTCGTTACAGAGGTCGAAAGCGCGTCGTCGGCCTTAAATCCGCTGACGGACAAAAATCTCCCCGGCAAACAAAGCGGCACGCACAAGAAAGTCGGTCCGCGGGGGGCGGCGTCGCTAATAAATCACACTTAAGCTCGCCGCGCTCCTTTTATTTTCAGGGCTCGCGGCCGCGAGTAATCCTCGGCGCACCGCATATTTCATCGCGGAACGACAGTCTTTCTCGCGCGGTGCGCATCGGCCGGAGCCGATAACTCGACGCGGCCGCCGAGTTATAGTGGTCCGAGCATTAAGTTCGTGATTGATTACTCGGCCGGACCGTTTGTTCGACTGCGACGAGGAGCTTTTTTTCGAGCGGAGGAGGACACCTTTTTTTTTTTTTTTAATACGTTTTGAAGCTTCGGGGTGGGTTTGACCCAATTACCGATTTAGATTTTGGGGTTTTTAAATGGGAATGTATAGCGGAGACGCCAAAGAGATATTTTATTGATCCTCGCTCACTGTTTTCGAGAATGCAATGCTAAAGAATGCAAATGTTATAAAAGCATATTCGAGTAATAAAAGTGGAAACCTGCAATATGTATAAGGCAGACATTCTGTCGGAAAATTTTCATTTTACTCTCAAAAGCTCTCAATTAATTATAAACTTCCATTAAACGATAAATTAAACTCCGTCGGCCGGTTAATCATAAAACCAATTAATTAAAAAGACAATTAAAAAAAAAAAAAAAACCTGCGCCCTCCGAAGCCGTAAAAGCTGCCCATTCGTTTCGGGCTAAACCCGCCTCCTCCGAGTTCTCTAAACATTACGACCAATTAAAAAAAAAAAAAAAAATCGAAATCCCGTAAAAAAAAAACTAATTGAAAAAAGCCAACGTCCGCGGAAAGCAATCACTCCGCGATATTGAAAAAAAAGAGAGTTTTTGACGGCCACTCCGCACGAAAAATCCATCAAATATCCCATCGAAAACAAGGAAAGGTCCGGGGGATGATTTTAACGACCTCCTCGTAACGTCCGCAATAATTCCAGCGGCGCTTCGGCCACTCGAAACGTACACGGGAGAGGCGGAATTACGGAATCAGTCGTCCCAAATGATACGCGCGTCATCTCTTTCTGTTAGCCGGGCGGAAAACGAGGAAATAATGCGGCCGACAGCTTTGAGCCCTTATTTAAAATGGCGCTTTTATGGCGGATGATAAAAACGATCCAAATATCGTCGCGGCTCGGGGTAAAACAATGGCGCCGCGATTGTCGATTCGACGTGTTCCAAATGGACGGGAGCGCGAATGTCGGCTAATGCAACCGGAGCTGCATTAATGCGCTTGACGCGGAGGGTAAAAAGGTGCGTTCGGGGAGGTTTATTGTCGTGCCGCCCGCCCGTGTTTACATCGTAATGCGGGGCCCGGAAATGAATGCAGCCTCGGATTCTATAAGTTCGGGGTGTCAATGATTTTCAGTTGAAAATGACTTAATGGGAATCGGCTTTGGATTTATTAGCGAATGGGTATATATAGGTTTACAACTGTTTTTTTTATACATCAACAGAAAAGTTATTAAAGTAATAAAATAAATCTAAAAAATAATTAATATGATAATTAAAAAAAAACGGAAATTTTTTAAAAAAGTTTTCGAAAATCTTCTCATTTTTTATTATTCACGACAAAATATATTAAAGAATATTGATGACAAAATTAATTTATTATAAAACAAAATAGGTAGGTAATATGTAAAGACGAGCTATTAATAGGGAAAGTAGCTAAAACTAAGGCAGAAGTAGCATGAAGATAAGTGTTGTCGTACGTCTTTATAAAGAGAAAAGTTTGCGAAAATAAATTTTTGGACGACGGCATTATTATAATATATGGACATTATTTCCTCGCCCAAGACGCAAATTTTATTTACTCATTCCGCTTCTTTCCACCATTTAAATTTATTGTCGCCCTCCCATTCTTGTACCGCGACACGGCTAAATATAACCGTCAAGGATTTATCCCCGTTTTATGCGTCGCATAAATTTATTTACAGCCCTCCCCCCCCCCGCGCATTAACTCGCGCGTCATTATGCACATTAATTATCAATTAATTACATCAATAGGCGAGTATTTACGAGGTCCGCGGCGCGAGAGAGCGCAAAAACCCATCCAGCGACGCCTTTCATCATTCCGCGACGCCGCCATTATTAAAATTACCCCGTAAACCAGCCGTGGCAATTCCTCGCGGCGAGCAAAAAGCCTCTCCCCGCGACAACAAGTGCCATTCCCATTTCGGGGAAACAAGGCGGGCGCGCGCGCGCGCCCGTAAACCGAGTCCCCCGACATGTTTGATGAAGTGGATATGCAGATCAATTTCGGAGCGTGTCGATTGCGACAATGTACTCCTCCTCCACCCTCTCTCTGTTTAATGCAAAACACCCGCCGCCGCCGACGGCGGAACGAACGAACGACAGGTCGAAAATTAGGCGAGCCGCGGGAATAGTCTTGCGCGACTGACGATACGCCGAGTAATATCCCTGGAGTCGTATCAATTTCTCGCCGGCATTGTTGCTTCCCGGCGTAATACCGCGATATCCCCGTTTATTACGGGCTGCCCGGCCGCGCGTTCCAGTCCGATCCGAGGCGGAGGGACGGGGAGGGGCTCGTGACAGTTTTGCGCGGATAAGGGCCGCCGTTTTACGCCAAGTTTTCGATTAATGCCCGTCGCGCGACGCCGTGATTTAACGCTCCGAGTGAGTTATTGGGGCGCGATGTGGTTATTGCGCCCGCCGGCCGCGGAGATTTGATAATGCGGGAATTATTTTTTTTGGATTTATGCGCGCGCTTTACTTTTAGGAGAGCGGCGATAATAAATTACGGAAATTTGCTCGCGCGCCGCGGGGACGAAGAATTTTAATTTCGATGCAAATCATTCTCTGCATTCGAAATGTACCTGGTTACTCTAGCCTCTAGAACGAACATCCCGAAGATTTGTTCCTTTTGTCTCGCGGCGAGATTATTACCTTTTTCTATTTTTCTCATGCATAGTAGAAAAATGCAAAAATGGATTTCTTTTCCATTTAGATTGCTATTTCGTATTCTATCCGCTGTCATTATTATTTTATAGGAATTTTCAGATATCAAAGCTCTCCAAATTATTCGAACCGCGCGAAAGCCGCCGCATTCCTTGCAGTTGCGTCATAAAAAGCAGAAGGAAGGCATATCGTTTCCCGCCTTCGTTGCGAATTTCGACGAGCTGCAAGAATTTACCGCATACGTCGAGTAATGTTCTCGAGAACTCATTAAGAGAGGCTCCCTTTCAAGTGTGCATGCGCTTCCCTCGACCCTCTTGTCCTGAAATTCAAACGCTTGCGGGTCGAATGCGGAATCTCTTTGGCTTCTCTCGGAGTGATTTTTTTTTTTTTTTTTTTTTTCTTAGCGCGGTACTCTCGTGCTTTTTGTTTTTTTTTCTTTTTCCGTCATGAATATGCAGGTGATGCGCTTTCGGTGCCTTTGCTGTTTTTGCTAACCGACAGTGCAGTGATTAATGTATATTTGGCGGTTGAAAAATTTTTAATAAACTGCTTTTAATTATAGAATTTTTAGACTTTGAATAGCGAATACGACAGTTGTATAGTTAGAAATATCTATTAAAAGTGGCTATTAATTTTTGCTGAATATCTTAGTTCACTTCGATGGATCTATTTCGGAATAGAGAGTTAATTTAAATTTTTCGGCACTGAGTACTTTCATAAAAATGATAAAAAAATATTGAAAACAGAATCAGATTTCTGCACGTAAATAATTTTTACTTCGAGGCAGTATTTTTAAATGGGAATTTTTTCACCAAAAATGTAAAGTAAAATCTTTTTCACGTGCTTTTTCAGCAAACTTTTTTCAGAACTGAAAAGCGCGCCGTTTTCAATGCACCTTAAAAAATGCTCAAAAGCCCTTTGAAAACACAAGTTATTTCCCCGAGAAGGGCGGGAGAGAAAAAAAAACGGAAAATTATACCGGCGCGCGAGCAATTTCTTTAATTAGGGATCGTTTCGCAAAAGTCGCATTAAACTTTCATTCGCCGGGACTCCCGGGGGAGAAACGAAATTCGTCAACGGCGCCGCAGCCGCCGGAGAAGAAAATGCCCGGCGAGAAAGACACCTGAGCGCCGCGACTGACAGAATAAAATTGCATCGGCTGTGTTATTTTACGTTCTTGCTGCTGCCGTTTCGCGCGCAACCGCGTCACTCTGCGAGTAAAGAGGAATGGGAAGTAAAAGGAACTTCAGCGTCGGTTGTGGGGAATAAAAACGTTGATCAATATCGGTGAATGTTAAAAAACAGTTTGAAAACAAAAGGAAAATTTCGGTTTTTCTGCTTTTAAGCGCTAAATGAAACATAAAAAGTAAATCAAAGCCTTTCACATGCCGAAGCGATAACTAAAGATGAAAAAACATACGCGACTCGCCGATAAAAGCAAAAAACTGGGGAATCCGCAATCATGAGCAGTCGCAATAAAATAACACAAGCGCTTTCATTACCTTCCTCGCGGAGTGGAGAATCGATGCCGCGATTCCGCGTCCGGGCAACGCAAAACGAAGAAAGCGCTGCGAGTAATATGGAAAAAAGCATTTTCCCAGCTGCTTCTCCCGACTTAACGAGTTTTCGTCGGGATATTCCGCCGGCCGAAATAATAATAAAATCGCTTTGAGGAGCTTTGGCGACCGACGCGAAATTAATTTCCGCCCGCGGATTCGATCACGGCCCGCAGCCGACGATTAAGCGGCAAGTCACTCGCGCTCTCGCAAGTTCCTCCCCCCCCCCCCCCCCCGGCATAATTAAGGACTCGATCGGGCTCCACCGCTTATTTCCTGCTAATAACCGCGGAGGCAGCCGAGGCTGAGTGAATTTTGCCGATGACGACGATGGGCAACTATCTCGTTATTATGGGCGAATATAACCAGAGATTTTCGGAGTCGCCGCGGCGCTTTGACGGTAACTCGAGCGAAGTCGAGGGACAAGGACGCTTTCAAGTTTTGATGAGAGGGAAGTGCGCCGCGCTGGATGAGTTTCGATTGGATTGATTTTTGAGAAGGTTTTGTTTCTGTGACAAAAAAAAAAAGCTTTGTAGAAGATCAGTGATCGGCAATGTTGATTATTGTCGTCTGACAATACTTGGAACTTTCCACTGAAAGTTTTCAAATAGAATAATATTGTAAGGAGTTTGGCCTTTAACCTGGAAGTAAGTAATCCTCGACTTTGCCTTTGTTACCCGACGTAGAATTTTTAAGAGAAGCTCCTCTCGTGCCTTGTTTTGCAATCTGCGAATCTCGCAATGTGCTTTCGCATTTTTTGCCTCTCTCCCCGACTGAAAAAAACTCAAAGGGATCTTCCTCGCGAAGCCTCTTGAAAAACCTCTTCCGAGAGAGGATCGACGAAAAAAAAAAAGAAGAAAAAAAAATTAACGCCCGAGCCTTCTTTTCCGATTCTTCAGCTCCCGAAGATTCTCGAGAGCTTTCGCTGAAAATTGCCAAGAGCTCTCCCTCTTGCGCGCGATACAGTCCCCGCAAAAAATTCGGCACTCTCGCATGCGTCATTCCGCGAGAGAGAGCCACGGAGAACTTTGCTCTCACGAACTTTATTCATAGCCGCGCGGAGGCTTCGGTTAAGTTTTAAGCGGCGTCGTCGTCGGTGGCCGCGGCGCGTCCCAAGTAGTTCGTTAAGGAGGCCGCGCGGCGGCGGCTAGGTGTGCGGCAAGTCGCGCAATGATCGCATTACCGGCTTAATTACGGCTGCCGAACTGCCTCTCCCCTTGTAACTTCGCGGTCCTGTTTTATGCGCCAGCAAGCCTATACCGGTTAGGAGCTCCCCCGATATATTTCGTTAAACATTAAGTCCGCTCGGGAAGGGGGGGTTTATGGACTTCGGATACACGCGTTCGGAGCGGGCTTTAGCGCGCGGAGGCGCGGAGGCGCGCGTGTATGGCGAGTAATGCTTAATGAATAAGTTAGGATATACTTTGGAGTTCGCCGGAGAGTAGGGCTGTTGGGTAAACGTGGCGAGAATGAAGATTTTAAGGTGGATTAAGTACCGTTGAGGACCCAATTTTCCGTGCTCGAGGAGCTGGGGGTAAACTTGGCCCGGGGGTTAATGCCTTATTTGCAATAAAATGTTTTTGAAATATGTATCAAGTCTTAACGAAGTATTGTTCGAGTTTCGGGTTAAAGGCTGATGTTTCGAAGAAAATTTTCTTTACTGTCGTTGCGTAAACGTTACTTCGATAAAAAAAAAAGCTAACATTTCTCATAAGATTTTCTATCAAACTTATAAAAAACGACAATTCATCAAGACTCTCCGACCTCCAGAATTGAAAATATTCCATCTCCCTCCAATACGTCGCAGTCACCCGTTCCTTCGTAAAAAGAAAATAACCGTCACGAAAGTAGGTAAAGCAGAAAGAGGCTCCGCGGGTCGCTAACGACGCCAAGAAACCTGCAGGCCTCTCGAGGCGGAAAAAAAAGCCAAAACTATAGCCGGAAGAACGGAGGAGCCGCGCGGCCGCGTTAATTAGTCAGCGAAATAATTTCTCGGTCATTAAGCAAAAGCCTCGCGGCTCTCGGGATTCTGTCCCCCACCGACCGGGAGGGTTACAATGGCATATCCCTTTGACTGGATATATCCCGGGCGCTTCGCGCGCGCCACCTTCCGCGCCCGCGGACAATCAGGGGATCTTCCGCGAACCACTTAATCTCTCTCTTTTTGAGGGCGAGCGCCCCGCGCCGTCTCTTATATTGAATGGCTCGAGAGCTTATCTCGGTATAATTTCCTCTCGGGGCGAGAGATTCACTCGAAATCTTTGACGGCGGCGGCTCTTTGACTTTGGCGGAGCGCGCTAAGTGGACCTATTTATTTTTCGAGGGGATTATTATCCTTTTGTTGACTTTGAATTTCGGTCGGGGATTCAAGGGCGGGAGAGAGAGCTGCTGCTGTTTACGTTGAGTCAATTTTTATTGTATTTCGTTATTTGCCGACAAAGCTTTTTTTCAGTTTCTTGGCGCTTCTTTCTTTGTAAACATCAATACAGGCAGTCTATTCTTTATTGCATTTGATCATCAATTGTTTCGACTGAAATGACGAGTGATCAATTAACAATGCAGTCGATCGCAATTTACAAGCATCTGAAATACTATATTTTACTCGAGATATTCTAACGATATTATTCAAGAATCCTCTCTTCAAAAAGACGATATAACTCTTCACCACATCTAATCTCCTCCGCGCTGCAATCTTCCCGAAATTTCCTGCTCACATCTCAAAAACTGCCTCCTTATCTAAAACAGGGCGCGCAATAACCCGAGCATTGCTCGCCCCGCACACAGACAAAGCTCGGCAGTGTCGGAGGGGGGCGGGGGTAGACGTTAGGTCCGCATAGCGGCACCGCATGCGCGTCTTATTCTCGCTTCGGCTCTTCGCTCGAGATTTTCCAGGCCGGTCTCTCTCTTGTGCTACTTGCACCTGCGCAGGTCTTGGAATTGCAAATGCCCGCGAGCGCAAGACGTCCGCCGCCGCCGCAGCTTTTCGCTCGGCCGACGATCTATGGAAATTCCGGCGAACGTTGAATTATATATATAGTTCCCGGGCGAGGGTAAGTGATTGCGCCGAGGCCGGCGCCGTTCGAACCTCCGTGAACGGCGCTGTGTGTGCCGCCGCGATTTTTAGCTCCCGAGTCTCGGGAGCGACGATTTTTCTGTTTACATTTAAAGGTCCCGGCGGCCCGCCGGCTGATACACTGAATGCGGATTAGACGGACGAACTTGTTGAATTTTTGAATTTTTGGGGGAGTATACGCTTTTGAATGAGCTTTTCGAAACGTGAAAGGGCCTCCTTTGGTTACTTTTTTAGGTCAAGCAGAGAGTGCTCTTTTCACTACGCATCTGATTAAATGTTTGATGAATCGCGGGAAACGCGATTTCGCGGAATCTAAATCTTTAAGCTAGATTGCTTGTTTCCCCTGCCGTCGCGCACGATTTTCAAATTTTTCAATCTTCCGGTAGCCGCGAAATACCGGGAACTGGGAAGATTGATTTACATACTTTCTCACGCTACGGCCTTAAGTAGATCAAGGCATCGTGCGATCAGCCGACACGGACGTGTGGCTTCAAGGTTCCCCCCGAAATTTACTCGGGAACCTTGCGAAGTTTTCCATAAAGCGATTTACGAGCTTTCGGCAGCAATTTGTTAGTCGAAATTCCGCGTCGACTCGCGTTTTTCATCGTTTGTACTTTCACTGTTCGGACATACCTGCTTTTTACTTTGATACAAGGTGTTCCAAATTGCAAAACTTCTTAACATTTTAAATCAAAGGTACAAAGTTTTCTTTCTCCCCGGAATTTTCTCCCAAAAAGTTACCTGAAAAACGTCATTATTCCGTCGCCGCGGCGCAGTTTGCCCAGTTACACGTCGGACAAAGGCCAATTGCATTCTGGGCCGGCAAAGTCAGGCGCTATAATCCGCCGGCTGACGCTCCTCTGTAATCAGGCAATATTCGTTAAGAATCGTTAGCCTCCGGGTTCGCCGCCGCCCGACGAACGCCAAACGTGCCTCGAATTCCGCCGTCTCTCTCGTTCGTCGTCGGGCCGAGAGGAGCAAAGGAAGATTTACGGGGCAGCGCGGTTTTCGTCTCACGGCTGCCTTGTACAATGGATTATTCAATATTTCGGAGTAACTCGGATGTGGGTAATTGCTTTTTTTTTTTTTTTTTTTTACGGAAAAATTCGCGATTTCCCGTGTCCGCTGTTTGCCTTCGCGGAACGCGACGCATTGTTTCGCGCCGCGAGTCGCGAGGTTTTAGTCAATTGGATAAAATGATTTGCAGCTCCGACGGGTTTTGGCGAGTAAATATTAGAGGCATCGGTTGCCGGGGATTTGAATTTATTGATAGCGGCTACTCGACTCTGCAACAATGGATTAAATGTAAATAGAGCCTCGGTAACTATCGCAACGAAAACATCAATAGTTATTAGCCGCCGGTGTAAAAGCAATCGGCCGCGTCGTTTGTTAGCGAAAAATGCGCTCGGTTTTATAACTTTTTACCGCGGCAAAAAGTAATTTTTCGAGCACTCCAGCCATGGAGAGGAGATTATATGCACGCAGCGGCGGTTATTTTCGGACTCAATTGATTCGACTGCTTTATGAATTTGATTTAAACAATTGCTTCCTCTCAGGAGTAATTCTCGTTCAGCACGCTCCGCATATAAAAGAGAGTTTACGGTACTATTACAAGAGGTTTATGGTCCGCCCCGAGCTATTCTACATTTAGCGTTCTTAATCTTCTGAGCATTAACCGTTGCACCCGACGTGCAAGCAAGGAATCGCGGAACTTAATTAGGAGAGCTTTTTAACTTGGCAAATAGATCAGGCCTGACTTAATTTATTGGAGATTCTTGACTTTAAACAATGTTACCTCCGGGTTTAAGCAGCTTTCCTTTGCGCTTCTTGCGAAGAATTATTCATTTGTCTTTTGAGAAGTATAGAAAGTTTTCGGAGCAACAGTATTAAACTGCGTTTATAAATTTAATAAATTTTGCGTTTAAAACTCGCCTTCATTATACTTTCATTTTCCGGTCCCGAAACTTTCTCCGCATCGAAACTTTATAGCTTTTTTATCTATAAATGTATTATGCACTAAAGAAACATTTACAGCTCGAGATTTCTTTGCATTTATTTACGAATCAATGAGAAACTAAACTTTTCTTCGAGGCGCGCTAAAACTTTACAATTTCGAATCCTTAAAAATACAATGCAAACTCTGTTCTTCCCTAAAAGCGGAGGATGCGTGTCTACCCGGGAAAAATTCTCGGGTTCTCCTAGGAAATCAATACGTCTCTCGCTCTCACCTTGGCCAGGCGAAAAAGCAAATCCCCCGCCGATGAAAACGCAAAGCCGAACATCAAACAAAGCCGCGGCCTCGAAAGCCTTCTAGACCTAAAACATCGGCTCTCGCTCCTCAGCCCCGGACGTCGCTCTCTCCTCTCGATATTCAAGAACGTCGAGCGTCCCGGGCTATTGGAAAAAGTATATACGCGGGAAAAGGCGGGGATGGCCTGCGAAAGCAGTCCCGAGCGTTCGCCGGACGACGGGATATATATACTTTCGCGGCGGATCCCCGAGGCTCGTGAACCGAAGGCCGCGCGAACTTCCGCAGTTTCGCGAGCTTAGTTTTCCTTTATTCGCTGTGCCCTATTACCGTCGTCCTCTCTCTTTCGACGGCCCTCTCCTCGCCTATTTGCCTCGATGTGTACTTTATTTTCCGCTGCCTTTCTCGCGGGGGATGAGGGGTTTTTTTTGAGCATGCAAGTTTCGAGGGTTAATTATAGGACTGCTTCTTGGTTTTAAAAAATATGATAATAACGTTGTAAATTATTCTGCAATCGTTATTTACACGAGTATCAGATTAGCCTAATTCTTCATATATTCGGCTGAGAATGGAAATTAAATAATTTTCATATGTATAAACGACTGCAGGCGGATATTTTTAATATTTAATAAATATTAACCCATTTCAAGCTTGCTATACATATGATAATAATATTATTTTGCATATGAAAATTTTCACTCGCGTTTACTGTTCATCTCTGTCGAAGATATTTAAGTAATTTTCACTCTGTGTAATATGTATTAAATAATGTAAATCATTTATAAAGCAAGCATATAATGTAATTATAAAATTCTAAGGTATCCGAAAAATATTACTACAGCAGCAATATTTACCTGCATTCGTTGTTTATGTCTGCCCAATTTTAAGCAATTTTCGCTCTGCATATTAAATAATTTAAAATCCACATAAAACACAAGCAGTTAAATATTTAATAAAGCCAACCTACATCGAGCAATTAAAATTTTCATCACTCGAATCAATAATTTTCGAGCTTTATTTAACATTATTCCTCTGTTTATTTGTTTCAGGTAAGCTTCCGACAGACCCGCATTAATCAACACAAACGCAGCATCTGTAAGCTTCATCGTTACCAATTCGCAAGCACACATCGCTTTTTCCTCGCCTTAAACAACAAACTAGATAATTTCCAGAAAACGACAGATAATTATCCCCCCGCACTGTTCGGACCATCGAACTCTATATATAAACAGTCAGCAGTCCCAGCCGATACAACACACACACGCACGCACGCACACACACAGACGGGAGGCCTCCTGGGCGGCTCGGCGGCCGGAAGTTTGTCGCGTTAGGATTTCCCAAGCGGGACGTTCGTTATATGCACTTGCAAATATAGACCCACGCACAGGCCTGAAATATGCAGGGCCGAGGCGGATCGATTTCACGCGTGCAGCGCGCCGGCACACACCGCGACTCTCCCGCGGTGTCGATTTTTCCCGATTTTGCACCCGACAGTCCGCACTGTTTCGCGCTCGCTCGCGCGAGTCCGCTTTTTTTTTTTATTCCGAAAGAGGAGTAGCGCGAGAGTTTGAACAGTGTCGAGGAGTTTTTTTTTTTTTTTTGCAGCGCGCGGTGTAAATAGTTTTCAAAGGGGAGTTTAGTTCGTTCGGCGGTGGACGATTTTTTTTTTTGCGGATGGTTAAATGATGCGCCGGAGTCGAGTGTATTTTTAAAGGATGTTTATTTTACGGTTGGCTGCTTTTGCGGAGGGACGCAGGTTGAATTGGCGAAATTTCATTTCGCTGCCGGGAGGGCTGTTTAATAAAGGAGTTAATCACTTGAACTTTATGCATATTTAGATTTACGGAGCTTTGACACAACTGCGCCAAGTTTAACGAGAAAAAAAAAAATCTAATGACCCAATCAGGAGCGAGTTTGAAACTGCGAGCTTAATCCCACTTTCGGGAAATGAAATTGCAAAAGCCGCGGAACCGGTTGCGCTAACTTTTACATCTTCAAACTAAATCCGGTTTTGCGACGCGCGGCGCTAAAACACAAACTCAAACGAATTTCCAAAATTTCAGCTAGAAATGTAGCAATGATTAAATCACGTCGAACGAAAAGTACGAAGCGCTCGCTTCAATCCGCATTAGCGAATGAGCGATTTCGCCATTTCGGTATTAAACTCAAGATTAGAAGACTAACTCGAAGAATCGTCGAGTTCTCAGGGGGCGGCGAGATAGCGAATAAAGTTCGTCGCGCGTCCCGGGTGCGAGCTTGAAAGGCGCGGCGCGCTTCTTAACGCAGATTTAGATAAGGCGAGGCAGAGCGCTACTCTCCTCTCTCTCCCGGCAGCTCCTTTCAACTCTTACGGAGACTTGGGCTAATTAATTTATGAACCCCGGCGTCCTTATCTGTTGCTCTCCGGCTGGGTTTTACAACGTATGCCGCCGCCGCCGCGGCTTCGGCTCGGCCGTTGACCCACTGAACCACAAATCTTCCTCTCTAGCCCCTGCCGTCTCTCTCTCTTCTACGTATGCACATATTCAGCGAACACGTGAGCTCGCGAGTGTGCACGCCGCCTCCTGCATTTCTAATGATTTCTCAATATTTATCCGCCGGTAAGGTATTTGCGGTTATCGTAAGCCCTCTTTTAGCGGGCTGAATTGCTCGTGCAGAATTTCGCGTCTGCACTCTAATTCGCGAAAGAGTACGGTTGAGTTTAGTTTCTAATATTTAAACGAGATCCTAGTAGGTTCTATTAGACCTTAATAAAAAACGGACCTTGATTCCACTTTTCGACAAATATAAGTATTTTCCAATCGAAAAAACGAGCTTTTCATCCAGGCTTCCAAGCTCAATATTTACAATCCCAGCGATCCTTCGGTCGTCCCTTCTTTCCACCGTCCCCATCGCTTACGATACCTCCCTCGAGGAGGGCGATTTCTCGCGCAACGGCTCCATTCGCACTCGGCGGCTCCATCCCATTTTCCCTCTATCTGGATTCCTTATCTGCGTCGGGGCTCGCGGTTTCCCTCCTCTCCTCGCCTCCAGACAGACGGACGCGAGGCCGCCCTCGAGATAACGAGCCTGACACCCCGGCTGGTGTGCGGCGGCGGCGGCGGCTTTGTCGCCGTCTGACCGACTCCTGCTCGGTCTACTTCGCGGAGCCGCGCTTTGAGGGCCCACACGGAATCAAACATTTGCACGGGCCGGGCTTGAAAGCGCGCGTGTACGTGTGTATGAATGACGCGTTGCCGCAGCGTAATTACCGCGTGTGCCAGTCGCGAGTTTTTGAACGGGCGGAAATTCGTCGCGACGACGCGCTCTCGCAGCTTCGCTGAATATTAAATGGGCTTTCGGGATTCCAAGATTAGCTGCGACGCTTCGCAGTAGTTTAATTTGTTTAGGGTGCAGCTTTCGATTTGGATTGCGAGACTTTTGAGGTTTACAATTTGCTAAGTGATTTTGATTTATTTGGTTTCGCTGAAAGTATGCAAATAATTAAATAGCAAAGGATAAGGATTCTCGAAATTATTCATTGGCATAATTATTAGGCTTTAACCTGTATTGGAACTTTTTCAAAGCATCTCAAACATTTCATGATTAATAACAGACCGATAACCCCTGAAAGGACCCCGAAAGTACGACTTGTATAATAACTCAGAGGCGTTAAACTCGTTGTACTGTAATTCCGCGACATAACGTATTAAAACAGCCTTTGAATAAAGAATCCGGGTCACGGAGGGGGGGGGGGGGGGAAAGAAAAATAGCGCGGGGCGTACGTTTTGCGGAAATTTCCATTAAGAAACAAGAGAGAGAGAGAGAGAGAGGAGATCAGCGGAAGCCAGCGGCGGCAGCGGAGCCTGTGAATATCTTATGAATGCATATGAGCTGCCACTCGCACGGATATTACACGGTGTCGCCGCGGCATTTCCATGGTGATAACCGGCGCGAGAGCGACCTCCTGAAAACTGTATGCCCGATCTCGCCGCTCTTTTCTCGGATCCTTGGCGAATTTTTCGAAGGACTCCCCTCGAATATTTATAAGCCTCGCGCCTCTCTCTCTCTCTCTCTCTCTTTCTGCCCGCGCCCGACGAGATTCAAAAATTTATGATTCTTAATGCAGGCCTCAGTCCGTTTCCTCTTTCTTTTTTTTTTATTTTTCATTCGTTTCCGGAGATTCGCTGACTGGGATTCTGCTGGAGGCGGATTGCCGGATAAGGGATGCATTTGATTAAAGTAAACTAATTTCTTGCTTAGCTATAAAGTATATCACGGGTAAAATTGCATAGGTACTTTTCGCGATGAGGAAGTGACATTTTCGCGGTAATTTAAATAGTAGTGTCGTGAACTTCTAAAACGTAAAAGCACGGATACTTGTTCAAAGTAAACTTATGTAGCTAATGTGTAATCTACTTAAAATTGCACAGGTACTTTTCCTGATCAGAAAATGTTACTTTTCACTTGTCGCATTAGCTTTCCCATTTGAATTAGTGTACTAATAAATTCAGGAGGAGTTTATTGTTTTTTTTGCCACTCTGAAAATTGCTTGCAGTTTTGAAAAACTGCCGTCAAGCGTCTCGTTCGCATAAAACGGACAAAGGGGAAACATTTGAGCGGCCGCGACAATAAAGACAATAAGAGAATTATAAAAGAAAAGTAAATTTGATTCACGTGAATGCTTCTTTCCAGTGTCGGATGCAGCGACTGGAATTGAGCTGGAAATAAGACAAATGTATTATTCATGCGTGGATGGAGAAAATGAGAAAAAAGAAAAAAAGCCAGACTTTTCGCTCGTTGCGATTCTGGGAAAAATCTGCCCTTTAATATTAACGTCCCTGCGAGCTTGTCGCGTGCAGCTCGTCATTCTTAATACTTATTGCGCTACTTGTATTTCGGAATGTACTTTAAATAAAAATACAAGCACCGAATTTTATTCGGAAACAAATTCTCTCGGAAAAATGCGTTATTTTACAGACATACCGACCGTCAATTAATTCAACAGTTCGTTCAACAGCGAAAAACTCTCGATAACAAACCGAATCCAGCAGTGTTTTAGAATAACAATTGAACGACGCACTAATCCGACCTAACGAAGCAGCGTGAGCACTCGAGGAAGCCCCGACCACTAATCAGTATTCAAACTACCGCCGCTGAAAAACTTTCATAGGTCCTGGCCGTTGTGCGCGTTAAATTTCGCTTAGCGAACCCCTTTTGCTACCCCGGGCGAAGGGGGAAAAAATGCTAATACATAACGCGATTCGCGAGCCTTTAACGACCGCTTCTGCAACATTACTCCCTTCCGAGGAAGGACGTGAATCGTAAAAATCTAGAATTATCAGGAGCTTAATGACTTTACAAGCGTTATTAAGGTGGCAGTAATTATGCCTCAACTTTTAATAATCGCGCGGGAAGCTTTACAAATTAGACGGGGAGTTAGTTTAAAATTTTGTTTTATTAACTTTAAATGAAATAAATGGCTTTCGCAAATGTTAATTTAATCAAAAGCCGAACAACAAAGTCTAAACTTTCAGCCGGGTGTTGTAAAAGTCACTTGACTGCAAACAATCGCAGTCATTAATAACATAACAAAGATAAAGTTAGCTCAACGTGTAAAAGTTCGTAAATCCACGGCTCTCCCTTCAATTAAAGTGTAAATAATTCTCATAATTTAAAACAATCGTTTTAACTTGGCCGACGAGCGCGGCGCTCGTAAATCCTTCATCGAAGAAAGGCGAAGCGACACTTCGCCCTCGACGGCAACAGTCGCTCCTGTCCGTCAGTTATATAAAAAAAAAAAAAAGAAAAAAATGAAAAAAATCGCTCGGGCAAATTTCATAAGCGTCTCTTTTTAGAGTCGCGGAAAGCGCAGCTCATAAACCAGCGCCGGGCAGATTTTATCGCTCGGCTCGCGCGAAAATTCTCGGCTGTATTACACGTACACGAGAGGCGGCGGCGGTGATTTACGATATCTTCCACTGAAAGGCGGCGAAGGCAAGCCGATTATCCGGCCGCGGACGCCTAAAGTCCCGGAGTTGATTCGCTCTATTTTTAGCGGCTATTTTTAGCGGCTCCGTTATAAACGAACTCTTGCCTTCCTCCGCCTTGCCGCGCTCTCCTTTTTTTTTTTCTAGCCTTTAATGGTATTGTTATTGCTTCGCATCGTTATTTTTTGCTTTCGCGCTTTTTCCTCGATTGCGTTATTTTTATAGGGAAATGGTTAATTCCTTTTTTTCGTTCTTTAGTATCGATATTTTTGTTTTGAGAAAAACAAAATGGAAAGTAACGATTTTTATTAAAGCGGAGAAAGGCCGTCGTGCATCTAACTTTTATTAATTCATAAACCCTTTTCGCCTTTTTATGCAAAAGGTATATTTTCTACAGAATTTTAATTGGCAGTCCTACTTCATTTAGTGTTTGTCTGAAGAAGCTTCCGTAATACTACTCGAGTCGTTCTCGCAAATACATCCCCTCTGTTTACATTCCCCTGAATTCCTTTTTCAATAACCTCCCTCACTGCTCAAACAAACGAGAGACAATATCGAGTCCCACTCCGCTCCACTCCAACGGCTCTCCGATCCAAATCTCCGTTTGCCCCGCTCAAAAAAACATCGCCCTCCCCGCAAAAAAAACTACCCCGCCAATAAATATTCCGGGCACCAAAATTCAAATTTATTCCAGTATCCAGCATATTTCTCTCGGCAAAAAAACGCCTCTCCCCGCGCCGTCCATCCTAACCTCGTTTGCTCCCTCTCGTCTCTGCCTTTGTCGCTTAAAAAAAGAGGGGGCGACAAAAAAAAACACGCAGAAGAAAGGAGTAAGGACAATGGTCTCTCTCGCGCATCAAAGCTCCCCGCGGGCTTCTCGAAAATAGTGAGTGCGCGATCATCCTAAAAAGGGAAGCGCACAACGACGCCGCCGGCGCTCGTCGACGGGGAGGAGGGGGGCAAAAGTCGGCACCGTAAACGTAACCTCGTCCCTCTCTCGGAGCTCGAGGTTCTTCGTGCCGTGTGCCCCTTGATGTGCTCGAAAATAGCCGATCAAACGTCGAGCCCGCGGGCTTTTTTCTACGCTCCCGGATATGCGCTGTATATATATATCTGCGTACCTGAAAGACTGCAGTGTAGCGAGATTCTTTGATAAATATCGTATCACCTTTGTCCTTTATTTAGAGATTCGATGGCTTTGCAGTTCTTTAAGATTGTAGAGACGTCCTTTTTGGCAACTATGAGATGAAGCACAGTGACATTTTTGTTGTGATTGTTCAATGCAAACGCTTTGATGAGCAATGAAAGTATATAATATTTTGTCAATTATTCAATGCGATCCACATTAAATAACTTAAATAATTGCCCTGCATTTAAATAAACGCGCCATTTCTTTCCCGGAAGTCACAGTGAACTCCGCGAGAAGCTTTCCCCGAAATCTTTGCAACAATTAGCATTAAAACAACATACTTCCGCACTCCATATTCATGGCATTCGCAAAAACATAATGCATATACGTGCACGGGGCAGTGCACACCCGACGAAATACATATATATATATATATATACGAATGCGGGCGCGGGGGGGAGCACCGAATAAATTTAAATAAACTCGCGACTCGCTCTTTGATATGATAACGAATCGCCGAACGAGAGCTCGAAAAAAAAAGAACGGGGGAAACCGTTAAAGGCTCTCCCTTTGACGGAGAAAACCGAGAGGACGACGATATCCTTTATTCTTTCGCCGGTGGCCCTCTTGTGCGCCTCTCGGTATTCAATGCCGTCTCGGGAGAAATTCCTTCTCGTTCGCCGTCGGTTTTTCTTCCTCCAATTTTACGCGTCCCCGATCGGCCTTCCTCCACTTTGGCACGGTTTTCATTTGTAAAGCTATTTGCTTTCAGCGGGGTTATGACCGGTCCGCTCGACTTTTATTTACGACTCTGATAATTAGAGCGCTCTTGCCGTTTCTTTGCTTCGAAGCGCTTTGGCTAATTTTTTTTTTTTTTTTTTATTTATTTACCAGAGTAACTGTACATTACATTACAGAGTATTCCAAGTTCTTAGAAAACGATGTACCTCTCCGAAATATTTACTTTATTACTTCCCCTCCCGCTGAAACACGACACTGAAACCGTCAAAGGCGAGGTGTCCGGTAAATTAAAAAATATTAGAGCGGTAAAAATTTGCTTTCGCGCGTAAAAGCCGCGGGAGCGCCATCGCCGCTGAGTAAAAAGCTTCAATATAACCCCGCGCTAAGGTGTAAACGTCCACTTTTCACCATAAAAAAAACGCCCTATATCCCGGGCGATTTTTAGAGGTGCGCGCGTGCCGCGTTACGGTCCGCGGGGAAAGCGCGCCGGGCGGATCCACCGCCCCGCGGCTTCCCCCGTATGAATTTTTTAGAACGAAATTCGCCCCCGTAAGTCTTCGGCGCGCGAATTCCCGGTTAATTTACGCGCCCCCGAAGTTAATGGCCTTGTAAAGTATTAAATATCATTTTTCTCCCGCGGCGAGAGTAATTCGACGCGAATTGCCGTGTTTTTTTTTGGTTTAATGAAATTGAAATTTTATCGGTCCCCCCTTCCGCGCCTAGTTTTTTTAAATAAAACGTCGAACGCCGCGTCGAATGAAAAATTGAAGGAAAAAAAAGCTTACGAAACTCGCGACGATTTAGTTGTAAAATTTTTCATCGTCCCCCTAAAACAATGATCCTCGAATATTCCCTCGTACGTAGAATTCAGTGGAAATCTTTCGAGTCTCTCCTCGAACAAATCCATAAAGCTTCAGAATCCAGCCATCAAACTTTCATCACCGCGCGATAACCCCGAAAAAATTCGCGGAAGAAACGGTCGAGATTCCACATATCCGTCGCGACGTATCCGTGAAAAAAAAGCGCAACGCGGCGCTTCGCTCCGATAACCTTAATTACATCTGGTCCTGCAACTAGTATCGGCTGTCCAGGGGGGGGGGGGGGGAGGAGGTTTCCGCGTGACGCGTCAATTTTTCATTTTATCGGTATTCTTTTCAGGGCCGAAGCGTCAGCTGCAGCCGGTTTTAATCGACTCCACGCGAATAAGTCGAGAACGCCCGATTAATTGTTTGTCGAGGAGCGGCGCGGCTGCTTTTAGGAAGGAAATTACTTAGTTCCATTAAAAGGCCCGCGAGCATCCCTTTTTTTCCGAGCGTAATTATATACGGAGCGGGGATGAAACTCATTATGCTCAGCTCCGCGCTCGACTCCCGTCGGAGCGATTAATAGTTTTTAGAAATTGCGATGGTAATGGTTTGTGTACCGAATTTGCGAAAGGCCTTTGATGAATTGCCTTTCGCGAGGCCAGGAATTTCGAGGCCGAAGTGCGTGTATCCATTGCGTAAAATTGAATATAATTTGTACCGGCGAGAAAGGTTAATAAGCTGCTAAACCTTGGAATTCCCCACCTATTTTAGAAGGCACTGACGATCAATGAAGCTCCCGATAAATTACTCGGGAGAACGGACTCGATTCCGAGAGTAAATTCGCCGATTGTCGGCGTTTTACGAGGCTGATGTCCGGCGTAAAAACCCTTCCCCCTAAGGAAGGTAATTCATCAGACGGATTGGCTTGTAACTTTTACCCCGAGCCCCGTTATATATACCCGAGTACCTCCAGAATTCATGAACAAGTGCGCGTTTCAGTGGCAATTTCCTCCGTTCGGAATCCCATTCAGCAGCTCCGCGCTTTTCGATAAATAGCCGAGAGAAACGCTTTGATAATACTAATGATTGTGCGTAGGAGGCATTTGCCCTTTTTCGGTTAACATCGTGGATATGCCTCGCATTTCCGGATGATAATGGCACGGTGAATTATTCCTTTGGTTCTGAAATAAAAGTGCACTGATAATAGGGAATTTAATGCTTTTCAACGCGGCAATTTGTAAATTGCTAATTTTAATGCGATGTAGAGAGATTTTGTTGGTAGCTTTCAATTTCGATGTTAAATTGTTGCTTTTTATTAAATTAGTTGGTTGTACTGTTGTTTATTTAATTTCTTGTTCATATTTTCGAATGCACTGAGAAAAAAATTTCTTTAATTCAAAGAAACCCCTTTTTAAGGGAAAGTAATTTTCGTTTTTTAAATAAAATTTTCTTTTTTTACAGAAACTTTCTTTCCATTAAAAAGGGGTTTCGATCGTTGAATTAAAGAATGTTTTTTGTATCAATAAAATATTTAACCGATTGCCCGGAATCTTGTTCTCAGTGTGGAATAAAAAAAAAATAGAAAGTCCATTGAGACCTTAAAAGAATTTAAGTTATTTCATTCGCCATAGTCATCATGGATAAATCAATACACGGACCTGATATAAAAATGACTGACAGAGTAATGAATTTGAAAAACTAGTACAGATTTACAGAACGGAGACAAGGGTATATAGATTTTATACAAGTCTCACCAATCAGCTGAAAATACGCGAGCCATAAATCACGGCGATAAAATCTATTATTTTGCACAGAAAAATGATCTTGCGTAGATCCTACGGTTTCGGATACGAAATTCAAAGGCCTAGATAACAATCCCAGCCTTGTATCTAACATTTCGTACAAAGCATCGATCTAAAAATCTATAAAAACGATAGGTCAAAGCCATAACTCTCGGCCTGGCCGGCGAGAGTCATCGAAAAATCAAATCTCACCGCCGATAGAATCTGCGAGGCGAGGCAGAAATCTCGGCCGCGAGAGTCGCGGATTCAGCTCCCTTTCTTTCGGCGACAAAAAGGGCTCGCAACGCTCCATCTACTCTCTCGCGGACAACAAAGGGAAACGTGCCTGGCCACGAAGCTCTCCGCGGCGCTCTTTTTTCGTCTTTCAGGCTGCTTTTGCGCGGCGTGCTGCGTTTGAGGTTCGCGCTTTCTGCGCCGGGCTTGTTTCTTCTTTTTTTCTTTTTTTTTTGTTTGTTTTTTGTTCAACGGAATTAGCTGGCTTGGTAAAAAGTTTGTTTAAGCAAAGTTCTAATGAATTAACTGTAAATGGAAGATTTGCTTTGCGCATATTTTTAGAGTTGAAAGCTGAAATTTAGAATTAGTTTTTCCAAATGGTGGACGCTGCGGAAAGTGTTTCGTAACGTAATATTTTATCGAACCGAACGAGTCAAAGCAATTCGGTTTATTGAAAAAGTTTTTTGAACATAGTTTTATATTACGTAAAATTTTTTGTATACTGCCAGAAATAAATGTTCTACTCAACGGTGAACAACCCTTTGTAACCTTTTATTTGATATATAAGTTTCATTCGACAAAATTGACGCGAACGAAATTTCATTGTCAAATTTCAAACGAGTAAAAAAATACCATAAAATGAAACTCTTGAAATTCAAATAATTCAAAACAATTGGAAATATTTACGGGAGAATTGATATTTATTTAACAAAATAATTTGTCTGAATTTTAATTTCCCCGTAGCTTTCGAAATTACATTTCGCGTGAATTGTAGCGGAAAAATTCCCAAGCGCAAAACGCGAAATGGAACATACCTCTGTCTCTCGCGAAATTCGAAAATTCTCCTTCAATCTAGTTCCATTTCAGCAAAGAAAGTCGGGACAAAAGCTGCAATGGAACTCGAACTTGTCGACCTTTAGAACTATATAAGGGATTCTTCACTTAATTTATTTTCTCCCAGGTATTTTAATATAAACTCTTATAACAAAAAGGGTTGAACGACTCTCGAAAGCGCCAGCAGACATTTAACCTCCAAAACTGAAATTAATTCACTCCCGCGCATCCATCGGCCGCGCATTTTTAACGACTCTTCGCCTGCTTCTCTTTCAGCTCTCGTGCAGCCGGGACATTTTCCATATCGCGGCGGCGTGTCTCGCGAGAGGTGTATATACCGGCTCCGCGCGCACACTTAGGTGTTACGTCCGTGTGTCGCGTCACGCGCGAGTCCGGGCGACGTGCCGAGCTTCCTTATATACTTTTTCGCCGGCATTGTCTACCTCGTTGCCCGGGCTTTTCTACGGCTGTCTTGTCGTCGCTTGCCGCGCTCGCGCTGAGATATCGCCCTGAATTCTGGCTTATAGCGTATGCAAGGACACGAGGATACGCCCCCCCCCCCGCCCCGCCCCCCGCTGCACACCTCCGCCTCCTCGGAGCTGATATCCGAAACATCGGCGCCGTAATGAAGTGAAAAACTGCCGGGAATTCTGACGCTTTCGCCGCGTTCGATATAATGTTGTCTGTTTTGAACGAAAGTCGGTCGGTCGAGTGACGAATACACATAATTGTGACTTTAACGATTGAATCGCGATTTCGAGCGCAAGTTATTATTAATGCGGATATATTTGTAAATACGATAGGGCTAGAAATTGGCCGGAATGCGTTTGCATCAATAACCCATAATCAGTAGCAATGCGTATTTCAATGCATGCTCTCGATAGTGAAGTAGCCTCGTCCATCACGTCTGGCTAATGAACTTGCTGCAATTATGATCTATCTACGACATAATTGATAGGTAACGCGTCCATCTACGCGTGTCTATCCTAATATGTATATCCGGCTGCAAAATTTCAAATTAACCCCGAGTTTACGCAGGACAAAAGCACTTTAACGTATTGCGAACGAATTAATTTGAACTTACAAATTTAATTACAAGGAGAAGGTTTCAGTTTTGATTAAAAAATGTAGTAATTTCCGGTCTATAAAGTGCGACCATTTTAATTTTATAGCTGAACGTGTCAGTATTCAGAAAACGAGTGGCTGTTAATCGAGTTATTTGAAAAACGAAGCGTAAATTCAAAAATGTGCGTGGCCCCGTCAGCAATTGGATGCGGTGATGCAATAATCTCGCTATCATTCAGGATTGCGCTGTGAAATTTGCTTTTGATAGGCAGTTTATTTATAATACGATTCGCGAGTCAAGAGAAAATTGTGTTTTTGACAAGACCTCACGAATATTTTACGCGCTTCATTATCAGAAGAAGAATTTATTCGAATAGCTCTCGCGACTTCGCGTTCTGTTTGATTAAAATTATTTCATTTGCAATCGTTTTTATCTGCTGCGTGGAGTGCTTGAATTGCTCGTATTAATTATATTTTATTTGTTTTTAATTTTTCGAAACCAATCGGATGGAAATTGATACATCTTTTATGGCTTGCGAGGGGAATAAATATAATAAATAAAATGAAAATGAATGTTGCGATCAATTTACTTTTAACTAATAATTTTTGACTAACAATTTTTTTTAAAGGAAAATATTTTATCAAGCATTCAAATAATTTAATAATTCAAAGGCGAGTCTAATTACTTTACTTATCTTTTGTAAAATTCTGTAATTTCTCAACTGTTCTAATTAATTTATATTAAATAAATAAAAGACATTTAATTTCATTTGGCGACTCCAATCTAAAATGTAATTACATTTTAAACCGAGAATTACTTCATTACGATTGATAAATCCACTTAAAGATCTGTAATTCCAATACAGTTCTAAAATAATGATTCGCTCGACCTTCTTTAACCTACGAAAACAGACAAAAAGAAGAGATTTAATTAATGAATATAATAAAGAGCTTCGTGCTGACACCAGCTGAACTCGAACTATTAGTATACAGATTTTACACTGCGATAATATTGTCTTTACTGAATTAAGTTTCTTTATTTATATCAGCGAATCGTGCGAAAACAGTCAGCTGTTATTAATTTAGTTTTAACACCGGTTCGCAGATTGTTATCCTCTGTAAAAACGTTTTCGCCGATCAAAAGCAATGGGTTATCGGTGTGTCGGTTGATCGTGTCAAGGGATAAGGGCTTGTTTTTTTGCAACAAGCTTATTCGATAAAAAAGGATAAGGTTTAATTAAATGCGCATCGGCGACACGTCCTTTTTGCCGACTGCGGCAAATATTGATTTAATTAAATACATCTGCTCCCCCGAATCGTTTTATCTACATTCGGCCAGTTCTTTGATTCAGCAAATATCTGTTTTAATTACAGCTTACGCAATTATTGCTCTTATAGAATTATAAGTGTTATTTATTATTAAGCATAAATTAAACAAAAGCACATTCTCCGGCACTATAAACGGTTTAATTACGAACTGTAACTCTTAGCAAGCAATGCGTGGAAAATGTTTCCGTAATTAAAGTTTAACGATAATAACGCTCTCCTCTTTAATGCGCATCATTAAATAAAATGTACCCGAATTATTAAATGAAGTTCGCTGCTCTTGCCAAATACATAAATGCGGTCGGAGTGAATCACGACCGTCGTTTTAAATAAATATCCTAGCATTACGCAGTCATAATACACGCAGTCAAAATTTCATTAAAAACGATAGCTTCCATCACAACCCGGAAAAATACATTGTAAATATAAGCAAAGTGGATAAACTGGACTTTACGGGATTAACCGAAACTTTTGATATTGCAGCTTCGACAGAGATCAACCCTTCACGTTCCAGCTGGGCGTTGGTCAGGTGATTAAGGGATGGGACCAAGGACTGCTCGACATGTGCGTGTCCGAAAAGAGGAAACTCGTGATCCCGCCTGAACTCGGCTACGGTGACCGCGGAGCCGGAAATGTCATCCCTGGAGGTAAGAATTTTTGAGATGACCTGAAGTTTTCTCGAATAAAAGTTACCTCGTTTAAAAAAAAATTCTGTCTTTTTTTTATAAGCAATTTTAAAGTGAATTTTTTTCATTTAAACGCTCTCTGAAAAACTCCACAAAATTCTATAAAAAATTCCATTTCGGGGCCCGACATCGATAAGAAATTCAATTCCAATTCGCCATCCAAACAACTCCCTCCGCGAGAGGGAAAAACGAGCGAGAAGATATCGGCCTCCCGCTTTCGACAAAATTGACAAAAAAAAAGGGGGAGGCTTTTTTTTCGGCGGCCGAAAAATCGTCGGGCTTTAATTAACGCTTTCCCGGGTATGGAGCGAGAATCATTCGGCGAATCGAGGATGGTCTGTCGCGTCGATAATTGTTCCCCGACTGACCGGCGCGATTAGAGAGTTTGGTTGTTCCGCTTTTCCGAGCAGCGCCGTCGGCGGCTTAAAAATTTTCCGGGGCAATCGGCATAGTTTGCGACGCGTCGCGCGCCTGGAATTCGAAATTAGCTTTGGAATTAGTCGCCTACGAATTAGAAGCGCCGCGTTAACGATTCGCGTAAATATATATGTATGTTCGGGCTGTGTTTAAAAATTTTAAGTAAATTCGGGTTAAAATCGTATATAGGCGCGAATGTAAATTGAATTAATAATTTGCGCGTAATGAATATTGTATACTTAATTAGGCGTCATTGAAAAATATTTCATAACGATGCTATCAATTAGTAAGTAGTATTATAGGGAGAAAGGCGAAATAAATGAAGAACAATTTCAATTACATAACAGGGTAGGAGGTAATTGGATTTTTAATATCTATTGAATAAAGTATGTACAAATTAAGAGGATTTAAATCTCTCAATACTCGACTCGGCGAGGTAAAAAGTATTTAAAAGCTTGTTGCATAATTAATAACTGATTGTCTTGTACTGCATATAAAGCATATATAATTCAATAAATGTAAAAAGCTTAAACGATTATACCAAGACTTAAAGAGTCCTAACTCTTCCCGAAACATTCAATTTTTTTAACACAATGCTGATTGAATTACCGGTAATCACAGATAAACTTAAACTATCCGCCTCGAATATACGTAATTTCAAAATTAATTACATCCCTACACCTAATATGAGTTACGAAACACATAATAAGCACTTCTGTCCCGCGCGATACCCGGTAAATTCCATCAAAACTTAGTGATTAAAAACTAATTGATCAACACACTCCGCGGCAAACTTTCGACCTCTCGCTCCTCCAACCCGTCCGGGCGAATCAGCTCCGCAGCGAAGCGACGCGCGGCAGATGTTTATTGAACCCGGACTACTCTCCGTAACGATAAATACAGGCGAAAAGTGTGCCGGCAATCGGGGGGGGCCCTGCATTAATGATAGCCCCTCCCCCGTGCATTTGGCCGAAATTATTCCTGCCCGCGGATACGCCGTTATATTCGCGGTATACATTTCACTCGTTTGAACGTCAAATAATTAAGCGCCACTATATTTCAATAGCGGACCGCCTCCATAATTAATGGACAGTCGGTGCGCATCCTTGCCTCGAGACGCTGATGTACGCGGCCTTCTGTTCCGCGGGAATCATTTTTTTCGAGCTGCGACCTAATTATTGGACTGGCTTGTATGAGCGATAGGCGGTAGTTGGGAGTTGCGAGTTATTGGTGCTTTGGAAAGTTTAGAGGTCGTTACCGAAGTGCACGTTTTTCATTACCGTCGTATTCATTAGCTTCTTTGTACTTTACTTTAAAAAGAGAATTTAAAAGTGTTCAATTTATTCAGAATTCTGAAATAAATAGGCAATTTAAAATGTGATTTAAATGTGATTTACGACTGCTCGATCATCTTGTAGTTAGTAAAATAAAAAAAAAGTGCTATTTACAAAGACAGGAAAATATGTAAATAGAGAAAAAGGGAAGATATATATTCGCAGCAAAATCTACATTCAAAGTACAAGAATAAAACGTTGGCCAGAGGAGAGGGAAAAGAGCGGGGGAAAAAAAGAAAGAGAAAGAGAGCGAGCGAGAACGAGTTGGTTCGTTAGCCGGGCGTTAGCGACACCGTCCTTTTTGTTCGTAAAATTACGCGGGTATTGTTATATTTCCAGCTCGCCTGTCCCGGTGACGTTCGTTATTATTAATCGCCCCGAACCCCCTTTTGCGCGAATTCTTTCGTTCCCCGCGTCGCGCGCTGCATTTGCGGCGCAATTTCAACGGCTGTAAAATCATTTCTTGTAAATGGGCTTATTATCTTTTACTATATGGTTCGAACAGAATAAAAATTTATTATTTCCGAGTGCGCGTTAATGCACGTGAAATATCGCCCTTTTTCACTTACGCTTTTTCAGATCTCGCGCGAATGCCAAGCTTTGGATAAAAAGGTTGCCTTCCTTTACAGGTAATTAATCAGTGTAACGAACGCTTTTATTTCGCTTTTAATGCAGTTCCACATCAGATCGAAATCGTTTTTATATCCAATCGCGAAAAATTTTCTCACCTCCCGTTCTAATACCGTATGCCTTTCACGTCGGCATTGTATTCGGGACAATATTAAAAACTGCTGCGAAATCGCTGAATATCCGCGAACAAGCGAAACGAGAATGACGGACTAAAACTCGAGAGTGAAAAGAGCACAAGATATGTGCCACGCTCCATCCAATGCATTTTAAATTATTCCCAGGCACAAAGACGAAATGGGATCTGCTCGAGCTTCGCGTTTTTCTGTACGCCAGATCCAATAAAACATTTTTTTTTCTTTTTCAAATTTATTTGAAAGTTAAATTATTTTTTTGATATTTTTTTAAAGAAGGATCGACGATTTGTTCTAGCAAAATATTTAATCCAGCATCGAACAAAGTAATTTAATAAAAATGATTTATTAGAACCGTATTCCCTTGTGTTCCAGTTGAATATTAAAAAAATTTTGAATATTCAACTCATTACCCCCATTTGCAAGTAATTTAAAAGCCTGCTATGAAAAAGCTCCGCATTTCGAAAATTTTTAGACACCAGCTTGTTCCAAAAATCTTCCCCCAATTCCTCTCCGTCCGTGAATTACGCGACCGCATTCCCCGCGAAAAATAAAAGCATCACTTTCATCGCGCTTTCTCAGCCCCCTCGGCACGCCGCGGAACAACAACAAAAAAATTCAATATCCGGAAAGCGCGGCTTATATAAAACGGCGGGTGGGTATTTTAGCCGGTTAAAATCTACGAACGAACTTTTAAAGAATCGCGCGAGTAAAAACCCTTTGCCCCGCTCTTCGATAATAAAGGAAAAAGCCTGCAGTCTCTCTCTCTCTCTCTCTCCCTCGAAGGCGGGAACAAAGAAGGCAGCTCCGCGGGCTGCAGATGAGATTGCATTCATCCGCGCGAACTTTTCGCTCTGCGAGCGATATATCCTCAACGTTCGTTAGGCGGAGGGCATTTTGCAGCCTCGCGCAGCTTCCGGGCCGCGGTGAAATTACGTGAGAGCCTGTCGGAAATGTTTAAATTTAATTAGCGAACGCGAGAGCGCGACTCTCGCGCGCGCGGGCAGGTGTAAAGTTTATTGTTTAGCGGTTTAGTGTTCGCGTTCGTTATTGTCGAGGCGCGCTGGACTTATTTTTATTGTCGTAATTGTCGGTGTACTGTAGTTTGAAGATAACTGAGCGTTTAGGTTTCGACCGTAAATTTAGTATTCGGATGGCGGAAATTTTCGATAATGGCGAATTTGAACATTAAGTTGCTAATTGGGATTTTATCAATGTAGTTTTATTAATATTGTTACATAGTCTGGAATTGATTTTTGTGTGCCATTTTATTTGACGGACTTATTTCCTGCTTTATTATTGAACTACATTCATGCTGCTAATTAAATTCGATCGGTGGAACGAAATTGTTAGTCATTAATTAAATTTTTTTTGCGATGAAATTAAATTATACGATAAAATTTCCTCGCCGAATGGAGATAAACCTTTTAATTTCGGCCAAAAATTTGCGATTTACGAGGCTTTCATTAAAGTTACACGTACATCCGCTCCAATTAAAATAAATAAATTTAATTGAAACATTGTTAATAATTCCTTGAATCGTCAAGTTTAACTGTAATCAAAATTTAATACACGCCAATTAAAAGCCAAAGAGTAAACGCTGCAAAGAAAAGCTTTATACTATCGTCGCGGCAGAGGTATTAAAGTATTACGCCAGTCGGGGAAATAAATCATCGTCACAAATCGCTATTTGACATGTGTACAGCCGCGAGTTTACAAATAAAAAGGAAAAAGCTGCGATTGGCTGACGGCTGCTAAAAAGTCGCGAGATGCCCATTTTATTCGACAGCTGATCTGTCGGGATTTCGTTGAAACGAGGAACGTGTACGTCCGTTTGACATACGTCGCGGCGTCAAAAGTTTTTATTAGGAATAAACTCGCGCACGCTTGTCAGAGAATCGAGCGCGCAATCGTTCTGGATTTTATTTCCAGTCGTCGGGCTCGACGCCATTAGCCCCACTTGATTTGTGCGGGAAATGAGAGCGCGATCGTTGGAGAAATTTTGCTGGAAAATATAGGAGATAATTTTTATTAAATTTTAAACATCCGAAGAATTAATAATTATTTGATTATTTATAATTTGAATTCGTCCAAATATAATTGAATCAATATAAACTTTTGGCCAACATTAATTTTAATCTATTGCAAGTAAGTAACGCAAGACTTTAACAATTATCGTTTACAGGAGCAACTCTGCACTTCGAGGTTGAGCTCATTAACATCAGCGACTCTCCCCCGAACGCCAACGTTTTCAAGGAAATCGACGCCGACAAGGACAATCAGCTGTCCCGGGAGGAGGTGAGCGTACTGGCAAGGATCGTTCTTTTTTTATCATTTATTTTTCTGGCTTTCACTGCTGTACAAACATCTTTTACGAATTTATCAAAATTCATCGAAATGATTGCGGAAGGGGACTTCACTACTAACAATATTTTCGACGTAGGCTAACCAAAATTTATGAGACGCATCTTAACTCGCATGCGCATATGGCACCGCAATTTGGGAACGATTAGGTCGTGCACTTTTCGTTGGACACATTTTCAATTTTTAATGACGGTGAAAAAGATGTTTTTACCCGCCCCTGAAAAATTGTGATGGAAAAAAAGAACGATGTGTATAATAAAATACGAGACAATATGCATTTACGGATACTTCGCGCTTGTAAAAATAATCTCTTATTATATTGGCATACTTTATATAGTTTTATCCTATTTCCAATAGTTATTTTCAGCGCCTAGTCTAACCAGTTTGCGCCTGAGCATTAATGGTTTAATCCATAAAAAGAAAAATAACAATAAATCGTATCAATAACAGTTTATTAAAAGTTTTTATCAACTTTGAGTCCACTATCAATAGAAATATCGAATAAACCCTTTAAAAATGCATATTGTCTGGTGCAAAAATATTAATCCCAAAGTATACGAGTACTAACTCCGCAACGTTCGCCTCTGTCCCGCTCAGGTCAGCGAATACCTGAGGAAGCAGATGCTGGAGGCCGAGCAGTCCGGCGGCGAGAGCGACGAGATGAAGAAAATGCTGGCCGACCACGACAAGCTCGTCGAGGAGATCTTCCAGCACGAGGACAAGGACAAGAACGGCTTCATCTCGCACGAGGAGTTCAGTGGACCCAAGCACGACGAGCTTTGAAAGAACTCTTTTCGCCCGAGAGACACACGTGCACGCGAACACACATACACAATCGACACCGAAGACAGAACGACATACAGACGCGACCAGCGAGTAAACTGCGACCGGAAGCCGAGCCGGCGGAGCTGCAGCCCTTTCTTCTTTATATAATTTATGTTAATTGCGAGGCGCGCAACTTCGACGGAGTCGCTTCTCTGCTCCGGACGGAACTTCACGTTAGGGATTTAATTTTTTTTTTTTTTTCTATTTAAAGTACATTAATTATTTATATATTTGGCGTTCTTCGGAGCTCCTTTTTTTTTTATTCCCACGATGTCCGAAACTTTGGCGGCGAGAGCCGTCTAAATATTTAAGCAGAATTTTAATCGCAGTCAGGAGAACTTTGAGGAGAAGTTTTGCAATTTTAATTCTTCCGTTACTCCAATATTTAGGAAGCGTTTTACATTAGTAATGTTCAGCCCCTTAAAAATAAGTTATTCTTAGATTTTTTTTCCAAGCTTCTTTCGCTTTCTCGTTTCGCTTTGCAGTATCATCGACGTTCGATTCATTTTGCATTCCCAAACATGACGGGTACGATATATAAAAAAAAGTTCGAGAGATACAGAGAGATAGAAAAGAAAGGTGAAGTGCAGCCAGTCATCGACTCGCACAGATATTTAAAAAAAGTAAACAAAAAACAAAAAAAAAACAAAAAAAAAGATAGGAAAGCGACCCAACGAACGGACGATAAAAGAGGGACTACCGTTGAGCGTCGGAATGGGAAAAAAGGCCGTAGAAAAAAAAAAAGAAAACGGCGGACTGAAGAACGTGTCGGAAATCGAGCTCCCTCTTTTTTTTTGTCTCCCAAGCGACATTCCGACGATTCGCCGCTGCTGCACGAACGCACAGAGAGGAAGAGAAAGAAAAAGAAATATAATACAAGGCGCGAAACCCGGCAGAAAAAAAGAAAAGCGCAGTACTCGCGCATGCACTCACTCACACGTTCATACACACGCTCACCCAGACAGAGACGCGAACTGAGAAAAAAAAAAGTATATATATATATATATATATATATATATATATTCACGTGCACCGTGATCCCGATTCTCCAAGTGTAAAGTGATCCCTAGCATCATCCGTGTCGTGTGTGAGAACAAGAGAGAGAGAGAGAGAGAGAAAGTGAGCGAAAATGAGTGCAAATGTTTTTTTACGCGAATACATGTATAACGCGAGGACGGTTTTAAAGCAAAAGGTAAATACAAAAAGTAAAAAAAAAAAAAAGCGATCTATTGTAGAATCAGAAGTGTGCGTGCGTGCGTGCGTGTGTGTGTATGTATTTCCCACGCGCGCGAAAGCTGTTACGACGGTATCTGTACGACGTTTACTTTGAGGATTTTTCTACGACTGTATACCTCCTCCCTCGGTTTCGCTCCCCCTCCTTCCACTCCCCCCCCCCTTTTGTAATACTCTCGTAACGAAAGAAGGTAGGATTCGTGTTTTTCATAAGGATTTTTATCTACATTAGAGACGACAGAATTTTTACGGAGGTCTAGCGGCAACGTTCTAGCGTCGGATTTTTTATAAACTTTTATTAATTGAACACGTTCGTTCGAAAAAAAAAAGGAATGCTTTCGTTTGACCATGATGGATTTATATATAGATATATATTATATGTACTTACTTGTTGCATTTTGATTCAGGAAGCTGTAATGTTTTTGTCGCCTTAGTGCTTCGTTCGAAGACGTTCCCTTCGATTTTTTGACACCTCAGTAGAGTGGAAAGTGAAGTGGAAGAAAAAAACAAAAATTATACAAAAATCTGTGAATGCTGATGAGTCAATGGTGAGTTAATTTTAGAGGAAAAGAGTGAAAAAAAAACGACTAGGTGAGAGAAATTGAAAGAAGATTTGTCATCATTCTCGTTGCTATCATTATTAATGTAAAATTATGCGTTTTTATTACCACATTATATTGTATGTTGTTAAAGTTGGACGAAGGTTAATAATAAATCGTGCATCTCTAGCACATTTTGTTATAAAAATTGTTTCTTATTTTCCGATCCTCTTCCCATCTGAAATTTTTTACCAGAAAACTTAGTTTTTAACATTCAATTAAATGTATAGAAGGAAATATAGGTTGAGGCTTGAAGAAAAAGTCAAATTTAAAGGCATATATTTTCAGTTCTTTATTGTATCGATCACTTTCTTGTAATGTTGCACAACGTAATAATTCTACGGCCGACTTAACATTAATCTTTCGTAAATCCTCTTTTCTCGCCCGTGATTTCGGATAAAATCAATCGACGCGCTACAAATTACAATCGAATTTCGCTAATCTTGCGTGTACAATTCATCTAATTTTGGGAATATACACATGCATATATATAAATAATTGTATATATATATATTTGTTTATTGGTAAGTCCTTGGCGCTAAAAGGTAAAGGACGTTGCTTTTTTCGCGCGGTTTTTGTTTATTGAAAGAGGCACGGTTTTTTTTATTGGTCGATTTCAAAAAGCGGAGAGGCACATGGGGACGCAATCATTTTTACATTACATTTTCGTGCATAAACGCGTTTAATATTTGTTCTCAGATAAAATACCTTTATCTAATCGTAATTTTCGACATCCGAAGCTTCGTCACCCAATTCACCCTGAAAAATAGCGCAGATGTATAATTTTATACAAAAATATCGACGAAGCCTCCCTTTTAAAATATTTAAAATATTTTATAAGAATTGCGTTAATATTGCATACAATTTGTCTAAAAGTTCGTAAGGCGTTTATTTATCACTAAACGTGGAAATTGCAAAGACGATTGGGAAAAATTTCGGCGTGTGATCCTGTCTCCATTAAAATCGCCCGAATCGCATTGCACGCATACTTGTAATACGCAATTAATGCACAGTCTAATGATCACGTTGTGTACGCGCGTAAAAAATTGATGATCCACCCTTCGTTTGTTTTCCTACGATCGATCGAGTATATATATATATATAACACTTGCAAGGCTAATGTAAGACTAGGCGTTACAATAATTTATCTAAGACATCGTCGCCTTTCCTCCTTCCAGTTCGTTCGAGCTTACGAAAAAAAAAAAAAAAATTACACACGTATACGATATTTTTAATTAATATAACCTCGACGCGATCGACGCTAAAGTGATTCTGAAGAGTTCGTGCAACACTATTTGGTTTTCGTAATAGTAACTATATTCGAAGTTCACGTATTTACTTTTAAACATCATCATTCATAATGTTTTTTTTTTAACTAGTGACTATTTATTTTCCTTCCCTCTTCTCGTAGCGGTTTCTTCATTCTCTGTTACTGAAAACACTGGTTCAGCACCGTTTAGAACTAAGAGGTTTACAAGCTAATCCTTTTTTTCAAAGATCGTTTTACACAAGTTTTAAATTCTAGAGCATCGCCTCGAATTCTCTCCTTTATTAATCTTTAATACTGATCGCAACGTTATCAGCTATTAACTAACAAAAAGAAAATAACGTCCTATTCGTTAAACGCTCGTTTACCCCTCAATCATCAGTCGCGATGCACGAGTTTACTGAAATTTTCCTAAAGTAGTGACTATGACCGCGTCTGTCTCTGTATTTAAAACGTCGATAAATACCATAGTCTTGCAACAAGATTACTCGAATTGCCGCGCAAAACAACGGAAGATACGTCGAATCGCTTGCCTCCTTAGTAGTAAACCGTACTGGGCGGCGTTTTCGCCACGAACGAGGGGGGAAGCCCGCGGACGAAAAGAAAACGGGAACAAAAACGAAGACGCCGAAGGGAAGTAAGAGAGAGAGTAAACAGAAGACGCGGTAACGAGGGAGATAAACAACGATAACAAATGAGGGCGAAAAATTCGATTATTATACAGGTAAAGTGGGGGGGGGGGGAGTCACGTGAGAATGCACTCCTCGTTTCCTTTCTGTTTCCGACAAAAAAGGACGGCGGCAGCGGCTGTGAGCGACGGAGAAGAGAAAGCCTGCATTCGAGGGCAGCTCCTCCCGGCCGGGTTCTTCTTCGTTCGTTTGCTTCGTTTTTTTTTCTTTTGTTTATCACAGTCAGTAGCCCTTGATGTAGGCAGCGATGTGTTTCTTCTCCTCTTCCGAGAGACCGTTCTTCAGTGTTCTACGCACTGCAATGACAAAAAGGCAAAGGTCTCTTCGTTAGGTCAACGGTTTTAGAAATTGTTTTAGTTTTTGACAAACCATTGAGCGCTTTGTGCTTTTGCAAATTCATTGATTATTTTCTTTTGGAGGAGATTATTACATAGTTAATGCTTTGTATCTCAATGATTTGTCGGTAATTTTGAGGCATGTACAATAAAATATTCATGCAAAATATAGCATGCAAAATCGACAATAAAGCTCATTAGTTTTGCGCAATTATCATCGAAGCTTAAAAAGATATGGTTTACTATCTTTTGTGGCTTTTCATAATTATTTTGAATTATTAAATTGCAAAAATTACGAACTGCATATGAATCGCAATAAAATTTCTTTGAAATATTAAATTCAAATAAAATAAATTTCAAATTCATGCGGAATTTTATTTAAAGTCTTCAAAGTCGTGTAAAATTGCTGTACTTAACCTTCCGTTATTATTGAATAAAAAAAATCACAAAAAAAGGGACTGTACGAAGAATAAACACGAAAGGACAAATGCAATAAACTCGAGAAGAAAGCATCCAACAAAAAGTATAGGAGATCGAGCTTTACTCCGCACTTCGACAGCATTAACCTTTAACGTCGAGGCGAATCGAAAATCCATTTTCCCCGACTGGCAGCTTTCGGCGTCGCGCATTTCGAAAGAAGCTTTGCGCGCAATGGCTTTTCTGACACAAAAGATACAGGATCGCGCGTGCCTTTCCATTAAAACCTCCACGTACATTTTCAGATTCCCTTATCTCAGCCGATTAAGCTTCCAAGAAGGCGGGCTCGGCTTTTTTTATTATTATTTTCGAAGAAGTTTATCAGGCGCTGCCTTGACAAGCCTTCAAGAGGCTTAAAAGTTCGAGACGAAGATGAATCGCGGGGCGCTGCCTTCGATACGTCGAAGTTACGAGCGATTGGAAATTTTTTCTTCGAGGGGGGAGAAATCTTTACCGGGTGATAATAGCCTGAAGTGTGAAATATTAAAAGATATTTATGAAATATGAGGTTTCGCGAAAGAAACGGCAAAATGTGGGTAAAATAGAAGCATCGAGGGGAAACTGTTATTTTTATGAAAACCGCTGTTTCATTAATTATTTAATTTTTATTAGAACACGGGTCTGGCATACTTTTAGTCAAATTGATTAAAACATTCATGTTGTAAATGATAAATTGAGTTACTTTTAAATGTCAAATAAAAGAAAATAGAATCAGATATGTCTGACTAAACTCGGACAATACTACTTAATTGATTTTCTGCTATAAAATGCAGTTTGAATAAATTTTTTATCATTGTTTTTTTTTACAAAAATAGATCGCGCTTTATACTTTTAGAAAGTAAGAAAAAAATTAATTATATTTATTGAAGAAATACGATTTTACTTATGCACCTCTGCAATTATAGGCTGCATGAAAAGGACGGTCAGATGAAATTCGTCCAAATCGGTGCGCAGAATTTACCGAAAGAACTTGAAAAAAAAAAGAGTCGAATTGAATGCACCCTACTCCACGATCAAGAGCTTTTAGTCGGCCATTAATGAACAGTACTGCCGCTAAGGGGTCGTCTTTTATTTTTCAAAAGGGTATCGGCATTTCTGTATTGCGCCGCTCGGAAATCCCAGAGACTCGTTAAATCTTAAAATTACAGGTTTGATTCTTTTTTTCTTCTTTTTTTAGTAAAGTGATTTTTTTTATATGAACAATTAAAAAGCCGTTTTCTGTTTATTTGTTAAAAAATTTGTTGGCAAAAAATTGCACAAAATATTTCTGCATTTTTAACATTCTTTCGAAAAGCAGTAATCGGAAACCTGAATACATGTACAATAAATGAAAAACGAGAATAATAATAATTGGAAACTCGAATATATTTACAAAATTGTGCAGTTTTTTAATTGTAACATTTCGTTTAAAAACTCTTAATGAATTAAAAATAACCAGAATGCTGAAATTCTCTATGTAACAATTATAACAGTTACCGTAAAGAAAATTTATAAGCCGGTCTGAAAATTTGAGTTGAAAATGAGGTACTTGGAGAGAGACGTTCAATTAACATTTAAATCTCATTGAGTGTACCAAGCCATTACACTTGATAAATAGACGGGATTCGATAACCATATTCATATAAAGGCAATAATAATCGTTGGAGCAATCGAATGGATTTACTTTCGCAATTATCTGAGAATATCCCTAAAGTATACCTTCATAAAGTTCCATTTACGGTCTTTCGTATTATTTTAATATGATTAAAGTAAAAAATGGTGAAAAATTACCACCCTGCAAATTATAAAAATTTCAAAAATAATTACGCATTCTAACTACAATTAACAATCAAAGAAGTTTACTAGAACACTATGTATAATTGTCTATGTATAATTGAATACAAAGCGCTTTTGACTATCAAGGAACCAAGCACCTAAGAGAACTAAGCTAAGCTAATTAGCTTTCAAAGGTCTCAAGAGCCAATTAGCTAATCAAAGCAGTACAAGCAAAGCGTATTTGGCGATAAATTGCCCCTCATAAATATGAAATCAGCTAAATCAATGCTTAATTTCATCCAAACTGCCTTAAACGTTCCGCCTCCCTTCGACGTAGCCTCGAAAGCCCGCGAAACAACAGTCGCCGCTACACATCCAGCGCGAATACATCCAGGCATCCTCCGTTGCAAAGAACCCCGCGGAAGCCCGGAACCGCGGACGGGCCCCCGCGGGAATTCGCGATTGGAAATCGCCCCGTTAATAATTCGATCTCCATATCGAGCAGCTCGCGAAATGGTCAATCGGCCGGGCCGATAAGTTATCGGCGGCGGCGGCGCGCTTCAATTATTTCCCTCTAATATGTATATCTTTTAGGTGGCGGGCCGCGTAAGTGATTAATGATGATTACGCGGCGCGGATTTGCGGTGCCTACGCGGTGCCGCTGTGCATTCTTCATTCCCGCGGGTTTATAGCCTCGAACCGAGGCACCACGCAATGCTCGATGGTCCGCGCGCGCCGAGCCTCGATTATGGATGATGTAATATTCGCTGCCGATCTGGCTTGGTCGGGCTAGCCGAGTGAGAATGTCGGCTGGGGATTATATATCCCGCTGAATATCGATGGCCGCGAACTTGTAATGAATGCGGCGGTTTTTAATTAATTTGGGATGGTAAATTTAGCTGGAATCGAATAAGTTTTGGGGAAAGACGGAATTACTCGGAATGAATAATAAGTCGATTGCTAAATAAAGAAGTAGATCAGAATTCTATTTACATATTTCTACTTTGAATTGGATGTATGCATTCTATACATATTTTTCGGAATACTTTTATACACTCCGAGCCTTGGGTTTAAAAAACAACTGTAAAAAAAAGAAACGTTTTTATCTTCGTTTCCGATATGGAAAAAATAAAACAAAGTTCACAAAACGAGATATTCCACACTCCGCGACCTCGATTCCATGCAGTTAGTCCATGCTCAGAGCACAAGCAAAAAAAAAAAAAATACAAAGAAAACAAACAAGAAAGAAAGAGGCACCCATCAGTGTTTAGAAGCCAACCTTAAATCAGCAGGTCAGAGGTCGTCGGCCCTCTCTCAAGGCCGATAGCCGTCCGGCGTCGTGTTGTTCTCCCTAGTTCGCGAGCGCTTCACTGTTTTTTTCGGGACAGAGAAACAGAACGGGGGAAGAAGGGGCTGCCCGTGGCTTAGAGTGTGCAAATCGCGGGACCGAGTACCAAGACACCGAGGTACTCGAGTGCTTTTAAAGCGACCGTCACCGCACCCCGCACCAGCTTAAGACCCGGCACCTCAACACAGTTCTACTTGGACGCTTGAAATTGCGAGCGGAATCTTGGAATAACCCGTCTCTTCTGGATTATAAACTTTAATTAAACTTGTATGTTTGCGAATTGAAAAGTTTAGCCGATTGAGGGCACACCGGTCGACCGTCTCGCAATTTCAATGCTTTCTAAGATGATTAAAAAAATGTAGCGGTAGATGAAGAGTATGAATAATAATTAAACTTAAATAAGTATGTTAATAGGCCTCATGCAAATTTGTCAATTTTATAATACAACCATTTATGAGAACTTTATATATTACTTGGGTTAAAATGTATTACATTATCTACATTATTGGCATAACATTAAAGTAATAATCTTTTTTGACCTCCAGAAAAAAAAATTCCGTAATCCGAGAGTCTTTGATTAAAAATCCAAATTAAAAAGCGAATGCTCGCAAGCGCCAATTGAAAAGAGTATCCAGACTAAATATTTCCCTTGCTCGCGCGGCCGTTCGCGACCCGCCGGTGGTTAACGAAATCCGGAAACAAGCGGCGGCAACGGCAAAAAAAGGGTAGTTCGAGGGAAGGGCGAAAAAAAGCCGCGATTCCTCGTCGTCGTCGTCGCCCGTCGGATTAGCCGGGGCTGCGGGGTCACGCGCGTGGATTATTTATTCGCGCCAGCGGCGACGGAAGGAATCGATAGCAAATAAAGTAAAACACTCCTCGCCTCGCGGAGCTTGAAAATAATAAAAAGCCGGGGCGCGACAAAGCGGACATGAAATTGTCGCCGCGCGCGTACACTTGCCCGTCGACGAGGACGTTCTTCTCGTTCGCTGATTTTCTTTTTTTCTTTTGCTTTTTGTTTTGGCTTTTTTTAATGATTGGAAGGGTAGTTTATTGATTTTCGCCTTTTACGGGACCGAGTCGTGTGCGTTTGACGTTATTACGGAAAGAAGCTTTTGGAGGGCCGATTTCTTTGCTCCTGCTGCTGGCGGAAATCGATTTTAATAAGAAGAGAAGGAGACAAATGCTTTATGTATATTGAATCGCGATGTTTTTCTCTTTTGAGTAAGTTGTATTGTTTAATAAATTATAGGGGGCACTTTCTGAACTGAATTAAACCCGCGTCCTTCAATTGTTTATTTCTATTTTTTTTTTGCACGTACATTTCGCTGTACGTAGAATCTGAAAGGATTACATTTTTTATTGTTCCTACCTTTTCTATTAATCTTCATTTTGTAATCTTACCAATTTACAAACCTTTCTGGCATTTGCACTGTTTAAGTTCTTAGAATACACTTAAAGAGTCAAAATAAACCAGTGAAAGTAGTCTAAGTAAATGTAAATATTATACAAAATAAATAGGAAAATATGAGATGATGTAGAGTAGGAGAAAGATAGAACTGTGCAGATAAGGTGCAATGAATGAACCACGTCGAAGTTTTCGCGCCGTGGCGCCTATATACACGCGTCGAGCTCAAAGGCGGCAAGCCCCGAGTCGCCTTCGATTACATCGACAGATGCACACAAGCCTTCCTTTTTAGCTCGCTTTTATCTTCTTTTTTCCCCTCTAAGCTCTCCCCTCTCCATTCCTCGCCTGATCGATAACTAATCAAACGAGAAATGCATGATTTCCTCTCTCTCTCTCTCTCTCTTTCTCTCTCGCGCCCCTGTGAAGTTTTCCTTTCTTCTGGTCTCACACGGTCGGGATTTCCTTTACCGCGGGCGGCGAGAAAAATTGGAATTTCCAAAGTCCGCTGCGGCGCCCCGCGGTAATCGAATTTCCAATATCGCGGAACTTTCATGGAGTGAAAACAATATGGCCGGCGGAGCCCTGGAGTTCGACTGGTAATGCCTTTTTTTTACATTTCCTCCGTTTCGTTTCCTCGAGTTTGTTTGGACCAAATTAATCGAACTAACAAGTATTTAACTTTACAAACACTATTTATTACTTACTAATTTACTACTGAGTGAGCAACAATTAACGACTTGAATTTATCTCTTACAGGCGATGTCTGACTAAATTTACAGCTTGTCTACTTAATTCTACGCAAAAAACAAGTAAAAAATTAGCCTACTTCCAACGCGGCCCCCCCCCCCCCCCCGTTATTTCGTTCGAAACTCGAACCAAACTATGAGATACATCGACCCTCTTCTAGCTCAAACTCGTTAACAAGGAGGGGGCAGAGAGAAAGCGCTACCGAGCGTCGAGAGAGTGAGATGGAAAGAGAAGCTTTAAGGCAGCCGCAAGGAAGGCTCGGGCGCGAACCGACGGGTGCAGGGTGCAGGGAGCTCACTTACAAGACTTACGATCGGCGTGTCGCGTGCGCTTGCGCTCCCTCGGCGTCGTGCGGGTCGCCGGCGTCTTCGTGGCCGTCTTCACCAGCGACTCGAGCAGCTCGTCGTCACCGTCCGTCAGGTTGCCGTTCGTCCGCTCGTCCGCCAGCAGCGGCCCCAGCGATGTTCGCCCTGAAACGGAGAATCGCGAATTAATTTTCCATGTCGAGAGTTTCATATAGAACGTGGGAATAAGGCATGGGGAGAAAACAAAAGTTTACTTTGGCCGATGAAAACACGTATTTGCGGGATAAGACGTTGGCTTTTAAAAGGCGTGTTGCACCTCTCGTGCGGTTCTCGCGATGTTTTTGCATTTGCGTTAATTCGCCGCGGCGTGCAAAGGAGGTCAGAAACTTGACGCATCGTCGAAAGTGCCGAGTTTCTTTTGAAACTCTGCCTCAGCACGGTTCTCTCCCTCGCGTTTTCTTTTTAAATAAGTTCAAGTCTGCGCCCTCCGAAAGAAGGTTAAGGAATTTTGCGTGCGGATGGGAAACTGGATGATATTTTCGCCTGGGTTCTTGAGGCTTATAAACGTACTTTAGTAAGGTCGTTAAGATCGTTGTTTATTTGAAACTTTTTAATTTTTCATTTAATTTAACTTTCAAACATTTTCGGAAGAAGTTAAAGTAACTTATTAAGATCAAATAATTTTCTTGAAACCAAAGTTTGGAGGAAAATCTTCATTTAGAACAGTTTTTATTCATTTTTTAAAAACCAAACGCAATCTTACAAAGTATATAAATATTATTAAAAGAATATTTTAGATTCTTTAATCCCACAGAAACATCTCCAATACAGCCAACATTAAATCCAAGCTAATTTCCCTTTCCTGCTTCGAAAATATTTCACTCAAAGGTACACTCGATGTACTTCCGAGCCACTCCAGCTTTTTCGATTCCTACTCTTCTGATTTTCTCCCTCCGCTCCTCATCTGCTACTATTCATCGTTCCGTCACTCGCGCCTACGTTTCCTCTTTTTTTTTCTCTCTCATTTCTACGGCGCTTCGTACGAGAGACGTCGTATTTATAATCCAATTCCGCTAGATAAGAGGCCGACAAATAATACGGCGCGAAAGAGGATCGAGGAAAAAGTCCTTTAAGGTGAGATAAATTATTCGTCGCGTCGATTTAAAGCTGGCGCTGTTCATCCGTTTATCTGCTCGAAATTTATGCCGTTATCGACTTGCGCTTTATTCAACGAGTAAGAGTTGCTTGTTGGAAATAAACAAGAAAATTTGAGCTTCTTCTGCTTCAATTCCGAGAACTCTTCACTAAGCAAGAAAATTACTTTTCGTTTTGGCTGAATTCTTTGACGTTCATTATAAATCAGTCAAACTTAACTCCTTTTAGACTACCCATTAACCCTGTTTACTTCTTTTCCTCGAGCCATCTACATCCGTAAACTAAGCAAAAAAAAAGGGGAACAACCCGGAAGCCTTATCGCAGCCCGGACTGAATCTGAGCGCGAAGCACGAGAGTGTATCTTTTTATCCGGGCAACTAAACGGGCTTGGACTCGGAACAAAAAATCAAGAGAGCGCTCGGAATCGCAACGCGCGTTTTATGCGCCAAGGCTGCGACACACATATCCGCCCGCCCGCTGCGGAGATAAAGGTAGACGCGAACCCGTTGGCGCCCGTTTAAGCCTCCGGGATCCTCTCGGACCGAAATAAAAAAGGCACCCGGGGCTCTCTCTACGGCGTGTGTCTCTTACAGCTGCGCTGCCTCGAGTAAATTAGGTACAAGTAATCGGGGAATTAAGTGATTTTATGTTCCCGAGTTTAGAGTTGGAGAATTCAGTTTGTTTCGTGTAAGGAACGACGGGTTCAAACTTAAACTGCGCGTTTTCCGCAGCGAGCGATGTTTATTCCGAAAAAGCTTTATTATTTATAGTGCTGTAAAACGCGTACAACACTTTATATATATTCTTGTACATACAGTCTCTCCTCTTTAATAAAGAATTTTAATTTTAAATTCTCCGCTCTATTTGCACGAAACGGCAAACAATGAAGTTCTCAAGATATCAGATTCGAAGCAACTTCGAAACTTCCATAAAGCAAGATTTTCACCGGTGTAAAACATTTTTAAAAGTTTGCCTGCATTCGCGCGGGCATATGCGGCGCTGCGCACGTTAAAATGAGTACATAAACCTCAAGTACGAGTGAGCAAAAAGAAAGGGGGGCAAGAAAAAAAAAGAAAAAAAACGAGGAAAGACGGCGGAGAGACACTTTAGAAGCATCTTGCGGAGAAATTAGGATCGCTGCCTTATACGACCGAGAAAATTCTCTCGCGCGAGAGAGCGCACGAGCGCGCGCGGATCCCGAGAAAATGCAACGCGCGGCCCCCCTCGTGCTTTATATTCTCCCTTAACCGCGACGCATTGCGCGTTTCCCTCCTAAGCGCGGGCAAAAGTACTCCCCCTCCCCCCCGACTTATGTGCTGTAATGCGCGCGTACGCGCCGAGTATTTCACGTGCGACGCGCGAGGAACGAGAGGATTTCTTCTTTTTTTTCTCTGCAAGTAGAGCAGCACTCGGTTTAGTCGGACGTATTATCGAGACGTTATTTATTAGTGCGCAGGCGCGTACCGAATCTAATTGATACGAAATACTGTCTTTTTCGAATTATATGGATCGGACTACCGAGTCGTAAAATGAAGTTAAGTAACTATATCTTCGCGTTTAATTTTAGATTATCGTTCAGCGCGGATATAACAAGATCAGCGAGTAAGCAAAGAAAAACCAGTCTCCAAGACGAATAAACAGAAAGCTTAACGAGACTCGGCAGAGAGCAGCTCGGAGTAGGCGCACGATAAACCGTCGGGCCGCGCACACAAAGCAAGCCGGGGCGTAGCTCTGCGCATAACTGCACTCGGGCTAAGGTGCTTTGGCGCTCTCTCCGGGAAGGCTTTGAGCTTTCGCGTTTTCGTACTTTCTTTTTTTCCCGTCCGTTTGTCCGTCTGTGCGTCTGGCTCGAGAGTTGCTTTTTCCACCGGGCGCCGAGCTCGCTTTCTCCCCCCCTCCCTCTGTGTACACCTTGCGCTTTGGAAGTTTACCGTGTCCCGGGCTAGCCGACTCTGCAGCTTGCAGCAGCCAGCTTATTGTTGATTTTTCGCGCGAGCTGGGACGCGCGAACGTTTTACGCTTTTTTTTTCGGTCGGATTTTGCATTGTTCATTCGATTGCGGCGCGGAGATTTCGTTTTGATGGTATTGATTCTGGGAGAACGGTGTTGAAGGCAAAATTTTGATTTTTTTTTCGAGTAAGGTGTCTTATTACTCCCATCTAATTACTATCGATCGCTCTCTGAAGACGAAGAGAATTACATTTAAAGTAGCAGTTTAATTTTCATAACAGATTAAATTTAAAGTAATCAAACTGAGTTTCGTAGTAAGAGGAGTGTTAACAGATGTAAATTACAAAATGTACATTTAATTTTCTTCAAGATACAGTAATAAAAGTTCAAGAGGCTGTTGCAGCGAATTTTCAACTTTCATTCCGCGGAAACTCTCGAAACCCGCAATTCCGCCGCAAAATCTAAAAAAATTCACCCCAAGAAGCCCCCCACCCCGCAAATCGCGAGGTCCCCGAGTAAACACAGCAGCCCTTATCGGAATTTCGCAAAAAGCTCGAGAATTCCGAAACAAATCGAACAAATATGCTTTTTGTCTCCCCGACACTCTCTCGACTTTTCCCCTCGAAAATCCTAACCTACCCACCTCGGGCTTGGCTCCTTCGCCGCCGCGCCGCTCTTGGCACATAACGCAAAGCCGTAGAGAGGAGTGCTTAGCGGGTTAAAAGGAGGGGGGGGCGAGGTGGGGGATGGCGCGGGGGAAGGTTGTAAGGGTAAACTTATGGGCCGGAGACTTAGAGAGCTCGCGCTCGCCGAGAGTTTACGAGGGCGCTTCGTACGTGTGGGTATAGAGACGTCGGATAAGAATTCCAAGCGCTTTACGAGCCTCGCGGCCGAACGAACGATCGCTTTAAGTAGCGGCGCTGCTTGCTCTCTCTCTCTCTCTCTCTTTTTGCCCCTGCGCTTGACGGAGGGAAGCGCGTAAAGGGGCGGAACGCGTTTCCTCGCTGCGAGAGAGAGCTGGATTCCCCGTTTTTACACGGGGAGCTGGGTTTTGTTTATAATGTCGGCTGTTGCCGCGGTTTAGCTTCACCTCTTTTTTTTCTTCCTTAACACGACTGTTTAAGAGCTCTACCGCCTCTCGAGCTCTTATTTTCGGTTTGATGAAAAGTTTTTGACCTAGATTTAGACTTTTCTCTTTTTTTTTATCGTTTGGGGGGCGAGCAAGTTTTTAATAAGAATTGGTTTATTCGTTAAATTAAGCGTAAATAAATAAATTGCTGCCTCCATAACTTTGTCTCATAACTGCTTTAATTAAAAACTAGTTTACACAAAGTATATAAATCACTGGTACCTAACGGCGGACTTTAATTACTTTTATTTTAGCTCGTACTACTAGCTAAAGGCAAAGACTCGCTAACGAGCAGATGAAAAGATTCTAATTAGACGTGATGCCTAATAAAGGAACGAAAATAAATCGGATTTTCATCGTCTCTTACGGAGGGGAAAGCAAGTAAAGTCGACGGTGCATAAATTTCGCCTGTCCGCGCGCAGTTCAAATAACTTTTTACCTTCGTTACTTAAGTCCCCGTTTGTCTCCCACTTGGAAGTCGAGGATTACGCGCTGCTAAGAGAGACGCGCGCGCCTTTTGGCAAGCTCTTTTTTTTTCCCGCTTTGCATGGACTTATTTATGTTGCGCGTAACGAGTTTGTCCGATTGTCATTAGAATATACCGCTCCGCTCGCGCTCTGCTTTTTAAAACTTGGATTACAGTCAAATTACTAAAATTTCAAGCTTTATTTTCCGCTGAGGAATATCACTTTCAAGTTGTAGAACAAATGCGGGTGTAATATACCTGTTTTTTACGGCTTTCTTTATAATGTTACATGTACTATCTTCGCAAGTTTAAAGTTTACGTTTACGGTTGTAATTATGGTTAGCGATCGTGTTAAAGTTCTAACTCTGGCCGAGGCGCGTTTAGTGAGCCGTAAAAAGTGCGCGAGATTTACGTCGAAAATTAAAAAAAGAAGCATGAAAATTAAAACTTTGTTACAATAACGAATAAACGCTTTAAACTATACACTTGGCAAAAAAGCTCGCGGTTCGCTTTCGATTAGTCTGCCGTGAAAGGAGCGGAGAGCAGCTGACACGGAGAATAAACGCCTTTGCTTCGAAATAGCAAAATCCAGGCTGGCGTCAGGGGACGGAAAATATACCGCGCGTCGGTATTTCTTATCAAAAAAGTTGACGCCAAAGCAGCACCTTCGGCGCGCGCGCGGCGGCGGTTTATCCTGCCAGCCGGGGGAATAAACAGTCGTTTAACGTGCGCGCCGGGTATATTTTTCGAGGCAGTACAGCCGGCGGACTTATCTCGCGATAAGTGACTTTTTCGTAATTCGTAAGCTTGACAAGCGACGGGGTTTGCGTAAATCAGCGGGAGCAGAGTTTGAGGATGCGGAAAAAAAAATTCTCGGAAGTTGGTCGGTAAACAGCGGCGCCAGACGATTTTACAGGTGTAAATTAGTTTTACTGATTTGTCTGCGTTTTCCACTGGTGAGTAAATAAATACGTACTTTTAATCGTGCCAGTTTTTATTTTAGACTGTTGATGAAATGAATCTATTGAGATGTTTTTTTTTATTTTAAAAAGTAAGTACTACAATCCAAAGTCCACGCGATATTTAACCCCTGGAGTGTCCATGACCGATATATTCGTACATTTGCTGTAATAAACGAATGGAAACACAGTGTTATGGGCACTCAGGGGGTTGAGATAAACTGAATTTATGTTCAATATTCTACAGAACAATTCTATACGTTCCTGTGTTCTCCAATCCTCAATATTTGTTTTAGTAAATATCTAGAAGCTTAAATTCTTAATACTCCTCACTTTTACAGTGTAAATACTCAAAGAAATAACGCTAATTCGACAAGTAGTCGACATTGCGAATCATAACACGACGACAGGGACGAAAAGAAAAGAGAAACAGAGGGGAGGGGAAAATGGTATCGATAGACGGCAGCAGTTCACTCACCGTCCTTGCGCTGCCTCCGCCACGGCAGCGTGCCGTGGATGCTTTCGACGTCGGAGATATCGCTTCCCAGTAATTGCCTGAGTTCCGCGTCCGCTCGATCCTCCTTCGTCCTAAATTTGCCGACCTAAAACAAGAAATAGAGCCTCTAGAAGCTGTTCTCTCTCTCTCTCTCTCGCTACGTGTGTCTGCAACATATACTTCAGCGAGAGATTGAAAAGGAAGGAGGGTGGGAGAGCAGGAAAATGGAAGGCCGCCGCCGCGATGAAAAACAAAGTGCATACGCGGAACCAGGCAAATTGGAGTGTGCGGCTTTTGTGTCCCCCCCATTTTCTTTTTGCTCGAAACTCATCTGTTTTCAAAGAATTAAGCGAAAGCTTTTGTTGCGAATTGCGGCTTTTGTGGGCAGTTGTTTAAATATTTATCGCAGCATTTTCTACTTTTCACCTGTGGCTTTTTTTAAAACGAAAAACTCTTTTCAAAATAAAGTGTACCGTTACTCTGCAATATTTGACTGCAACATTTATAAACGCATCCATTTTAACAGAAAAGCGAAACAAAAAAGATTTGCAATCGAGTCAAGAAAAAAAATTCAGCCAAGTTTTCAGCTCGAGTCCCGCTCGGCAAAAGTTTCCGCCGTGCCGCAAAAAAAAGCTCCGGCTAATAGTCCAATTCGCCGTGGTTCCGGTTTATAGGCCAGCTCACCTCCGTGATCATTTTGCCGCGGGTCTTGTTTCTCTCCCGATGATTGGCCTTCTTCTCGAGCTGCTGAATGACGCGCTCCCGAGTCGTCCTGTACTCGAGGGCGAACTCCGAAACGATGCGACAGAACTCGTTGGGCTTCGTGTCCTGGACTCGATGCAGCGGAATTCCCAGCCACAGGATGAATTTGTGGAAGCGATTGATTATGCGCCGATGAACGATGCTCAGGACGATTATGCGCTCGGCGCAGTCGGCCAAAAAGTCGGACATTCTGAAAAATTTTAAGAGGATCAGTTTTGGTTTTGTGCTTCGTTTGTTAAAGTTTATTTAAGTTAATAAGAGACTAAAAGATAGGAATTCAAATTTACGTTGAATAAAGTTTTTAGAATTTGAAAAAGAATGAAAAAAACTTGTATAGACGGGAAGCAATCTCTTAATTACAGAGTTTATCTTTACTTGAGCAATTAGCAGAAGCTTTCATACTGGAAGTTACAACAACAAAACCGCAAAAATTAAAAGCCTTCCTTCATAATCGCTGAAGGGAAAAATCTCAAAAGAAAAAAGCCGTACAAGAGATAACACAATTAATGGTCCGGCTCGCATTTGGATTTCAGCCAGCAATTTAGCCGTATCAAAAAGGCGAAAGAAGCGCGTTCGCAAAATGAAAAAAAAAAAAAAAACGAGGAGCAGCTCTCGACTCGAAATCTATAAAATACGAGCTCGAAGGGGATGGCAATCTCCCTCTCTCTCTCTTGTTCGGGTCGATACTCACTTGACCTTCATCATCGTCGAACCGTCGTGCTTCGCAATCAGCTTCAAGTGATCCCAGGACGCCTTGCACTCGCTCTCGAGCTTGCCGATGTTCGAGGCCAGTTCGTCGAAGTCGATCTTCGAGGCTCTAGTCACGGCTCCGATCTGGTGGGGGTGCGAAAAATAAAAAGAAATTTTCGTTACCGAGGAAATTGCTATCGATTCAGCCCGCGAGAAGGGCCCTCGCCCGAACTTCTTCGAGCGTTAATTTCGTTTTCAAAGATCGGACCGACTCGGCTCTTAGAGGGAAGCCATTCTCTGGGCCAAGGAAATCAAACTTTACTCGAGGAGTACTTCGGAATTTTCTATGGCCAGGAATTTCAAGTTAATAAGGAGGATTTTACGGCATCGCTGCTTACCTCCGAATATAAATCTGTAGAGTCGGGAAATTTCTCCATGACCATGTGACAAAGGTGGTGAAGGAGCGAGTGCTTGTGCACGGTATCCTTTACTTCGGGTACTTTTGCCAGGTACTCCAGCTGGAATCCCTTTACCTGTGTAAAGTAGAATGAATTATTTATAAGTGCTTATAATAATTTTAGTAAAATGATTATATTACAAAATTTCGTTTTCGCATTCTGACTTGGCTATGAGCTTGAACTTTAAAAAAGCTTTTTTATTTTTGAGAAACTTTATAACCAACTCGCAAAAAAGACTAATTTGCAACTTTGATGCTGTAATGGTTCGAATTTAACGTTTTCCCCGAGTTTATATATTAATTTTCCACCAGAATAATTCCGCTGCGGAAAAGCATTAATCATGAAACATATATATTTTTGAATAATCCGAAACCCAATCTAGAATCCACATCAGCTCCCCGACGAAACTAAAAAAATCCCCGAGTCCATTATTCAAAGTCCGCCTTCAGCCCTGTGAACTTCAAAGCCAACTCAGATCCGCGAAATCTCTTTTTCCACGGTGGAGAAAAAGGGGAGACGAGCCTTCGCTTAAATCTGAAAGCTCGCGAGACAGGTCAGTCTTTCCTCGATCCTCCGTTCGCATTAGTCACTTACGCCTCTCTGTATCGGCGTCCAGACCCGCGAACGAATTAATCGATACAGAGAAACGAAGCCGACGCAGATAGAGAGGGAGAGGGAGAGGGAGGAAGGAGAAGGGCTCGGATTAAGCGGATGTCATTTGGCTGGCTTTCAATACCCACCTCATTTCCGTTGAGGAATATCCCGATCGAGAGGAGCGTGCTCAGAATGCCGCGGAAGGTCTTATTCACTCGCAGAGTCTCCATTCCCTGCTTCAGATCCATCAAAGGGTCCGCAATTTCCTGAAAGTCACAAATGTCGGTTCTTTCAGTGACCCACAAGTACCTGTGTGTACGTGTGTGTGTGGAGGGGGGTGGGTGTACGTTTGGGTTAGCTTTCTTCGCGACTCGCTCTGCATTTTCCTGACCCCGTTCTCAAGCTTGAAATTCGCATGAATACGTGTATCGTCGTCCGGCGAGGCCAAAGCTCGCCGGCTTCGTTTTTTCCCCCCTTCACGAGAGGGGGGGGGGGGCGTCCTTTGACTTTTCTGTTTTGTTTCCATTTTGTTTTTTTCCTTTTTGCTCTATGCATCGACAATGAAGAAGTTTTCTTGGAGTACGCTTTCTTTTCCTCCCCTTACACTCGCCTTTTTTTCAGTCGGTTTATTTTATGAGTTTGCAAAGTTTCGCCTCGTCTTTGCCCCGGACGCGCGCTTCTCTTTTTGCGGATAACGAATGAAGTTTCACGTCGTGATTTTTTTTGCTCCACTTTTCTTCCTCCTTCTCTAAACTGTTCTTTTTTTCTTTTTTAAAAAAAGCATTACTCTTTAAAAGATTCGAACGATTTCACGTGGAATGCGTGTAATTATAAAAGTTTCGCCTACGGATACTGTACTTTCAATCGGAAAAAGCCGAAACGTAACTTTAAAATTGGTTTCCATTTCTTGCCCTATGCAATGGCACAAATTTACTCGTATCGCAATAACAGTTTTTCAGCCTTTTGAACCAACAGAAAAGCTTCCAGATTGGAAAAGGCATTTTACGGCAAGACTTTTCTCAAAAATGTTAAATAATTTAGCAAGTATAAACGTTTGAAGAAAATAAGCACGGCAAAAAATAGTAAGCAATTTAAGCACAATTGAACTTTTTCATATTTTAATAAGCTCGACAAAGTGCATCCTCCCAAACAGAATTTAAATTACTGCAACTCGGTACAAAGCTTGACGTCTGACCGAGCAAGGATTTAACTACTCGTTTCCCCTTCCTTCCGGACCCCCCTTCTCCCCAAGCAACAAACGTTCAACCTCTCCCGTTAAAAAAAACTCCCCCGCGAAACTTCCCGCGAACATCGCGTCATCTTGAGCTCGAACATCCGCGTCTTTCCCACGCATGCTAATCAGCGCGCCTAAGCAGCAAGGAGACAATAATGCATCCTCGCGCGAATTTCTGCCGCGAGGCTTAAACACGGTTAAGCGAGCGCCCCGGCAGTGACAGCTGTAAGTTTCCGCGCGACGGCACCTGGGAAATTGATTCGCGATTACGCATACGTGCGCGGCAATCCCAACGACGCCGATTAACGCGCTCGGGTTACGCCGCTTCCGTGGATCCCCGCCGCGCCGGCAGCCTGGGGACTTCGACCTTGTCGACGCCGAGGCTAATTCGCGCGCTGACTTGTAAAGAGGTTTGCGCTTAATTTTGAAGAAGTTTCACTGCCGAGAACGTTATTTTAACAGGGGTTTTTGACTTTGCGTTGCGAAGCTTGGATTTTACTGCGTAGTTTTAAAGTGGGTTGCTTTAAATATCTTTAAGGCTTAAAGAGAATTAAGAAAATGAAATAACTTGTCAAATCTTTAAAAAAAACTTTTACTCTGTTTAGTAAATCATCAATTTAAGAATCTACTTTATATGTAATAAGCCATTAAAAATTTTCTAAGAGAAAATGAGAATCATAAATCACAGACTGATAATCTATAATAAATCTCCAGAAGTCAATTACTTTCTTTTTATAAATTTTTATTGTTGATATAAAAAACGAATTACTCGCGGAAAAATAGATTTAATGTTTGACGAGGGGGGCGATCGAAAAAAAAAGCAGAGCGATAGAGCTGACTGTCTTAAAAGTATGAAAAGAAAATGGTTGAATCATCGGTTTCCCAGACGCCCACTATAAAACCGATCGTAAGGCCAACCCCTTTCCCTTACCTTTTCCGAATTTTCAAAGTCAAGCTTAAAAGCCCAGAGTTTCAATCTCGCTGGAAGCTCCGAAATTGATGCCAAAGTTAGCAGAAACTGCTCGGCTGATCCTAAAGGAAGATCGGGATTGGCGGCCTGCGCTTCTTGTATCCTGGATCTTTCCTCCTCGGTTGGTAACATCGTCAACAATTTCTAATAAAGTTTAAAGAACAGAAAGTAAATCAAACGATGTAAAGCAAAGGATGGCATTAAAATGAGCTTCGCGAAAAATGATTCTTTATGCAGTTCGAAAATAAGAAAAGAGCGAAATATAATTTAAAATGCCGAATAAAAAATAAGAAAGGATAATGACGTACCTCGATGCCTTCTCTGTTCATGATGGTGGCGTCCATTTTCAAGATGGCCGTTTTAATGGATCTGGGAGGTGGCAATTTCGTCATGCCAATATTAATGGCGTTTGATCGCTTCGGGTCGAGTACAATGATCTCCTTATTTTTGTTCATCTCTTGCTGCTTCTGCAGGCGCACGAGCGTGAAAAACAAGTCGCATTAAAAATCCACATTGAATCGATTCCAACGATCGTACATTCGCACTTTAACGTATTCGTAATGTAAGCCTACATATACACATATATCTTAACTCTTATTCGAACATATATATTATATACATTTAAGTTGACTGAACGACTTGTAGTGTGCGAGACTTTTTTCAGCGTGTATGTACAACATTTAGACGGGCATAAAAATCACGGACAACAGCTTAAAGGATATATGTAAAGTGAACGATCATTAGTGCACATGTAAAGCACGACGAATATATGAATATCCAAACATGCACAGATGTCCAACAGCATGACGTATATATTACATTTTTTTATATAAGCGTGTAACATGTTTAATGAAAAGCGTTGTGACGAATAGGTTTGCGCGTGATACTCCTCTTATTTGAGTTTTTTCTTTTTTTTTTTTTTAAATAAGCGACATAATTTACATGAAGGTGCAATCTCTTACAGCTCATTTATCTTACAAAAAATATTCTACACGATATAATTCGATTGGAAAAAAATTCTTAATCCGAAATATATGAGTGATTAATGCTCGGCGCACTTAAACTCGCTACAATTTTGACGATAAATAACTTTCCGACAACATTAAATGAAGAATGTTAATGCCTTGAATTGTTACGACATATGCTGTAAGCGATAGCAGTTATGTGGGGGCGCGGACACAGTTAAAAAAGGCGAAGTTAAGTTGAGAAAAAGTTAAGTGACTCACCTCCTGTAAACATTTTTTTCCAGCATGCCAATTTTCGTTCATTTGCGTGCGAGCACCAACAATATTGCAAAGAATACAAGAAACAGATTAGTCGGTTTTTGCGGTAAACCATCACCACCACCCAACCACCGTCGCAAAATATTAAATTAATCACCGTCCGTGTGCGTCCTTCGGTCCCCGTAAACAGTCTCTCTCTCTCTCTCTCTCTCTCTCCCCGCGACGACGCCGCGCTTTTCGACTTCGTGCGCACAAAGTTAATTGTATCAAAGTCAATCAGCGACGCGCCTGGGTAAATATACGTGGCCGTGGCGTCCGTTCATTGAAAGCCCGGCGAAACGATTAATCAGCGTCACGCTGGGCTGAAAAATCGCCGGGTCATACAGTAATTGTCGGTGTCGTTCACGTCGTTCCCCGCAGCTCGTTTCATCGCGTCGAAGGTCGACAGGAGTATCCTGATTATTATCGTTCTTGTAAGAGTGTTATGATTATTCGGCTCTTGTTTCGATTGTGTTCTTTTTTGTTATGCCTCCGGGAATGAAAATGCTCTCGTCGGGTCGAGTGGAGCGGAGAGTTTTTTTTATTTCAAACAAATAATACGATAAATTCATTGCCTTTAGAAGCTATTTATTTCGAACGTCGCTCGAGTTCGAGTAAATAAACTATAAACCTCTCATTCGCAGTCGCGTATAAAATACAAAGTTTGAAAGAGGCCACGAAATCATCGCAGAAACGCCTTACGACGACGACCGGTAAAACCAGACGCGCGGTAATTTAACGGCGACCCGCAAAACCACAACCCCCCCCCCCCCTGCCCCTCGAGCAACATTTTGATACATCGAGTCGAACTCGATCGGTCGGGAACTGTAAGGACGGAGAAGACGCCAGATGGAAAGATTAATCGTCGGAACGTTCATTGCGGCAAATCGTCCGTATTATTAACGCACCCGTTGTATTTATATTGGAAGGAGAAAGACGGAGGAGGAGGGGAGAGATGTAGCGAATTCAGAGAGTCATTCCGCGAAGGAAGAACCGTTTTGTTTGATAGTTTTGTAAAACGCGATCGAGTGTACACTCGGACGCGGCGCAAAAAAACCTGTTTTTTTGCCGCGATAGACTTTCGAGCACCATTGTTGGGATTCTTTCTAGTTTTTTTGCGGGCGGTGGTAATTGTTGTGAAGAAAAAAAAAGGAACTCGAATGCCGGTACGTTTTTTTTTTTTTTTTATTAATCTTCGAGTTAAGAGTATCGAAAGAATTGGCTTCTCTACGGGACCTGATAAATAAACAGACTCGCAAGAATTATCGAAATGGAAACCGCCTTTTTCGATTAAACTCCGTGGTGGGAAACTCCCTTTCCGAAGCGATAAGAATAACGCACGATAATTGCGTTCCTCGGAGGAGAGCCGCAAAGAAACTCGTCCCTGCCAAGGACGTCGCAGCACTTAGACTTCGGAAGTGCAAGAAACAGAGGGGCGGAACAAAGCCCGAGAGCCGCGGGAGAAGTTTCTCACGGCCGGGGCAGATAAAGACGGCCCTCTCCCTCCCCCCTCGAAAAATCGCTTTCAATTGCGCGAATCGAAAGGGCGCATCTCGCAATTACGCGCTTTAATTCGACGCGCTCCGATGCGAGGAGGAAAGGAAGCGCGTTAGTCGCGCCGCGAGATAGAGACTTCGCACGCCTGTCGCTGCTCGGATCAGCGAGTTGCATCGTGAGGAGAGAGAGAGAAAGGTGCGTAAAGGCCGATTTTCTGGGAAGGGCCAGTGCTTTTTATCCGCGAGGATCGCTGGGCGGCAACAATGAGATTGAGCTTGGGTAACGAGGCCGCGGCACGCAAGGTTGTGGATTGGAAAACTTTAGGAATGGCTTGAAGCGGCTTGCTTGATTAAAAACTGGAGTATTATTTCATTTATTAAAAAGAAGATTGACGCATTACGTTTAATTAACGGTTTTTTTAAATTTTGGTGTAAGATCTTTCTTATTTACGTACAAAACGTATATTTAAGCTTGTTTGAACTTTATAAAATGTAGAGTTTTGATACGTTCATCTTTTACATAAAAGAGCAAAAAGCTTGAAAGTATAAAAATATTGCATGAAAGTTTTGTTATTAACTTACGAATTTAAATAAAAACAATTAATTATTTCCACATTTACCTATATAGTAAACCATCACTCAAGTCTTGAATGATCTCTATAAATGTATCTTTAATAAAAAAAAAAAAGCTGAACTCACAATACGAAAAAGTCATCAATCACGAAGAAACCTTATAAATTAATCGAATACGCGAGGTATCGGAAAAGCAATAAACGGCGCCGTAAAAAAAAAAGAGTAAGGCAGCGGGGACGAAAATATCGTGGCATTTCTCGCAAGATGCTTTATCACAGGTCAGAGAGCGAAATAAAGCAGGAGTCAGAAGTCGCGCGCGTCGCTGGAATATTGCGCGACAATACCTCGGCATCGGCGATATTACACGATATCGATATTGCCCTTTATTTCCTCCGAGGACGAGGGAAGACGGCCGGGAGGAAGTCGCGCTTTTCCGAGGCGTCGTCATTGTCTCGGGCGCCGTTACACAGCTGCCATTGTTGGCCGAAGGGAAGGAAGCCTACACGCGACTTGATGAATTTCTTTCTGTTTTGTGCTTTCGAGAGGAACAAGTGCTCTTGATTTCGTTCTATTCCGGGAATTGAACTTTTCTCCTTCCGTTCTTATATCCGACGAGAAAACAGGTTTTTACACGTAACGCTGTGATGAACACTAATAGATTTTAGAATAACAAATTTATAAAAAAGAAAAATGATTGTTTGAATGGAGTACAAAAATTACAATTTTCTCAACTCTGTCTACCCTTAAAAGACGAAATTTTATTTTACAAATTTCCTCAACCCATCAAACGACCAAACTTTTGCAATATCGCAGAAATTTGCATAAAATGAAGCTTCAGCTCGCTTCTATTCACGATACAAAAGAGTCTGACAGCGATAGGCGAAACATAATTTTCGCGAAAGACGCGTTAGTATAAATTTTGCGAATGTGCCCGCATCGGTTTATATAATCAAACGGGGGCTGATAACCGAGCTCTCGAAGCCGGTATAACGAGCTTGCGAGCCTGACCGCGACGGGTAACTCGATACATTGTCAAGTCTTTTTCCCCGCAGGACTTGGGCAACGGGAGCGCTTATCCTCTTTAACTTCATTGCTGCTTTGTGCGCACATCGATGAAACGGTCGATGGCACTTGTATATTCAGCCTGCTATAGTTGATAGCAATATTGAATATTCCGTTATTAATTAGCGTTATTAATATTCATATCTATTAAAAGAATGTTCCAATTGTACTGTCAACGTCGCTTTATTATCGGTCCCTGTCGATTCGTCCATTGTACAGTCAAACATTGTTCTTATTTTAATATTTTCTTATTTTGTGTAAAATGGTTGTTGGAATCGTGTGATGAAGTGTAGTGAATTATATAAAAATGGACAGTTAGGGTGTTTTAACGTTTATATTATATACGGTATTAATGTGTGGCCAATCGCATTGATATTTAGTGTATTAAGCAAAAATTTGTCTGTTACTCACGTAGATGGTAGTAAACAAATTATTTAACATCTATCTTCTAAACTATATGCAACGTTGGTGAACTTTTTTACACAAAATATAATCAATAATACTCTGTCGTTTCTCACGATTAAAAAAATTCACCAAAACTGGAATGGCCATTTTAATTAATTTTTTATCCATGAAAGTATAAACATAAAAGATAATTATCACGTAAACTAAAACAGCCACAGTGAAAATCGGTTAAGAACTATGTACACTAAAGAAAGGAGCTCCTCACTAGCTCTTCTCGTATATTGACAAAACGCCATGGACCATACGGTGCCTTCCTCTCCTGATCGATACAGTCCAGAAACTCGTGTCAGTCGCGCAAAGAGCTCACCTTGGTAATGAGATCCTTGGCGCGGCTCTCGAAGAGGTGCTCGAGCTTCTGCGTGTCGACGGGGATGGGCGACAGTTCGTCCCAGATCATCTTGTTCTTCTCGAGCCTCGACAGGATGATCGGGTCGTCCCGCACCTCCTTCCAGAACAGCTTCACCGTCTTCTTGCTCTTCTTCAGAGTCAGGGTCGAAGACTGCTGCTGCTGCTGCGGGGGTGGAACTGGACTCTTTGGCGTGTCCGCCGGCGAGTTCCTCATCGTCGACAGCGCCGTCGACTTGAGGTTCACGCCGAACAGGGGTGGAGGTACTGTAGGCAGGGGCGGCGGCCCTCGGCAGCCTGGTGGCGGTGGTGGCGGCGCTCGCGCACCCGACGGTGTGCCTGCAAAGTGTGGTCGGCGTATTTAGTCAAAGTGTTTTTATTCATTTGTTGGTTTTAATAGATTTTTTGCTTAAAAAGGGAGGTTTACCAGGAGAAGGGGGAGCCATGGGGGGCGGAGGTGGTGGAACTCCGTTGGAGATGTTGACTGGGCCAAGGACGTCGATCTCGTCGTCCGAATTGAGATCAGTGAAGTCCAGGTCGCACAGGCACAAGGGCCTCTTGAGCTTGTTCACAAGTTCTTCCCAGTGAAGTTCGTTTTCTGACTTTTTGACTTCGGTGAGTTTTGGCAAGTTGTCGTTCGTCGGTGACTTGAGAACGTCGGCTTTCGATTTCGATTTCGCCAAACCCTCCTTAGCTTTTGAGATCAAACCGCTTACGTCTCCTATCCTGTAAGTAGCATTCAATTATTAATATGAGAATATAAAAAATAATGATAATTATAAATAAGTAAAGTTAAAAACACTCTTCGAAAAATAGTGTTTCAACATTATTGAAACAACGACAAATTGAAATCCCGCCAATAAATATCACCCTTCTAATTGACAAAATTCGTCAAAGTTCGAATTACCTCGAGACCTTCTCCTCGACGGGGCTGCTGGGAATGAGATTCTGGGCGGTGAGCTTCTGCGTGAGGTCCTTGACGGTGTTCTCCCGCTTGAGCTGAAGTACGACCCGTCGGTCCTCGTCCTCGTCGGTGTGATTGCCCTCGTCGCACTCGACACCCTCGTCCGGGCTCTTGCCGTACCAAGGCGGCTGCTGCTGCTGCTTCTTCTCCTCGGTGTCGAGCTTGTTCGCCGCGTTCATCAGCGGCGTCAGGTCCTTCCGACTGCTCACCCGGGACAGCTTGTTCGAGTCCACGCCGTTCGTTCGCGGCTCGTAGCCCGACGTGCCGTTCGTGTAGCGCACGCCGTTGAACGGACCTGAGGTGGTTTGGGGGAAGAATTAATGGTTTAGTGGCTTAAGTGCTTTGTTTTTTTATCTTTGGACGAAGGATTTTGCTTGTGAGACAGGTCTGTATGCGAATATTGTAAATTGACACTCGGATGGAATATATATATAATAAATAAACTGCACTAAATCGTACCTTATAATAGAATTGAAAATCGATTGACGTATAATAAAAATACACACCGTATACACGAAGAAAACAATGGAAACGGGCAGAATAAACAAGCTATCTCTTGGCGTCACTATGACTCTATTCGATAAAAGTAGAGTGCGCGACGCTGCATGTATGCGCATCAACGAGAGAAAGAAACACGCGAAAGCTCGACTCGCTTCGCGTTTGGATTTCCGAGAAAGCAGCTTTCTCCGTACGTTCGACGAGTTCTCAACCCTCTGAACGTTTCTCAGACTAACGTTTTATATAGACAATGAAAGATTACGAGAAACTGTATATACGGTCGCGTTTTTCAACGATCTATGTTATAATGAGATTTATGTCCGAGAAGCGAAATAAAGTAGCTGCTTAAACCAATTTTTTACGCTTCACTGAAATGTTTAATACTGCGATATTTTATAATAACGATACGCGCCGCTAAAATTATTATATCACTCGCTAAAATAGTGTCTCCCCCAAGGCAATTATTATGTACGCTTTACTGCAAATTTCGAAAATTAAAATTCGAAATTTATTAATATCGCCGCATAAACAGCCCGGGCAAAGTAGTTAATAAAGCAAGATTCCGCATTTAAGCCCATCCGGCTTCGGTAGCTCGAAAGCAGAAAACCCATAAAGCGCTCTCCGAAGAGGAAGGTCAGGGCGGACGGAATAATAAGAATAATTCGATCCGGGCACACGGTGCATACTCACTCTCCTCGTCGGCGTGTCCGATGGAGGCCCTCATGTTGGCGGTCGCCTCCTGCTGCTCCCTGATGAAACTCCTCTGTCTCTCGGCCCGCTCGCGGCGACGCCTCAAGGCCGGCGTCACTCCCACGTCCACTGCAAAAGTTACAAGGTGCGCATGCAGCTCGATCGGAAAGTTCTCCACTACCCGACGCCAAACTAGGTATATAATGCCCCGCTTAACTTTGCTCCTCGTTATATTAATTATGCTCGGCGGAGCGTCTCTCTCTCTCTCTCTCTCTGTCTCCCTCTCTCGTTCGCTCCCTACTCGGGGGGTCCTTTATTTGCCGCGGCGAGATTCGAGGCGCCGATGTATTGCTGTATATTAAACTTCCCCCCCCCCCTCTGCCGCCTGTCGCGGTATTTCATTCCGACTTGTTACTCGTTAATGCGCCCGAGCGCGTTAATTATGCGTAACGTAAATTCGAGCTACACGTGTTCGGTAAATAAACGCTAACGGTTCGGGCTATATGAAGTCATTCGGCCGGTTGACAAATTTTTTTCTCCCGTTAACTCCTTGTTTATTAAGTTCCATTACCGTGCTTTATACATCGGGCAAAAACGAGCGGCTTCAATTAGCCTTAACATCGAAGCAATCAGCCGGCGTTGATAAACAATGCGTTTTTTCGAACTATTAAAAGAAGTTACTACTGCGAGATCGGTTTAACGAACGGAGCGACGATAAATCTCGGGAAAAATGTCTCCGCGAAATGACTTAATGCAAAGAGAGAGAGAGAGAGAACAGCATTTACCGGTCTTTACAATCCATAAGCAACATCGAAGCGTACACTATAACCCCGTCGACTAGTGCTTCTCTCCCTAACGATCTCCAACTACCGGCTGCGCGCGCCGCGTCGAGCCTCGTAAAAAATAATCTCCGCGCAGCTGCGGAGAGTCTCGAATCAGCGTTACAGCTCTGTTACGGCGCATCAAGCATCGTTACAGCGACGTCTCGAACAAATAGCTCGGCCGCGCGCGCCGTTTCCCTCGTCGCGGGTGAAAAAAAAAATAAAAAAGAACCGCGACCAATCAGCTGGTTCTCGGATTACCGACTCGAGAGCCGACCTTGGGGCTCCATTGGCGCGCGATATAGTATATTCCCCGCGCGAACGCAATCGGCTGCTGCGGTGCGCCGAATGGTGTGGGCGTTGAAGTTCGAATTCATCAAGCCGCGCGGGACGACGAGCGCTTAGAGAGCTGGACGGTTAATGACGAATTTATGAAGCGGCCAGTCAAGCCGCGGCTGAGACTGATTGACTGTGCGCGAGAGAGCTTGCCGTTTTTCGACGCGAGAGAGGCGCCTATTACGTTTAGCTGCTTCGTTCGGGACGTAATTATGGTGGCGGATTATTGTTCCGCGTAACTGGGAGAGTAACGCTTTGTAAAACTGTTAACGAGTAATAATGATTAATGAAGAAATTATGCTCTTGCTTGCAGAACCCACTTTCTGCGGTGTACACTTATAAATATTGTATAGAGCAAATGTGTAAGCTTATCTCTAAAGGAGAGAAAAATGCAGCGATGAGAAAGTTTAAATTTAAATTTTCACTGAATATAGCGACTGTTCCCAAGCTGCATCGTGCAGCTTCAACAACTCGTGAAATTCTAATCAAGTCATTTTATAATTCAAACTAAACGTCGAGAGTTTATATCGTGCATTCGAGGAGCTCGTTCAATTTCGTTACCCGCCAAAAAATCCCGCTTGAACTTACGAGCACCCTTGTTCTCCTTGTAGCTGCCGTTCATCTGCACCTCGCCGAGGCCCTGCGAGCTCTGGGAGCTGCTGGACTCGTCGTCGTCGTCGTTGCTCCCGGCGCCGTTGCCGGCGATCATCAGGTTCTGGCCGCCGCCGCCGCCGCCGTTGCTCAGGGAGTTCAGGCCGATCGTGTGGCTGTTCATGCGGGGGCTGAGCCGGGCGTTCAGGGCCATCGAGAGGGGCGACGTGCCGGTCGAGTGTCGCCGGGACTTGCGCCGCGACTCGTGCGAGTCCACCAGGGATTTACGGTTGCGCAGCGTTTTCCTGGGGGAGAGAGGACAGACAGACGGACACGAATGTACTGGCGCTGCGGTCCGAAGGAATTTAGGAGGCGCGACAGCCTCTTTTACCGGGGGGAGGGACTATTGACTTTTGCGGGGGAGAGTGAAAAGCGGTGTAGAATGTAACTGGATTTTTATAGTGCCGACAGTGAATTTTGAAAGTTTAGTAAAGAGGGAAAAGGGGATATTCCGGCTTTTAACGTTCAACAATGGCATTGATAAATAAAGTCGAGAGTTTTAGGTAAAGACTTCTAACATGATAATTATTGCAAAATGAACTAATTTCTTTTTATGAGATATTTTTAATGAACTCCCGTCTATTAATTAAAAGAAAAAAAAACCTAAACCGCACTCACCTGATGTTATCGTCGAGCTGCCTGATGGGCGAGTCCCGATCGTTGCCGTCCTCGTGATGGAGCACCGCCTCGTAAATCTGAAACTGCCTGAGCAGGTCGAGATCCGTGCCCTGCTTGGCCATGTATCTCTGGATGATGGCCTCGATGCCCTGCTCCTCGAGGCAGTCCACCTGATCGTAGTAGGTGTCCTGGTCGGGTATGCCGTTCAGGCACTTGTTGACGAGGGTCGTCGCGTAGATGAGGAGCTCGGTGTCGGCGGCGTCGTAGTCCTTGAGCAGCTTCATCACGTTCGTCCAGGGTATCATGCCGCGGGACGTGTCCACCGAGCGGATCGCCCGCACCAGCAGCAGGCTGTTCGTCTCGACGTACTCGACGAAGACCAGCAGCAGCTTGAGCGCGGTTTTGACCACCAGGCGGAACCTGCTGGCGATCAGGGTGTACAGCCACTGGACGGTCTGCCCGTGCTCCATCACGCCGTTCATACCATCCACGTAGAGCATCACCTGACCGAGGGCTGAAAAACACGATTCGATAAACTAAATTAATTGAACTTTTTTTTTCATTTGGGAGACAGTTTTATTGTTTGGGGAAAAGTTCGGCACTCGAGATCTTCGATTAAAGCTAAATACAAAAGTTGATTGCCGTAAAAGATATCATTTGTAACTTTTAACGTGATAAAGCAATCCATTAACTTTTGTTTAACCTCGTTAAAATAATTGTATTTTAACCGTGAACAACTTTCAATTCCGAGCAAATCTCGAGCGCTTATACCGATATCCGCCGCCCTCCCGTCAATAGCAATTTCTCTCGTATATTACTCCCCGAGCAAAACACTCGCATTCCGCGCGCAACATTCGCCCATCGCTCTTCCAAAAACAATCGGCCAAGTACCCTTAATGCCTTCCTGCGGCGGCGGCGCGCGCTGCCCGAGAAAAATGGGTGAGAAAGGGGGATGCACGATAGAAGAAACGTCTCCGCGGTTCAATCGGCTGGAAATTTCCGGTTAATCGCTCGGATAGCTTCGACTCAATCTTAATTCCCTTAGGAGTCGCGCGATTAGTTCTTTTCTCTTTGGCTCGCCGGAATAAAAAGAGAGAGAGAGAGAGAGAGAGAGAGGGGCGCCGCAGACAAGAGGGATCGCCGAGGCTCGCGAGATTCTCTCCCCCACCGGTGGAAGTAATTGCAAATCCGATGAGAACCGATCATGCCGGGAGAGAGAGTTTTTCGCCCAAAGGAGACGGGCGCATTTCAATTCATACTTCATTTTTCATGCCGCCGAGGGAGACCGGATTGCTTCCTGAGAGCTTTGAGGGACACGGCCCTGCTTTATTGGTATTATATATCCTTTTTATTTTTGCCGCTGAGCTTTTTAGGTTCCCGAATCCAATTATTAACGTCGGCGCGGTATTCGAGGATCGTCAATTATTTATAGTTGGAGAAGAGAACGGCGGAGAAAATTTGGTTTGGCGCTCAAGTTCCCAAAGTGTAACTGTTAATTGTATAATGAAATTACTCGCTGGGACGAGCTTTAATTAGATTTCTATAAATGTGTGCGAAAATTTTACGGACGCATTTTGCCAAATTGTGAACTGTGAAAATTTCGTCTCGATTACTTTTTTTCACTTTGCAACGAATCCTATGGAAAAAAGGACTGAGCGCCTTTTCGAGAGCAACGGCTAAACAGGAACGTGTTAGGGCAGAAATGTGAAAAAGTCTCGTTAGCAAACAACGGAATGCCATTAACGGATCTAGCGAAGTCACACCGTATACGAATGCCTATAAGCACACGCTTAGAAATAAAATGTCAAATTGAAAAAAAAAACACTTATTTTACAATAATTGAATAAAAAATTGCACTTTTAAACATAACCTAATTTTAATCAATTATAAATGAACTCAATAAAAAATCGAGAAACAGAAATTAGGAACGCCCCCTTAACTTAAAAACCTTCCTAGATATTGACAACATCTCAGGCGGTTACTCGCAGCCACAATAATTCAGCGCCTCGCGCACGAGAGAGAGGAGAAGGAGGTTTTCTCTAGCCGGCACAAGATCTCCAGCGGCTGCCTAATTAGATTTTACGCGACATAACTTACAACCTTGCGCTTGGCAATGATAACGGCGAGAGAGGCTTCGCCTTTGCCTTCTCGCGCCGCCGAGCCGATTATTATCGCGACAAAGCCCACGGCCAATTGATGCGCAGGCCGAGCCTGAGCGACGTTTACTGCCGCATCCCTCGCTCGAAAATTGAGAAAAGGAAAAGGCAGCAGCAGGCGGCGGCGAACGAAAGCAAGAGGCGGGAAGAAGGCCCGCCGAGAAAAGTCGGCTTAACGAATTGGCGTTTATGCGCGCGAGAGCAGCTGCTGCTGCTGCTGCGCTTTGACGTTTCGATTTCGCCCGACGGCCCCCGCGAGGGATAATCGCGTCGTTCGTTAAAGCGAGGAGGTTCGTTGAATTGTTTGTCGCGTCCGGTCTGCGCGCGTACTCGAGGAGCAATCATTTTCGGATTCACGGCGCGCCGAGTGATTTAAGGAAATCGACCCGTTACTCGAGGATATGGGCCTCGTAAACGCGCTAAACCAGTCGGTTTTTCGCGTAAGCTTTTATTTACGCTCGTCGGAACGGCCAGAAATCGTGAAAGAGAGTACAAACATTGCGCGAGCGACGGTTTTTCTCTTTGCTCGAATTGATCAAGTTGTCTGTAACTCAAATAAAGCTTCATTTTCAAATCGACATTTTACAAATTTATATTTCAATAACAAAATTTCTCGAGCTTCTCCCGGGAAATATATTCCACCTCCCAGCTCGAAAACCCTCGAAATTTTCAGCGCGGACGAGACGAGAGACGGCTGGTCCAGGGGCAAGATTCTATATTTACGCGCGTCAGTGGAGCGTCGCGTCGCAGCTCCTCATTAGTCGGGGCGAGAGAGGCGCGGGCCGATAACGAGGCCGGGCATTAGCACACGATTATCGATAAGATTACGCGAGATTTCCGGCTGTTAACGAGTGTCTGACGAGCTCCACGTGCGGCGGAATCAGACGCGTCTCCCGTCGCCTCCTTTTCGTTGGAAAGAGGCGACTTTTCAAGGTCTCGAGGAAAGGTTTGACGAGCGAGCGAAAGTAAAGGCGGGGCTTTCTTGTATAGTTGTTGCTTAATTATTTTGTTAGGTGGCTCGGAGTTCGTGGAAGTGATTGGTACGAAAAGGTTTGGCGATTTGCAAGTGCCTCTTGCGAAAAGCTTTCAGGGGAGTCGGAGAAAACGAGCGCTAAAATTTTGACTCGTTAAGATTTTAACGTTGCAGATTTTCGTTTTACGCACTTTTCAAGTATCATACAAAGTTGCAACATTCCTAAACGAATACCATTCCTAACCGTTAGAGCAGTTAAGGCGTTTTTAAGCAATATACTTTCAAAATGCTCCTCCCACGCGGGTATAAATAATTTTTGCATCATCGCTTAACGGTTTCGGATGAATTTTCGAACGTCAGTCGGACGCGTACATCGAGAAGTCAGCTCCGCGCGTTAAAACGTAACAATTCCCCTTTCGAAAAAGTAGCGGGCCGATCGGTGATTTCTTAATTCATATTCCGCCGCGAACCGCGGCGTGCCTAAGCCCTCATTGAAAAATCTGAATTTTAAATTCGGACTTAAACACGGTCCGCCGTAAAAATTCCAGCGCGGCTTTTCCTGCGAGAGAGAGAGAGAGAGAGAGAGAGAGAGACCTCCCCCGTGGAAAAATGTGGTGCTCGCTTTCTTTTTTTTTAAATCGAAAAACTACACTCGGGCGACTCGGGCTTAGAAACGGTGCAAATAATCCTCCCGGCGTCCTTGATTCCCGTTCCTCGCGAGGCCGCGAGGGAAGGCACATCCTTATCACGCGGAAATTCTCGCGCTTCTACCCGGCAATTTCGCGCCGTTTCAAAGTAATGCCGCCTGCCCGTCATTTCCATACGGCCGCCGCGGCGGAACGTGCAATTACATTTAGCATACAAACGATCGGTAAAATCGGACCGCGCGCTCGGCGAGTTGCACGCCGCGCCGTCTCCTCCCGCTGCTGCTGCTGCTGCTTTTTCCGACGGTTCGACGGCCCGAGCATTTTCTCGGAGCAGACTCCTGTCAACTCGAGCGACGCTTGCAAATTCGAGACGGACGTACGTTTTCTTTCGGCGGTGGAGGTTGATTGTTAGGCGTGAAAGTTGGTCGCGAAAAATGGGGGTACGCGATTTGACGGTGTAATTTTAGCTTTGGCTTAAAGTCTTAATTATCGCCGTGTAAATATGTTTCTCGTTTCTTATGTAAATGTACGTGTGAGTTTGCGATTCAAAAGCTTATCTTATCCCTTGCTTTTCTGTTGGAAAATTTTTTAACTTTGTTTTACGAGGTAAAATCATGGTTTACCTTATTCTTTCAACTTTTTCTTAACATATGCTCCGTTAAGTGTAAAGTACTCTGGAACTTTATACATTTTCAATTGAAATTCTTCCCGACAATATCCAATTTTGATAAAGTTACAGACAAAAAATCGAGCGTATAATACAGTTTCTAAATCTCCCGGAACATTAAAATTTAAAGCCAACAATCCCGTAATAATTGCGCGAATATAACCCCGCCCGTAAAAAAGTTTGCGCGCGACTCCGGCTTGCTCACGAAGCTGGTAAAAGAACAAAAAAAAAAGAAAGAAAAGAAAAAAATGTAAATTCCAACGGGGTCCGGCACTGCGATCTCGAGGCTCGCAAAAATCCGGACGCTAATGGTACGAGGAGGCGGTCAGGGGAGGATCGCCCGTCGATTCTCGATCGAGAGGCTCTTCGCCGGCAACGACCCTATGGGTAATTCCCATCCTATCGATAAATAGCCTAGTGGTATACGTTATAAAGCTGCGGCGAGAAGATAGAGAGAGAGGTGGATATAGATATATATAGATATATATATATAGGTGTGTACATATACTCACCGCGAAGTATGTAATTTTGGTAATTCTGGTCGGCCTCGCTGCCGACCTTGATGAGACACGCCAGTCCGTCATTTTGCACGAACTCGTGCACCAGGTCCTTGTCCTCCTGAAACAAGATAAAGCCGGGTACGGTCAGTGCTGCTGCTCGCCCGATACATCCTCGGCTTTCTTTTGCGAAGCGCGGCTACGTGCGAGTATGCGCGCGCAGGTGAACCGGGCGAGAGAGAGAGAAAGAGAGAGCTTGTAGGCGAGATATGAGCGCTGCTCTCAGCTTTTTTCGCGCGCGGTGGTATATATAGGCTTTTATCCCCCGAGAGTTTTTCACTTTTCTCGGAGCTGTTTGCTTAGCGGACTTGCGTCATTGCTTTTTGCTGCCGATTCCTGGGAAAGCGGCTTCTTTCGGTCATTTAGCTTTTCGGGGAAAAGTTTTGTTTTACGCGTGGATTCAAATGCTAAATGCAGGTTTTTGATGAACAAACGATGATAGTTTTTACATTTATTCTATTCTTTTGATTTTCTATTTCTTCTATCTATGGAATTTTTCATGTAAAAAGATGTATTTTACAAAATAACACAATTAACGTTCAAATGCATCGTCCAACACGATAAATAACAATTCTCCAAATTGTCGCGCAATGTACAAACGTCGACAATTTCCAATTATTTTCAACCAAATCAATCACCGACGTGCTTACGTTCCCAAAAACCCATTCATTCCGTCAATTAAAGCTCAAGCTCTTATCACAATGGCGCGCAGTTCGCTGAATCATTGTTTCCCCCCCGCGAAACTAAAATTCTCCTCGCAGCCGCTGGCTTCATTATTAATTAGCGCCCGCGGAATTTCAGCCGAGCGTTTTGCCCCCCTCCACACCTTCGAGAAGTTTTGCGAGGCCCTCAGGGATATACTGAAGTTTTCCAATTTGGGTCGAAGAGGCAGAGACGAAGATGTAATCAATTTCCGTGATTTCGCTTTTATTCCTGTGATTCGATAAAATGAACGTTCGTTTCATCGTCGTTTCAAAGCTTTTTCGCGTATATTCAGTCGAATATTACAGTGAACGACTGCGATTTAATAAAAATTAATGAAAAAAAAGACAATGCCTCTGCCGAAATATCTGCGAAAAGCCCTCTCTTATCACCTCTCCTTTTACTCTCCACGGCCGCTCCACTCGCGCCTAGCAACCGGCGGGCATTAGTCACAGCCGCGACCTATCCGCCGCGCGCATATCCTTCTCACCTCCCGGATCCCCGTCAGAAAATCCCGCCTGAGCGGCGATTAAATCTCCCCGCGGCCAATCGACAGCCCCTTGGCTCGGATTAAGAAGCGGAACCGGCGGCGGCCGCGCGAAAATCGTTAAGAAGTTTAGCAGCCGGAGGCCGGTCGACGACGCGAGAGAGAGAGAGAGAGAGATACGGCGAACGGGCGAGATCGGGAAATTGCGGGCCCGGGAGTGCACAACCGAGAGATAAGAGGGGGCCCCCGCGTGTGTGCTAATGAGCCTGGAAGTCGAGGGAGAAATCAGAGCGGGGATTGATGTCCTTTCGGAGCGGATTTTTTTTTTCTCGCGCAGCTCGTTGCGGGCTTTTAACGGAGGGATATCGCCTTTGTTCCGAGATCATTTTTTTTTTTCGAGGGGAATAGCGGTTTTGTGTTTAGCGATAGAGTTTTATGAGGCTGGCTTGGATTTCCATTAGGCTTGCCAGGATTAGTCAAAGTGGCCACTGTCGAAAGTATTTTCTTTTTGATCGTGGAGTTTACGATGTCCAAACTCTTTGAATAATAAAATAATAAATTTTCTCATTGGCCACGTTTAGCCCAAAGTTCAGCCATAGGAAACTTGGCCCAAGTTTGGGCTAAACTAAATTATTTTTACGCGGGTACACAATAATTTAAAGCCGATAATAATAAAATACACAATAATTTAAAGCCGATAAAATAAAATACACAATAATTTAAAGCCGAATCTAGTTTTGTCGACAAATCAATCCGTATTCCACAAATTAGAGGTAAAATAAAGAAACCGTATAGACACACACACGCCCGTCAGCATCGGCGCAACGAATCCCGCTCGATCCAAGGCCGCGACGAGCGTTGCAAACAAAAAAAAAAGGTCGCCCGCGACCCCCATCGGTAAAAAGACGATAGAAAAAAAACTCTCGTTCCATAGCCGACGAACAATGCTCGCCCTGGGAAGAAGCTAACGTATAATAAGACCGTAACGCGACGGCGGCGGCGGCGAGAGCGCGGCGCACAGTCTTTGCGCTGCAGCGCGAGCAAAAAGGGAGTAGCTGCTGCGCGCGCGCGCCTACCGGCCTTGAACCAATTCGCCGCCGCGGCGATAACAGCAGTCGCGGCGAACGGCGGGAAATGAGCGCCCGACGAAGCGAGGGATTAGCTGCGTTTGGCAGCGATCCTAACGATTTCTTTGTTTTTCTTTTTTCTTTTTTTCGCCGACGACGCGAGCAGGCCTGATGACGGGGATTCCGGACACGTCAGCTGCCGAGTTTTTGATGAGCCTCGAGTACTCGAGGATCAGATGGCCGAAATGAGGGCTTACTTTATAGGAAACATTGAAATAAATAGAGTGCTGTGATACGAGTATTCGAGCTATAGTTTAGTGAAGGGAAACGTGTCATTTAAAAGTTTTCTGGAAATAAACTGACGTTTAATTTTATAGTCGTATCCGTTATCTTGTGATTCAGATATAGGTTCATAAAACTTGTTATGTACAGTCATTGTTAAAATGTTACTTCGGTCGGAGAATAGGTTATTCGTGTAATAAAAAATTAACAAAACCAGACAACATTCATAGTTCGTATAAAATTACGCGAGTCCAAGAATAGTACCAGCATTTAGTTCTACTTTTTATTTGCAATTTGTCGGCGATAAATCTTGGGTCTTTGTAAAATGTCACGCAGCGCTTATTGATTCCGCTGCTGCATGCCAGTCTCAATCATTACAATAAAGGAAGACATTAAAACGTAACCCGTCGTTTTCTCTCTCTTTAATTCGTTGGAACTCAATTGAACGCGTAAACTCTAAATCATACTTGGAAGTGCATTGGACACGCCTTCCCGAGCTAAGTAAAAGGAGAGAGAAGAAAAAAGGGCAAAATATTTGTACAAAAATTATTTCGAGCAAATCGCGCGCTCGAGCCTCGAAAAAGATATATCCCAGATAAAAATCTAGACACAAGCCGAAACTGGAGCGAGCGTTGCATCATTATAAAAGCGTCGCGGCCCCCGGACTCGAGCCCCGTTAAACTCGAATCCGCGCGAATCGACAAAGACGATATCGCAATAAAGATACGCGGCGCGCGATAAAGACGCGCGCGCGCGGAGCGAGAAGAATTGGCGTCGCGGAAAACGGAGGAGAAAATTGGCGGACTGCGCGCGGGCGATTTAACGCCGCTGCGAACCGCGTCTTGCAAATATTTACTCGCCCGAGCGCAAATATAAGAGAAATGAGGAAAGAAATGAGCGGTGGCGGAGCCCGAAATAAAAAAAAGAAGAACCGCCGCTAAAGCAAACTCGAGCCCGTAGGTAAGTAAGGGAGACGGTTTAAATGGGCGCGACGCGAAGGGCCGAGTTTTCTTGTGGCTTTGTACGGAGTCTCTGTCTTCGAGCTGCAATTTGAAAATAGACCGTGAGTTGCAGCTGGGTGTAGATGTGATACTTGAGATCAGGACTGACTACGACTGCGAGTGGCGATAATATTTTACGGTTTACGCGAGTATTTGAAGCACTTTAAAGCGACAAGTAGTGAACCATTTTATCGGCGGATAAAGGCGTTAAAAATAAATATATAGAATCTAGGGCGAGTCCAATTAAGGTGATACTGTATTTGTCTTTTCAACGAGAATTTTATAATTTATTATTGCAAATACGATTAAATTCCATTCTTTATATAAATAGTTTCCAATGGAGCTTTTATTTCTGAGATTTTTCGACCAAACTTTTTATTCGCTAATTTCAAATTACTCGAATTCTTCAGCAATAATAATTTATCACACTAAGCAAACAGATCCCTTATCTCGGAGGAATGCAGTCGTCAAACAAGGCAGCGCGGAGAAAAGCAGCGAAAGAATTCGCGAATTTCCAGCTGCTCGGGTGCTTTTCTAATTGCGCCCTCCATTAAAAAATCTTCCCAAACGCGAAGCTCAGCCACCGAGGTGCTCCGCGAACAAAAAGTCCGGGTCTCGAGCTGTCGGGGCAGTGCGCAATATTAACTCTTCCGCGGATTTTCGCACAGAAAAAAAAAAGAAAAAAGATCGAGGCGCAAACAAAGACGCGAAACGAAAGTCAGCGTCCTCTCGCGAGTAGGAGTAAACACATCCCGAGCGGAAAACGTAAACAGAGCCGGAGCTTATATACACGGCGAGAGGCATATATGTATGTAAAGACAATATGTACCCACCTGAAAGATCTGCTTGAGGGAGAAGAGAGCTCGTCGCAGCTCGCGGCCCTCGCTGTTCAGCAATTTTTCTGCAACAGACAAGCAACACACAACCATTTATTATAATAATAGCAGCGGAGTGTCTGGGGGGGGGGGAGGGGAGGGCATTGTTATGCACCCGGAGAGGCCTACTCCGGGGCCCGAGAGCAGAGGGCCCCGGTCCTCTATCTCTTTTATTCCCGAGCCGAGCTCGTGTAAGTGGATGTCGGCGGCGTTTTACGTAGGCGCCTGGCACCTTTCGACACCCCGTGCTTCTCTCGTTATTGCGGAAGGGGCAGCTTGTACTTCCGCGGTTTTTTCAATTCCGCGCTGTGAGAATGAGGCCCGCTGGTAGCTAATGCTGTTTTATGCGTTTTATTCGAAATTTTAATTTATAAATGTACGTATCGCGAATGTAATTAGTGAAAAACGTCTGAAGTATCATTAATTACAATGCTCTGAATAGCAATAAATCTTCATTTAGATTATATTTATACACTTTCGCCATCGATTTTTTGAAAATTTATTGCGAAACTTGTGAATTAATAGGTACACTTATTGAAAGGCTCGTATAAGCCTGAATAATATCGACAATAACAAATGATTTTGTGCAAACTTAATAAAACAATTTGTTGGGAAGAAAAAAAAAAATAAATAAATTGGCATCGAGTAAAAAGAAAAAAGGATTACGCTATCAATTGCTCAAAACTAATTAGAACATTGCAGAAATCGCACGCTGCGGAAAAAGATATATATCGCCTTTCAAAGTGCCCAACAGGCTTAAAGGTACACATGTCAATACAAAAAATACCGGCTAATGTGGTAAGATAATTAAAAGCTTGCGGCAATAATTAACGATTAAGAATTCGTTGCGCCGCGTTCCCCCGTAAACCAGCGATTTTCTCTCTCTCTCCCCGGCGTCAATTTGTCAAAGAGAACCCGAGCTAATTATCGCGGGATTAAGATTTCGTTCGGCAACTCCGTAACTCAACGATTTTCTCGTATAAACGTCAATTAATCAAAGGAATCGAGTCGCGCGAGGAAAAAAGGCCGGATAAACCGCGCGCTAAAATTACGTATTTACTGGTTCTCTCTCTCGACTGCACAAAGTATCCTCGGCGAAAATTCCCCCGTCGGCAGCGAAATTTCATTTTCATAAGTCACACTTTTACGGCGCGACTTTTTGTCCCGGCAACGGCCGATATGCCCCTTTTTCCCCCCCGGTCTCCGATGTTTGCCAATATGGAAAAGGGACGGAAAATGGCTAATTACACCGGGGTGGAAAATATTCAGCAATTATACTAATCCGAGCAAATGAGGTTCGATACCCCCGGCTGGAGGCGCACAATTAACGAACGCGTTAATTGCCGGCAAAAAGTCGCGTCGGGTTATAAGTAAGCAAAAGGCGGAGAGAGAGAAGGGGGCAAGGGGGGATGACGGCAGCAGCTTCTCTTGCTGGAACCGGAGATTTTAATCAGAGTTTTAAACGTAAATTGAGATTCTCCTCGCGACGCTGATTGTTTCTAAAAACTCGTTATTCTCATTGTGCTCTCCGGCTCGGGCGACGCAAAAAGAATACTTGTTTGACTTAGTTTCGTCGGTTTTTGCTGACGCGAGAGCTCGCTACGGATGAGGAATAGTATATAGTTTAGAGAAATGTTACATTACGGTAGAAGCCACTGTACCTGGAAGCGTTTCATTTTCAGGATCGGAGCAATTTCAGCGTCGCGCCGGATTCTGCGCTGCCTCCGTTTAATCAACGATGGAATAAGAAATGGAGCGTGTCGCTTTTGAGTACGTGAATTTTGTTATAGAGAAATTCAACGATAAGATAAACGTTCTTTTTTTTGTGGGTGAAGTATCGGAATCGTTTGAAGGAATTGCGAAATTTAAGTTTCTCTTATCAATCTTTCGTTTATTGCTTCCAAAACACAAACCGCGATCTTTTCGATCAACGAATTTACCTTTATATTTTATATAATAAAACTCACATTGTAGGAAGCTAGAAAGTTCGGAAAATTTTTGTTTAGTAAAAATGAATGCTCGTCTAATAAAAATGAATGTAGAAACCAAATAAAAAACGAAAAGTGCACTTTACTGACTTATTACAGACATTAAATAGAAATTTATCACATCTACGCGTACGAAAAATGCAAAGTAAACCATTTCCCCAAGTGAAATTTCAACTTACGTAATCCAAGTGCAAACATTGCCCCGATTAATAACAGCAGCGACGACCGTTCGTTTAAAACTCTAGTTACGCAACGAAAATCATTTAAAAAATCCCCTTGAAACACCAACGCAACCAGAATATCTCCAATTCCCAATTAAAGCTCGAGCACCCGAAGATTTATTCCTCCCAGCCCCGCCGCGGCCGCGATGTAATTAACGCGGGGAAAAATGCCCCCTCGCGCGAGTAGCCGTCGCAAACGATGTGATATATACAAAGTCGAACGGTGACCCGGAAACCTGGTCGCGCGACAGAGCAGCGGATTCTTCTCCGCGTCCCCGAACGCGCGACGACGCCGAAGCCGAAAACGCGATCCTTATCGGAAGGTACTGCGCGATTAATACCCGGGAGCGCCACGCGTAATTGCCCAGAGGCTGATTAATATTCTCCGCGGGGCGGGGAAAGGCTTTCGCCGTTCTTTTCCCCCGCCGCTTTTACTTACTTCCTTCCTTCCGCGCGCTGTCGAACGCGAGATAATTCCGCGAAGGATCGAGGGTGTAGTGCTTTTGAGATTTTACTTTTTAACGGGCCTCGCGTGCGCCGGGGCTGTATCGTTAGGCGCGGGTGTGAACTCCAGGCGGAGCTGTTTTGTGTCGGTAATTGAAACTTATTTCGCGGAGGGTCAGGATGGGCCGCGCGAGGAATGAGAGGCGATAATTGCACCGGCTCTTATCGGCTTGCCCGGTGAATGCTGTAACGAGCCCAGGCTGTTCTGGCTCCTTCTTGTGTGGATTAATCAATTTTTACCGCGAACGTTATAAACTGTTTTTTCAAACTGTTATAAGTGGGTAAACGACAAGGAATTGCGAGAGCTCGTTGCAGAAGGCGTTATCGCGCTCCTAACTAGTTTAAAAACATCGAACACAATTTCTCGGCACGCTTTTTTTCTCGACGTACAAGCCTCCCCCCTATTGTTTTAGTCTCAATTTTCTCTATCGATATAAACGGCTCTCGGGCAGAGAATAACGCGCGTCGTCACGGTCTCCTTTGATAATCGAGTTCCATTCGGTCGCGCGCGGTGAATTGAATTTTTCTGTCTCCCTCGCGGAGTTCACGACGAAGTGCGGTTAATGGGTTAAGTGGCCGACGCGCGCAAAACGCATCTGCATCTTAATACCGCTGAATTGAGGTCGGCAAAGTGCTACGGTCGTGGCGCAATCGTATAATGTACCTTTTCAAAGCTTATGCGTTTGACGCGCGTGGATTTTTTAATTGATGTAAAAGAAACGAGACACTTTCGCGTACAATACAAAAGCATATAGATTAATGTCGGCTTTAATAATGCGAACGGAGCGGGGCGGTTTTGCCCGGCAAAAATAATGTATACGTCGTCCGGCAGAAACGAGCCGCGGCGAGCGTAAACCTTCGAAAATCGAACGTGTCCGGGGGCTACGATATTTTCAGGGTGCAGAGACGTCGGACATCATATATCCATGAGAATATTAAACGCGGAAATTAACAGCGCCTTTCGCCTCTCGCTCTCGGAAATCGGAAAACGCTTTGGGCTATAGTATAGGGCTTTTTTTTCTCTCTCTCTCTTTGACTTTTGTGTCCCGTTCGGTTATCGGTACGTGTTTTCACGCGCAGATCAAAGAGAACGCTCGAAGATCGACGAGAAAATGGGAAAAAGATTGGCAATGAGCTCTTGCGATAATTAATGACGAGGCCTTATCTTTTGTTAAATCGGTAACTTATTAATATCTCGAACGAATTAACGTTGCAACATAATTAACAATCCTCTAAGAAATCTTAAAATCAGATATGAAACGCCACAGAGAGAGAGAGAGATATCCTCTCATTTCATAATAAGCCAGATAAGTACATCTCAGAGAGGCGCATTTTCCCGCCCGTCAAAAAAAAAGTCTAAATAGTTTACAATTAATAACTCAATCGCGCGAGACAGGCCATCAAGCGAGCGGGGAGCATAATTAAATCCCAATCCCCGCGTATCCCATTTACGAGGCTGTCCGCATCGGGGGGAAAAAAAAAAACATCCACCCGTCGTCCGCGAAATATAAAGAAGCCCGAAGAACAGAAGTTAAGCGCTCATAAAGGGGTAAAGGGTCATAGATCATGCACACACATGCTCGCGGCCTCCTCGAGAAAGTTGCCGCACGGTTTACAAAACGCTCCGCCGAGCGTTTACGATCCTCCGGCATAAGAAGCGGCTAATGCGCGCGGAACGAAAGTGCACGGAGAGGGCTTCCCTCGCGCGGGGTTATTAAGCGGATTCCCGGCAATTACTTTCGCCGCGACGAATGTCATTATGTACACATCGGAGCGGCGGGGAACGCAGAATTTTGAGCGGAGCTCTGCTCTCTCTCCGGGAAGTCGCGGCCGACGGAGTCGCTCTCACGCGATTCCTAATAAATATGGAGATCCGCGGATCTAAGCGTGCATTGTGCGTGCCTGTGAGAGGGAATACGAGGAAGAGCGAATCGAGCGGGAATAATGATTGAGGAGTGCGGTTTCGATAAATGTGCGAAGGTGCCGAGGGGAAGTTCCTGTCGGCGTGATTCTGTTTGCTATTGTTTTTTTGCTCCTAATTGAATTTTCGTTGCCACGCGGCTGGCTGCATTTGAATTTCTTCAGATCGGATGATTTCGCCGATGAAATTTGCGAAGAGTCAATGAAAAATATAAATTTTGTCAGTCTGCTTTACTAGATCGTATACTTTTGTAAGCAGAATTTTCCATTAAAACATCGCACTTATTTCCACGTCCACCAAAAATCACAAACTTTAATTTACCCCTTATAATCCTCATTACGCCATCCTTAAACCCAATCTGAAATCCGAGCTCCCCGTCAAAGTGCCCGCTCCGCATTAATTCCCCTTCCAGCAATAACAGTATCAAAACCCAAGCAGCTCCAAAATCTAATGTAAATGCCGCTCCCCGACTCCTCGCGAACGACACCAGAAACAAAGCAAAAAGTCTCGTATACGCGCGCGCCGGCAAAAAAAGACGCCGCGTGGCGCGGCCATCGTCGGGCAGCCTCCTCCCGGAGATGTACATACGCAGGGCGGTAATTAGGAGCTCCCTGCGGGGGCCCCCCTCCCAAAAAAGGACCTGCTCCTTTTCGGACGTAGCGGTTTTTCGCGAGCGCGGCGGCGGGGCCCTCGGGCCCCGAGCGATGACTCGGCGCCCACGCGAACGTTGACAGCTCGTAAACACGAGGTGCGCGCCGTCGTAATTTCCAGGCCCTTTGTCCCTCCGCCGTTTGGCCAGGGCTCTTTTGTAGTCGTAATGAGGGCCCCGGCGCGCTGGTTTCTCGGCCCATGGCGAAGCAGGTGAGGAGTCGAGAGCGGCGCGATGATTTTTGGCTTTCGGCACCGACGGGGCAATTTTCGGGGCCGGCCGATGTATCCGCGATGACGAGCGCGATGAATTTATATGCGCGCGCGGGAGATATTCCTTTGGCCGAGAGTTATCGCGCCGCGCGAGAGTTGGATGAATGGGGGGGGGGGGGGAAATTAATGCGCGAGATGCAATAAAATTATTCCGAGAAGCGGACGATCGGTTGGGGCCGAATGCGGGCGCCTTTTGTGTCGCGATTTCGCAAATGATTTTTAATCTCGGATTTATGAAGTATTAAATGTGAAATATTCGGACGTTAAGTAGCTTGTTGGTGTTGTGTGCCGCTTCGAAATTTATGGTTACGTTTAAGTTCGTTCGAATCTATGGGGCGTAATTTATATTAAAATTTGATTGCTCGAGATAAGCGAATGCCTCTGTACTAGATATGACTTTATTACTGCTATTTTGCATGAATCGCGTTCGCCCGGAATTTACGCAATGCTAAAAGCGAACGTAACCGATTATTTCAATTACATTCGATACGCTCACTTACCGATGCCCGCTGTAGCAGAAAGATATATTTACTTGTATTAAAATTTCTTCGGGGGCAATCTCGAGCGATCTTTCATGCCTGAAAGGCTTTGCATACTTTGCATGTTCGGAGTTTCGCCTCGCGTTGATATAACCGAAAATTTTCGTTAAAGGATACGGATTTTAATCGATTTTAAGATTTTAAAAAGTTTCGCGTCAAAGTAAAGGCGCAGAAATTGTGATGATCGAAAAAGAGTTCGTTTCGCTCTCCGTGCATAAAATTGGTTTCCAGTTAAATAACGAAAAACGTTTCAAAGGAAACTCTCTTTAAGCCTTAAAAGGACTGTATTTACAGCTTCTTACCCGGCAGCCCATGGCAATAACTCAAAAAGCGATCGAAAACAGATCCGAACATAATTGATTCCGCTACTTCTTCCCGCGAACTCGATGAATATTCAGCCGGCTGTCAGCCGTCATTTCCACTCGAATCCGAGAACTCGCCTCTCTCTCCTCGTTCTACACCTCCGGAGAGGCCCCGCAGCCGCCGATGGCATAATCTAAAACGGTACAAGCCCTCGTGTACAAACAAAGCGGGAGAGTTAGCCGCGCGCGCGGTATGCTCTTCGCGGAAAAGCCCGCTCTCTGGGAACCGGCAACGGCGGATCGTGCTTGCATACGCTTAGGCGCACAGCTAATACGCATACGCTCTCGGAGCCGCGCGCACGCGCCCCTGACAAGTCGGAGGCCGGTCGAATTTCCCGGGAGAAAATCGCCGCTAATACCTTCCTGACTCGGGCGGATTCCGCGGACGATGACGTAAATCGCGCGAGCGAGTGTTTTTCCGAGTGGCAGAAGAGTGCGTGTGTGTGTGTGGAGAAGGGAGTTTTTGATCTTGCCGAAAGTCGCGGAAGGCTTTTGTGTACTTGATATTTTGCCGTTATTGAAATTTATCGCGGACGCGCCGCGATCGCTTCGTTTATTAAAGATTTTCGAATTTTTGGACGCTCCGCTTTGGGCGATGCAGCGGATATTGGCTTCATCTTGTCGTTGATAATATCGATCTGTTTTTTAATATAATGGAAAATTGAGGAAGAACATATTTTTCTTGGAATAATGGGAGTTTTTCAAAGTCCGTCTTTTCGAAATTAAGAAATTTTTCAAGGAAAAGAAGCGCTTCCCTTTTGCGAAAGAATTTTTAATTTAATAACCTCCTCTGTATTAAATTAGAAAAATAATTCAGTTGATTAATTGCGAAATTCCTCGCTGGAACTTGAAGAAGCCTATATCTTCTGCTGTCGTCAAAGCAAAGAAATTAAAAAATAACTCCTTTGTCAGCTCTACAATTTGAACTTCATAATTAGAACGAATTCCCGCGGCACCTTACAGGCCGACTTACTACACTTACAGCGCGCAACTATATATACAACAGCGCTGAATGGTTCCCTTACTAAATCTAACGGCAAAAAAACTGCCGAGCAGCTCGTTCTTCATTAGCGAGCGAAACTAAGCTAGAATTAACCGAGCAAAGAGCGCGCGCGTTTGCGTATTCTGCGCTACGCCGCGGCGTACGAAACGAGAAATGTTTTGTCTACCGCGGAGCGGCGAATTATGCGTTTTTAACGGAAAAACTATATCTCCGGCGGCGACGCGCGGCGGGAGATTCTTTTTATCAGCCAGCCGCGCGACGCATATTGCAGATTCGCACGCATCACGCGATACTCCCGACGATCCGATTTCACGCGCCGCGTTGCCTTTCGTTATTTTGCGCTGCGTTATGTACGGCCGATTCGTCCCTCTTCTGCGCGTCGTGATAAGATATACTTTCTGCACGTTGTTGGGTTGGCTGCTGGAGTGGACTGTTTTTGTTTGATAAAAGAGAGTTTTAGGAGAAAATCTGTTTTTTTTTTTAAATTCGAGTATCTCACTTTGCAGCTGAATTTATCCAGTTACAGAAACCGTTTCTACGATTCTCACCGATAAAAAAAAGCTTTTCAAACGATCGACCTATCGTTTCATAAAATTCTAAACGACTCGCTGAATTTTCATAGCCGCATCCGCGCGTAATTTCATAGTCTGTCAATTCCCGCACTCGCTTTTTGCGCCGCTCGGAATTCCTCCGAATTAAAACAACGCCGAGCATTACTCCGCTCCTTCGACGGCGAGCAAAAAAAGGCAGAGCGGCAGGCAGCAGCAGCCGCCCCCCGAAAAAAAACCGTTAAATCCTAAATAATTTTTAATCGACGCAGCGCCGGGCGAGAAATCCTTGCTAATGATCCCGAGAGGGCCCCGTTTAAACGGCCCGCCTCGTCGCGTCCGTTAATTGGTCGTAATCCGTAATTAAGCGCCGGTCCGCCGCCGAAAATCAGGTGGCAGCTCTCCGCTCTCTCTCGCGAAAGGAACGCAAAAAGAGCCCGGCGCACCGACGGCGGCGGCGGCTGGAGAAGAAGGAGGAGAAGAAGCGAGAGAGAGCCGGAGGAGAGGAACGGGCCCCGCAGGAATAAGGCCGCGCGCTTTAATCGGTCGCCTGACGTTAACGGCGTTAAAATCTCCACGTCATGAAGTGGGTTATGCAATTTGACCATGAGAAAGACGGGCTCGGCCGATATATTCCACCTGCCGGCCGTATTCGTTCGTTGAACTCGAGAGGAGGAGGAGGAGGAGGAAGAGAGAGGCCGCGAGATGATCGAGCGCGGCAAAGGTCCGGAGAGAAGAGCCTCGAGAACTCGGCGGGGGGAAAAAAAAAAGACGAAGAGATAAAGGGTCGACCGTCTCGCTTGTAAGGAGGCTTCACACCGTTGGCTCGGCTGGAAAAAAAAAATTAGCAGATTTTTGAATTGTAAATTTCCGCAGGTTGTTAAATACTTTTTACGCTGCTCTTAACTGGGATGTCGCGCTTTTTCGACGCGAATAAATTGCTTTTCGTTAAATATAAATCTGAGAAAATGCGCTGAAAAAGAAAAAGGTAGAAACTTTTACGATTTAATACACTCGGCTTGGTTTACGGTGCACTGCAAGATTGAGTAATTTACAATAGCCGCTGTTTGTTATACATTTATTATTTCGTTCGAACGTCGATTTGAATGAATAATTGCTCTGCAGAAAATCCCGTACGACGCAGCTAAATTTTTGTTCATCCACGAATATTCACGTATTTCGGACTGAAAAAAAAAAAAAAACCCACTTCCCGACTGACACCCGATGACCGCCCATCCGCCGACTATCCTCTCCTTTAGCGGAAAATCGAGCGAAAAGAACTGCAGCCGGTCGTTTTACGTACTCGAACGTCCGCGTCCCAGCTTCCTGGCCTCGCGAATCCCGAGTCCGCGAGAGAGTGTGTCGCGTCGAAAAATCCCAAGTGCAAGAGCCACTTTACTGCACGCAAATGGGGGCCCCGAGCTCTATATATATGCAAGCTCGGGTTTTATGCTCCACGGCGAATTTATGAGTTTCCCCTCTGTCTCGGGCTCCTTTTCCCGCTTCTCCTTTGTGACGACGACGACGACGACGACGAGCGGAATATAAATTTACGAGGCGGACGATTTTTGTTCGGCCGCCGCTGCTCGATGATGCCCCTTTTTGTCGAGCGCCTCGTCGTTGCGCAACCGCCCTTGTTTTGCAGGTGTTTATGACGTCGATCAAGTGCCTCGATAGCTTGTTGATTGGAGTTACGGAGTGGGTATACTCCTTTCGTGGCTTTTGTGCCATTTTTTGTGGAAGATGGCAAATACCGGGGGTAGAGGATTGATTTAAAAAGCGCTTTGGCGATTAATAAGTCGAAAAAAGTATATGTCAATCAGCTGTCCCTAATGCTCTACTCTTAGCTTCGGATGAATTAATATCAGTAATCAGCTGAAAACAATATAATCACTTGTACTGTTGAGAGTTTGAAGATCAGTAGGTTGCGAAAATAAATCAAAAGAACTGCGACCGAAGCTTTCACAAAATAAAAACGACTATACCTCAAATATTATTACAGCATATAAATTGTCTATAAAACAAAACAGTCGTTTCAGCGATAAAATAATACAAAGAGACATTTAAATAAAACAATCTGTCGGCGCGATTATTAAAAACCAAACTCTATTGATTTAGAATCAAGTGCACTGAACAGCGCTTTTCCGACCCCGGCGACGCTTTAAAAGACACAAGCCTTCGCCATCCATCATTCGCAGAATCAGCTCGCGGCGATCCGCAATATATATTCTTTTCCGGGCGAAAGAAACAAAGAGCGGCGCTCTCGGTGACCAATGCGATTAATCATACGCCATTAAGCGAGAGTTACAAGTGCACTTCTCCCCCCGCCACCGGCGGAGAGACACGTCGGCGCGTCGCGCAAGTCAATTAGCGGCCCGACAGACGCGGGAATTTCATTAAAAGGCCAATTGTTTCGCCTTCGCCCCGTTCCTTCTCTCTCTCCTTCTCTTTCCGTTCGAATTGAGCGTCGAACGGGTCTGGCGCGCGCGATATCTGCCCGCGAGCGACGGGCAGCTTTTTTTTTTTTTGTCGACATGTGGGGCACGCGCGTTCGTGAACTTTCCGCGACACGGCTCTCGAGCAACGGCGGCGGCGAGAGGCGGTGCTCGTACGCGAGGTGTGTACCTGCCGTGTTGCCTGGAAAGAAAAAAAGTGTCTTTGTAAGTTTCGAGTCATTACCATTGTTTTCTTTCCCGGTATCAAGATGTTTAATGAGGGGAATATGTGAGATAAGTATCGAGCGGGTTCGCGGTGGAGGAAATGGCTTGGCTTTGTTTTGAAAATTAACAATCGGGTCGGGCGCCGATGATGAAAAAATGTTAAACATTATTTTGATGATCGCGAAACTCTTGAGTCACGTAGGTGAACTACTTGATCTGAAGACGTTCGATAGATTTTTTTCATTAAAGTTGAATAAATCGGTGAAAGAAACACAGTTGCACGTCGAACGGTGTTTAACGGCTCGACGAAAAAATAATTAAATACCAATAATTTTTCCGTTTTCACCGAGTAAATCGATACAAAATACTACAAAGATCGAACGTACATAACGTGTCTTTATATCCGTAAAGAAAGAAGCCGTAGAAGTTGCAAGTACCTCGTTTAAGTGAGCATCTAGAATAAAGAGCGAACCTCTGGGCTCTCGACACGGTATATATACTTTTGTGTTCCGGAAACGAAGAAGTATATACGAGTATGGCAGAAGAAACAGCTGCAAAGAGAGAGAGAGAGAGAAGGAGAATCGGATGGATACAGTTCGGATTATCGATGCTTTTAAAAGCTGATATTTCACGTTGGACTTGCAGTAGACGTTCTTTTTTTGCTCTTTCTTTTTTAAAGGAAACTCGCATTGTGACTTACGATTTCATTGTGCCATTTAGCATTGTGAAGTTATACCTCGTTAGAGAGCTTTTTGAGAGTTCGCCCGGAATGGCGAAGCTTTGAAAAATCAAGACTTCGAGTAAGATCATTAGAAGAAGTTTAATGTTATATTGTGTAATGCAGTTATTGAGAAGTTTTTGAATCGCGAGTTACGGTCTATAGAAATTTAATCCTATTTAGAGCTTTACGCAAACTTACGATGCTTTCTGGGTAATGTTCGTGCTTTTTATTTTCGTAGGACATTGCAAGTAACTTAAGCACTGACGCATAAAATTTTGTGAGAAATCTCAACAGTCTTTATTTACAAGTAAGACTGTTTTCAGAACGATTCTTTATAATTATCTTAATGTATTAACACTCAATAACTTTAAAACACGGAAAAAGATAAATAAAGGAATTTTCAATGATTTTTCTAGCTTAAACATCCTCCTTCTGGCACGGCGCTCTTTAAGATTATCCTAATGACTAAATCTTCCTTAGCGAGAGCAAAGTCCCACGGTACAATTGACAATGCCGTAGCATCGGCCGTAAACCCCCGCCGTATTTTTACGCGGGATAATCGCTAAAGCGAACGAAAACGGCTATAAAGCTCTTAGCATAATATCCCCCGTCGGAATCTCTCCGGGGTCCCGCTCGCGCGCGCATGAAAATTCAACGTAAAAAAGCCGCGCCGGGGTAATGGAAACATTAGGCAGCGGCGGCGGCGGCGGCTTACGGACAGCTGAAAAACAATGGAATATACTGTGCGGCTCTCTCTCGGGCCGATCTCTAAACGGCACATGCATGGCGTGCTCTCTCGGGGGGGACTCACGTGCCGCGCGGAGGCCCATTCGACACTGGTTAATCGCGGCCGCGATTAGAATCGCCGCGCGCGCGCTCCGGGACTTACATAAGGGGCCGCGCCGAGAGAGAGAGCCCCATAATGCTCTCGATCTCTCTCTCTCTCTCTCTCTCTCTCTCGCGAGTTCTCTGCCCTTTTTTTCAGGCACATGCCTTATCGCTGTACCGTTCCCCCGCCGGCCACTTTTTATCGAGCTCTCTTTGTCCGGCGGCATCTCTTTGGGGGGGAGCTGGGAAATTCTTTGCGTTTTTCGAAATTTAGAGGGATCTTTAGACGATCGTACTGTCGGGGGGTTTAATTTCATACTCCTTTCGGTTTCCAAAGTAAACTTAACAAATTTTTGCTCTCCCGATATTTTGATAATGGACGTTTCGAAACGAAAATCAACTGTTAGTCGAGGCAGCAAAGATCAAGTAACGGGATGCTGACTGCTACCGGGGACGGCATTAAATTTCGCGTTTCTTATTATTATTTGTAAAATATTATCTAATTATGCTAACGAAAAAGCTAATTAACTTACTTTACATGGTGCCTCGTTCCGAGGAGATAAGTACGTAATCAGCGAGTAAGCCGGTGAAATACTTCCCAAAGCAGCAGCGCGAAAGCGCGCGAACAATAGGGATGCAAATAAAGTTATTTCCCATAAAATTACAATTAAGTAATCGTATATAACCGAAGATTTAAGATAGCATCGGGCCTCGCCGAAATAAATAACTCGGCGCCTTCGCTTCTCGACACACCGTGAAGTATCCTGTTTACTATTGTACCTTCCTCGAAGCCTTGCTAAATCATCAATCAACCTGATAGGCCCTGTTTATTCGCCTGTGTTTATTATTCAGCGAATTAACAAAAAGCTCAAAATTTCTGCGTACGCAATTTTGTGTAAAATTATTTTTCATTAAATGTACGTTATAATGCAGCTTTTATTCGTCTGTAAATTGCTTGAAAAAATTGCTGAATGTTTTATATGAATAATACAGTTTATTCTTCGTCATATTTTAAAAAAATTCAAGCGTTTTTATCATATTGCATAAAAGCGCTTGCAATTGTACCTCTTCGTTATTAACTTTTTTACATTAAAAATCCTTTTCATGGAAATTTAAATTGCTTCCCCTCAGTTTACTTTACAAAGGTAAAAAAAAAATTCTCGAAACTCTAGCTCGCTTCTCCGGCGAAATTTCGCGCAAAGTCCCAACATCCAGCATCACTGTAAAACTTACCCTAAACCAGCAACAATATAGTCAGTGCCCCATAGTCCCTACACCGAGCATTAAGCGTCCCTTGAAATCTATCGATCGGAACGCGCTCAGAGAGAGAGAGAGAGAGAGAGAATACTAGCACACGTCGCGACTCCGCGCTCCGCGCGATCAGTGTCTAACAGAACAGGCTATATAGCGTCGCCGTCGTCATCGGCGGGTTAATCGACCGATCGAGTTTACATCGGCGCGGCGCTCCGGCGAGAGCTGTAAATTCGCCCGGTCGTATCTCTCGCTCGCGCCGCGCGAGAGAGAGAGAGAAAGGTTAGAGTATCTCTCGCGGCGCGAAATTGCCGGAAATGCCTGATAAAATACGCGCCCCGGCGTCCATCAATATGACGGGCACCGTTCCGCGGTTATGTGGCATCTTTATTGCCGCGGAATCGGCGCAGGTGGCTTTGTGCCGCCGCGCGGCCTTATCTCTTTTTCGAGGACGTTACGCTCCGGGAGCGCGGGTGGGAAGGAGCAATTAAGGCCGACGGCGGCGGCGGGCTGCTGTGTGTGTGTGTGAATTTTTTTCGCCATTTATCAAGAATAAACAAAGTATCTCTCCGGTGGCGGTTTTTTTTTTTAATTGGACGGAGAGCTTTGTTAATTAGTATCGAATTGACAGTATCTCTCTCTCTCTCTCTCGCTTTTTTACGACACGACTGAATTAGGAGTAAAAAATTATCGGCCGGATCAAGTAGGTCGGATTGAGCCACCGTATTATCCGAGTTGAAGAAAAAAAGAAAAACTGCTTGAAAAGCACAATGAATTCATTGTTTAAACGCCTGCCGCGGACGTTAATTAATCCTGTTGCATACAAAATTTCGTAATCCTCCGGGCGATAAAACACCGCGCACTCCTTTCCGCGATCAATCATTTGACGCCAGCTACCAGCGATTCTCGTGTCTCCTCTCGCGCGACCTTGCACTTGTCTCCTCGCGCGCGCGAGAAAGCGGCAGCCGTCTAATTGCTCCGTCAAACGGCGCCTCCGCGGGGCGTTTTCCGCGCTCTCGCGGCGAAAAAGCGCGGCAGGTGTCTGCGCACTTGTGACCCGTTTTTCGAGAGAGAAAGACAATGCGGACGCTTCCCAGCGCGAAATTCATTTGCACAGTGAATATGCCTCGGAGGCTCCTGTCGTACGCTACTCACCTATGATGGTGTGAACTCGCACGGACAGCTGGGTCCTGAGAACGATGGAGTTCTTTCGGCTGCAACAGAAAAAAAGACAGGGATGCACGTTAGTTACAGCTGCATTCGTTCGTTTGTTGGCTAGTTGGAAGTGGGGCCACCGTTAGGTTTTGATTATGCGGGAGGTTTATATCGTGCGCGAGTATATATTAATAAGGAGGATTTTTCAGCTGTCGTTAAAAGGGGAGCAGAGGGTTCATTAGCGGCGGCGGGCTTTAGTCCAGTAGGCTAATGGGGAAGGGTATTATGCGAAATTTTTGCCGGAGATTTCGAGGATATTGTCTAGTATCGTTATTGTTATTAAGGCCTGCACGCGGCGGCTCTCTCCGGTTTAATTGAAATTGCGGCTCGGCGATCTATTTTATTGATGCGCCGCGACGGAATGAGCTCGCCGCTCCGTATAACGGGGCATTTTGATTGACAAATTAATGATCGTTCGTTAAGAACTCCGATCTATATTTTGCTGAAAAATTTTTGGAGAACAGTACTTTTGAGTTGGAATCAATTAATCAATCCAATGAATTTTTTATTTTCAAAAATCGACATCGTTTCCAAAATATCCACCAGCGAATTTCGTCGGAAAACATTTTTTTTTTCCATTTCGTCGTTTCTGGTTCGGTCGTAAATTCAGCTTTCCCGCGCGCAATGACGTTCCCTTAATTTCGATAAAACAAAACAGCGCGCAATTAAGAAAGCAATTGCACTCTCTAAAAACCAGGTCGAACGAACAAAAAGCATAAACACGCGCGTCCCGTCCAACGAAATAAAAGCCCATTACCGAAACCGAGAAAAAAAAACGGGCCGTGCCGCAGGCGGGAAAATTACCGTCGACCGACCGAAGGGGGCAAACCTCAAAATTAGCACCCGCAGCTTTTGACGGCATCGCGGTGTCCTCCGGCCTCACCGCACGGCGACGACTCTCGGCAAAAGTAGCCGGGGCGCACCTTCGGCCCTCGATTCAATTTGTCAGCACCGGGCTCTCTCTCTCTCCGTCGCGTATGATCAATCGAGCGGCCGCCCTCTCGCGGTGCTTAATGAAGTAATTGCACAAGGCCGCGGCGCGCGTCGAACGCGATTAATTTGCCATTGTAATTAATTAGCTTTCGGGCCTCTCTCCCTCTCTCTCTGCCCCAGGAGCGACGACGGTCACTGGGGCAACGGGATACGTACACGGCGCATCGGCGCGCGCGCGCGCGCGCGTCTACCCCATAAATATGTAGGAGCGCGCGAGAGAGGCCCTCGAGGCTTTGCGGCGGTGAGAGAGGGTGGGGAGGCTCGCCGTGAGAACGCCGGCCGAGGCGTTCGGAAAAAGGCGCAGCGAGCACAGGAGAGCCGCAGTTTCTGAATATTGCATTTTAGCCGCCGCCGACGTTTGCCGGCGAGGCGGCTTATTATGCGCGCGGCGGCGGCGGCGGCGGCGAAGTCGTGCCCGAGCAGCGCCGGATTGTTGTTGCGCGCCGGAGGGTGCTGCTGCTGCTGCTGCTGCTGCTGCCGCCGAGCTTTTTGCGAGGCTTGCAAATATTGGGGAGCGGGAATTTATGGGGAGGCTGCGTGCCGTTGCCGGTGCACGTTGCCGGCTTTCATGGGGGGTAGTCGATCGAATCAAGGATTTACTTTTGATTTTTTATAGGTTTCCCCGCGGTGATTTTCCACTGGATCGAAGTGAACCGTTCGTTTGGAAATTATCGTCAAAGGCCCTGTAATTTTAATAACCGTATGGAAATGTAAAAGTCCATCTCACAAAGCCATATACTGAAATTCAAAGCAAACAGTACCGGCCTACACAGCCTCGCCGATAAAAAGGGCGCCCTGCACTTATACAGCAAGATATTCGCCGAGATGCATCGTCGGATCTCGCGATGTTACGCGCACGAGCGAGCAGTGCAGCCGCCGACAAATTGGGTCGAACCACCGTGTAGCGGTGCGTGCAGGCCGCGCAAAACCCCCACGCGGACATAAAGCGTCTTTTCGCCGATCCCCGGGTTAAGAGACCGCGGCGAATCTCGAGACACAATGAACGCAGCCGTTTTCGGCGTGTCAATCAAGGGTTCGGGGGAAAATTTTCGTCGATTCTCGTGTCTCGCCGCGGGAGGAGGAGGGAGAGCCGCGCTGCTCCCGTCGTGTATATTTCAAGCCGATAACGCAGGGCTGCGCCCCCCGCCTTTCGTAATCGCCGTTGTCGCGAAACACGTTTTTCACGTTCCGAGGAGAGGCGGCTTTTATGCGCGCGCAAGAGAGCGAGGCGCAATCATTTTTTAATGGTAATTTACGCGCCGGAGCCGCCGCCGCACCCGGGATCTTCCGTAAATTTCGCGTTTTAAGGAGCAAGGGCCGCGGCCGAGCTTAATTTTTTTAAATTTCGTCCTTTATTAATGGGAATTAAAAGTGCATTAATTTCGCCGGACGTGAAAGAGCGCGCGGGGGCTTCGCGGGTGAAACGGGACTTTTTTTTCTCGCTGACTTTTCTTTCGGGAGAAATTATTGGCCGGGGAAATGCAAATACTCCGCGTGTACGTAAGAAGTGCTGTTAAAATGTGCAATTACTTTTAAAAATTCGGCGATTACCGCGAGTGATTGAGGACGCGACGTTTTATAATAAGTTGCTTTAATTAACTGGATAAGGAAGTTTGGGTTTTTCCCAATGAAAATAATATACTGCTTTTTTAAAATTATGGGTTTGCTACGATAATTGTTATTATTCTCTGTGAAAAGAAAATCTTTACTTCTCTAAAACCGAAACAGCTTTAAAAGACGAGCAAAACCCCTTATTTCAGAAATAGCAGTAGAACGATTGTCTTGTCGAAAAGTGAAAAAAAAGGCCTCCGACTAACACCGTGAAAAATCCTCCGAGTCTCCCCCACTCATTAAAGCAGAAGCAGGCGAGCTCCACTCCAACGACAAACCCCCGTCGGCGCAAGACCTCCTCTCGCCAAGTAACCAGCAGTGCCGGACAAATACGCCGCGCCTTCGCAATCGTGCGCTTGTCGCGCGCCGCCAGCCAACAACTCGGCCAATCGCCATCCGGCCTCCGGGAGAAAAATGCGCGACAGCGTCGAACTATCGACGACGAAAAGCAGCAGCAGCAGCAGCAGCAGTGCTTGTAAAGCCTTCTCTCGCCCGCGTGGGTGTGTGTTTGTGTGTGCGTTTGCCTGGAGTTCAAGTGCGCGCCTTTGGAGAGCTGTGTGTGAACCTTCCCACGAGCTACTGCCGGCGGTGGCCTGAGAATCGCGCCGAGGACAATGGATTTAGAGAAAAAAAAAGGAGGAAGAAGGCGAAGAAGTGGAAGAAGTGGAAGAAGCGGACGGAGGAACTGTGGACAGAGGAGGCCCGCGATGAAGTCGCGAGGCGAAGCGGACCGAGACGATGCCCGGCTCTCTCTCGGCATCGGGAGAGAGAGAGGAGAGGGCTGCTTTTTTTCGAGAATTTTTCAACGGTACGAACTTTTGCGAGGGCTAAAGAAGCCGTTGGTCGGCGGAGTGGAGGATTTTCGAGTGCTCCTGGCATTGTTCGCCTCTCGAGGGAACGTTAAGGGAGAAGGAGTGGCTTCTTGAAATTTTGTAAATATTATTACTGAGAAAATTGCCTCGAAAATTGGCCGAGGTCGTTTTCTGCTTCAATTATCGCGGTGTACGCGCCGTTAAAATTATTTCTAATTTTATTTCTCCCGAAAATGAACAATCTCCGCAGGACAACGCCGTTGTACGGTCAATAAAAACAATTAGAAAATTTTCCTCCCTACGATAATCTCCATTTTAATCCCGGCACTAAACCAGGCCTAAATTCCGCGGCAGAGAAAAAAAAAATTCGCACAACCCGTACACAATACAAGGTGAAAGACGCGTCTCGCGCGAAAAGGGGGGAAGCCAGCACGGGGAGTAGGAAGAAGAAAAAGAAAAAAAAAACAGCCGCGCGCTCGGCGCGTGTTAATAATGTTTCCGCTCCTAAATGAGAGAACCGCGAAACCCTCCGGAGGATGCGCGGCGTTCGTATGTATGCGCGGGAGGGGAATCCCAGCCGCCGCGCGGCCGGGGATTCTTGACGCGGCTGGAATTTTACGAGCGGGAGGAAGACGCCGCCGGCGAGCAAAGCCGGAGAGAGAGAGAGGGAAGTGGATCTCGGGCAGGAATCTCAGCTCCGCGCGAAATTTCGCGGAGTGCGTAACGTACATGTCGTCGCGCGCTAAGCGAGGTAGTTGCTCTCTCTCCCCGCGGGGCTTGTTATCGTTCGTTGACCGGCTTTTGTCAATGGAATGCAGGAGGATGAATGAAATGTAAATTTGCGCCGTGATTCGGCAGAGCTCTCCGACGGGGGTGAGGAGGAATTTTGTGGGAGGAACGCTCGGGAATGTTTCTTTGGGTGATGTGACCTGGGCGGTTATTGTCGAATTTATAAATTGATTTTACTTCATATAGTGAGTTTTAAGTTATTATTATGAAAGCCGTTAAAGATAAACAAACGCAGATTTATGCGAGCCTACATTAAAAAAACTTTATTAGGAATAACGATTGATGATTAAGATTAAAGTGGCGGACCAAATATTCCCATACAAATTGCGACGTAATTTTGTCAAAAGAAAAGAAGAAGAAGAGGCCCTGCGTCGAGCGAACGTTGAAAAATTAGTTAATAAAGCAACGCGATTTACATACTCGTCTCAAAATTCCCGGCGACGAAGAAGCCGCGATCATAAAAAAAGCTGAGATGCAGATCCTCAAAAATCTTCTCACAGTGCAATTTCCCGTACGTATATCTCGCCGATCGGATCGGTGCGGCGCAAAATCTCTCTTTCAAGTGTGTATACACACTCGCTTCCTCGTACGTAGATGTCTCGCCTCGAAGAAGCCGCGGCAATAAGAGGCGACGGCCCCGTCGCGCGCCTCTCGCAATGACGAAACATCCGCGCGCGGCGAGAGGAATTCATTACCGCGCGGCCGACGTTAAATCGCCTATACGTATATAACCGCTCGCGCGCGAACAAGTTGGCGCGGCCGCTTCTCACACGCGCGGGCAGCCGGTGAATGTCGCGAGGAGGAAGGAGCGGCGCTTCCGCGAGAAGCCCCGACCGAGGAGAGATGTGTGCAAGCGGCGAGAGCGGGATAAATTCCGCCGATCGTGTAAATAAAAACGGCCGCCGTGGGCGGCCAAGTTCAATGCCGCTAAGGCGGCTGCTGCTGCTGAGAAGCGGAGATTCTGTGGAGGCGCTACGAACTCCTCAGCGGCTTTTGAGAGAGAGAAGCGGGTTGATTGGCTGGACTAATTAAGAATGGAGGGTTATTGGAATCGAGAGATTTGTCGGGCAACGGATGAGGATTTTCATGCAGATTTTTATGGTATTACTTCAGAGAGGTCTTTTGAGGAAGATTATTAATAGATTCCTTTGCTTTTAATTGGTAGAAATTGAGCTTTTCATCTCAGTTACGTCTCTTTTACAAATTAATATTGAAAAATACTGATCGATATTGAATTCTTTTTCAACTTCTGCAAATGAATAGAATGAAAGGACCGAGTAATTTGCATTCTCAATGAGCCGACGTTGCAAACAGTTGTAAAGTACATCTCTGGCAAGCACTTGACTACGTAAGCTGTATTTCGATAGCCTTCCGAGGAAGAGTTCGCAATGATATTTATGCAAGAGTAGGTGTTCAGAGAGATGCGCGATTGTTTTTGTTTAGGGATTCCTTCCGGTTTTGAAATCGTACGCGATTTTAATCTCTCTGTCCGGCGATGAATGCGCCAGATATGCAAATCCCTGCCTTTTTCTTTTCCTAGTAATTGATTACATGCAGTTTTCAGCGTAACCGATGGCGTAACGCCTCGAGTTATGAGCGCCGAGATGAAAACGGGCGTCCTCCGCCGCGGCGAAAAAGCTTATAAAAGCTCCCCCCCGAGCGAAGAAAAATCGTAAAGCGGAAGAGAGCGCTAAATTTCATTCGAGAATTAACTCGAAAAATTAACTCGACACGTCTGCAGAGCGGACGGCCATTAGAAAAGCGTAAAAGCCGAGTCGGTAGCGGCGCGGCACTCAAAATACACGCGGCTGCTTGTTTATCGTCGGGGCGCAAGCTCATAACCGTAAAAAAAAAAGAGGCCGGGGCAAAGCGCCGAGGAACGAGAGAACGAGGGGCTTGATTGACAATAACTTCTAAAGACAGCGTCGTCAATAGTCGAAAGCGGGGGGAGGAGGGGGGGGGGGACTCGTTGCGCCGAGCGCCTATTTCCGTCGGATTACTAAAATAAAGACGTATATCACATTTCAAACAGCCAGTAAAACCGGAGACTCGTGAGCGAGTCGCGAGTTTTTCTGCCGAGTGCCGGCCGTCCTCTGCTTTCTTTTATTGTGCCTCGGTACGTAACCGCTTTTTTTTTCTTTGACGTCGGTACGAGTCGTCTTGCTCGGGATGCTTTTTTTCGTTTTTGGAAAATTAGGTAAAAGGAAGTGCTGGCGACGATTGCATTGAGAAATAAGGATTTTATTATTATAGGCGGAGAAAAAAAGGGAACTTTCTATCTGAATTAATTACGATTGGATCTTTCTTTAAAATTTAAAATTCGTTTCCAAAGTAGAATGAGAGAGAAATGCTCGGTGAAAACGGAAATCCGTTTTTATGACCGACTTTTTTCGGGCGTGTGCATTAACGTCCAAAATCTGCCTCGAAATGCTGTAAAATAAAGAGGAAATGATATTGAATTTAGTTTCACGCAGGATGGGCTTAAAATTGTTATCTAGTTAAAAATTTTCTTTTTTCTGTTAGATAGTAGTTTTTACAATCGCGATCAAAAACTGTAAAAGAGAATACAAATGAGTATATAAAAAGGCTATTATTGAATAGAATTTGAGAGACTTTTAGCGATAAACATATTTTTTTTCCAGCGAACAGTGCCGGTTGCTTTGATTAAAGCTATAAATCTCAATACCAGACCATTTAGGCTCCGTCAAAATTTCATTAAAACCTAAATTAAAAGCAACCTCGACCGCCACTCGAGCTGCCCGTCAGCGAATCTAACTCACAATTCCACCAGAACACCCGCTAATAAACCGACTAGACGATTTCGTAACCCATCAAGTTTTGTTAGAGCACTTTTATCGCGGCGATGCAATGCATCTCGTCTTACGTTTACAGACAACAGTTTCTCCGAGAATAAATACCTATTCGCGGAGACACTTGACGTGACTTAGATTGATATCGCTCTCCGTAAACTGGCGTTTAAAGAGGCAGACTAGTTTAAACGTTTAAAATTAGTGCGTCAAACCACATTTACTCATTCGAAAATATTACCAATTTTTAAACGCAATAAAAGCACACGTCGCAATCGATCCAGAATATTTTCCAAATAAAGGAACACACCTTGAGGAACGAGGTTACGATTACTTTGGAAAATCTCGCGAAAAGAAAATGAAATAACGTTCACGAGTGCCGTTCGTGTCCGAGGAATTATATTTCCTAGATTTGCAGAGAAGGCGGTTCTCGCGGGCGAAAAGAAGCTGCACGCGAAATCCCCACAAGGCAGTCCCCGGGAGCCGGACGGATATTATTGTCACGTACGGCGGTTCGCCGAACATTCGGAGCGCGAGACTTTTCCGCAGCTTTCCGCGCGATGCGTCGCCAAAGCCCGGATATTGCGGCGGGGGAGAGAGAAAGACAAGTCCGAAAGTTTGCTTATTTTTTCGCGCGCGCGCTTCCCCCCCTACTGGAACAGCTTGCTTTTTCCAGGGAAACATTGAGGATTTCTCGGTAGCTACGTGTCCTGGTGCGAGAAACTTCGCTTGTCCCTCGGAATTTTTTAATTAGACGCGGCGGGACGGTCGTTGAATTGAATTCAAAATCTAAGAGCTTCCCACAGTCATCGAGGATAATGTTATACGCGGAGAGGAGCTGGGCTCTGATTGAAGTCCCGGGTAAAGTACATAGCACGCTCGGTTGCACGTCATTAATCACCGGCGTATAAAGTTTTCAATTGATGAGAACTTAAACTACATTTACCGCGAAGCCACTAAAACGAATACAAGGATAAATAAGGGAAAATTGAAAAGCGGGACGATGAACCTGGGTGTCGTTAAAGGATTATATAATTCACAGAGACCATTAATCACGACCAGTTCGAGTTTACGGTTAAACAGTTTTAAATCGATCTCGAAACGCGGTTTTATTTCGAGAAAATTTAAGTCGAATCTGAATCGGTGAATAAAGAAAGGTTTAACAAACAATTTCGTTAAAATGTAAGTTTATTAAGACTTTCAGAAAAATGAAAATAACGAAATCGACTCCTCAAGAAACTCTAGCGGATCACGCAATTTCCGGGAAAATCGCAAAACCAACAACTCGACTACCCGAAAAAAAAAACACAGCGTCAGCAATCCTTCTTCGCTCAGCTTAGTTCGCAAAAAGCACCCGGCGTTTTCGGGGAAACAGCGCGTCCTGGAGTCCATTTTTCCCCGTCTCTCTCCCAGGTCCTTCGTCGCCCCGTCGGCTCTCGCCGTCCGCAGAACTTCTTGCTCGGGACCGAAAATTGCCAATCGGCGCGCTCCTTTGGTTGCGCGCGCCGAGAGAACTCGCCGCGGGCGATACACGCCGATAAATCAGCGCGGCTGCGATCCGCGCCCCGCAAATTGGATGTAGACGCGCGGAAAACTCGGGGGGAATTTTCGCGGCGGCGGCGCGGGGTCTCTTTTCGAAATGCATCGCGAGAGAGGTCAAGGTTTAGTGACGCGGGGAATCTGGTTTCGCTAGATGCTGATTAGAGGCGGCGTTTTTTTTTTCTTTTACTCGCGGGGAATTGGAAATATGCTCGATGCGCGAAAGCTTCCCCGGGAAATGATGTATCGGGCCTCGGAACCGTTACGTTTCTGGACTATCGCGATATTGTTGATTAAAAATCTGTGGGCTTACTGTACACTTATTTAACAGTTAAATTATCAATCTCTCCATCAAAGCTTACAATTATATCAACTGTGTGTTTATTCTACGTTCCTTTTCGCCTCTCTGTCGACGACTCGAAATTTCATGTTTATCCTGCAGCAGGCGCGCGGTAACTCCTCAGCCGAAAAGAATCGTCGATCGTCGAAGCGGCATCACGACAGGCCAACGGTCACTTCCCGTTGCTCCTCGACTCGCGAGTCGAAAGAAAAAAAAATGAAAAAGAAAGAAAAGAGGAACGGAACGCGGAGAAACGTCACGGCCCCGCGAAAACGGGCAGAGAGCGGCCGCGCTTCGTGTTCCATCGAAGAATGGGATTCCTCCCGGAGAGCTCGTCTCGGCGGCTCTCGGAGCGGAAAAATATAACGGCTCGCGCTCGAAAACGTACGCGAACAAAGCGTGAAATGCGCTCGGGGGAAAAAAGGAAGCCGATGAGCGCGCGCGCGCGCCGAGAGAGGCGGCAGAAAGAGTGAAAGTAATCAAGGAACCTGGCCAGAGAGAGAGAGAGAGAGGAGGGGAGAGGAGGAGATAAAAAGAATGATTTATCGTTACCTTGCCCTTTTAAAGCACAATGCGCTTTAACTACAAAAACCGATTGCGGCCGCCCCAGGTGCACGGAGCGCGAGCCGCTTTTTCGAAAAATTTCATTCCTGTTATTCTACGTACTCGTACCTTTTGCTTAAATGCTTAGCCTTCAAGGGCTCTCTCGGCGCTACGTGGAGTATCTTGTCTCGTGAATTATTTTCTCGATACTCTATAATGTGCAGTGGTTGTTATGTTACTCGTTTAGTTTAGCTAAAAAGTTTTTTTAATTATACATGTCATCAATTAATAAAAAGATACGGGCTCAGAAAACGAGCGAAATACCCATTGCGTAATTTCGCGTTTTAACCTCCAGCAGGAGCATCCATGTCGGAAACGACTCGAGCGTAAAAACGCATCCTAACCCCGAGTATAAAAAAACGAGAATAAGCCGGAGGGCCGACATTGCAAAGCAAATGAGCCGAGAATCTCGACTCTCTCTCTCGAAAAAAAAAAGTCTCGTCAGAAGCCGCGGTAATCGGAGGGGGACAAAGGGCCGCTCTCTCTCGCGCCTCTCAAAAATCACGGTCGCGTCGACGCCCGGCCGAGATATAATAAACGACCTCTCGGCTCCGGCCCCCCCGGCCGACCCGCGCGATGACCCCTGAAAATTAAAGCTCTCGATTCCTTGTCGGCCCCGAGGGACCGAATATTTTTTTTTAGCGAGAATCTCTCGCAGTTACTTCTTATTAAGTGCATTATGAGCATTCCAGTTTTCACTTTGGCCGGGGTTCTCGAAATTTACGGCGCGGCGGCTCCGCGAAAAAGCGCACTACCTGCGCTCTCGGCTGCGTTTTACGAGCGTTTTATTCCCCTCCCCGCGCGCTCGCGGAGATAATTCCCGACGAAGAATGCTCGAATTGACGCGGGGGAGTATTAAGTGCGCGCGCGCAGATAGAGAAATGGAAAAGAGGAGCTGCCGACCGCCGCAATAAAGTGATTCGATGAAAACGAACGCTGTAAAATATGCTCGCCGCGCGCGCTTCTGGAATCGCGGTTTTATACGAAAGGCTAACCGTCCAATGATTACCGGCGGCCGAAATTTATCGTCTGCTTTACCTCTTAAACGACCCGCGCGCACAAAGCTGAGAGATACCGGCGAGGGATTCTCGCACGCTTCTCAGAAGCAAAAAAAACAATATCGTCAATGCGTCGGAGATCAGAGCCGCCTCGTATCGATTCAGGCGGACAAAGCGAGCAAAAACAATCGCTCGCATATATCACTTAGCTCACACCCTAATTGCAGGCTGCGCGGAGGCCCCGACGCTTACGAGCAGAGAGAATCGAATGCGTAGCGATAGAAAAAAAAGAAAGAAAGAAAGAAAAAAGAAGCGCCGCGCACGAAATGACGATCGAGGGCCTCACCCTCGATCGAAAACAAAGCTAACCAAATCGAAGAGAGACGAAATCACTGGGGAGAAAGAATCACACGTCCATGACGGCCAATTGAGCTATCTCGCTTGTGACATCATTGAATAAAGCCGAGGCCCGAGTGCACTAAATCAATCGTGAAATTATACTCGGTGAAAGAAAGCGATCGTTTGTCAAAGTTAAAAACACTCCGTCGAGAAAAAAAAGATGCGTAAATACTAAGAGGTATTTCAATATTATTTAGTAATAACTTATCCGTTGTCTCATTACATCCGTTTAAATAAACAATCTTCGCTAATTGCACCGACTCCCATTCGAGTTTATTCCAGCACCGCACCGCGGGATTCCTCGGGAGCAGCCCGCGGTGACTCGAAACAAAAGCGAGAGAGACCCCCGCATTTTCCGGACACCTCGTTCTCTCTCGCGCCCCCTCATTACGAGCTTTCGCCATTAAGCCCGGCGTCGAAAGCTCGGCAGTCGCGCGCGTCGAAGCTCGCCACTTACTCTCCGCCGGCCCGGCAAGTGGATCAAGCGGCCGGAGGCGGACGGAATGCGGCCCGCGGAACAGGAATTTTCGGAATCCCCGATAGTTTAGCCCCGCGCGAGCGAGTGTCGCGTGCGCGCGCATCCGCATTCGCGGCGCAAGCGCGCGATTTAAATAGTCGCCGGCGCGGCCAATTAGAGGGGTTAATTCCCGAGTGATTTATGGCTCGGCGGGCTCTCCGGTCGAGAGAGAGAGAGAGAGAGAGGCGCTTGACCTTTGGCGACCAGGATGCGTAAACGTTGCGCAACGAGCGTGGGTACACACTCGTAAAGCCGACTCTCTCTCTCTCTCGCGAGTACGCTGGCTTGTGATTAGGCGCACTTTTTGGGGGAGGGCTTGTTTTCGATGCCCCCGACGAGGGTGCTTTGCTGGGGTTGCTTTGTGTTCTGAGGGAATCGATTTGTTAATTAAATGTTGGCCGAATTTCGCTGCAGAAGGTAAATAAAGTTTATACGCGAAACGGCTTTTTATGGAATTAAAAGAGGGGTTTTTAAATCGAATTTGATGACATTATGAAATTTATTATTTAAATAATGGATTAAGTTGAATATAATATTAATAAAATATATTTTGTAAGATCATTCGGTTTTATAAAATTTGATCAACCGATTGTCCATTTAAATAAGCTGGATATTCAATGGAACCATTATTTATATACATATTTCGCAATTGTATACAATACAAGGCGCGATGAGAAAGAAGCCGATTTTGCTACAAATGTCTATTTCAAAAACATAATGGTACAAACAGTAGTGCGAAATGGATATGAATTCCTCAATACCGTTTTACAAAGATTTATAGCTTAATCATTGACTACTTAATTTATGGCCTACTACTGAAATTCCGCGCCGTTTTGAAACAATCAAAATACAATTAAAACCGATTTCAATCTGGCCGAAATAAAAAGAAAAAAAGCAATTTCTGAAAGTACATTGCATTCAGCAATTGCTTATCGCTAAAAAAGCAGAAATCCCATTGAACAGCAACATGTTTCTTTTGCGTCACTATTCAATCGAACGTCTGGCTCTCGATCGACAATTCCATTCCTTTGTATCTTTACACAACATAACATGCTGAAAGTTCGCACAACATTATTCCATAGACATTCTATCCCCTTTCAATTAAAACTTCTCTCTCTCTCTCTCTCTCTCTTCGCCCCTCTCGATCTCCTCTGTCTCGATACAAAAGGAGTCTATTAACTTTCACGAAAGGATGATTTTTTCCGGCCGAGATGTTTTATCGGATAAACGAAACTGTAGCGAATTTTTCAGCGAAAAAAGACGGAATGCCGTAATGCAGGCTAGATAAAAAAAAAGATTCGACACCTTACGATACAACGGATTAACAATACATCAAAGACCCAATTAAACGGTTAGAATAGAAAATTTCCTAAGCTTTTCTAATTTGCGTAAAATCTCGTTTAAAAAGCTGTCAAAGGACCTTCGTTCGGTCTCCATTGTTTACTTAAACCGCTCCATTCTTAAAAACGTTCGCACGAAAATTCACCGCGGCCGTAAACCGGCGCCCCGCGCGCTCGTAAAAGCAAAGAGGAGACAAAAGGCGCACAATCAGGACGAATATCGGTTCACCTTCGGCCGTTAGAGCCCGACGACGATGATTTCGATGCGACGTCCGTCTGGGTCGGTTGATGTATGTACACGCGCGAGAGATGCACAAACACCGTTATGTCATCTTTCCGTGAGTCGCCGCGACTCTCGTCGCGCTTTCTCGAACTCCGGCGCTCGGCTTTTTAAATCGTTGGGGACAGGGATTAGAGGACTCGACTTTGAGGTGAGTGCTTGTTTACGGGCTTTCGCAAAGAACTGATTCAATCGATTATGTTGTGATGATGAGCTGGGCGGGTTATCTAATGTTACGCGGTTTTTAAAATGTACGAGCTTTCCTTATTATGACACTGCGGCGTAACCTTGAGGCACTTTCTAAGTTCATTTGGATGAATAAATTTATTATGGGTCTGGTTTGCATTATCAATTTTCCATTGGAAAGTATAGTTTTATGACACCTCTAATCTTATACGGTTTGGATCGATGATGTAGATTGAGCGATAAGGCCGAAAATCACTTTGGTAATTCAATCCGGTGTAACAGTAAAATAATAACTGTTTTGGAAATTGTATTCTAAGAATGGACTACAAGGCCGGAATGAGAACAATACGTTCGTAAAATTAGAGGCCGTTCTTGTACTACAGAACTCTGCCCTCGCCAAGGAGTGTATTGCATTCGCGAAATCAATTTCGCGTATTCACAATCCGTCTAATTCAGCTCGTTTAGACAATTATCGTTAATTTTTAATCACCAATCTGCCGTCGAGGTGCGACAGTAAATTAAAGGTTCGCGTTTTTTTTTTTCAAAAGATAAATTACACACTCGGCAGTCACGACAAGCTTCAATTTTAGCGCCCCGGCAATTAGCAAACGGATCGATTAGAGAAAAGTCAGCATCTCTCGCGGAGAGCTTACCTAGCCAGCACACAACCTGCCGCGTCGGTCGAAAGTGCAAGAGATCGGCGAGTACCTCAGCGGCATAATTGCGCCTATAAAAGCTAATTGCGATCGTCTGTTTACATGCATTTCGCCGCGCCGATGGGAAAGGGAGCAGCAGTCAGCGGCGGAGGAGAGAAGTCGGGCGGCACACGAATATTTTTTTTTTGTCCTCGAAGGCGAGGCAATTTTCCGTCATTACGCGCTTGTAAGGTTATGCCAGAAGAACGTCCGCGCGCGATTACCGACGCACGTCACCGAGCGCCAAAGCTAATGTATCAATCCAAGCTAATCGCTCGTTAATTTTTCTGCGCCGACTGCCGTATTAAGCTCCGCCCGCGCGGACGTTTTTTGGGAGATGAATTTTTGCGTCCGGAGTTTTAATGGCTCAGGAAGAAATTGCTGATAATTGCGAGTCACCGCTGGACGGGGTTTTTTGTTGGTATTAGGGATGGCGTGACTGGTTTGACTTACCGATCCGCAATGATTACCATGATAGCTTAGTTTTGTTGGTGCGTTAAGGTAGAGTGACTTACCTGGAACAAAAAGGATAAACAATTACTTAGACGATGGATTTTAAAATTAATTAGGTAGTAAATTGATTAATATATTTATATATTAATAATGAATTCTTCTATTCTTATACTTTACGGTCACATTGACAATCATCTGTATTATATTTAGAGTTTTTTTGAATTTATTTTACTATACGCTTATGCTACTAATAATCAATATATAAATAAATCACAAACTGACACAGCCAGCGTTGACAAAATCAGCGCGAACTTTATATTCCAGACTTCATTCCAATCTCAGCCAGCCGTCCCCTCTCCAGAAACGATTCAAGATCCAAAAAAAAAAAAAAAAAAAAAAATGCGGCGCATACCCGGGGCGACATTGAAAACGCGAGCGTACGTATCACGAGTCGCATCTCGCCTGCAAACAATGTCTCTCGGCTGCTCCGCGGCGTTTCTCCGCCAGGCTCGACTAAAGACGCCCATCCCGCGCGCGCGACGTTTTTTCTTTTTTTTTCCAAATCAGCGCGCGTCGCGCCGCTCTTTTGCACGTACCGGTCACGAAGGCACTTTCGAGAGTCACGTATATATTTTCCTCCAAAATATGCTAAAGGCCTTTCTCCCTTTCTCCGTCTCTGGCGGTCGTGTGCGCATACACACACACACACATACGTGGCGAGAGAGCGATCGAGTTTCGCGCGCCGCCGAGCGAAAATTTTACGAAGGAGCCGAGCTCCGGCTTCTTTCCGCGCTCCGAGACGGGGTGAGTCGAGAGAGAGAGAGAGAGAGCCACGTTGCCCAATTATTCAAATGCGCGCGAGAGCGAGCCCCGTTTCAACCTGTTGCGCCCCGCGATATGACGAGCTTTTCCCTGCGTTCTTGCTTACGAGTAAGGAGTCGGGAGCTGACTTTGAATGTTGATGACGCTCGCCGAGTTTAGGGGTCGGTTGTGCTTTCCTTACTGCTCTATGGTGTACTATTTGCTTGGGCCGTTTTTAATAATATTTCTTTGATTAAATTTCGCGTTTTAATTTCGTGTTTTAAGCGCGGTAGCAGTGAGAAAAATCACAGCTTGGACTACTTTCGTGTGAATTACGCTCGTTGGAGAAAAATTATAATTCCAAACGTTAAATTTTAGTTCTGACGTAAATCCAAAGAATTTTAAAAAAATCAATAGTCATAATACACACTAAGTAGGTCATTCGTAAGAGAATTCGGTTGCATCGATCGAAAGCGACTCTCACTCGAGACATCATCTTCTAGATAATTAGTACACAAGAATTTGTCTAAATATTTAGCTGATTTGCATGTTACCCAAAACACTTTACGTAACGCCGAGCTTATTAATCCTCTCGAAAACTCTGCGGTCCAACTTAAACTACCAATGTTTGGCACCCAACATCCATGTAAGTAATCCCAATAATTACCTCCCACTCGTCTTCCCAAACAAAAATAAAGATCCGCGGACAGTAACCAGCCGGCTGAACGCGAGCAGGAAGGAATCGCTATTTGCCCGTCTCAAGATCAATGCCGCGGCTCTCCGTCCCAATATTGGGCGTCGAAATTTTCCGCGGCCACCGCGAGAGTGGAAGAGGATACCACTTTCTAAGTCTCCTCTCCGCGTTGTGCAACCGCCTCGTGCATCCGCGCTTTTTACGACGATTTTTCAGCCGAGAAATCGATGCCCCGTGTCTTTCCTTTTTTATTGCCGAACCGCCGGTCGAGAGATTGCAAGATATATATATATATATATATATATTCCGGGAGGAGAGGAGACACACACCGGAGAGATTAAAAAACCGCGCGGCGCCACCGACGTGTGTTTTTCAGGCTCTCTCGGCGCATCTATAACGCGCGGATTCACTTTCTTCTTGGCGATCGCGTGTTACTTTAATCGTGGCTCGCCGCCGTGTGGGTCGGAGGAGCCGAGAGCGCGGAGAGGAAAAAAGCCTTGTCGTCGCCGAGGCAAGAAGACGATACAAGGCCTTTGCGTTTTAAACGCTCGGATTTACGAAGAAAGGCGAAACAGTTATAAACTATGCTCCTTAAGCTGCGGCTGTGGTTCATATATTTTTTTTTTTTTGGTCTCGGGATTAAGCTTTATGCGGAAAAGCTGCCTCTCGATGCTTGGGTAGTTTTTTTTTTTGTTGATAATAAGTACTTTAAAATATGGCCTTTGTTTTACTGCACTGTTCTAGAGAGGTTTTGTTGCGTAATATAAGGAAGGATTAGAGACGAAAAAAAACGATAATTGTTTGTTGCAAATAATTACGCAGTATAATCGTCAATAAACAAACAAAGCGTTTTCTTTTTTCACCCGCCCGGAAACGACTGCATTAAGCAAATAAGCGTACTTTTTATCCGTCTGATATAAACGTCTTTTTTTTTCATCGTGGCTACAAAAAGTTTTCATCGAATCCGTCACAGTAACTACCGTTTAATACTTGTATCAGCCGAAATCATGAGGTAGACGAGTTGGCTACCGGAATTTTCTGACGTAGCAAACCAGTTTTTGCGTTGAGTGGATTATAAATCCTAAATAAGGTACTCTAGATCAGGTGTTTGTAAGAAGAACACGTCCCGTTGAAGGATACTTTTTTAAAATCAATTCTACTTCCGGACAACTAGGCACTTACATTGGTATCAACGTGAAACAATTGACGATGATTGCTTAACGGTCGGATATTTATATTAAATTGAAGAATAACATTTATCTTCAAACAAACCCCCTAATTACGTCCTAAATACTTAAATCAACATCGTGCAACATCAGTCGAAACTGCCAAACGGTGCACTCATCATCCTCAAACAACGGCTCAAAAAGCCCTCGAAAAACCTCATTTCGTTCGGCCACGAAAATAAACGTCCACCGGGCGATCCATCGCAAATACATATATCATACCAGTAAGGCGGCATCTTGTCCCTCCGTCACTCTCATGACCGCTCGCACAGACTCGGCTGCTCCTCGACGTAATCACTGCACCACCTCTCCATGAGCACACAGAAAAAACCGCACAACTCGCCGATATCACAAGTAGCAGCAACAGGCGGTTACGCACGGTTGGCGCACGCGCGCCGCGGTTTACAGTGTATATCTCGACGGGCCTCTAAGCGGCGACTGACTTGCAGTCGCGAGCGGCCGGATGGGCTCCTTCTCCGCCTGGGACTCGACAATGCGATCGCGCGGCGGTGGGAGAAGCGCCGAGCGAGCGAGAGAGAGAGAGAGAGAGGCACCGGTAGCCCCCGGGCCCCTATGACGATCGCCGTGTCGCCGCTCACGCCCGCCGATTTAGGGGTCCGAGCGAGCGAGTATATAAGTGCGCTCGAGGGTTGCGCCGCACGTGGGAACGGCCCCGGGGGCTTCTTCCAGCTCTTTTTTCGCGAGGAGGATGAAATTTTAGGAGGAGTATGCAGGTATTTTTGATGGGCTCGCGGTAGGTTTCGGCTAATGCCGCTTGGCGAGTGGATTTTTTTTGTCTTTTTTGACGACGTTGAAGAGGTTAGACGGTATTTATCGAACGTGTTATTTATTGAATTTGCTGTACGCGTCGCGAAGAGTGTTGCTAATGCTGATTGCGAACGTCAGTGAATAAATTACGTCTGTCTGAAACGACTGTTTCTACTGATGACGAACAAAAGCTATTAAACTCTTTTTCAGTGCCTCTGAGATAATGCAATTTTTATAGTTTCATTACAGAATATAATAAACGTCGTCAATTCGAGAATATCGCGCTGTAATATTCCAATAAACTTCAGTTTTACATAACTACCGCGATATACACGGCAGCTTAATAGGCAGCGGTAGCAAAGACAGCTTCATTCGAGAGAAATTCTTCGGCGCCATTTAAAAGAGATTAGTACATAAACGCAAATCAAACGCAGTTTACAGTTGTCAAATAAACATTTAATTCCCCTGGGCATCAACGAAATTTTTAACAACTTCCTCGTAACCCGCATTAAAAAGCCATTTGAATCTTATTGCCCCGCCAGGCATAAAAAAAAAAAAAACTCTAAAACAGATTAGCTCCCAAATGTCAATGCACCCGCCATTCTTCCCCCGACTCGAGATCATACCGATCTCGAGTAAATTACGGTAGCCGCAAAAAAGTCTTCGGCACACCTTCGGAAATCCGACAAAACGGCTCTCGTGGCTCTCGCTTAGCCGCCGTAACTTTAGTAGTATCGCCGCGCTCAAAGCGGAAGCTCCAAGGGTGGCGTTTAATTTACTCGTCGGCAGCGCTCTCGAATATGAGCCGGCCGAGCGCACGCTTCGGTAATTACGAGCGAGCGAGCGCGGATATTCGCCGCGCCGCGCCGCCGTCCTCGAGTCGTTGAGGTCGAGCGATCTCGCGGCGGCCTGCAGCAGCGGGCGGCGAGGCTGCTTTTTTTTTTTTTTTTTTTTCTTTTCCGTACTCCGACGAAAAATAGCTTCGCGTGCCCGTAATTGGACGGAGGTGGAGCGCGGCTGTCCCGGGACAAGGACACTGACTGGGCTGCGATGACGAGCGATCTCTGGGTCTGCTTTCGTTTTTTGCACGGGGATTTTGACCCGATGCCTGTCGGCGATCGCGACGACTCGGTTTCGTGGGATTTTGGGAATGTATAGTTATTTTTTTTTTTTTCTATAATCGAGGGCTTGGGAAAATGTTTTCCGAGCGCGACATAAATGGTAATCGTAACTTAAACGTTGCAAAAGTTTTTAGGTCGAACGTTTTTTTTTTTGGAATATTAGATTCACGTAACAGCCATTACATGAAATATTGATCATCGCCAACGTTTTTAATGTTACTTGTAGAATGTTCGAGCAGGCTGTGCCCACTTTTTTTTCATTTCAGATAATTTCCAAGTTTAAATTTTTTGCCTGCACCAGACAACCAATCGCAACAACGAGTATAAACCGCCTTCGCTCGTCAGTTCTCCGCGAGCGAAATAAATTGCTGAAAATCGCTTATAAATTTAGTATACGTTTACCAGTTATTTCGCAATATATTTGTCGGCTATGCAGAGCGGGGGCTCGTAAATAGTTGGGAAAATATTGAATTATAGAAAATTTATATTTCTTATAAGGATATTTTTTCCAAGAATGTCACGTGCCGCGCATAAAAAAGTTGAGGCTTAAATCAGCGGGGCATAAAAATGTTACGTCGGTAATACAATAAATTTTATCGCGAAGGAACAACCGATAAGAAGTGTTTGCTTTTCTCGGTGAGCTTGAAAACAGCGAGAGAGAGAGAGAGAGAGAGAGAGCAAGAGTGCCGACGGCGAAGTTCGTAAAAAAAAAAAAGAGATTTTCACTCGGCAGTCGAAGGGAAACTTTTTTAATTTTCCGCCGTGTGTTGCAGTCGTAAAATACTCTTTATATTACATTATTTTATTCAATTTTTTCTTTTTTTTACCGCTTTTTGAATAAAATTCCGTGCGTGCAACTTTTAGAATTCAAATTTTTCCAGTTACAGAATATACTTTTACCTGCGTTTTAGCTCGGAGTACATTTTATTCGCCGGGCTGAATTTTATTTTATTTTTTATTAAAACTAGTGCTCGCCGAAACGTTTTTGCGAAATTACGTAGCAATTTTTTAAAAATTTGCACTCGGTAAACAGTAAAGATAAAGCAATTCGTACCATCAAATTTGCAAAAAAAGGCCAAAAAGAACTCAATTACTTCCTAGCCACACTACTCTATTATTGCACTCGCTAAAACTCCGAAGTCCAGAAAAGACTCGGGAAAAAACCTCTCCACGTCCAGCGTCCCCGACGGCGCGATCTCCGCCGATATTTCAGCCCGCGATCGCTGCTCGGCCGTTCTGATATATTCGATTTATAAAATTTAATTAATAATTCAAGCTCGCCGCACGGGCCGAGCAGCCCGCGCAAGCTTCTCTCCCCCATATCGTTCCAAGCTCGGTAGCGCAGATAACAATCCGGCGCGTATATGACGCGCTTAGATAATATACGCGGAAGCTCGGCTCTCTCTCTCTCTCTCGCGCCAACTGCAGCAGCCTCTCTCGGACTCGTGTATTTCCTGTACAAGCGGGGGGAGGGAGGGAGGGAGGGCGCATCGCCCGGGTAATGCGACTCGTTAATCTCCGGTTGTTAAGCGTGACCGAAGATACCTATCTCTCGCGGGGGTTTCTGTTGCTGACTGATGATTCGTCCGAGGCCCGAGCCTTTTGGCCCGAGCCAACAAGCAGATATGCACGCCTACGCGGCTGTATATATACGTGCAAGAGCCGCGGCCCGTGTGCAAGCCGATATCCTGCGTAAGCGGTAGCTGATGCCTGCGAATGCTGCTGCCGCTGCCGCTGATGCTGCTTCTGTTGCCGCGTCGGAGAAGCTGTTTGCAGAGGTAAGCGCGTGAATCGTTGCGCGAGCCGCTGCTGCTAAGCCGATGGACTGAAACGCAGCGAAGCTCTTTTTTTTTTAAATCTGTCTTTAAAATATTTCAGAAACATTCCTATTTTGCCTCTTACATTGGCAAGTTATTTGCACTAACTAATAAAAAATTTTATTAATATTTATTAAAGGTCGCACTAAATTGTCAAACGACTTTTTCTCCGACTGACAAATCTATTAAAAAATCATTTCTATAGTCATTTTTCACGATAAAACATCAAAACCATCAGTGATTCTCCTTGAATTTGTAAAGAAACGTTGAAAGCCACGTAATCCGCTCGACGAGAGCCAGATAATTAAACGTGATTTAAGACACGCAGACGACAAGGCGACACCTCGAGAATCTAGCTCCCCAATTAATACCGACATTCTTCCGACTAAACACATCTCCGCTTCCCAAAAAAAGCCGACCGATAACCGTCAAGGTCGATCCCCCCCGTCGCTTCTCAGCACCTCGAGAGAGCGAAACCGCAGACAGCTCCGCCGGTCGTTCCGGGAAAGAAAGAACTCCGCCGAGGCGGGCGGCTCGAATTTTCCGGCGGAATAATACACCTGGGTAGGAAACGCGAGAAGAGGCTGCTGCCCGCGCGCGAGTCTCTCTCTTTCTCTCTGAATTCGTATCATCGTTTCGGTGAGATACGGCCGCGCGATAAGACGGTCGCGAGAGCGATAAATCGTCGGCGCGCGCGGGAGAGAGATTCTCCGGATTCGAGGCGCACAAAGAAGAATGGGAGGGAGAGGAGATCGGGGAATAATGCCCGGGGAAGAGAGCGATCGCCGCGCGCGCGGGGGAAAAGTCGGACGATAAAAATGCGCGCGCAGGTGCTTTTCTTTGTCATTGATTCCGAAAGTCGGCGCGGGGTTTATCGCGGATCTCTCGCGGGCGATGTTGCGTCGAATCTCTTTTTTGTTTCTCTCGAGGACGAAAATCCTCGTTGAGAAATGTGAGGTGGTGGCCCGCTTTTCGCGACCGCTAAGTCATCTGCGATCTGATGATAAAAATTTAATTATTGACCTGTCGTTTTGAACTGACTCCTAAAACAATCGTGCCCGTTTAAGGTCAATCTTATGATTACTTTCAAAATTTTATCAACGTCGAACACCTGACTTTGTTTGACGTCCGTGACGTCATTGTTGCACCACTACGCTGATAATCAGAAACAGGTCAATCTCCAATTTTCCTTTCGTCGACTTACCGACTTTCGATTTCAAACAAAGAAGCCCGGCAACCAGGAACAAAGCTCCTTCCGTCCCGAAATAAAGCGCGCGGTGTTCCCCTTATGAAGCAATAAAGAAGTCGGACTGAAAGATAAAGGAATCCTCTCGAGGAAAACGGATGGGAACACCCTCGACTCCAATCTACATCTCCCGAAGCGTCGTCTTCAGGCTGATCCCCAATGTTAATCCTCGCTCGCGATTGATATATATACGCGCGGGTGAATTTTTCTGCACCGCGAGAGAGAGAGAGAGAGGCGAGTAACGAGGCGCGGACAAGTTAGCGCGAGGCGCCAGGAGGAATTTACAGTCGCACGGCGCGTTATTAATGAAGAACGCCCGGATTCCGGGGGGCGACGAAAGCGGGTGTAAATGCGCGCTCGTTGGCAGCGGCGAGGATTTTTATCGGCTGGGAAATCTCGGAGAGTCGAGTGTTTCGGGGATTATTTGTAAAATATTAATTAAGAGCGTTAGCTCGATTCTTGGTTTACGTGAAATAATGCGGAAAGGAGGCGCTTTTTTTATCTTTTCGGGGGGATCTTTGAAACTTATGCCGCGAGGTTTGAAAAAAAAATGTTAATTCGAAAATAAAACTAACCCAGTTACCTACAATCGTGTCTAGAAGCTGTAAGAAGTGTTGAGGAAACAAAATTCGAAGGTCAAGTGGAAACAGATGGAGCCGCTCAGACTCGGTGTGTATTTCCGTTTCTAAATTCGGCGTCTTTATTTTTCCGCTTGAAAGTCTGTCTCAATTTGTCAATTCTGCCGCGATCCCTTAAACGACGTATTCATCTGTCAACGAAATGCAGAGTAATAATTTTTTATTATTTATTAAAACGCCAATCTTTCTCGTCGCGTAAAAGATATAAATTTAATGTCCCCCCCCCCCCCTGTAAATTTATTATCATACCTACAGCCCATTAAAACAAACAGAAGTACTTATTTTATCATCGAACTCATAACCCTCGTAATAAATGACGTCATTGATATACAATGGAATGAAATACTACGAAGTAATAAAATATTTTTGCAAATAATAGTCCATTACCGAGCCGTAATAACGCATAATCCCCATAAATCCAATATAACCCCGACATCAATATTCCATTACCGCCGAACGAAATTCGCACGGCTCCCTCCAGCACACTCGAGCAAAGGAACCGATATTTTAAATTCCGGTATCGCTCGCCGCGCAGCTCTGCGCTTCCTGCATCCTCGGTCCATCGGGCTTTCGTCATCGATCGAGCGGCCACCTCGTACACACAGTCGAACGAGCGAGACCGCGTCGGCGTTCCGCATCGGCGCGCTCCTCCAAGACTCGTGACCCGACAAGACGACACCCGATTAACCGTCTCCGGGCATTTCCGGCGCCGGAAGCCGAGCGGGGCGTCAAAAGGCTCTTAGCGCGCGGCTCGGGCGAATGAATGAGCCCCGCCGCCGGTCATTAACACGTCTGCAGCTAAGCAGCTCCGCGCAGACAGTCGAGCTTGTCCTTGGATGGACACTTTGTCGGGAGCTGGGGCACGTACTTTCGTGGGTATTGCGGGCTTTTAAGAGAGAAGGCTTGTTGCTCTGCTTGCAGGAGGCGATAGGATTGGAATAAATCGGTAAGATTAATGAGCGCCGAGGTGTGGTGCTTATTGCGTGCTCATTTTTAAAGATTTTCATGTAAATCAAGTGAAGGGTTATTTTTATTAGTAGCAGTGGGTCCTGCATCAATTACTACAGTCATTAGGCAGTTTTTACATACAAGTAGCGTGAGTAATTTGTAAAAAAGTGCAAACTAATGCTGAGTAAGTTAGTGTACACATTACTCAATGAGGATTTAAAACGTGGCGAAATTGACCTTAACGATTTTCAGGCAAGATTCCGAGCAAACATTTATTCTCTAATGATATCACAATATTAAACGGCGTCCGTATAAGTAGTGCAAATATTTTAATGTTTAAACGTCAGGCACTAATGGCCGTTTGCTCGCGCACACGTATATAAATTACGTTACATTCCCACTGTTTACGATAATCACATTGAAATTTGCGCTCCGAAAATTTATCGCTGTAACGCATTGCAAAAGCGAGAGCGCGACGGGCCCTCGCAAAATTTATATCGCCTGAACGCAGAGCTCTCGAAAATTGCATTCGAAATACCTCGACGCCGATTATTCCGAAAGGGCAATCCAATCAACCTCAAAGCGTCCCTCTCCGCGAGAAGCACGAGGCACAAATAGCTCGTTGCAACGCTCTAAATATTAGCTCCGCAATTCCCATTGACGCGCGCGCGGCCCGGGCTTCGGTTAGTTTTGCGGGCCTTACTTTCGGGACAGAGCAAACGAGAGCGGAGGAAGGGCCGAGTGTGTGTACAGGACGACGCGCGCGGCAGAGATCGCCGTTGTGCAACGGACGCGGCGACCCGCGGAAATCGCTTCATAAATACTTACCTGATTTCGAGTGTTTTGTAAGCGCACACAAGAAGGTCGAACGCTCGGCTTTTACGACTGTATTACGAATCGATTTGCGATAAGGGCACGCGGAAAAGTTTATACGGTTTCGAGGGGAATTAAGAAGGAATGGTCGTGTAATACGTTTCGTTTTTGGTTTTATGTAAAATTTAGAGGGGAAAGTGATAAAAGTGAGGAGTAAACTGTGGAATGAAAGGCGTTGGGAGGAAAGATCTTTATAGCACGTATCACAACTAATTTAGTAATGACGTAAAAAATGAATTAAAATATAATGACCGTTGATTTAAAAAACAAATTAAGAACTGTTCTTTTTTTCTTTTTAACAATTATTTTACCCAGACTAATTCCAGTTTCCACAAAATTCGAACCCCGAAAGATTAAGACCTCAAAACAACACACATCAGAAAACGAAACAAACTCCCATAAACCAAGCACACAGAGAGCCCAAACTCCCCCTCCGTCGAGCTCTAAAAAAACATCCGGTCGCTCCAGAATCCGCTCTCTCTCTCCCTAACCCAAAACACGAAGCCCACCGCGCGCGGAAAGTAGCCCGGCGACCGCGGAAAACAAAGCCGCGCGCGCGGAGAGCACGAAAATCCGAATTCGATTGTGAGCGCCGCGGCCGGCGTCCGGCCCGCGATAAAAACAAACTCCGGAGCGCTGCCGGAGACGCGGATTTCCTGCACGCGTGTTCGCGCGCGACGGCAAGAAAACGGAAACCGCCGCCGGGGGTTAAGGACAATCACGCAAAGTTCGCCGCGCGGCAGCTGCTGAAAGTTGAGGGGGGCGGGAGGATCGGATGCGCGAAGTGTTGTTGTTCGATCGGCGGCGGTTGCGAGAATAATGGCTTTCGAGATTGAGTTGCGGCGATGCTGGAATCGGAATAATTTCATTAACTCTTATGCTGGTTGCTTTTTTGTTCGGGAGTTTTCTCGGAATAGTAAATTCGGAGCTTATTTTCTGCGGACGGTGCGCGGCTCTCATTTATTTGAATAATTTACAAATTTGAAACCGTAAACATTTTAACGAGACTATTAAATATTCAGTTGAACCGAAGCTAGACTGTAAAATTCTTTCTCACAACGCGAGACCGTAAAATATTCAATAACAAAAGGTGAATATTCTTTATTGCAGTGGAGTATGAACTTTTGAAAATTCGTCGGCTGCATTGTTCAAATTTGCCATCTATTCGGCCAAAAATATATAACGTCATTAACTGCAGCATAATTTTCATTTAAAAATCACTTTAACAAGTAGTACGAAGAAAGTTACGAAAAGTTTAATCGAGCCGAAAACATCACCAATTACCCTCCAAAACTTTATCTCTTAGGGAAATTGGACTTCGGGTCATTCCTTACACCTTTAAAATCTTGTTAAAATCTCTCGCCAACTCGGGGCAAAAGAAACTCTCTAATCAACCGAATCCCAAAAAATTAAAACCAAAATTTCAATTCGCCGAGCGCCTCCATCTCCCAAAAAATCACTCTCGGAGGTCGTGAAAACCGAGTCCTGTAAAATCTCTCGGCTTTATCCGTTCGAATTCGAAATAATGGAATTAAACGCGTAACGTTCGAATTCGACGTTCGGATATATCAGAGGGAACGGGCGCCGCGCGGCGTATTGACAATCGTAAAATACAAGACCGTGCGCCGGCCGGCCGCTACCATTACCACGACTGCTCTCTCACGCACAAATATTTACGCCGCTAAATCCCCCCGGCGGCGCGCGCACGTTTGCCGTGGCGGCTGCTGCCGCCGGGGCTATAACGTCTATTTGCATTGCGCGAGACTCTCTCTAACTCCCGAAATCCCGAAGGCCGCGTCGACGTCCGTTCGTAAAATTTGCCGAGAAACTACACCGCGCCACTTTGCCGCGCGCGCGCGCGCCGAGAGTTGGAAGTTCGCAGTTTTCGAGCGAGCCGAGAGAGCTACTCTCATATTTTCATATCCTCTACAGCCCGCTTTGATCTTCGGGGAGCTGTATCGAGCTTTCGATTTTGCAGGTTTGATGGGCGCTCGCTTCTTTTCGAGCGGCGATTTAATACATACGATGTTTGCACTCGAGTGGAATTAATTTTTCGAGAAAAAAATTTATTTTTAACGTCGATCGTAAAAACACGGTCGTCGTCGACTCGAATTTCGCTCGAACGCGCCGGCAAACAACTTTATCGATATTTAAAGCTCCCGAGTAAACATCGATTTTACGAAAATTTACACCGTAAACGCGCAAAATATCGTAAAAGAATACGCGTAAAAAAAAAGAAGCTCCTCCGCGTGTATATATCACCCGAGAGCCCGCCCCTTATCTTCGACAGATTTGAAGCAAAACCCCGATAAACTTTTACTCGGAAGCGCGCGCGCGCGCAAGAAAAACGGGTCACGCGGCGGGAGAAAAGAAAAAAAAAAGAATCAGACGAGATTCCCAAAGTTCCAGGATGCTGCGCGCTCTCCGCCGCGCGCGGAGAGAAAGAGGAACCAGTCGCGCGGCCCCGTGAAAGTGTGTACGTCGATATAAAACCGGTGGGGCCCCACACGCACGCACCCAGGAATTTCGCTGCTCTCCTCGGTGACAGCTGCACGCGAAGGCAGCGCGCGCTTATCGCGGAAAAAAAGCCTCTCTCTCTCTTTCTCTCCCTGTGTGTGTTTGCGTGGAAGCGAACGTCAGGGGGCTGACGCGGGATTTGTGGGATCCGCCGCGCGGCTGGCTGCCGCTGAAATCAGATTACATTGATATTTTACGTGCCATTGTGCGCCGCCGCGCATTCGTAATCTCTCGCGCTCTTCGCTTTGAAGCGGGCGCAAGCAAGACGTATGCAGGAGAGATCCGAGATTCCGACCGCGGAGCCGACGGGAGGGGGAGGGGAGGTATTATTGCCCGAATAAAGCTGCCTGATTTAAGCTTTCGCGATTTCAGCTTCGGCGCCCCTGTTTTTTTTTTTACATGGAAATTCACTTTTATTCCGGCCTTCGAATGTCGACTTTCTCGCGCGATAAACAAAGCATTCGATATCGACGCGTATTTTATTCAACTTTTCAATTGATTCAATTTGCGTTTTAGAATATTGTGATCGTTTACAAGCAATATTATTGACTTCTAGAAGCTACTGGAGAATTTATTGCGATGAAGTCGTCCCAATGATTATCCAATCAATTTGCGCCAGAAGAAATGAGAAGCAGCGCGTCTTTAAAAATAAAATAACAGTATTTCATCAGTTATACAATTTCCATTGCGTAACGACCTTTTCCGAGAAGACGACATCGAGCACCTTGTAATAATCGATAAACGTACGGGAATCAATACTCCCAGCTCTCCTTATAAAACACAGTGTACGAACGTATACCAACGTCCAAAGCTGCAACTCGCAATCAGTCCTTATTACCATCCCCGCGGCAATCGCGCAGAAAAAAAAAAGATGCAGCGGCAGCAGCCGGAGCCGGCAATCTGCGTGAGATACCCACACATTCGCGGCAGCGCGCCTCCTTTAAAATAAGAAATCGCCCGTTTCCCCATCGACGAAAAACGCCCGACGACGCTCGTCAATTACGCAACGCGCCCGGCTACCGCGTCTACGCGTAATAACAGCGATTTTTCACGGGAAAAGCAGAGAAAAAAAAGAAACGAAGAAGGACCGCGCGATTACGCGAGGATTGAAAAGCCAACGGGGCCGCCTTATTAATTACGAGCGCTATCTCTCGGCGGCGGCGGCGGCGGCGGCGCGCGTATCGCCCGTAACTAATCCCGAAACGAGTTTACACGCGCGCCTGCGCACCGACAACGGGCGTAAAACGCCCGGTAGCTGCTTCGCTCCGGTGATTGATAGGACGGAGGATCATCGGGTTCTGAAACGATACCGCCGCGCCGTTTTCCCGATGTTTATATCGTTCGGAGGAGGTTTCCGGGCTCGCGGCCTTTTTTTTCGTGCTCTTTCGGATGCTAATTGGGGGAGGTGCGGGTTCACGGCTTTTTTTGGAAAGGACGTTTGACAGCTTCATTTTTTTTTTTTTAATGACGGAGGGCAAGCACGCGTCGAATGAAATTTTATATTTATAGAAATGCGTCAACTTTGTGAAGTCTTTTTCGTTGAGAGGAGCAAAATATTTTTCATTTCTCGCAAGTTTCTGCAAAATAAAACTTTTTTCTCGTAATATAACAACGCTCTAAGATAAAGTGGTGCAATATTCTTTGTAAATATCCTTAATAAAAGCACTTACGGCCTTATTGCGGGAGATGAAAATGAAAGGCGCCGTAAATTAAGGTTTACGATTTAGAAGAAGGAAAATGCATTACCGAAGCTAATCAATTTCACCTTGGCAAAGAATTACGACGCCGACTGCACTATTCTCAAGCACTGTCAAAACACTTTAATCCGCGTCGCAGGTTTTGTCAGCGAATCCTTCGATAAAAAAAGGAAGCATATACGTAAACGCCTAAAACTCGGCGACCGACCAATTTGCAAACCCGCCGCTCGTAAAGCCGAAAAAAAGAGCCCCGGCGAAATAGACACCTCTTAATTACTCCGCCGGTGCAGGCACACACGTGTAGTTTTGATCTCGACCCGCGCGCGCGCGCGAGTCGTAAAACAGGATTCCTTTCCTCCGCGCGGCGGCGCGCGGACCACCCGAGGAATATTGAAACGGTCGGCGGATAAAGAAACCCATAGAGTTCATAAAGGCCGCGTTCTCTCGTTCGAGATCCAGCGCGAGGAGGCGATGAATTATGAACGGCCGAAGACGACGACGACGAGCAGGACGACAATTTGCGCTGGATCTCGTAATCAGGCTCTTTGAAGTTTTTAATATGCGCTGCCGAGCTTTCTTTGCGCGCTCGCCGGCTCTCTCTCTCTCTTTGTGAAATTAGACGGATCTTCAATTCTAATTCGGCCGGACCGGTAATCCCGGGCATTAGTCATTTGAATTTCAAATCGGGGTGTATATATAGGAGAGGAGAGCCCAGGCCGTATCCGCGCGGCGCGGCTCTCTTTTCAAACGCTCCGACGCCGATGAATAATGATTTTTTCCGGTTTAAGGTAGCGATAAGGGCTTTTCTCTTCTTTCTTACCGCGGAGGAGAAAATTATTAATCATTCCCATTGGAAGATGCGTTCCATTATGTTCTGGAAGCTGTTGGATTAAGAAATAAAGGGATTAAAACGGTGAGTAATGAATTTTATACTTTAAACCAAAGTCCTCTCTGAGCTTCGAAAATTGATTTTTTTTTTTCATATATAATTTATATGATAATTGAATTCCAATAGTTATTACCCAATTTTTTGTCTGTTGCGCAGTTGCGAAACTGGTTTAAAAATAGCGCTTTCCAGTGTGTTTTGCAAATTCTAAAATCAACAGAAGGAGTTTACAGCGTTCCTCTAAAAATAAAGCCACCTCAGCCGCGCAGAAAACGATGCTCTATCCGAAAACGTTAGGCTTAAAAAAGAAGCAAAGCAAAATTGAAAAAACCGCAGCTCGGCATTGAATCGAATTAATTCCCCGCGAGTCAAAGACACAAAGACCAGTCCAGAAACTAGAAAGAAATAATAAAAGAAAAAAAAAAAGTCGTAAAAAGGATGAAACGAACCGCATCGCGCCAAATGTACAGAGTCGAATTAGCATATAAAAACCGGGCGGCCGAAAAAAGCGCACACCGCAACGCCAGAAATACGGAAGAAAAGAAGGCCGCGTGGTGTGTTTATCCACACATCTCTCGGACCTCTGGCTCATTGCCGTTGCTCTCTCGCCGATCTCTCTCTCTCTCTCTCTCTAAACTCCGTAATCCCTCGCGCCGCCGCCGAATAAGAGGAAAAGGAGCGCGGCCTGATTAAGTACTTATTCGAGAGAGAGGCAGCTTTCTTTACGGCTCTTTTGTGCGCCGAGGAGCTGCGCGCGAGAAAACGACGGGATTAATAAGGTTTGCGCGCGCTAAGCGGGGAGGGGAACACAGTTGACTCGTAACTGTTTACGGCTGCTTTATACGTCTGCTTCGTTCGAAAAGCACTCGAGTTTTCTGCCGCCGACTACGATTCGACTCGGAAATCTGCATTTTTATACAAGTTTTTTTTATTTCCGCTTTCGTGGAAAATCGCGGCTTCGAATTTGTTTAATAACAGTATTATTTTTATGATAAACGATTTAGAAGCTGTAAGGAATGTTTCACAGACTGTTTAATTAGATTCCAAATTAAATTGTAAAACTGTTTACCCCTTTGTGTCTCGCGGTGCTAAAGATTTTTTTTATATAACAGCAATTAAATCAAAGTAAATGTTAACTAAGTTTTTGAGGCAGTAATAAGGTTTCTTTTTCACGATAAAAACTGAACTTGAAGCGATTTAAGACTCGAGCATACCTTGAAATTAACGTAAAATATGCCGAGGTAAAAGCAGAAGACTGGGGTAAGTGTAATAACGATAAGGATGGAATAATTAAGAGTAATAATGGGAACATTATTATTGTAAATTTATGCATAATTGCAATAAGAGTTACAATTCGCATTAATGTACTTTGCTTCCGCCTAACTATCTGTACTGCGCATTTATCCCAATTATATACTTCTGCTTTAAAATTAAGCCTAATCCTTGTAATTTACCGAATTTGGATTAATTTTCAAAATTTCCAACCCTCTTTCATTCTCAATAACACTTCCTCGCGTCGTTAGAAAGCAAGCTCAAAAATTCGTTCATATTAATTCCAGCGAAAACGACACGTCCGCTCATCAGTCGGCAATCCAAGTCATTTCCGCGCATCAAAGCAGGCGCTCTCGCGCTTTTCCAAACGGGGGATGAGAGGCGCGAGAAAAGACTCGAAGGAGGGGGGGGGGGGGGGGGAAACAGGTTTTTATATGCGGCGGGCGGCCGCTCTTTAGACGGATTGTCGGCAATTACGCAACTCTCCTAATGAAGCGGAGTATATAACCGGTCGCCGACTATTGCCGAGGCCCGATTTATCACGCAAACGAAGAAGAAACGTCGCGCGCCGCTAATTGAAAAGGCTGCTCGATTTTTTTTTTTTATTTTTAATGGAGACGTCGAGAGGAGGGATTTTCCACTCGTGCCGCGCACGGATTGCTTTTTCCGAGGTGCTGATAAGCGACGAGAGATCAGCGGGGACATTAAGGGGACGGAGGAAGACATTTGTTACGAAGATTTTGATTCGATTAAGGCTTTCAGGAGCTTCCTCGATCGATAAGTGGGATAAGGAATGATATTGGCTGGGTGAATTAAAAGAGGTCCGTGCACCTGGTAGGGCTGAGGTTTTGAAAAAAAATCGGGCATTAATCCGGAGTCGTGTTTCCGGGTGTCGCTTTAAGAAGGAATTAAGCAGGCATGTTTACTGGTTTCCTGTCGATAACTCTTCCATTAATTTATTAAACTGTTGCTTTACTCGTTAATTTTCTGTGTCGCAGAAAGATTCTAATCCTAATTCTTTAAATCCAATACCTCCCCCAAACAACGAGGCCGCCGATAAACGGCCCCTCCTCCGTCTCCGACCCTTCGAAAAACAATTTAAGCCCCGGGTGATGGGCGAAATTTCAGTCCCGCTGAAAAATCGCCGCGAGCTCCCGGCGGAGCCCCTCCGCCTCCCCTTCCCCCCGCCGGAGTAATGGATCTAAAAAGTCGCTTTAATGGATTTTAAAAACTCCTTAAAACTTTCGGCGGCGAGAGTTTCGCGGATGAGCGAGCGGCGCGCCCGGGTTTCTGCGGGGGCCTCGAGCGCGCGAGTACATTACTTTTGCGGGCAATTTAATTAACTCGAAGAAAACGCCGCTGCCGCCGCCGAGGCTCCTTCGCCGCGCGTCGTCCCTTGTTAATTTCGCGCGCGGCGTTATACGAGCGAGCGGCGAGAGAGAGAGACGACGCGCGCGACCTTCTTTCGAGGAGCGTAGAGGCGAAATGAGGAAAGGTAAGGATAGCTGGGATTTATTGGGTGAATCTCATCGGAGAGAGCTTGGGTTAATATTGATTAAAGCCTAAATTGTTGGATCCTCGAGCGAGCTTGTGGCGATGAGGTCGCTTAGAATATCAAGTGTAATGAGGACGGTTTGATTATAACAGTAAAACGACTGCCGTTATCGATGTTTAATTTATCTTTGCGCGTTTTAATTACAGGAATATTATTTTAACGCGCCAGTCATATTGAACACGCGATAAATAATCACGGAAATATGTCAGTTTTGAAACCGTCAGTCTTTCTCAAATGAGCGCCCAGTCGCCACTCGGCGATCGGCGTGAAAACGAAGCTTTCGATACACTAACCTTCTTCCTCCCCGGCTTGGGTTTTCGCCTTTTTGTGCGACCGAACGAACCACCCATCTCGAGAGCCGCTTCACTGCAACGGACAAACACACAGCGGGATGAAACGCACCACGATCTTCCCATTTCTTGCCGGGCTTACATTCTTGCAGCGATTGACGAGGATTCAGGTGATGGCTGCGTCACTATTTCGAAATCTTGTAGAGCGATCGTCAAGGTTAACTTTGTCTAATAAAGCTTCTAGCGAATAAATCAATCACTCGGCTTCGAAGCTCTAAAAAAAAAGGTACAATCCATTTCCAACCAGCTCGTTTCTCCCGGCAAAAAAAAGGACGCCGAAGCTCCTGAAAACCGGAGGGGGGAACCGCAAGCCCAACAGCGCACTTCCTCCTCCCCCGGTTGCCGCCCGCTAAAGAGGGCCGTCAGCGGCGGGCCGCGGCCACATCGAGGCATAAATTTAGCGGCGCTCGCCTTTAACAAGTCGACAGAGACGAAGAGCCGCGGCGAGAGGGGGAGCGGGGACGAAGGACGTCGTCGTCGTCGCGACACCTCCTGCGGGCACGACACGGCAATTTGTAGGGTACGAGGGCCGCGGCCAAGAGGCCATAATTCGCCACGGGGAATACGGAGAGCAGATAAGAGGAGCCGAGGAGCGGAACGGAGAGAGCGGGGCTCGAAAGGAGCGTATAGTGATGAATCGGGGCGGTTTTCCGCTTAAAGGGAGCGCCGCCGCCGTCGTTGTTTTTGCCGCGGGCGGCCTTCTTTTTGCGACGACACGGAACACGTTTTCGGCAGCTGGACGGGGCGGCGAATGCTCCCGGACGACGCGCCGAGTGATACTGACGCGCGGCTGCGATGTTCATGAGCCTGGACGCTGATTCGGGGCCGAGTGACCTACAAGAGGGGCGCTTGTTTTTTTTTTTTTTATTTCATCCGTGGCGGATCGTTCGACGTGACTGATTGCTGAAAGTGAGATCGAGGATCAGTGCCATCGGTGCGGACTTGAAAATGGCAAGATGTTATTTTCGTTTTCGAGAAAAGTTTCAGACGTCATATATTGCGTGCGATTTATTCGGTCAATTGGTAATATCGTTATCGCGTCGTTATGGTATAACAATTGTCGAGCTTTTTCCGTAAGGTTTGATTCATTAAATGAACGAACGTATGCATTCATCGTATACGCTCCAGTCGTGACCGAGATTTTTTAACAAGCTATTACGTAAAATGCACATTGTTTCCAAAGTCTAAAAATTCAAACCGATTTACCCATTCCGCCTCTTATACTGCCAGCTTTTAATCTCCGAGTCACTTAGGCCCTATCTTTCCCGACTACTTAAATAAACAATCGCACTCGCAGAGACAGGTTCGAGCCGATAAGACACCGCGAAGTCGCCAAGAACAAAACCGCAATTTTGATAGCAAACACACGTCCAGGCGACTCCATAAAGCTCCCCTCTCCCCGCCGAGACCCGGCAGTCCAGCCGACACTGTCGCCCCGGCTCGTAGAACAAACAGCGGCGGCGCATCGTCGTCCGGAGGAGCAACGGTACACACCTCGGCTAGGCAAAACAAACTCCCACACGGACGAAAAGGCTACTCTCGCGTATTGCGGCGCGACTCGTGGGAAACCCGCCGCGGGAGGTCACAGGGAGAGATACAGTGGCTGTAATGACAATATGCCGCCGGGCGGGCATTGTGCGCTCCACATTATGTATATATATATATGCGCGAGAAGCGGGGGCGCTGCCGTCGGCCGGCATCGCCACGTGCTCCCGAGATTTCGCGCTTAGCCGAGCGGCAAACCCTTTCTAATCCGAAACGTTCTGCTGCTACTCCGATGGTATATACGGGTCCGTTCGAGGGTTTCGCTGCTTCTGGAATTCAGTTCTGTCGGTTTCTCATCGGGTGCTTTCGAAAGGAAGGACGAGCGATAAGGTTATTATTAAGTAGCTGGTTTTTTCCTTTTGAGCTGAGCTTTTCGACAGACTCGCTAATTCACGGTTGCTGAATCTCGTTTCAAGTGTTAAAGGATCTCGGGAAAGGGACGAAAAGACGGGAAATGAAGCGTAAGATCTTTGAATTAAGTATTTAACTACATAGCGCGTGCTTCAAATTTTAAAAAAACTAAGGAAAATAAATTATTTCGGAAATAATCCAGATTGCGAATATATTTAAGGACCAAAATCTTTGCGCCCTTTTTATGATAATAGAGTTTAAAATTAGGTTAATTGAAAGTTCTTCCGGCGGCTATTTGAACTTCTGAAAACTTTTCAGATAGATTATATTCCTGTAAGTTGGAGCGTCGTCCTGCATTTTAGTTGCCGGAACTTTAATAACCATCATTTCTTTATCACTTTCCTCGGATAAGACAGATTTAATTTTTAAATCATTTAGTAGAACCCATCTTAAACTCGCCGAAACTCGAAAACTTTTTTACAAAAAGCAAATAGCAGCAGCTACTTTTTACACTCGCAAAAGCTTCGGTGATATTTCACGCCTCGAACGTCCCTTTTTGCCGAGCTTCCAGTTTATAGTTCGGCTATCATATTACAACAAGCTTGGGTAACAAGAGCCACTAAAACTACGCTTCAGCTTCACTCGAAACTAATCTCCCCCCATCGCCGCTGCAGCAAATCCTCTCTCTCTCGAAAGCGCTAAACGCCAAAATCCCAAAATGAAATAAATCTCCGCCGAAACTGGGTCGTCGTCCTCCGTCCCCGAGAACGATTCATCCCCAAAACTCCCCGCCGCCGCTGCGAGCTTGCAAAGAGCGATAATCAATTAGCCTTCCGCGCCGCTCGTTTACCAAGTTATAGGCGAGAGAGGGTCAGGCGAGATGGCCGGAGTGGAGATAGGCGCAGGCCTCCGGGTGTATATATATATGTATGTGTATATACGTTCTCCGGGTCGCCGGAGGTCTCGGTTACTGGGATCGACCGTTAAACTCGGAGGCAGCCGGCAAGCCGTTTACCGGTAACCGGAAACGCTCCGCGGCGGCGTCGCCGATCAGCTGTCCTGTTTCGATTTCAATTAACTTTGGCCTTCGTGGCTTTTGTGCGCTACTCGGATTCCGGACCGTCGAAGTGTGTTTGCCTTGCGACGAAAAGGGTTTTGGGGATTTTTGGATCGATCGCGGAGAAATGGGAGATGGGCTTTTGCACGGAAAATAGGAGCTCCGTTGCGTTTTAGGCAGAGATTAGATGGTTTCTTACGGCTAAATTTTGTGAACACTGAAAAGGTGTAATTTAATCTGTCGATTTAAACTTAAAATACCGAGTTTTTATTTTGCATATTGCATGTTGTTGAACCTAAAGAAAGTTTTATTTCAGCAAATCTTAATTAACTCGAAAGCCTGACAATTTTGCATAAAAATTGTGCGTCTACACACTGTAGTTGCACTGTAATTGCGAAAGATCATGATATCGCATTCTCATTTAAATCTATTATCTTATGACATCTCTTTTTAAATTTCTTTTAAACTTCTCTTTAAATTCGCACAATTTTCATTTTGTCCGAAAAAAAAATCAGCTAACAAGACAATCATTTCCATACTTTAATTAAAAAGCCCACGTTCCACTTGATTTTACAAAGTTACGGTAAGCTTCTCCGGGGAAAAAAAAAGGTTTCCGCAACGATTTACGGCGCTCCCGTAATGGCATTTTTATTATTGTGTGATAATTGCCAGACGCGTATACGCGATTTCGAAGATGCTCTAAAGCAGGTTAATGAAGGGAAAAGACGAGCAATATAAAGCCGCGTATGACGGCTTGAAAAAGCGATAAAAACCCGCGCACCGACCGAGCCGCCGGGGAAGAAACACGTAACGGCGACGGCAGAAAAATAATGAACAAGAATTTAACTGCGGTTACACATTGTTAAACGTCCGTGCGCCATTCTCATACGACTTTCCCGCGTCTTCCTCCGCCTCTCTCTCTCTCTCTCTGTCTCAGCGAGTACACAACGCTTATATACGCGTGCCGCTTTTTTTTTTTCTCTATATTCCCGATATTTTTTATACGGGAATGCCTTGTCGTCTGCGTCGTCGTCGCGGCTTTGTGTTATATGGGGAACCGTTATAAGTCCTACGACGTTACCGACGGATGCATGTTTCTCGTCTTAATTCTTTGGCCGCGGCGTTCCTCGGACTGTTGTCTTTACGGAACACGCCAAGTTATGGGTATGCAGTTGGTCTGCCTTGGAATATATGCAGTTAAATTGATGAAACTCGTATTTTTCTGGGGCACGGATGTTGTTGAAATTCGCTTGTGTGCAATCTGAGTAAGTTGTTGAGAGCTGCTGTAAAAGCTATTTTGATAAGAAATACTTTGAAGAACTATGTAATTAACAATTCCTTTGTCAAATTTAGCGAAGTTTAATATTCTTTCTTGAAGCTGAAACTTTTATTATAAAAGGCAATTTCAAAAGCAACGTTTTATTACATTAATAAATCTTCCATTTGAAATCTCTTTGAGTCGAAAATATAGCAATTTATCTAAATTAATGCAGCTATATTAAAAATCTTTTTGATGCCGTTGTCAAGCAGGTAATAAAATTATAGTTAACAAACCTGACCCATTTTAAAGATATAAGCGTAAACGAAGCTCTTCAAACTCACGACAGAGATTCAAAAAAAAAAGCCAAAAAAAAACTGCTTCGCACAAAATACACCAGAAATTTCCTAGCTCCCGAACCAGAAATTCAGTGTGAACGAACGAACAAACCTCGCGGTAAAGAGCGACCGTCACGCGGCCGCTCCCAGCAGCCGGCGCGTAAACGAAGGCCGTATATTGAATCGGACGGTCTTGCGCGCCGACAGCTGATGCGGTAATATCGCTTGCGCTCGACTTTTTTCCCCGTCGCTCTGATGAACCCCCGACGTCGTCGTCGTCGTCGGGATGATTTAGGGGGCCGCGGCGGCTACTCGAGAGGAGGCATTAAACGGTAGCGGGGCGGCGAAAAAAGCGAGCCGCTACACGAGGGTTATTCGCTTATGGACCGGGGAATGTCGAGGAAATACCGAAGGTTTCCTCCGCGCGATCTGTATTTGGAGTGAAGGATCGCAGGGAAAGAAGGGAATTTATATGGTCGGAGTCCCGGGAGAGAGAGGGATCTTATAGCGCTCGCCTGTTACCTTGTGCTCTGCCGCGTGTTTATAGAGGCTGTAAAGATTACGGGCTTCATAACGTAGAAAAGCTCGGGGCGGGGGAATTATCGATGTTTGAGTACCTTCCTCGGGCGTCGTTTTTTTCTAGTTCTCAAAGCGGATTTACGCCGAGTTGAAAATTCGCGTATCGCTGGAAAATTTTTGGTGTCGGTATATACCTTTTATCACCCGCGATATGTATGTATACCAATAAGAGAGACGCGCGACGTTCCATTATTGTCTCGATATCGGTCGATCTAGTGCAATCTCTCTCGCGGAATCTCGTCGATCTAACACGGCGATCCGAGCGGGGGGAAAACCGGTGCAAAACTAATCGCGGCCCCCGTCGTCGCGGGGAAAAGTCCACCCGCATCTCTTGGCGCCCTAACGATCGTCCATTTATCCCCGCGCTCGCCGGGCTCTATCCTCGCGCGACATCTCCCCGCCCGCGCGCGCCGAGCCTAACTGTAAAGCAATCTTATAACAATTCCGCAAAACGAGGCTTCGCCGCCGCCGCCGCGCGGCCCCCGCTGCCGTTAGCTTATTATTTATTTATGAGATAACGTGTCCGCAGCGCTCGGCGGCGATATGTATTTTCGGTGTCCGCTTCTCTCTCTCTCTCTCTCTCTCTCTCTCTCTCTCTCTCTCTCTCTCTTTCTACGGCGTACGACATCCGAAGCCGGACGTTCCGTTCGCTTATCGCGCGGCTAACCCCGCAGCTCCCCTTATCAGGGATCGTATAAATCGTGGCCCGTAATGCGCGCGAGCAAGCGCGCGGGTCTCTGTGTGTCCGTCCGTTCGTCTGTGTGTGTGTGTCAGAAATGATCCCACGGGATCGCACTCGGTGATATCGCGAGGCGCAGAGCGCGCCGGCGAGGCTCTCGTTTACCGTCCGATTCGAGGATAAATAAACGCAGCCGAGCGAGCTGCTGCCGCTGCTACTGGCTGGCATTTTTCGCGGAAGGTATTAAGGGGGTTTCCGGATTGCTGACGGAGGGGCTCCTGCTTTATCGTCGGGAAATTAATTATTTTCATATTTCTCCGAAGATGCCCGGCGGCATTTTTTTTGTTGTCGCGACGGCCGGGCTTTGGATGGTTTTAGGTTTCAAGTTTTTTTGCAGAATTAGATAGACCATATTCCACCGGTCTTATTTGACAATTTTCAAATTACATTAATTATCAAACGCGAACGAATTACGCCTAATTAGTAAAGTTAACAGTAAACATACATTATACATCCTTTACAAGGTAGATTAGAGATCACTTCGCGTGTAAAAACACGAAAGCAAAAATCATTCCGGTCATCAAAATAAAAAATAAAAAAAAACCTGCGGCGCATTCCTCGTTACGCGCATAAATAGCATTACCAACAAGTGTAGAAAATCGATAAAGCAGAGACAATCGGAGACGAATCTTAATTCGCGAGGAAGCGCATACGCGCGCGCGCGGTTCCGATTGCACCTCGTGCGGACAGTATTGGCAATTACAAGGCAAAGAATGTGCGCGCGTGCGCCGTTCGGTCCATACAAACTACATACAAATGGTGCCTATCTTCCCCTCTCCGGTTCTCTCTCTCTCTCTCTCGCTCTTTGTGAGTCTCGCGAGAGTCGCACGCACGAGATGTCCTCCAGTGCGAATGCAATTTAGAATCGTACGTGCACAAACATACGTGGATTTAGCGAAAAACGGAAGTGGAATTGAATTCAATGCTGGGAAAGTTTGAATTTTACCTTTTGAAGAGAGATTTAATCGAATTTTGAGTCGCCAAGTTTTTTATTACTTTTTTACTTGCTTAATGTTGATAATATTCGTTTAAATAACCATAGCTTCTCGAATTTTACAGTTAAAAATCTTACGTTTACTCTTTTAAACAAGAGTAACAAATTAAGGTTAATTAAGAGAAACAAATTCTCCCCCGAGTTTACCTCTTGCCTCCACGCACCCGATCCTCGGCAACCCCCTGAATGCAGCAGCCACCGAGTCAATAAGTCACAATGACTGAGCAGAAGCAGCCGCGGCAGCAAGTGAGGCCGCGTATATATATACACATCCCGTGTCGGCCTAGAAGTGCGGCTCGAAATCAGAGAGACGTACATATACGTAGGCACGGGGAGCGGAGAGAGAGTCGCTGCCGGCATCGGTAAGCAGGCAGGCAGGCGAGATATGGAAGGGACCACCGAGCGCAGGGACGGATGCGTCGTGCGACAAGTAGACACGACCGACACACACACACACACACACACACAGACACACACGCTCGAGGAGGCTGCGATGCACGCTGAAGGGAGGGAGGGGGAGAGGATAACGTTCATGAAAGGCTAATGAAGACGTGTCGTTGCTCGCCGTTCCCAGAAGCCGCAGCCTCCTTCTTTTACCGTATAGGCCACAGGGATGCGCGCCTCTTTCTCTCTGCAGCTCGGCTGTTTTTATTTTTCAGGAGGACTCCTCCGGGTGGATTGATCGGTTTTAATGGAGCGGCGGATTGTCGATGGCTCGGAGGTAGAGTTTATTAAGGGAATCGCGGAATGAGCCGAAGTAATGCGGCGCATCTTGTGTATCCGTTTGCGGAATGCCGGGTAGTTTGAAATGTGGTTTGCGCAACCGATAAGTCGGTATTTGCGATAGTAACTGCTTGCCGAGTCGCAGGCGTGTTGTATAATGAGAATGGATTATTTAATTTTTAATTAATGCCGAACTTACCCGTCTGGCAATTTCTTTAAACGCAAGTACATTAGGAAGGAGACTTACCTGAAACAGAAAAAAAATTTGTTTAATAAATAATTGATTCATATATGTTTTTTATTTCATGTTTTATCTTTTAACAATTCTTTGTAAGTTTATCATCCACTTATTACGCGAAGAGCACGATATCTTTCGATCGATGCGCTATAAGAGAAAAAAGGGAATAAAATTTGTACCTACATAAAGTACAAGAAAGATAAAGGCCATGAATCCGCTTCAGCCGGGAATTGTTCGTACAGCAACTCATTAACGACGTTTTTACTGCATCGATACAGTCCTCGAGCCTTTATCAAAATCGCGATCTTTCGCGTTCAATTCTCTTTGACGATCAATACGAGGGATTCACTTTTACCAAACGCGAACCGCATAGCGACAATCTAATTATAAAAGTAACGCATAGTTTTTACGATTCCTCTGTTAAAAGTTAACGACTCCCCCCCACCCTTATTCATCAGGTTTTTTATGCGATTGCGAAAGTTGAAGTATATATATCTAGGAATTTCGGTGCGACAAAGAGAGAGAGGGAGCTGTGAAAACTTTTCTGATATGAAGGGTGCAGCCTGATGACAAAGTTTTTCCAGTAACGAGGAAAGAAATATTCTTTAAAAAATGGACGATTCCAACTTTACGAGGATCAATAAAATTTTAATGTGCAGCTTGCTTTTATTAGTTTAAAGATGTCGATTCTCATTGGAAGTTCGCGAATTTTATCTCGACGCGTACTTATAACAATTTTAAATAAATTTCCATAATTTCTGAAATAAATCCCAAAGGAATACCGAAATTTCCCGCAAGGATATGATTAATTAAAAAAAAAGAATATCAAAACTGCCCGGTAAAGTCTCTAGAAACCCTTATTAAATCGCAAATAAAAGCCAGACGAAGCATATCCTTCAAGCCAGAAGCGATGCTCCCGATAAAATCCTCTCTCTCTCTCTCTCTCCGGCGGATGCGCGCGAAATAATCGTCGGGAGGCGCCGTCAATTTAGCCGGGCCGGGAATTCGGAAAATCTGACGATCCGCGTCTCGGCGTATCTCTTCATCCGCGCGCGCGCGCGCGCGTCGGCCTCGGGATTGCGATAATCGCTATCGCGGCGCTTTATCGCCTCTGAAATGAGAAATCGCCTTCGCGGAAGATGCGAGAGCCAGCTGGCGCCGCGAAATATGCAGCGTAAGACGAGCCCCGCCGCCGCCGCCGCCGCCCCGAGGCCATGAAAGTGTTATTAAGAACGTTATTATTTGAGAGCGCGAGAGCGAGGCTGCTTTTATTAAAAAAGGCGTTAGACGGGCGATTTTCCTGATTATCGCCGGATCGCTTTTAATGGATTGCTCGGATGAGAGCGCGAGTGTCGTTTTGTCGAGGCTCAGGATTCCGGTTTCACTTTTTACTGCCGAGGAGACTTCTCTGTGTTGCACTCAATTGGGATGAGAATTGAGTTAAGTTCTGGATTTTTGCAAGCTCGGGATAATTAAGGCGAGGAAGTTTAAACTACTACTGGCCTCTATATAGGCGGTAATTGAAACGTTAGGTAAAAAAATAGTTTTTTTTTTTTTTGACAGCAGCGACCAGTATAGCTCCCCCTTAATATTTTGAAATCTTAAATTATGAAAACTTGATATTATAATTATAATATAAAAAGAAAAAAATTAAAACAGAATTGCTCAGCAGCGAGAACGAATAAACGAATCTAAATAAAAAGCCTCAACTCTCTCTCTCTCCCAAAGCAACATCAGTCACTGCCCGCGCCTTAAAAAAAGCCCCCCCCCCCCCCCTGCAAGCTTATAATTAGAGATCGAGCAAAAGCCGAGATAATCGGAAATAAGCTCGGGCGCGCGGGCCGTCCCTCCGCTCGCGCGACATCCTCTTTATTATCAAGGACCCTCGCTGCGGGCGAGGAGGCAGGCATATCGGGGCAGACGGCGGCCGCGCCGTGGCGCCGCTCGTGGCCGCGGGCTTCTCTCTCTCTCTTCCCCCCGTCGCGATTTCCCGAGAGCGCGGCGGCGGCCCCCCTATCGCGGATGCTGATCGGCACCGTTTTGCGCACTTGACCGCGGCTTTATTGTTGCACCACGGCGAGGAGCCGGAGAGGAGGAGGAGGAAGACGGGCTATTTTTGGACCGCGGCCGGGATAACGGAGAGCGCCTGCGAGAGGGCTACAATTGCGGCTTTCTTGCGGCGAGGAGGAGGAGGAGGAGGAGGCTGAGCCGAGTCGCTGATCGATTCGGACATTTTTTTTTAAGGCTCGCGGAGGTGGATAAGATTTAAGTAGCTTGCTGGGTTTTTTAAATTTGTAAATAGGTTAAAGGTGTATAGTAATTTGAAGGTTGTTTATTATGGATTTGTTTAAAGTTAAGTAAATTAGAACATTTAGTTTTTTAAGAATAGCCTAATTTTAGAATTATTTTTGATACAAATTTGCAACAAATTCAAGTTTTCGAACAAATTTAGGAAGAAAATATTTACACTTTATTATACATTTTATTACATTTTATTAGAATTTCACTGCATTAAGAATCTATGAATAAAATACCCCGAGAATTCCTCCCAAATCCAAGCTTTACCCGAGTGATATCCCTTAAACGTCGAGCAATCGCAAAAATGCCTCCCGATTTCTGGAGAGCCACAATGCCCGCCCGCTGATCCTTCCTTCCTGGACTAAATCCCCTCTAAAAAGGGTCGATCCTTCCGAAATTCCCGAGTCCGCAAAGTCGACATGTACACCGGGATATCAACCATTCTACCGGAGTTCGCCGCCGTTGGGGGGGAGGGGATGGGGTAAGCGGGGGGTGGAGAAGAACGCGATGCCGAGGCGAATGTCTGGCGAACCGCGCCGAAATACCGATGGACGCTGCGGGACTAATGCAGGGGGAGAGTTGTATCAATTATTCCAAGAATGGTAAGAACTATTCCGCCGCGGATTTCGGCAAAAATGTGTCCGAGAGAGGAAATTTATGCTCGTCACTTTGACGTCGGGTATTTCGTGGAGCGGGGAGAAAAGAATTTCAATTGTTATAAGATTGCGATTTATTTGATTTAGGTAATTGAAGATAACTGAAAAAAAAGAAAAATAAATAAACGAAGTAACGAAAAATATTTTATTGATAGAACGCACTTGCAGGAAGAAACGCAATAAAAATAACGCAAAGGTAAACCGTCCCCCGTCGGTGTAATAAAGTAATAAAGAAAATCTTGAAAAATGGAACGCTTATAAATAAACCTGCGCCGCCGATAAAAGTAGGCTTCACCTGAATAATCAAAGAAAGCCAGCGACAAAGAGCGCCGTCAAACTTTTACGTCCGCTCCTGAATTTGCATGAATCCGGGTGTGCAGCCGTTAATAGAAATAAACGTAAAACCCGAATCGATATATATATATCGCGTCTCCGCGGCGAAAAAGACGCGGCTTGATAATTCGCGAAACCTCCTGAATCACGATTCCGATCGATCGATCATTACTCACAACGGTTCTTTCCGGCGAAATCGCGAAAAACCGTCGGAGGAGGAGGAGGAATGTGTAGCGGCAGTAACTCAGTCATTGCGATTTCTCTCTCGGCGGAGCAATAATCGAACAATGCGCCTCGTCACCTAAATGCTTTTTCTCTCTCTCTTTCTCTCGGGCGCGAAACACTCGGCCTGACCTTATTTCCCTCCCGCCTCGACACTTTTCACCTTTCTTCGCTGCCAAGTCGGTTCGGCAACTGCTGCTTCTTCAGCTGAAGATGCGCGCCATGCCGACTCTGGGGATTATTTGAGATTTACGCCGCGCCGAGAGGGAGAATTTTTGCCAGCTTCGTTTGCTAAGCTTGGTATACTCGATGAATAATCGAGGCATTTTTAATGACACTTTGCTTTTACTTGGAATAAGCTCGAAAGCTTATTCCTGTTTTTATTCGTGTTAAGTTTTTTTAAGATCGCGTAAAAGAATTTATCGAAGACAATTTAATTTTTGACCTTTTAATAGGTATAATTATCAGTTCGATTACACTTTTAACGAGAATAAAAAAAACAAAAATCTGTTTTATCAAAGCTTAAGCGAGAATTAAATCCCGAAAAGCAGCGCTAAGCTCGAAACCATCAGAGCCCAGTAACTGCGCAAAAGCAGTAATCATTGCTAAACGAAATCGCTCAAAGAGCGCTCTCATAATCTGCCCCTCGACGTAATCTCGAATTCGGCTAAATTTACGATCACTCGCGGCTTCCAAAAGTTACACACAGACACACACATAACGCGCCAAAGCGCGAGCCCCGCAGAAACAATCCCTCGATGCGAGAAGGAGAGCGGTGCGCGCAAAGTGGACTCGACGCCCTGGAGGGGCGCGTCGGAGTATTATTAGCCGCTCGAATTACGGCGAGTAAAATCTCCTCGAGACTTCCTCAAACAACGAAAAGGCCGGCATTGTAAGCTCGGAGCTCTCCGAGGGTACGAAATATAGTATATATATAGAACCGCGAGCTGCCCGTGAAATTGGCCGCGATTTCGCTGAGACGCGCGCGGCGCGCATTCATTGACAGGGACGTTATTTATCGCTGTTTGCGGAAGGCTTTGTTTATTTATATACGCTCGGATGCGCTCTCTATTTTCTTCGAATATTGCTTGTAGCTGCGGGTGTGACGGCTTGATTTATGCAGCTCTGGCTCGTACAGATACTTGTAGCTGATAATTGCGCGTTGATTCCGCGCGTCGATGTTCGGTCGGCGAATTAGAGATGCTGCCTCGTTCAATTTTCGATGCCGAAGAATAATTGTAATTATTTTAGTCTACCGGCGCAGCTTGAAAAGTCGCCCGAACTCGAATGCGCTTCGTTCGTCGATGTGAATTAAAAATCAAAAATTTGTAAAAATTTCTTCCGTAACGTAAAACCGCGGCGAATCGTTCCTTTTAATAAAGAAACAATCGACCGCGGCAATAAACCGCGTCAACCACTGCGAAACAAACGTACTCCACCCGACGAGCGAATATATATACTCTCACCCGTGTCGAGCACGCGAAAACACATCGCTCCTCTAATTTAATTCGTCAAAGTGCCGCAAAATAAAGCGATAAAAGCCGGAACGGACCCGAGAGCGAAGCGAGTAAAAAGCCAGGAGAGCGCGGCGAGAGAGATCGAGAGTCGCTCCTCCTTTTGTCGGGGGTCCCTCCCTTTCGCCGACAAACAGCAGCAGTAAAGCGATCGAGCAGTTCTCGCGCCTTTGCCTCTCTCTCTCTCTCTCTCTCGCCGTGAATCTACAATTCCGATGGACGAACGCTCGGAATACGCGGATTCCCGGCGCTGGCACTGGTCTCTTTTTATGTAGGGAGACGCCTCGTCATTCATGGGCTCTGCTTTCATTCATTCATCGATTTTTGCGCTGTGCTTGCCCGTCCGGGGGATTCAATGGTTTTTCGGGAGTGATGCACCGAGTCCTTCCTTTCAATTTTATTGTCTTTCTGTACGGTTCTCCGGAGTCACTGGTTATGCAATTCTCATCGATATTCAAAAGAATTCCGCCGTATATTCGATATACAGCTTCTAATAAAATAAACCTCTATTTTACGTATTTACATTAGTTTCTTTTAACTCTTCCCGAGCGTTCGAAGAGATAAATTTAAAAAAAAAGGCAATCATTTCTTTAACAAAAGTTCGACTTTTTAATACTTTAACCCAATATCTCCATTCGGCTCCCGAGCCAGGAAAAATTCCCCATCCGAACTTAAATCAGAAAATTACAATTCGGCAGGGTTGACGCTCGTCGGTGAGAGGCAGAAGGGCTGCCGCCGCTTGGTGCACCGTACGCGGAAGAAGGCAGCTTTCGGTATTCACGCGTCGCCGCAGCAGCAGCAGCTGCGGAGGAAACGCGCAGGGACAGGCCGCAAATCTCTCTCTCTCTCTCTCGCTCGCTGGCCGACCTCCAGCGGCGCGGATCCACAGCGCGCAAAATCAATGTCAAGTGTGTGGCTCGAACTTTCCGAATTCTCTCTCTCCCGGGAAAAACTTTGCTCGCCGGCTGAAGCGACGCCGATTTCTTTTTGGCTGCTCGCTGGGTGTAAGGTGTGGGGCAGAGTGGCGCGCGCGGAATTTAGCAGGGAAAGTTTATTTCGTAAAATTTGTCGAATTTTCGGATAGAACAAAAAATGGTGATTTTGATGAAAGAAAGCGTTGGTAGAGAAGGTTCTTGTATCGATTTATAATCTCTCCATTAAGTTTCGTTCGTTAATTCCGAAATTGAGATAAAGCCTATTAATTTTTTGCACAATCAAAGACTGTGTGTATATATGCAACGGAATCAGGACAATCTTGTCGAAAGTAAATATCTGTTGAAATGGAAAAGCAATTCTTTTCGGCGAGTCATCAATCAAACATCGATTTTGACTGACATCACTTCAACGAGTTTCTCCTCTAGTATTTGCATGCACTAAAAACCGCAAGAGATATACTCCCGAAACTTTTTCATCCGTCGGCACAAAAAATTGTATATCGAACTCTTCTTATTACGAGTTCATTAAGCATTATTGACTCTTTTTGCCGGTCTCTCCTCTCCCTCATACATAAGACTCCCGGCCGTCGCCGCTGCACTTCAATGCGAATGATCGAATATCATTGAATGCCCCTCTCGGCTGCTCGGCTTTTATTGCAAATGGCCTTTTCTGCGAGGCGTTTCCTCCTCTCTTTCTCTCTCTCCGCCATTGAATCGTCGGGAAAGAGAGCTGCGCGGCAGCGTGTAGGTACCGTTCCTGAAGCGGAATCGGCCGATTATTTCACGACGCGGCGGTCCGATTGAAATTGCGCGTCGCCTCCTCCTCCTCCTCCCTCCTTTATTTTTTCTGCCCGCGACTCTTTTTGCGCGGCTCTCGCGGCGGGGAAAAAGTGCCGCCGCTGCCGCCGCGCATGCGGAGGGAAAACTGGTTTAACGGAACTCGCCGCTGCTCTCGCGCACCGCAGCAGCAGCCGAGGAGTCTCCATTGGCTTTTGCGATTTTCTCTCCCGCGAGGAAATTGCGCGCACGTGAGTCTCGTTCGCGCGCCAAAGCGAGGGTGTACCGTTTGGCCGCATGAATAATGGGGTGGGATACGCGCGCGGCGGCTCTGCGCCGCCGCCGACGGAGCCTCTGTTTTTTCAATTTATGTATTTATTTTCTCGTTAAATCGGCGAGCCGCGGCTCATTTTAATTTCATGAGGAATCGGTAAAAATCACAGCGGCGGACGGAGATGGCCTTGTTTTTAAACGCGGCTGGGGAATTGAAGTTCGCTATCGCCGGTTGTCCAGTTCTTGAAAGTTCTTGCGATTTATTCTTGAGAAAAGTCACGAAATTATAAGCCGTGACCATCGGTCCTTGCTTTATTATAAAAAAAAAAAAAACTCCGCTTCGCAAACACCACTTTTTTCCGAGAAATTTGCTATTATATTGATATTAAATTTCGTTGTTCATCTCGTCTTCTCCAAATCACCTAGAACCTATGTTCAATCGAAACAGATGTCAATTTATCTATCGAATTCGAGCGTTGCTATGACGATTAATAAGAAAAAAAAGGTGATGCGCATCGCGTCGCGGTATGACACTTCTCCGTGAGATTTTCGTTATCGGACCCGTTTAAAGAATTATTATATTATTACGCAGTAATTAAGAATTTGATTATATTTTGCGTTGCTGTCGTACAAACGATCCAGCTATTTGCCTCGAACGGCTATTTATAAAGGCAGCTACTGCTGACGAGCAGTCTAGCTCGAGTCGCACAGACGACGATTGTTTGACATTTCATTTGTATTTATTTCTTCGAGGGTTTTTTTACCTTAACAGGTTTTTCTCTCGTGGTCCAATAAATATCATCATAATTGTTTGGACCATAAAATCGTGTCATTATTTATTATTTAATTATAAGTGAACTTGAAGAACTTGAAGAAATTTGAAGCTCGCGAAAGACGCGAGTTTTTCGATTCAACAACCTATAAGAAAATTTCCAATAAAAAAAAATGAGCATAAGTCTCATAAAAAACCCGACGTCCCTCCTCCCCGCAGCTCGTTAATAAACAATCTCCCTCGAAATCTCTCGCTCTCAGAATCGGCAGCGAAGGGAAGGCGCGCTGCGATCTGCGATGAGCATACGATCGCGAGGCGAGCGGAGGCGGCGCGAGTGGAACCGACGAGGCTGCGGCGGCGATCGGTCTTGCGAGAGAGGCATCTGCATATAGCCTGGAGCGGAGCCGCTACAGCCGACCGGCGAGAATACTGATCGGCGCGGGGATGAACGCAGCCGCCTCCCTACGGGGTGTGTGTGCGCGAGTATGGAGAAGTTTACTCGTGCAAGCTGCACTCCGTCCGGGACACGGCTTCGCAACTTTTCGCGGCCCGGGCTAATGTAGTCGCTGCGGAGAAAGTTCGGTGCAATTGATGCGCGGTGTGCCGTTGAAAATTTCAATTTTTTTTAGTTTTTTTCAAGGATATCAAGACAGTGCGATGAAAAAACATAATAAGACGTTTTGGCTCATTTGGCGGACGAACGTATTTATTTTAATAGCGAAAAATTATTCCAGCCGATAAAGAAAAAAATCGCTAGCCTTCGCGCAGAAAGGCTTAGCCCAAGACGGCCCGTAAATGCTGAAAAAGCCGCAGCGTTTGATTGAGGCAAGGCGTCCCGAGCCCCCGAGTCTGAATTGGCTAGCGGTCCATTGCGGCACACCCAGTATACGGGAGCAGCAGCTCTCTGGCAGCGCTCGTCGGACGATAAATCATGGAATCCTGCCGAGCATAAATAGCGCAAGATCGAGCGTGAAGTCGGAGAGGAGTCCGCCCGAGTGCGATTTATCCGCAAAATCGACTGCGCGAGAGCTTCCGAGAGCCGACTCAATGGACCTGTCGTTTTCCCCGAGTTGTGCAGTAACCTTTTTCGGCTGTTTACTTTGTTGTTTTACCGATTGCGTGCAGATTTATTGTCTGATGGCTTTGATGATCGTACGGTTTCTGCTTTTTTTCAGGGATCTATTTAAAAAAAAATGATTCACACATTTTGTAATCCATTTTCGATTTACACTAAAGTTTTCCGTTTAACGCAATAATTATTAATCTACCGACGTTTTTTACCAATATCCAACAGCAACCCAAACCCAAACTAAACCCCAACCAGGAGAATTACAGTTACATCCACAGCGAAAGGTGTCCCCCCGCAGCTCGAATCGCGACTGCGCAAAACTGCGCGCTCGTCCCGGCAAAAAGTAAAAAATTAATCGTCCCTCATCATCCTCGCAACCTTGCGGTCCCGGCTTACACACGAGTACATTACACGGCAGCAGCAGCCGGGAGGGGAAAAAAAAAACAGGAACGAGCGGCCGCGCAATCTCATCCGTCGCGGAAGGGCACATTCGCCGGCTAATAGAAGAAACCCGGAAATTCGCGGCCGGGGCAGCCGTTTTTCCGGCTTCCCGCATGCAATTATATATGCCCGCGACAGAACGTAAACGTCCGCGGGGATGATATTTTTTTTACGCGAATTAGCGCGAATTTCGCGGGGTAATGCGAGCGAATGTCTTCGCGGAACGCCGTGCGAATGCAGTGATATTCTTTGCGGTGACGCAAACAAAGTTGGAAGGTTCGTTAGATAATTTTCTGAGGAATTGCGGCGGATTTTAATCTTTGATGCTCCGCTGCGAATAAGTAATTAAAATAGTCGAGAGGATTAATTGAAATTATTATTCGATCGTAAAACGTAGGAGGCTAGAAACGCATCTGTTTTACACGTAATGTAATCATGATGGCGCTCGTAAAACAATATAATTCGCGTTTAATTAATTGTAAAACATCTATAAATTTCGCAATTAATTTCTCATAACGAGGCGAGTCTTAAAATACAAAACGGCCGCAGCGATCGCCTATAAAATCCAATACTTCCTCTAAATTTACAATCGCATAAAGCAATTAAAAAACGGCCGCCATCAGCGGGTCAAATTAACCCATCCGAGAGTCGGCCTGGGCCTTGAATCTCGCCAGGCAATTTTACGAGAAAACTCCGTCGGGGACAGTTTTGTTTATCTCTCCTAAGCGGCGAACGGAAAATGGAACGTTTCGGTAGGATATATAATGATCGCGAGGGGGATAATTGCCGAGAGAGAGAGAGAGAGAGAGAGTCACCTCGCGGGAGGTTGATGAGGAAACGGATTTATATATATTTTCTTGGAGCCTTTTATACGCCAGTTACGCCGCTAATAAGATGCACTGCAGGGCTCGGGGGACGGCTTAACTTACGAGCGGCTTAGTTTCCATTAAATTGCGATTATTTCGCGAAAAAGGGACTTTCCGCTTTAGCCTCGCACGGCTGAATCGAGCCGAGTCGAAGAACCCGTGAATGGCTTGGTTGATTCTTTCCGATTTTGTAGTACACGCAAACGCCTTGTATACTTTGTGCAGTGCATTGTTCGTAATTTAATATAAGGGTTTTTTTAACGTCGAGAAGGTGCGATTACAATTATCATTTGGTAACGATGTGAGTGAAGGTTTCGTCTCAAGAAACTTTGAATAAAATAATTGAAGATTTTCATTTATCGATTTATTTTTGCATTTTTTAAATTACATAATGGCTTCTCGACTATCGGGATTAAATTTTCTAACCAACAAAATCACAATTCAATTTCATTAAAATACCTCAGACTATTGAATACTTTCGAATAATTTCATCGCTTAAGCGATCAAAAACGATTACCACTCGCTAAACAAAGTTCGTTAACCCCCATCATTTCCATCCTCCGAGCGTCCGCTTTTCAAGAATGCATTTTTCGTCGATTAAACGCACAACAATCTAAAAATCCCCGATAATGACAGTAATGAAAGAGCGAAAATTAAATTAAGTGGGAGATGGGCTTCGCCCGGCGCTCTCGCGCGCCCCCCAGCGTTCGAATCAATTTTAGAAAGTTCCACGACCGCGGCGCTTCCACGTGAAAATCCGCGCATTAAACCGTTGCGCGCGCGAACGCAATTGCGCGATTTCATGTTTTAAACGCTTTTGGCGATTATTCGCGCACATCGAAACGAGAATGCGCGCGCGCGGACGCGCTTAGAAAGCCGGGCGTAATGTGATTTTTGACGCCGGTTAATACGAGCAATTGTCAAGCGATCGTAATTACATCCGACCGCCAAACGTATGCGTACGCGAGAGGCGCGCGCGCGCTGATTATTCCGATTGCGTTTAGAGGCTTTCACCGGTTGTGGGGCTCTTTCGGTTTCGCGCGGAGAGGGAAGCCCGTCGTGTTCGGTAAGCACTGTAATTTATTTGATTAAAGACAGCCTATTATCAAGGAAAATGTTTGCATTTATTGATAAAACCTGCTTTACCGCTAGCTTGAAATTCTTATTCAAATATAGGAAGCGAGGCCGAGAAAGTTTGTTTTTGAGAAAAAATCCTTCTTCGAGGCGGCGACTATAGTTATTTAGCGTTCGGAGAAGCTGCGGTTACCTTCGAAATCTTGATTTTCCGGCTTCGCGATTCGATCTGAGTAAAAATCAGAACACAATAAGACCTGTTAATTATATACGCGATAAAAGCCGCCTTAATACCGCCGGTAAGTAAATACCCGTCCCGCTCAAGGAGCTCATTTCCGTATAATAGTCAAAAAGGACGGCCGGGATCATAAAAGAAATTCACCGGCGGCGAAGTGGTTAATTTTATCGAAAACGAGGCCATCCCGCAAGCGCGCCGGGCAATTCGAGGCGGTGGCGGCTAAGGAATGATCGCGCGCGCGGAGCCCTACGCGCGGAGAGAGAGCGCCGTAATTAACGAAGGGAATCTCTTAAGATCGCTAAAAAGGAGCGAGAGGAAGGAGCTTAAGAGCTTTCGGCCCCTTGGAGTCGCGGCGCGAAATCAAATTAGTCCCGCGTTTATAATGAGGCCAAAAAGAGACCGGGAGGCTGATTAAATAAAATCGAATGAACTCCCGCAAAGAGGCTTAAAATAGAAATTGCCCCATTACTGCGGGGAGAGCTTAACTTTGAGGGACGGCACTTGGCCGAGTTCGTTTTATGGTTCCTAAATGTCGGTTAACTAATTCATCGACGATTAATAGCGAAAACGATGTTCCGCTTGATAACGATCGAATACATTAATATGTCCTAATTTAATTCGGATTCGCTTTAAAGTGCGCGGAGCCCGGCCTAATGTATGTGCTAATGCATTAACGTAATTACACGCAAATAGCCGCACGTACAATTAAAGCCTACAGCTAGTTTTGAGATCCTATTACTCAAACGCTAAACTATCAACAATCCTCTTTCGTTGAACCACTAATTTGGACAACATCATTATCCCCGGACTAATCGGAAAACAAGACTCACCCGTTAAATTCATTCGTCCGCGCGGTTATATATCCCCCTCCGCGAATTACAAAGCGCCGAAAGAGAGGCCAATTAATCCGCCGCAAAATCAGCCTCGAACGAAAGCGCGGCCGAGAGAACCTCCGAAAATTCAGCGTCGATAAATTAAGAGCCCCATATAACGGAGCCTAAACAATGAGCGGAGAGCGGCGCACTCGGTAGCTCCTCCGGTATCTTCCCCGCGAGCGATAATTCAAAGAACTCGCGTGTGTGTCCTTCGGGCGGCGCGAAACTTGCGCGTCAGCTCTAACCAATTGCCGCCGCGTGGCCCATAAATTTAATTGTAACGGCCTCTACGCGGCCGGGCCCCCGATGCCTGATTTACGGTGTCCTATGGCTCGCGGCCCGGTGTGTACCCGACTGTCCGAGGCGGTAATTGCAATCTGCCGAGCGTAGAGAGAGCCTCGACGCTGCGATTTTAATCGCTCAGCGGGGACAGCATTAATAATTAAGATAATGAAGAAACGATGGGATATACCGGCGAGGCGAGGAGCGAGGAGCTTCTTTGCGGATGACGGGTACAGAGAGGTTTCCAAGCGAAGAGGCTGGGGTTAGATTAAAGGGAGAGGAATCAGTCGACATGTAGTTTTGAGATACTCGGTTGTTTGATAATAAAAGGCTATTGAGTAGGTTAAAATATATTCTAGTACTTGGGCGTTAGAACCGTGTAAAATATCTTTTGTAAAACTTTATAAAGACAAAAATGGTTGTATAGTACACATTTAAAAGTACCAGTTCATTTTACTCGACTTGTTTTCATTATTTTATTACATGAATTCCGCGTAAAAGCGACGCCAAAAACAAAGCGCAAATTCAACGCGATCACCAGGAGCAGACAGAGGGATTTTCGCGAAAAATTCGAACACCTCCAGCTTTCTAATGCGCTCCTAAGCGCTCGGTATGGAAGTAGTCCTGTGCAGAGAGACGGGAGCCCGAACGTCGTTCCGCGATCCTTTATGTGAAAACGCTGCAAATCACCGCGAGCGCAGGAGAGGCTGCGCATGTACGTATATATACTTGCGCCGCGCTGACGCGCTTGTTTAACCCGTAATTTCGCCTTGGCTTTCGCTCGCTCGTTTTATGAGATAGAGAGAGAGAGAGAGAGAGGGGTGAAAGATGCGTAGGATTACAACGCGGGGAATGCGAGTAAATCACGGTACGAGAAATGGTCGCGGGGACCGCAGCTGCCGCCGCGACTTCTTTCTCCCGCTCGGGAGCCGACGAGACCGCGATTATAACACTGATTTCCGGGCTCTTCTTGCCGAGCTGCCTGTTGCCGGGACGGCGGCGATTAATAATTTCGTTGATTTATCCCGATCGTTCGGGGAGATCGGGTGAAACGGGAAGTTTAGGACTGCCTGAAAAACGGCGCCGAGCAATTATAGGGTTTGTACTTTTTGTGGTAAAACGCTTTGATTCGATTGGGCTGCAGAGGCAATTAAAAGTAATTAAAAGTTATATAGGTAGCAAAGCGGCGATTCCGAGGGAAGTTTATAAAAAGTTATCTCAGGAGCGCAAGTGGAAGTGGAGTGGAATGCGCTTTTGTTCAAGCGAATATGTGGCATGCTTGAATATTCAAGCGTTCCTTCTAAACTTCCGCCACTCGAGAAAAAAGCGGCGTTCGCGCTTCTTACGTAATTCGAAGACGGATACTTGCTAGTCAAAGTGCTGTTCATTACAAATTTAAACTACGTCCCAATTTCCAGAGAAAAATTAGAAAAAAAACTCGCTAAAATTTCCGCCGAATTCTCCACTTCAAAATCTTTCAGGCGGACTCGGCAGATCCACCCGTCACTTTCCCAAAAAAGCTCCCGCGAAATTCTTTGCTCTCTCGACTGCTCGACTCCTCGCATCCCTGGGAACCTCATCGAAAACGAAACCCCGAGACAAACTCGCGGGTCAGAGGTGAAAAGCGACTGCCGGAGACAAAGTCCTCCGTCCCGTTACGCGAGAGAAAGAGAGGCGGAAACGAGAGCTCGAGAGAGAAGGAGAGAGAGAGCGGCGCGTTTTAAGGAAAGTTCCTCGCGCTTTCAGCGAGTTACGGCCGCGTGTACGTGCAAAACGCTAAGAGCTTGTTCCCATACGTCTGCGGAGGGGAGCGGGGAGGCTTCGCGGACGCGGCGCGCGAATGGGAGTTTATGCGCCGCGCAAAAGTGCGTGTTTGTGCGCGCGATCCAGAAATTCGCCGACTGCGTCAAAGGGTTGCTGCTTTTATCGCTGTTTATGTCGTCCGCGCTGCTGTGAGCGGTAACTGCCGGTAATGACCGCTGCTCTCTCAGTAGATAGACTACGAGTTTGGCAAGACAGTGCCAAACTCGTAGATTCATTATTTTTTCAGATTCATTATTTTCAGATTTTGAGTTCTGGCATTATTAACTCGGAAATTGTACAGTATATATACACTTCAAAGTGACAAGTAAACCATTATTTTACGCGCTTCTACAGTGTCTCCAAAATACTTCTCTGCGGTGAGACACCCATTAATTAAAAACCGTTCAACGCCATTCCTACTTTGTTACCTATAATGCATCATCCGAATCGTACTACCGTAGTAATACAATTACAGGAAACTCTGGAACCGCGGCCGGTTTCACGAGTCGCCGAGGGAAAAATCGCTCGTTAACCATATAGAGAAGGTGAGCGGCGGCGCGCGCATGAATTTGCCTCCGCGACGCGATAACCCGCGTTAGATCCTCGAAGTTCGTGGATTCCGGGGCGATCTCTCTCTCTCTCTCTCTCTCTCTCTCTCTCTCGTGGCGACTCGCGAGACTATTACGGATGGAATTTTAACTCGCGTATTTATGAGGGAAAAGGTCACTCGGGTCCTGCCGCGCGGCAAAACTTACCTGAAAACAGATAAAACGAGGAAGATCGGCTTCTGAAAATTTGATCGAGCGGTCTTCCGGGTAAAGTTTTTTTTTGTGGCTAAAGTTCGTTAAAACGGGCTGGCCTCGAGATGAAAAATTTTTTTATCAACGGGTATCGAAAAACTTGAATGGTAATCTAAATGATTAGCGTAGATTGTCACGCCAAATTTAGAAACTAATATTGCTCCGAGTTTCAACTATTATATACTTTAATAAAACGAAAACTCCTGAAGCCCCTTATTAACCCAGTTCCAAAAAGGGGCCTTATCAACTAGCGGGAGCTGCCAGCGATATCCGCGCTCGTTTCACACAGTCGGAAAAGGAGTAGCCGCGCGTAGTTCGTGATGCACTTCGCGCTCGTGGGGCATCGATTTATCATCGGTCCGGAATAATTTCCGACCTGCTGAAACTCTCTCTCTCTCCCTCTCTCCTCTCGGGGACACGACGCCGGCCGATCGGAGGCCGCGCGCGCGCGCTGCATTATTTATTTATGAGGATAACGGCGGTATCGACAATGGGAAGAGAGGCAGCTGCGCGCGTCGGAAAACTCGCCGGTCCGCCGCTCGGCGATATTTATAAAGTCGAGGGAGAGAAAAGAGCGGCTCGTCGGGTTATAGACTCCCAGGCGATGCCCTGGGAATAGATCGCGAAACCCACTTATGAGCCGAGAGAGGACTTATTCCGAGATTCGCCGCGGCGCGGCGGCTTACGGCGGGGATGCAATCGGACTGTGAGAAACGAATTAATAGCCTCGATTAATTTCGACTTGTTATACCCTTTAATTAGAGGCGCTGATTTAAATGTCGCGTGTACTACTGGGCTTGAGGATTAAAAGATTGTCATTTGTGCGTGAATATTGTCTTATCCTTCCTTAAAAAATTGATGGGCTGAAAAGTGAAGTCAGTTTATTCGTGATGTGATTGGCTGATCAGTTTATTCGTGATCTGATTGGCGGAAAAATAGTAACCTCTGAAAAAAAGAAAATAGTCCGCGCGAAGCGCGTTGGATTTCACTAGTAGGGAGTAACGACATATTTCTTATTTTACAAAGGCAACATTGTTTTTCGGCAGAAAATTATTTTTCACGTAACAACGAGCGCATTACACTAAAATGAGTTGGTTGAGAAAAAAAAGAATTGACATTCCACGACGGAAAATCAATGCGACGGCAGCAAGAAAAATGTTAGCCGAGTAATTCCATAAATCGTCGAGCGGGGCGGAAAAGAAGTTTACGGCGCACTGTTTACTTTTCGCAGGAAATCAAGCTCGCGGGTAAAATTTCGCAATTTCGCCGCGCGGCGGTATAATGGAGCAAAAGATATAACTTAAAGCGGCGAGGCAACCAGTGGCAAGTCGACAAAAAACAAGGGGGGCCTCCCTTTGAACCTGTCGCGGAACGGCCGCCCCTCGTCGTTTTCTTCGACTTCCGCCGCTGCAGCAGCGATTCGGCCGCGAGCGAAGCATCGATAGGATGCGCGTAACGCAGAAATCGCTCTTTCCCGGAACGGAATTATACTCTCTCGGCGTGCGCGCGGGGAGGCTTTTTGCAGGCGCCACCCGAACGCGGCGCGGAGATATACACGACCGTCGCGTCCGAGCGGTGATTCGGTGAACGTTGACTGCGCGCCGGGATGCTTCGGAGTATGATTGAGTGGTTTGCCGAGTCGTTAAGGAAGTGGCGTTTTTGATTAAGGAAGTATCGGGCTGTTAAAAAAGGAATCGTCTTTTGAGGAAGGCTTTTAACCCAGGTATACTATTTTATTTCGAATTATTCAAAGTCAAATTTTTTTTTTATAAACGCGCAGCGAGAGACGAATCAATTTTTTTTTACGTAAGCTTCTCATTAAATTGCTTTCGTTTATTAGTTGCAGAAAAGGCATAATAATGATACTATAAATCACGATTATGATCAAACTTTCAGTTTCGCTTAACGGTGATTAATTTATCGCCCAAAGAGTCTAAACCGCCCGATCGAAAAACATCGGTTTAATAACCGCCAGGAGAAATTTTCGCCGCGATAAAAACGCGCTCGCGAGCTATTCCAAAAATGCATCGCCCCCCTCTCTCCCTCCGGAAAAAGGCGCAAAACGATCAGCAAGTGAAAATCGTAAAGTCGCGCTCTCGAGCGCAAGTCGATCGTCGCGCGTGCGCACTGTAAACTCGCGCGGCGGGCCCCGCCGTAAATCACCCTATAACGCGTGGATTTTTTTTGTTCTTTTCCTCGGCCGCGAGAGCACCGCGCGCGTTTATATACACTTTGCAGGCGTAAAAGCGACGGAATAGTTAAATCGCGCGAGCGGCCGACGAGAATAAACGGCAAGTAATTTAAGGCGCAATGAAACGCCCGTCGTTTTTATCCGCGCGACTGAATATGTTCCGCCGCGGCCTGAGAGATCTAATTTTTTTTTTTTTTTCGGGGGGCCCCGATTTTCCGCGGGGAGAATTTTTAGATTCGACGCGGGATCTTAGCGATGATACGTTTCTCTCTCGGCGCGTGTGTAATAAACTCGCAATATCGCGGCGAGAAGTCACGCTTAAGAGCAACGCGCGTCTATTTATAGAGGGACTTTGAGTATCTTTCCGCGTTTTCATCTTTTATGCATTGGTTTTCGCTCGCTGATTTCAGGAATTGAATTTCACTGCTATGAATAATATAAATCGCTTTTAAAGTGAACGTTTTTGTTTTTAATAACTGATAATAATATTTATACGTTTTTTCATTTAATTCACCGACAGTTTACTCGATATTTCGCTATTGTTGCCAAACGCGATTTCCGATACCGACATAGAAAAATGTAAATTCCTACAACTATCGAAAAAGATCCTAATCTACCGAGGTGAAGCCTCATAAATTTTTGCCTGTACCTAATAATTTACCTTGGAATTCAATTAAATTTAACACGGTAATAGAATCTTTTCCATCGAGATCCCGAGAACAGCAGAGAGTAAAGGCCCGTTTAAAACTCATTAATTTAACGTTGGAAATTCATCGTAATCCCACAATACAAAATGGCCAAGGCAGACTATCGCTCCGCCGGATCAAACTCATCTCTCGCGCGCGGCTTTCACTATCTTCGAGAGCGGGGGCCAAAAATCTGGCTCGCCGCAGCTTTCATCTCCTAATACACGAAATCGCGCCGCGCGCAAAAATTTCGAGAGCCTCTCGAAAAATTTCCTTTTTTCGCTTCCCTCCCGCGAGTTGCGCGCGCTTCCCGATTTTCTCTTTCGGAATCAAAGCCCGCTGCATAGCTCGAGCGAGAGAGACTCTCTCGCAGCTGCGTTACATTGTGTTCGCCGGCACTTTCGACTGGCCGCCTAATCGGGACGGGAGTCGCGGAAGAATTTGTCGGGACCGACACGCGAGCGGAGGGTATATAATACCGGAAGTGGCGCACTCGAGCGGTGAGAGAGAGAGCAAAAAGATGGGATGCACTGTATGAGGTGCGTCGTTGTTGCTTCTGCGTCCGATTTTTATATGGAAGGATGCGCTTTTAGTGCTGGCAATAGAGTAATGGGATAAGTGTAATTTTATTTTCTTTGCCTGTTTTTGCCTCCGTATACTTCCTCTAGTTGTTGTTGTTGTTGTTTTTTTTAATAAAAAACTGAAGCAATGATAGAACTTTATTATCGGAAGGTAATGTGTTAATAAAAACAATGATTTATGATTGCGCTTATTATGGAAAAACAATGCACATTTCTGCGATTATTAGAAAATGAAGTGATTATCGCATAAATATACAAATAACTGCTGCATTTAGCACGTACTTTCAATCATTAAATTATTACCATTAATTTGCAATTCAATTCGAGTTTTAACGCTAATAAAACATACTTTAATTGCGAAATGTATATCATTCATGCCTCGCAGGAATGCGGTATCATTCGTTCGACTCTGCTTCTCTATCAGGTGAAATTCCAGTTTGCGGAGAGAGAAAAAAGAAATCAGTTTTAATAAGCGTCCATTAAAAAGAAATAAAGCGTCGTCAAAGGATCCAGTAATATCGGAAAATAAAAGCTCGCGACGGGCATCTCGCGCAGTTAATGCAGAAAAAATGATCCGGCGCCTGCGCAGGTCGCTCGGGAAATTAATAAAGCACGCGAACATGACGAATGACGAAGCGAACGAGGACATTGAAAAATGGCGAGCGGCAGCTAAGACTCGGAGAATTAATGCGAAAGGAAACGAAGCTCTCTCGCGCTCGCGCAAGAGGAGCAGCTGTTGCTGATAGTTCATTGCTTGCTCGCGCCAAGTCGCCGCGGAGAAGAAGAAAAAAAAAAGGGAGGAGGCGACCGAAAGTATCCATTATCGGAGAGCAGCTGTTGCGACCTCGGGAGGGGATGTTAATGTTCCTGCAATCGAGCGTGTGATGTAGATCCGGAGGAGGAACAAAAGAGATTTAGTCGGCCATTTCTCTCCGCGAGCTCGTGAGAAACTGACCGGGGATCGATCTCCCTCCTCTCGCCCCTCCTCCTCCTCCCTCTCGCGATTGAAATTTCAAATTTTATATACCCTCGGCTAATCCGTTAATTCGAGAGCGGAAAAGGATGGACTGCGCGAGATTCTTTTCGCTCTCTCTCTGCAGCCCGTCGAGGGGGAGAATAATTTAGGAGGGCAGACTTGGCTGCCGCCGCGGAGCGGCAGATATAAAATGCGTTTTGATAGCGGCCTGCGCTATACGTATCGATCAATTTTCATTTCAGCGCCGACGGCCGATTTTTGCTCGGCCGGAATAAATCTTCATTTGGAAATGAGCTTCGAGAGATTTCGTTCGCGGGGTAATTGAAGGAAGAGGGTACCGATGATTTATGATTTTTCAGCGCGAACTAGCTTTGGGATTTTTCTGAAATTGATATACCGATATTGATTACAGTTTTGATTTTAAGGGGCATTAATTGACAATCTATATATACTTATATTTGGCTTCTTTGATTAACGTATTTTCCGCATTCGCGTAATAAATGCCGCCCAAAAGATCGGCAGATCGACCGCAGCGAAAAAAGAATTAAACGAAAGCAGCTACCGTCGCCCCCCCTCACAACCGAAATCCAATTTACATAATTCAGAAAAATTATTCCGCGCGGACCACAAAGTATCATTAACGCGTACAAAGAGTCCGCTCTCTCGCTCGGAATTGAATTCATTCGATCCTCTCCCCTCGGCGGGATTCAATCTTAAGCCCGAGCGGCTGGCCGAGAAAAAAGGCCAACTTATCAAAACGCAAAACGGTACTACCACCTGGATTCGTAACGAAGGTGAAAAAAATAAAGGATATCGCAATCATTTTCTCGAGAGAGAGAGAGAGAGAGAGAAAGAGGCACAGCAGCGGGAGGGAGAGAGAGAGGAGCCGATGAAAAGAGCGAACGAGGAGAGGCAGCAGCCTTTTCTCGCCGAACGAGATACAAAAGGAGGATTCGAGAATGCAGAGAAGATTCAGTACAGGTTGCAGCAACAACGGGTGCGCGCGATCCTTTGTATGCAGATCGAAGCCGAGTTTACTGTACGGCCAGCCAAGAATGATGTAGAGAAGGAGGACAGTAACGACCGAACAAGTGATAAGGAGCTTCTCATCTTCGGCTCTGGGCACGCTTGAAAAGTCGTATTGAATATTAATCAGCAGTTCGGAGCGGAATTCGTACCCTTTACTGTTAACTAAACATTTATCAAAATCGAATGACGAATGTTTTTTTTTTTTTTTCGTATTTCAAAGTTTCTTTCGACAAAATGGCAATTTTCAAAGAGCAAGAGGCAAAGAAAATTGATACATAAATCGCGCAAAGAATCCAGCCTATCGCGGGGAGACAAGCGTAGCCCAAACATTCCAGCAAAGCTGCACACAAAAGGTGCACGAGCCGACGAATCTCACGCTACGATATCGCCCACGCCCGCGGAGGGGGAGAGAGCGCATTCGACGCACAAAAGAGCGAATCCTTAAGGGGGGCGCCATCAATTGCGCAATTTGTCCCCGGCGCCTTTTCCGCTTCCTCGTCTCGCGCGGAGAGGCCTATAAATAACGTAAAATTGTGCAAGTACCGCCAGAGCGACGTTTCGCGAATAAGCGCGCGTGACTCAAATGTCGCGCATGCTTTATGCGCTTTTGAGTGGATTTTAACGCTTCACTGCCGGCTTAAACTGCTATTTATACTCCGCGTGAGAGCCCGTCGCTCCCCCCCGGGTTTGTTTTCAAGAGTATTACACCCGCGGAACGTTGCTTCGCGCGCGCGCGCGCCCGTAATTTCTTTGCTGAAACTGCACCTCGGCGGGCGAACGATGCGCGAAACGGAGAGCAAAGCTCGAAACTAGAACGTTGGATGCAGGCTCTCCCCCCTTCGATAATCGCACAAAGAAGGAGAGGAGAAGCGGAGCTCCATCGATCAAGCTAAAGAAGGGCAGAAAATAAGGGGAGGGAGATAAACGAGAGCAAAGGTGAGCCGAGCTTAATGGAGATCGCGTCATTTCGCGGGAGAGCTGCCACTACCTCGCCGAGAGAAAGATCGGCGATTTCGCGCCGCGGCTTGATCGGCAGCTGCGGCGGCGGCGGCGGCGGCGGCGGCCCGATCGATTTCCCGAGACGCCAAGGCCGGGAGGGGGAAAGTCTATCGAACGATCCGATCCGCTCGTTAAGAGCGAGAGGTTCCTTTGAGAAGCTCGGAGATCGCTCCGATCGACGGGACTGTCTCTTTTTTTTTTTTTTTATCGAGTTTGTAAACAATTTTAATGGCTGGCTATTGTTTTTGAAGCGAAGGAGATCGTTCGGAGTTTGGGAAATTTTAGTTTTTGCTCAGAAAATATTTTTTTTCAACCTGTGTTTTTAATTATTTAGCTAAAAAAATCTGACGGAAAAAAGTAAATTCTTTTGGCATTAAAAATATTAAAAATCATATTTGCTAATGACGTTGCATAATGTAAAATTTGATCAATAAAAAAAAGCAATCTATATTAACTTGTCGGAGCATCGAACGAGCAGCGATTAAAATGCAATAAGCCTAATTAAATCCAAAAGAAAAAAAAAGCTAGTCGATTCACGGGAGACCATAAATTTAACGACTAATTAAACCATTCCGGTCCGCGGAAAAAAAAGTTCAAATTTCCACGGCAATAAATTAGCATCCAAGCTGAAATTGACATCATAAAGCGGGCCGCTTTACAGTGGTGAAAGAAAGCGAAATTTTCCCCCTCGAATCCCGCGGAAACGAGAGTAAACCAGGCGAACAATCTCGAGGAAAGTTTGACGGCCACGAGGGCTTATTTATGAGCGGAGCTTGAGAGCGCAGCGACATAAGCCGCCGAGGGAAGAAGAAGAAGAAGGGAAAAAAAAAAAAATTAACAAATTGCATAATGAAGAGTCGTGGCTTGCGGGCTCGAGACGTCCCATTATCTTCGATTACTCCCTCGCGTTTTCTACCGCAATGGAAAGTCGGAGCGGTGGATGCCCCCCCCCCCTCTCCCCCTCTCTTTCCTCCCCCCTCGACTGCATAAGAAGCGCACTTTGCTTCATAAAGCACCACTTTGTTCATATTGCGCGCCGAGCGCCAAAGAGGAGAGAGGACTACAATAGATGCGAGCATCCGATATGTATATGTATATTCGCCCGTGGCCGGGAGAAAAATGCTTTCGATTTTTTTTTTTTTTTTTTCAAATTTATTCCACGAAACGGCCGCGCGAGATTCCTGAGAAAGTTCCGGATCGACGAGGACGCGATATAACCCTTTTCTTTATCGGGGAAAAACTTCCTGGACGTGTTTAGGCTCTTTGGAAAATTGAGCGGAAATACTTGAAAGGTCGGAGCTGGAAATGAGCGCCGAAGAAACAGTTCTTTCATCGAGTACCGCGCCTGAAAAAGAGTATCACAAAAAACGCAGCTCGTTACTCGGTAAACAAGTCGATTCCATTTTAAATTTCCAGAAATTTCTTCTTCGCGACGCCGTTGTTCGACACCAGCCGTTTCGACTACCCTCGAATCTCCTCCCAATCAAATGCCCAAACAGAGCAAGAAGAGCGCAAAAACGTCCCGCAGCCATTTAGCCCACAACAGCTCAGAATCGCGGTGAGCGTCGATCCGTGGATGACGCGAAAATGGATCGCGTATACACGTTTAATAGCCCCGGCAGCGGCGGTCGGACGGGCGGGGGGAGGAGAGGGAGAGATGAGCGTGCAAATTCACAAGCGTAATATGCCGATCCCCCGAAACGATACAGACGTACACGTACACGCGCCTAGGAAGCTGATTACCCATGGCAAACGCTTAGCGGCGGAGCCCGGCTCATTGTACTTGGCTGTTGAACCCCTGAGAGAGCCCGTATCTTGCGGCCGAGGCAGGACAAGGATCTACCGGGTGGCCCAGAACTAGGCGCCTCTCGCACGGAATAATTCCAGATGCTGGTTTCTGTTGTTTTGTTTTTTGAAAATTTTAAAAATTACACGGTCGTTTAATCCGGGGCTCGTTACGTCAATTTGTATTAGCGGTTTAATTTTACGAACCGAGAAATCTATTTAAACCGACGATTAATTCATAAAGAGGGCCATAAAAAGAGGATAAAAACTCTTCCGAGCGAAAACAACGTTAGGATAGACTTTCACTCGACTATTTAGGTTGATATTCCGCAGTTTAGACCCTTTACTCTCTCTTAAACTCCGCGCAGTGACATCACAGAATTAACGACTACCGAACCGTCCCATTTTTCTTCCCACACAGCGAAAGAGCCCCCGGATCCCCCTTCTCCCCGGTAGCCAGAAAACGTTGAATCAAGCTTTCTTCGCCGCCAATGACCCCGACATTGTTTTCGCATTTCACTTCTCGCCGTTGAATTGGCCACTCGAACGGCAATCTCGCGCAAAACGAAACGTCGCGCGAACGGCTCGAGGGGGTCAGCCGGTGAAATTCTAAATTGATACATTCAGCCGCGCGCGGCCTCAACGGCCGCGAAATGAATCATCGGCGATTAATGCGTGGAAGCGCGTCGGGCGCGCGGACACCTCCCGTAAGCCAATTTCCCTCGATATCCGACACTTTCCTCACAATGCCGCGCGGCCGGGGCCTAATTATCGTAAACTCCGGCTACGGGGATTGTAAACAAAGATGGCTATCTCGGCTCTCCGATCTCTCGGCGACTTTGACTCCTACTATACCTCCTCCCCCCCCCCCTTTTTAATTGAAAAGAAACCCGCGGCGTACAACGTCTCGACGATTAAATTCACAAGGAGAGCGATCGCGATCGGCGGATAAACGCGGTGCATCCTCTCCTCTTTATATCCCGTCGCTCGGGGGGCTTTTTTCCTTTTTTTTTTGTTTCTACGAGTCGCGAGGAGAGCGTAATAACGCACAAAAGTGAAAACGCGCCGGAACGGCCGGGGGACTCATTATCATCGTTTTGACGCTGGCGCGGGGGAAGGAATTACTCGAGGAGGAGCCACGGAAACTCGTGACGAGAATCGGATTAAGCTGTACGTGAGGCCAGGTTTTACGGCGGGGTAAAAAGCTGCGCGTGGACGTATTTATTTTCTTCCTGGAAGTGCGCGGAAAAACTCTGGCCGCTTTTTTTCTATGGAGTTACGACGCTGTTCGGAATGAATGCATCGCCGATGTGTTTTTGTACCTAAATTGGGTTTGCGCAAAATCTTGTTTCAGGACGGGTAAGGGAAAGTTAATTATGTTCTATTTTATATTGATCGTTATTTTAATTCTGACTATACTTAAATTCCTTTGTTCTTAATGAAATGTTACAGAAATGAAGTAATAACTCGCATATTCTTTTAATTTTCAGATTTCTTCTAGTATTACGTAACGAAAAGTAAAGCTGAAATAATGGGAATAAAATTCTCGAGCGCAAAGTAAATAATTTAACAGCTCCAAATTGTGTGAAAGTTGCTGAGTAAGTTCCACTAACCGCAGTACTGATTCCACGCAATTGACAGCACGCAGCATTACAGAAATTGACGTACTCCGAAAAATACAGAATTCTCACCTACATTATTAAAATAATAAGCAAAAATAAAAAAATTTCTCCAATGAGTGAACACTTTGAATTCATTCGAAAACAGTGAATCAACATCTACTGAATACAATTTTACATTGGATAAGCCAATTAGCGTTCGCTATAAACTAATTAATGTGCTCTAGATAACTTAATCCAAAAATACTCCAAAAAGGGAGAAAAATCAGGTCGTAAGGAACTTTTGAAAAGTCGCTATATACAAAGGCTTTAATTTGGGACAACTTAACACACTGAAAACATGACCCAATAATCAGAGGTTGGCGCTTGCAAATCAAACTTTATGTATACATTCTTAAGAGCTATACAAACACGCGTCGATGACATCATTTCATGGATTGTTAAAATTTTCCGCGAAAATGTTCGCAATACTCGTATACTCGGGACCAGATTATTCGTTTGCCCGTTCAATTTTAATGCTGAATTTAATTCTTTTGCGAAAATAGGTTTTTATTTTGAATGCAATTCTGGTGATTTTCGGCTTTATTTTTTTGAGTTTACATCGCCAGTGAACTGTAAATCGTTCGCGAATTCATGCATACGATTTAAATAATTAGCAGACTGCTTTTTCGATTCTCCCTTCAAAATTAATATACAACGCAGATTTTTGTTTTCGTTTAAAAATCACATTTCGACTTGTTGCATATCAATCCGCACGAAAACAAGAGTAATGCTCCGTAACTCCGGCGCCGCAACGATAACATTACCATAATACCAATCATTACATCAAATCTTGAACCGAACGCCATCATCAACTACCTCGCTGGATAATTAATAGCCCCCCTCCCAAAAACGCAGCATCTCCGCCGCGAAATTAATCGTTTCGACATCTCTCCCGAAGCCGGGCCGCGAAATTAATATCTCCGAGCTTTAACGGCGATATAACGGTATAATTACTAAATCGCGCGGCGTAAATCAAGGCCGCCGAGCCTTAATAACCCGGCAAAAAAAAAAGAAGGTGCACACCGCAGCAACAATGACGCGGGGCGAGAAATTAAAAGCGATAAATAAAGACGAAAAAGATAACGCCGCCCGAACGAGGATACTCACTTGGTCTGGAAGCCCTCGAATTCCTCCTGCTGCTCACTGATGGATGCCTCGAGGTCCAGGTAAGCCCCGTAATCGCCGTCCTTATAGAGCTGGAGTGCGGTGTCGTCGAGCTGCAACAGAGCAAGCACGCGAAATTACTATAGGTGCAGTCATTAGGGGAAAACGCGCCGGCGTAAACGCGCCTCTCTCTCTCTCTCTCTCTGCCGGCGCCTACACCATCCGGAGAGAGAGAGAGAGAGAGTTTGTACAAGGGCTGAAATTGCGCCGCTTAGGAGGCGGTATTGTTGGACTTGAATTTCGGGATTATTCTGATTAAAGTAACTTCGCTAAGAATTGGGTTATTTGCCATCTTCTTTACGTTACATGCTCGAGGGGTCTAATTAAAATTTTCGGTTGCGTTTCGTTAGAATTGCGCGGGGGGGGGGGTGGAGATTTTACGAAATATAATGCAGCTGCGTCGGTGAATAAGGATGTATACACAGAACGCGCGTAAAATTTTTATCGCTTTGAAATTGTACATTTTTATTTAGTCTTAAAACACTACAATAAACCTCTACCTCGAAAACGTCCTGATTTCCAAGTACTTGTCACTTTAAAAATCCGTTTACGAGAAGCTTTAAGACATTAAGCGTCGTTACAAAAATAAATCGAAAGTATACAATTATAATATCGGTGCCTCGAGTTTCTTCGTGGAAGTGGTCTCTTTACTCGAGAGGCGTGAATCCCATCAGTGATTTATTTTTTTGCAAGGATTCAGACGTCAATTTGATAAAGATTTAATAGCAAAAATCAATAGCGTAATACTTGTTATTCCTTAGAGACACTACAGGACAATTACAACGAGCACTTTGGCTCTAACAAAAACTTTTAAGACCACCTTAAAAACGTAATTCCAAACTTCACAAGTTATTAATTTCGTCCGTTTATCGTAGTCCTCTACAATCATCTTAAAACAAAATTAGATTTCGATCCATTTCCGTCTTTATCCCCTAAATTACAGCGATTCTCATAAAATTCTCCACTATCAATCAAAGCAAAAGCTGCAACAAAAAGAAAAAGAGAGTCCCGCGCTTATTTACCGAAAACCAATCAAGTTTTTATTATTCCGAGAATTCTCGCGCCCGGAGATGATTTGCACTTTAACAGTGTACATAAAAGCGCGGAGAACTATGTCAACCCACGCGAGATACCGCAAGACACTCGCGACACGGCGGATGGAATAAATAACGAAAAAGAACGAGCTACAAAGGGCAGTAAACTTACTAATTCAGCCGATAAAACGCGCGCGTCGCCGTACATAAAACCTCCACGTCCGCGCGTATTTCCGCCGGGGGAAAAAAAAGGAGACGCGGGCTCTCCTCGAGAGCGAGGCGATATATAGGTGCGAGAGACGAATGGAGAGTTAATTGCGTTATTATACGGATGGATTGGCGCTTGGGCTTTTATTATTTATTATAGAGCGGATCGTTCGCGACTTGATGGCTTGTTTACGGCGGGCAAAAAAAAAAGTCGCCCGGGCCGCGTTTGTTCAAAGGAGGTAAATTATCATCCGCGATATCGCGCCCGTTAATGCGCCGTCGAGCAAATCAGCCCCGAGCGACGCGAGGCCGCCCCTTTTTTTCTCGGGGGAGAATTAAACGCGTCCGCCAGATGTTACGACAGTGGGATAAACCATTCGCGTCGATGTACTTTACGCGCGAGAGCGCGAACAGTCCCGCGTCGGTTTTACGGTTCGTGATGAATGCCTTATTGTGTCATTAGGCAATTTGTCGCACTTTGTTTTCCAAGCTTGAGATCGCTTGGAAAGTATAAAAACGCGTCTCGGGAAAAAGTACTTTCGCCAGGGTACAGAAGAGAAAATTTCGAAAATTTCCCGAAAGGGAAAATTCTTGTACTTCTAACACAAGAGCCAACGACTCCGCGAGCGTCGTGTGTGAGTCACTCCGGCATGTATCGGAAAATAAAGCCTAGAACTTGCGCATATCCGGAAAGCTCGAGAAGCGCGGCGGCGGCGGCGACGACGACAACCAGAGAGCGGCTGACCTACATTTCGAAAATCCACGCGGCTTTAAAATAGTTCGACTAGGCGACCGTCGCTTATTATACACGCTTGGCCCCCGCACGTGTGTATACCGCGTACTTTCGGTCCCGCGGCCGAGTTTCGAAGCTCCGCGGATGATCGGGGGCTTTTTCTCCTTTACGACGCTTTCGGGCTGAATGGAGAGGGAGCTTTTCGTGTGATGTTTTATATTTTTTTTATTAGATTTTAGCTTACTTGATGTTGATTTCGAGCGAGCTTCGGAAAAAACAACTTTAAAGGGAGGAGCTTTTTTCGTTTTAAAGGTCTAATTTACCTTTTGTATTCTACTATTTCGTCGCTGAAAAAAGCATCAGTCGTTTCAGTAAATTAAAAGAGCCTTAACACAAATCAAAGGAGAAAAACAGAATTTACGTGTATAAAAACCAATTCATATCCCTTTTCAAAGCCTTACGCACCTCGACCCATTCAATCCAAGCACAAAACAAACATTATCCATCAAAAAAAAAAAAAAAAAGAAAAAAAAAGAAAAAAAAGTCGCCCCGCGGCTCATTAAAACAAATTCATATTCAAATGGCCCCTGGCACGCCTATTTTCATCGGCGTTTCGAAAGCCGAGCTCCTCGGAGCGAAGAAGAATACGAAGCCGCGGCGGTGCATTTTTCCTCTCGGCGCGTATCTCCGGCGCGCGCTGAGTTATCGCGTCGGGTGGTGGGCGAGCGAGAGAGAGAGAGAGAGAGAGAGAGAGAGAGAGAGAACTGCTAACGGGAAGCGGCGCCTGCGCGCGTTTGTCAAAAATAGCGGACGAGCGACCGGTTTCCGGAAAGCAGCAGGCTGCGACGAATGGAGCGCGCGGCGCTGCGTGTGTATTTTTTCCCGGAGACGCGCAGCTGATAAACGAAGCTTGCGGGGGCTTTGGATACTCCCGGCAGGCGGGGAAATAATGTTTCCGCAAAAATTCGACCTGCCGCGCGGGGCAGGTATTTATTACCGGTGATAAAGTCGTTTTCACCGGAGGGGGGATGCAGGGAATCGTAGATTTTGCTTTTAAAAAGAGTGACTTGTTGAGTTTTCCAGACGTACCGAGGGTTAATACTTTAAGAGAGAAACTCGAATGAAAATAAACCTTAATGAACTTTATTAATTAAAATTTTATTTTGGAATAATTTTATTCGTCCAGTATAAAATACGGGTACATAATTATTTTGATAAAAATTCGTTAAAATTTTTGATGGAGTATACAGTATTATTCAACGGCATCGTTAAAAATAAAATTCCTGCGCAACTGTAAAACATTCCGGCAATAATTAAAATAAAAATACCGCGGTTTAACAAACCTTCAATTACTCCGACACTACACGTAACTCACGACGGCCAGAAAATCGCTGATTTAAACAAACTAAAATCCTAACAAAATTCTCAACTGCGCACACTCGACGCCAACGAAACAAAGCGAGACAATTTAACCGATAAAAATTCAGCCTCAGAGTAAACAGCATCCCTTTACTTTCTAACGTATATTCCTTCAGCTCGACCCGCCGCGGCAACTTCCGCGTCTCCCCGGAGATATTCATTAGTCAAGCGGTCCGCCTGCAATTCCGGGCTGAAAATTCAGCGGCGTGTGTACACGCGGCGCGTACACGTGAATTACTCTCTCGCGCTCTGGCAATTGGCCTTTTACCTTTCCCCGTTCCGACTTGTTCCGCGGCTCGCGCCAGACAAAAGAGTGGTACTTTCTACGCACGGACGCCTGAATACCCGAGAGGGAGAGAGAGAGAGGGAAGTGCGACGCGTCGCGCGAAAAATCTCTCGGGCTTTTGAATGGCGACGCAGCGCCGAGCAATTATAAATACGGAGAGGCGGAATTCGAATTGGACGCTTGGAGCGATCTTTGTGCGGATGCAAATGAAAGAGACGCGGGGACTTCTTTTATTCGGGAAGCGTTTTCGTTTTATTGAATGACTTTTGTCTCGCGACGTTTGTTTTGTATTAAGTAGGAGTATTTTGACGGCTTTAAATTGAAGCTTTCGTACGAACAACTTTTCACATTCATTGTCCCAAATTATGCATAAAAATTAACAGCGCACGACTCTCAATAATAAGCGTGTTCTCTCAATAGAAGCATTACCAAACTTTAAAGCACACATTGAACAGAGTCAAAGCACTAATTCACCCGACGATTCGCCCGCAGGCGAGAGAGAGAGCTCTCAAAAGTAAACGTCGCACTACACCGTCGGCAAAAAAGCCGCGAAAATTGTCCCCTCTCGCGCGGCAGCTGCGCGCGCGCGTAATTTGCGAAATCTAAAGATAATGGGCCGATTGTCTGGCGCAATTATTGAAAAATTAGATTTCAGCGGCGCACGTCGGTGTAATCTGCGAGGAGCAGCGTAGAGGAGGGGGCCCGTAATAAATCGCTCGGCGGCAGCGGCCGCTTTCATCGACTCGAATTTCCGACGATTCAACGGGATAATTTCCCTTCTCTCGCGCGGCGCAACTACACGGTTAAATTATATTGTTCGCGCCCCGAGGCAGCAGCACGGCTCCGGGACGAAATTAGCCCGGGCACTTTTATCGGGCGTTAACTAACTGCGCTCGTAATACGGACGGGGGAATGTAAAAAGCCGCCGTTTTCGGGATATTTGGTCGCGCGCTTTTTCGCGACGATTCGAATGGCGTTAAGTAAAGTGCTTGTTTTGCTGGAATTTTATATATCGGAGAGTGTTTAAGCGAGAGGTCGTTAAATTTCGGTTCTCGGCGGCCGCTCTGGGAAAAATATTCTAATGAGGCTGCGAAATTTTGGCTCGCCCCGCGTTTTGTGGTTAATTGATCAAAGAGAAGCGTGAAATACCGCGATTGTTTACGGAGAGGCTCGAATTTTGATTCGCTGTCGTTTTATTTTTATGATTTGAATAAATTTTGTTTTCTGCTGTATGTTTCATTGTTTAACGGCATTAAATTTAATCGAAACAATTACAGTATTTATATAATAAATAAATAACATATTTACGTAAGAATTTTATACCAATTATGGTTACATAGCAGTATCTAAAGAGTAACTTTAATGAATCTTCCGCAAAAACAACGCCGGTAAGTAAATTACAAAATACGGATTTCACAGATTCCAGTGCACATTCCGTCAGCTCAAAGTACCGAGTAAGGATGCCAAACATTAAAAAAAGTGGTGTTCAATCATGAGCATAAATCACTAAAGGAACTCGGTTTATTGCGCAAAATTAAAATAGAATCTCCTCGGAAATCAAACAAAAGACAGTTCGGAATAACTTCCGCCGAGGAGATTTTTGTCCATTAAACATTTTCTCCGAAATTGCAGCTGCCACATAATTCAGAGAACCGCTTCTTACGAGCTCTGAATTAAATTCTATACAATTTACTCGGCGATTGCACTAAATTAAATAAGAACAAAGCACAATCCGGTCATAATGCAGCAATAAATTTTATGTCTTTATTAACATATACATAATATTCCATGCAAATCGGCTTTGTAAACATTGCGCTCCCATGCATAAATTACGCAGATTACATAAATAAATACGTCCAGCCGTAAAATTGCACTAAAATACATAAAACAACCCCCCATCGATCGTTTCAGCCCCTCAAAAACCCCACTGCTTCAAATATCAAATTCAGCAGCTGCCTCGAATCAGTGAAAAAAGAAAAAAAAACAAACAAACCATTTAACCCGCGTCTAATCGCAAAATCCGCGCGATCGACTCCCGCGCGCGCGCCAACGTGCCGCAGCCTCATCGTCGACGAGCGGCGTTTACGAAATATTAGTCGCGTGCCGGCGCGCACGCATTACCGCAGAGCGGCATTTACATAACCGCGATCGCATTCGGGTCGAGGAACGCGACGCGTCGAGAGCGAGAGGAGCGGTCGCCGCCGCCGCCGCCGCACGCTCGACCGGCTTTGTAGGCGAGCGCCGTCTATAATAATACCCGCGCCGAGGAGACGCGCGAGAGTGAGAGAGAGAGAGAGAGAGAGAGCACTTTTCTTCCGAGCTCCCGGGCTTATTGTTCCTCGATAATCCAGGGCCGTCGATTGCTTTCGTTTTTTGGATTGCTAATTTTATAAGCGACTCGGTACGCGGCGCTTTATCGACGAGAATATATGTTGCTTTAAGCATCAAGTAGTAATTGATCATTAATATAATTTATGTATTTACATAATATTGAATAACACGCGTGACGAAATAATGTCTGCAATTCCGCTAACTGGTATAGAAACGTTCTATACCGCTATTACCGATAATTTTCGAGGGATACAAATAATAAATCATTATCCAACCATTAGTCATTTGTATTAAAATCACATCTTTCATCATAACCGACACTGTTTGCATTCTCTCGAATGATTTAGGATCGCGCAGCTCCAACCTGACGTTTTCTGCTTTGTGCGTGCGGCGCACCTCACCCGTTCCTCGACTACTCCGGCTTGCCTCCACGCGCCATCCATCGAAAAAAAAGTGTCCCTCTCCAAAATATTGGCCTTAGCCTCCCTCGATCCAGCAGCGCGGTGTGCTCCCTCGATCGGCTCTCGCTCTCGATATATCTCCTCGGAGCTCCTCGGCGGGAGAAAGTGCACACGTCCGACACACGCGCTTCCTTACCTCCCGCGTGACGTCAGTGTTCTCTCTCTCTGCACGTGCGCGCTGTCTCCCGCGCGTGACCGCCGCCCGGCCGCGAAACGGTTACAATGGCAAGCGCGCGCGCCCGCGTGAGAAAGCCCGGCGGTGGGAGTTATCGCTCTTTTTCCGAGAGCGCGGAGAAACTCTCTCTTGCCGAGTCGAAGCCGGGAGATTTGAATAATTTAGCCGAAGGAGGAGAGCTCGAGAGCGATATGCTCTTTGTTTGCAGGATGTTGAACCCTGCGCACGCACGCACGCGCACCACCGGCAAATATTGTTTAGCTTCGTTTCGGGCTGGCTCGCGCGGGATTTGATTTATTATATTGCCCGATGAGAGAGGAACGCTTAATTAGCGAGGAGATGAGTAATGCGGCTGGTTTTTTTTTTCGAGAGAGAGAGAGAGTACATTGTTTGAGTAAAATGATATAGCTACTAGTTTTGGGTTGTTGAAAAAAATTTGGAGGTATCGGAGAATGATTGCTCAATTAATTCTTTAGGTGTAATTATGCTTCATTAACGCTGGTGTGTTATTAAAAATTATTTTACTATTTTTCGAACCTTCAAATTTGAAAAATCAATTAATATAGAAAATATTTCAATATTAATATTCATAATTTCGCAAATCAACGAAAACGCATTCGTACTCGAAAAGCCAGCCAAAGAAAATCAACAAAAATCCTTCAATTAGCCGTCAGACGTCCTGCCCGTTAAAAATCACCAATATTCCAAAGCAGTCGAAACCCAGCCTAGAAAAAAAAAAGACTTGCATCGCGGAGAGCCGTTTTCACAAAGGAAATTTACTTGTTACGCAGGGATTTCTCTCTCCCGCGCCTTATTGTAGTCGTATAGGATGCGAAAGTAAGAGCCGCGCGCCGAGATGCGTGAATGATTTGTGGGATTATTCGTCCAGATAGACGTTCTTTTGTACGAGAATTTTTTTTTTTACCGGAGCCGCTCTCAGATCAATTGATTGCCCTCTAAGAAACCGGTTCAAGGAACTTTTAATTTGTCTTGCACGATCCGCAGTCCCGTCCTGTTTCTCCGCTCTTGTAATAATGCAGTAGGTGTGCTTTGGACGTAACTATTTCTTTACTTCTGTTTCAGTTTTAGACACTGTTTTTCTAAAAAATATCAAAGCTTACGCGATCTAATTATATTTATTTTATCCAAAATCTGTACGTAAACGTGGAAACTTGTAATCAGAAGAAAAAACATTTTATAGCCGCGGAGTTATTTTAATTACACCTTCAATCAGGCTAATGGCGTTAAAAGTTTGTAAAACTTTCTTTAATAGCTTTTTTCATTTCCCATTAGTAGGCAAATTCATGCACTCAAAAAAGCCCTTTCAAAACAATTAATCAGACGGCTGATTTATTCAACTTCACAGTGTTCATAATTAAAATCGCGCTTCACCTTGATCCGCGGCCCGACCTTCGATTTCGGTCACGCGCATTGCGTTCAATTTAACGCTCGATCTCCAGCTCCATTAAAATCCTAATCTTATTTATCATCGCGACTCGGCCGAACCTCCAAAAAAGCCATCGTTCACCGGCGTCCGTCAGTTTCGTCTCGGGAAGCCCGCCGCCGCCCGGCGTCCGAGAATCAGATCGACATCGGGGCAAAAACAACGGAAAGGAAGAGGTCACTCCGCTTTTTGCCCCGTCGCGCAGAAATCAATAAGCGTTTTCAATTTCGCGCCGGCTGTTTTTTCGCCCCCCGATGAATCTCCGGGATGATTAAATTTAAGGGGGTTAAAGAACGAAGAAGAAGGAAGCCGTAAGCGCTGATCCGCCGAAGAAGTGGGATCTCGTTACGACGCTCGTACGAGGAGTGTGTCCGCAGCGTTTTCGAGTAACCCGAGCACGCGTTTGGGTGAGATTTCGCGTGTGCCAGGTATATGAAGTACGCGATTCGCTTGGAGGGAGTCTGTATATGTTTTTGAGAAAGGCGTCTTAAGCCTTTGCGTAATACGCTAAATTTGATACGGGATCGGATTTTTTTTGGCTTGTCGTGTATTAACTTAATTAAAAGTCTTTAGCAGCTTTAAATGTCTTACTTGCGAGCGTTTTTTTTTTTTATTCTATCGTTAAAAAGGTTTGCAAAGCTGATCGTTCGCGTTTAATTTAATTAGGCTCCGCATTTCAACGTTAAATTGAATTTAATAACACGAGATGGATAATACAATGAGATGTTTGAATTATGATTAAAGAGAAAATGCTTTGATGATTAACGGTATGATTTTAGTCATTGAAATTATTTAATAATTCGAAAAAGTCTAAAATATCTTTGATTTTGAAAAGAAACTTCCACTTCAAACGACGGCGACCAATAAACGTGCAATATCCACAAAGTTTTTTCCTCGAGCAAACAATGCCAATTTTTTCGCTCGCACTCGAAAAACGCAACCGTAAAAACAACTCGAATCGCGCGACAAAACTGCAGGCACTTTCCTCGTCCCCGAACGGCATAAATCTCAAAATACAGATCTCGTTACCGAGGCAGCCGGCAGCGCGCGCCTTCCCTCGAATCCCATGCAGATTTCCAGCTGTTTATATTACATTCAAACAGTTCATCTATCTAGCAGCGCGGCGGCGGCGGCGGCGGCGAAACAAAACCGGAACGAATAGACCGAGAAAGCGAGAGAGATCTCGAGAACTCCGGAGCGTATGTATATTTATGTACACAAGTTTTATCCTCAGGAGGAGGTAACGTCCTCGCAGGTGGCACTTGAACCCTCCTCCCCTGCAAAATAAAAGTCCTCGAAAGTCGCGAGGAAAAAACCGGGCACCGAGAGTAAGATACTCTCCCGGGTCCTTTTGCCTGAAGCAGAATTTCTTAGCCGGGCGAACGAACGTTTTCTTCCCCCTTCCCATTTTACAGGATCCTCGCTCATAAGAAGCCGCGCCGAGGCTGGAGCTAAGGATAAGGAGGGCAAAAAGGAGAGCCATCACCTCGTCTCGAGGGGGTCTCTCTCTCTCTCGCGGCGGTCTTGACTTTTCCCGCTGTCTCTCCGCCCGCGAGGATATACCCGAGGCAGAGAGCCGAGAGAGAAAAGGCAATCTTGCCCGCGGGGAGAGAGAGGCGGGATTGAACAAGTCCCGAAGACTTTTGTGCCCGCGACCGAATCCGAAACAGTGGCTGTGAAATATGATTGTCGGGATGGACGGGGCAAAAGTGTCCTGCCACGGAATACAAATAGAATTCTCGAACGAGTTTCCTTTTTTTTTGTGCTCGTGTAATCTCGAAAGCTTTAGTTTTCGAAAGATATGCAAAAAGTATATAGGAGGTTCGATCGGAAAGTGAAACTCGCTTTTTAATGCAACGGGACAGATATGCAGACGAGGTACAATAAAGCGCGATTATTCATATCTCTCGGCAAAAGGACAAAAGAGAATTCCCAGGAAATGGAAAGAGGAACGTACATCATGAGTACTTAAGGCTTTATCGCGTGAGAGTGGGACTTTTTTAAAAAGGGTCTCGCGCAAAAATGTTTGTATTCATTCCGACAGATGCATCTAGACGATTTCATGCGAGAATGGAGGTAAAAAAAAAACGGAAAAAGCAGTGCAGTGTGTTCCTTTGCTTTTTTTTTCACCTTTTTGATTCTTCTTTTTGGGATTAAGGCACCGAAAAGCAGCGAAATATGGGAGTTGCATTTAAGATAAAGCTTGTGATTACACGTAAAAAGCTCTCTCTTTTAATGGACCGCTGCTTCTTTACATTTCTTTTGACGCGGCGTTACTTTTATATATACCTTTCGAGGGAATTACGCCTTCGCGGAGAAAGTTTTCGAAACTAATTAGACGCAAAAATTTTAATTTTTGTTAAGCAAGCTATAATTAACGATTCGACTCCCCGTAATTGCAGTAATCCGACAAGTCCGAAATCGTGAGTAGCGCTTATTTCGTTCCATGACAAAGCTAAAACCGGCGATGTTCACGGAACTGAGGAAATCATCTTCGAAAACATCGTCGTTCCACTTGTAGTCAAGCGGGCTTCTTTCGCTTGTGGACTTGACCCCATCGTAATTACCGCTCTATTCCGGTCGATGGATCGCACAACTCGACAAATAGCCAGTTTAAAACTAGCGGATCACGTACCGAAATTCGCCGATGACTTCATCGTCGTGAACCGTCAAGTTTGTTGCGCGATGTCATCCACTGTTGACCGATGGATGACATAATGACAGGGGCACCAATAAGCAATAAATCCACCGCAGACGTTACACCGTTCTTAATTGAAGGCGTTAAGTGTTTGCTTTTCTTCGTCAAAGAGTTGATTTAGTGTCGTGAATGAACACATTGTTTTTCTTGCACAAACTTTTAAAAATAGTCCACCTAAAACATTTTGACGTCGATTCCTTATTGAAACAATTAAGCATCGGGCAAAAACTGCGCAGATTTAAATAATCACTTTTTACTTTCAGAAATGTAGTTAATAATCGGTAATTGACACTGGTTAATTCTACATTTACCCACATTTCTTTGTATAAATTGAAATTTATCAGATCAGAGGGAAATCAGCTTCGAAAGGTCGAGAGCCCGCTGCAAAAACAAAGGCGTCAGTACTCCGATTCAGCGATTACATCGCGTCTCACAGGTCGTGTAACTCTGCATTCTAACGCGTTAATTACTCAGGCTCAATCGGGCCGACCAAAGGATATCGGCCGCAAGATAAAATCAGCTCTCTCTCTCTCTCTCCTTCTCTCTCTCTCTCTGCCGAGTTTCGACGCGCAAAGGGACAAAGGGCGTATGTGCGATGCAATCTGCTGCCTCTCGTTACGATTCCGGGGCTGATTGACGCCTGTGAACCGAGGCTTTCTAATCGCGACGACTGCTTCGCTTTTTAAGGGCGTTCACTGACAGTTTTATGAATTTAACTGCGATAACTGCTGGATGTAGGTGACGAGGTCAAGGGCTTTTCGGGTCGGTTTGAGTTGGATTGAGCTGTTATTTTTAATTTTTTTTTAATGGTTTAAAAGAAGATTGGAAACTTGTTAAAAATGTTTTGAGCAAAAGAACTGGTTGTTAGTTCAAAAATAATGTAATAAGTAAATATTAGTATTTTTTGTATTCAATTATTACATAAAATGCCTAAATTTTTAAAATATATTGAAAAAAAAATCTACAAAAGAGATCATTTCGAAGTGATTCTTCAGAAAAGCCTTTCAACAAAATCTAGCCAACTCCGACTAATTTTCGGCCACGAATGCACGCAGGAAACGTAAAAGGAGGCTCGCGCTAATGTATATCTCAGGATCGCAATTACGACGGCCAACTGCGTAAACTTAGAAGCGAATGCGTAGTTCGCGCCGGTGCGCCTGTCCTTCGAAATTAGCGCCTTAAACTCGGGCTTCTTCGAAATTACCGGCGGCGGGAGGGGAAATTGTGAAAGAGGCAGACGAGGCGTAATGACGTAACTCTCGGCCGCACAAAGAAATACGATTAAAACAGTAGAGCGCCGCATCTGATTTGAGCGTCGACTCTCATTAACGCATTTAATTGAAAAGTGGCGCTCGCTTTTCAATGAAAAATACGGCCCGTCGGCGTGCTTAATTTACGAACGCGGAGCACAATTCGACCGAAGCCGCGAGAAAAAGCGACTTATTTTTTAAAAATATTTTCGCGAGGGCCTTAATAACTCGGACCGCGGGGAAGCTATTAACTTACCTAAATATAAAGAGAAAGGGATCCGAGCGGAGAGCGGAGCTTCGCATTGAAGCTAGATAAACAACAGCAGCGAAGTTGTAAGGGGAAAAAGTGGGTTTTAAAATCTCATTACTGGAGAATACCCCCGGAGAATAAAAAGTCCACGCGGTGCAAAACTCGCTTCGCGAAGAAGAAGAAGAAGAAGCCACCCGAAGTCTCGCGCATCCGGTAGTAAAACTGTCTTTGAGAATTTTGTGCTCTAAATTTTTTAGCGCTGCAGTCCTTTTTTTTTTTCTTTCGACAAACATCGAACAGATATATATATATATATATATTTACCTTTGTTTTAGTAAGAAAATATACAACTCGTAAGATTAACTTTATTCGTCGTTCAATCAACATCGACGAATCAGACTTGTTAATGCTCTCGAAAGCAAGTCTCGTATATCTCCGATTCCAGCCGCGTTACCGCAAAAAAAAACACAAACTTTCATCGCGAGAGCTCATCAAATCCTCGCATCTTTAGCACTATTATATGTTAATGATCAGGTTACGCGCGCGCGCAGCCGATCATTCGCCCATCCACCGCACACACTCGTCCGCTCGTTGCGCAACGTTACAACTTTCCCCCGACACCGAAATTATGCGTGTGTGCATCCCCGCGCGAGTCCGCCAAAGAGAGCAAGCCGTTCCAAAAAGGTAAAACTCATCGAATGACACGCGCGCGCACGTCTAATATCCCTCCTCGCAACGCGGAAACGCGCGAACTAATTAGCCGGCTCGTAGGAGAGCGACGCGCTCGCGTATACATAATGCGCCATGGAAATTACTCGCGAGAGCAGTCCGGTTATGAGACAGGAAGGAGTGCGGCGGGAGAGAGAGAGAAAAAAGGGGGATGAGCATCGCGCGGCGCGAGATTAGGTAAACATGGAAATTGACGTTCGGCGCGGAGGGAAAAAGGAGAGCGAGAGGCTCGTAAAGAGGAGAGAGAGAGGGAGCTGCCGTGTCGTTAAAGTTTTCTTTGCGCTTCTGTAAAGGCTATTATCGGCGGGCGTAAGAGAGCGCAATTTTTTTTCACTTTCTATTAGATAATTCTGGATCTCGTTGCGCCGTTACGAAGTGGAGGCTTTTTAGGCTGCGGCAATGTAACTTTATGAAGCTGTGGAACTCGGGATCACCGCCGCTGGATACAGAGGATTCCGAGTTGAAGTTTTATGGGCTGTCAGTTACTCGGGATAAAAAAATTAATTAACTTCTATATAGTTATTAACTGCCGCCTTCATGGTAAGTCAATTAAAAGGAAATATGCACATCGATCTAAAAAAGAATGAAATAGTAACGAGAGACGATGCGCGTAATTTATTTTTTTGAAATACTCGAGCTTGAAGTGGAAGCATAAGTTTGTAGTGACAGCAACAATCTCGATGCGGTAATTAAACGGGATTAGCGAAAGACTCCTTTAAAAATCGCGCATTAATATTAATAAACTACGAGTCTAATCTGAAATAGTTTCGAACCGCCGCTTGCGCAGCGCACATCTAAGACCAGTATTTACCGCTTAATTAATCGAGAAAAGTCCAGTCCCCGAACTCCTAAACCCCTCGAATTTATCTGCCTTCGGAGCGGCCCCAAAAAATCCAACAATCCCAGACGAAAAAAAAAGAGAGCGGGGCCCCGCTTTAATTAGAGGCAAAACTCTCCTAGGCGAATTGCGTTCGCGCACTTTTTGCGGCACCTGCCGCCGCAGCCGCGGCAATATACCCGCGACTACTGGCATTGATAAACGCGCGCCGGCGGAAATCGCGCGCCCGGCGAAGTAAGTTGTACACACATCGCGCGCCGTCGCTTAATTATTCGCGGCTGATTGATCGCGCGGGCCCCGGCGAAGATAGCGATCGATCGCGATTGCCAAACGCGAAAATGGATTACACCGGGAGCGAGAGAGAGCGCCGAGGCTTTTAATTGCCTTTAATTGCGATCGCCGGCGACACGTGATTCGTTAGAACGCGAGAGAGAGAGCGTTGGTGTAGCGGGTTTCGGTATGCAGCGAGCCTCGTGCGCCGCTGCGTTTTGGGTTTCGATTGCGACGGGATTTTTTTGCTCGAGATTAAATCTTCGAGGATCTATAAGCGTTGAAAGAAAATTGAGACGAGCAAGTCCGTGTCATTTCTCGGACTGTCACTTCTCCGAACCTCAGTTCGGCGAAATAATTGCAGTCGTTGCGCAAGCTCGGAAACAGAACAAAATCGACAGCGCGGCTAAAGCTCAGGTCGAGCCCTCTCCCGACAAACAAACGAGCGATTCAATCGCAATGACACGCGCTCATAGAGCTGTTACACAAGCGCGCGTAAGGTTGATGCACCGACGCGTTCGACAGCCTTCCTCTCTTCTCTCTCTTTCTCTCTGTGCGAGCAATGCTCGATGTAGACACTCGATGCGCGCGCGTCATCGGTCTGGCCGAACAACTCTTTGCGACGCGCAGACAGCATTTGCGGGGCTGCCGAAGTTCTATAAAAGTCCTGCACGCAAAGTTTACTACTGGCACACCCGAGCAGCTCGTCGGCCCGTAAGAGCTTGAAAGCTTTTTCGATACAGAGCCGTCGCAAGCGCGGATTTGTCGCCCCCCCCCCTTTTTTTTTGCGAGAGCCGCCGGGCCACCGGCCTGGAATACTGCCGCCGCTCGAAAGCGAGATTTAGGAGCGGCTGCGAGAGAGCCGGTTTTGCACTATGCGCTATTGTTTATCGCCGCGCTCTTTTCGCGCGGAAGATGAATTTTGGAAAAAAACGTTTGCGGAGGGAGAACGAACGGATGATTCGATTTTGTAAAAATGCACCGTTTGCTTTAAAATTAGTAGGTTTCACGTTAGAAAATGATTTGAAAGACATGCCTTAACAGGATGCCCATTAAAAACTCAATGAAAATGTTTGACGTCGGAGGTATAATAGCCTCGAGGCATCGAGTTGAAATTAATTCAAAAACTACCTTTACAACGTTTCACCGTCAGCGAGATAACCGGCAATTTCGCACTATAACCCGTTTAAACTTTACTCTCCGCGGCGCCTTTATGGATCTAGGGGTCGGGGGGGGGGGGGGGGGGGGGGGGGGGGGGGGGGGGGGGGGGGGGGGGGGGGGGGGGGGGGGGGGGG
>JAWWEO010000009.1:18519684-18556178 GCA_035582975.1 Ormyrus labotus | reverse complement strand
TTCTATTAAATGCTTAATTCATGTAAAAAAAAAACGTTTCATGCTAGGAAATTATATTCTAAAAAGGTTAGCTCGTTCTACCTAATCTTATTTTCTGCTACCTATTTCCTAGGTAAGAAATGTTTTCTATTTCTACCACGGACATCTCGAAGATTTTAAGTAAACGCGTTATCTTTTCCAATACATTCAACGTTATTTCAAAACTTTTAAAATCCCAATAAAGTGTAGAAAATCGTCGAAACGATCGTCATTAAATTCAAGTACAGTTTTCAGCGCCCTCCTCGCCCGGCAATTATCACGAACAAACAAATTGCCGGCGCAAAACAATTACCGAAATTTTTGCGGATCCGAACGAGGTTAGCCAATAACTCGAGAGTCAGTCTCTCTCGGCGCGGGGCCGACACCGTTGCATATACGCGATTCGCGCGCGAAGAAGAGCCCCGAGCGATAAGATGCTCTCCCCCCCCTCCTCCACCTCTGGCCGTTCATTCATCCTCGCGTGCCGCGCTCGCATGCATTCCCGCGACCTCGAATGCGACTCCCCCGCAATAATTCCGAGTGCGAACTTTAACGAGCGCTTCCTTTTTCTATATAGGCCCCCGGGGAATGTCGGGGAATTTCGGGCTTTTTGGGATGCGGCGTCTGCGGCCTTTTTAGGTTTGGTTGTATCTGGTTTGGTCTAGATCGGCGTGCAAAATTTTTGGTGTTATTTAAATTGCGTTATCGCGAGTTAGCGAAAACAATTGAGACTTAAGCTGATCGAGTATAAGCGTACGACTTGAGCGTTATCGCAACCGCAGTATCGGTTTATAACGTTTGAGGACAATTTATTATACTTTATAATCTTTGAAGCTTGTTGTCAATTTATAGTTCAATGTCAGATTTTTGCTGCAACTTACGTAAGGTTTCGGAATAAGTGCGCATCGAAAGTAGGTTAAACAATTTATATAGCAACAGTGCGGATGTTAAAAATGCTGCAATCAATAGGATTTAAATTATGTAAATTCAGTCGTTCAATATCGAGATAATATAGCGAACAAAGTTTCTACCAAGTTTTTACCGAGGAACACAATGTGTACTACGTTGAATATTTTGACAGTAATTAAAGCAGGAATATTATGTATCAAATTTGAATAATTGCAATGTAAATTAGCGGAATCTGCGGGCATTGCAACTATCTAAGCGCAAAAAGACTATTCATGAATCTCGAGTTTCTTTGCGGGTTTCTCTAATACCTGGTTTTAGTATCTAAGTGATGTCATGACTTGTAAGGGTCTTTAAAGGTTGCATAAAGCAGATTTAGATTATTTAGAATTAGACTGGAATACAACTCGTTTGTAAATATACGTAAACACGTACATTATTTTATTTGATCAGTTTCATTTAATATATAGCTTTGTGCAAGTTCATAATCCGATTACGCGGATTTAAGTACGGTTTTTTAATATGTAGATCATTTTACTTTGCTATAATAATCAGACAGATGTTGCTATTTTTTTGTAATGGCTACCAATCAACGTCGGCGATCGCTAATTTTATAATTAATGAAAAGAGGTTGCATTGAGCAACAAAAGGCTTCGTTTCAGCTCTTCCCACATACTTTTTAATTCCACAGACTTGAAATTATGCGGCTGCTTATAATCTTCATTATAAATTAATTGATACCATCCGATTCGATTATCTTCCACAAAGACTAATTAAAAATCTAAAAACCTAAACTCGAACGACCTTTAAAAGTAGAAAAAAAACTTTTCACTTGGACAATTTAGCCTTCTCGCCGCCTAAATTCAATCGCAAACAAAACCGAATAAACCATCATCCAGCGCGGAACATCGCAGCCAAAAGCCATCAGGCGGTCAAGAAAGATGGAGGAGGAAAACAAACAGCCGCCGTACGCACACCGCTAACTTAATTACCAAATCCCGGCGACTGCTGTTGACGCTCGATCGACGGAGCGAGGGAGAGAGAGAGAGAGAGAGGACAGAAGGGAACAAGGCCGGTAAATCGCGAAACAGCAGGTACCTATATCACCGACTTTGTCAGGAAAGTCAGAGCAAAGCTCGCTCGAGTTTATTATCTGTTTTACTGCAGTGCGCGCGCGAGCGGCTCCGTACCTCCCCCTCCTCCTCCACGGCGGCGGCTTCGTTTATTGCGCGCGACCCTGAAGCCCTCTCTACTCGGCCGGCCGCTCGCCTCGCGCTTTGTTTCTGTCTGGGAGAGAACCGCGGGCTTCTATATAGCCAGCGTGTGCAGCCTGCTGCTGGCAACGTGACTCTCTTTTAAGGATGCGCCGGTGAAAGTGTCATCCGACCGCTCAAACTTGGCTTTTTGTCCCCTAGCCAGGAATGTAGCTTAATGAAATGTTGCTTTTTGCGGCCGCGGAGCGCTTCAGGAATGTCGGGGAAAATGTTTTTGTTAGGCGTAAGAGGGCTTAAATGAATCTCGAGTGAATCTCGGTTAAAGTCTTCTATAAACTGTTTGGAATTCTTTTCGAGTACCCAGTCGTTTTTGTATCTTTGTACGTTTTACGAAAGCGCGAATTTAAATTAACGCTTTGATGACAAAATTGACGCGACTAACTTGTACAAATGTTTACAAACTATTACTCGAGGCAAAGAAATATTTACTTTATCGGACAGCAAATACAAATCTCTCTCGAAGTACACGTTGCTGCCTTTATTTTACTACATTGTCAACTTCCACTTATTATTTCCCTTTGTTCCACCGCATTATCAGCAATAAAATTCACCTCTTAAGTCCTTCAGTCGGAAAAGCCGACTTACTCATCTCCTCCTTTGTCTACAAAAAAAAAAAAAAAATCGCCACGATTGAACCACCGAGTCAGACAAAAAAAATCAATTTTAAACGAGATTACGCAGAAGAACATTTCGCCTGATGTCGTAGAAGACAGCAAAGGAGCTTTCGAAAGACTCACCTCACGTTCACGCTTGCCCGATTGGTCTCCTCGTCGTTGTCCTCGTCGAACGGAAAAGACGAGGACGCCGGAGGAGGTATATAAAATAAAGGGGGAGAAAAAAGGGCCGAAGGAGGAAAGCACGACGACTATACGAGGCAGTCGAGAGGGGGGGGGGTGACACTCTTTCTCTCTCGATCGTATACAGCGAAGAATGCACGAGACATGCAGTCGCGCGACGCCGTAAACGTCGCCGGAGTACATATAACCGACGAGGTGCGAAAAACGGGAAAGTCGATCTCCGCGCGGCCGGGAGGAGATACCTTTTTATTATTCGGAGAGGACGCAGAATTTTCGGAATTTCCAGTCCGAGGGATTTCAAATTGCTTCGGGGGAAACGGCCGGTGAAAGCTAATTAAGCTGGCGTGGAAAGCTGGCTTATAAACGGTCTCGACATACCTGTCTGATTCTACTGAATGTAGACGTTTGCACTTCCCTCATTTTTCGAGCGACGCGAAAACACAACAACGCTGCGCGCGGAGAACTGTTTTGTGTGCGGCGTTGTACGCTTTCTTCGCTTTTCCGAGAAGGACTTCAATCGGACAATAAATTTCCGAAACGAACGCTTAATTGAGAAAGACAAACGCACGCTCCGCGCCGGTATAAGAAAAAAGAAAAATAAATAAAAGCATCGGGCCGGTTGCATCGAGCACGAAGCTCTTATCTAAGAATAATAACAATGAATTACGGCGATTTCGTCACGACGACGCCGCGGCAACAATATAACGAGCGCACTTGGCCGAACAAAGGAAACGCCGAATAAATCGGCAAAAAGACCTCACGCCGATGAAAGAGCATAGACTCGGCTCGGAAACAAAGAGCGCAACAGAGAGAGAGAGAGAGAGAGAGAGAGAGAGAGAGAGATTAGTGGACGATGAAAGGAACAAAGCCATTATACAGCCTGGTCGCGTCAATCGCTTATACGCGCATTAAGGCCGGTACAATGCGAGAGAGCTGCTATATACGAAAACCGAGAGGATCGGGCGACGATTGTGTCCCTGGCTCCCTCCCCCTCTTTTTTTTTTACTTCCCTTATGGGTCAGTCGCGCTCGCCTATCGGCCAATTAGCAGAAATGAGATCGGAGGCACAGATTAACGAGCCGCCGCTGCCTCTTCTTCTTCTCCTTCGCCGCGCGCGGCCTTTTTCTTCGTCTCTCGCCGCCGCCGCCGCCGCGGCTTTTCACCGCGCGATCCGCTTCTTGCGCCGCGCGGCGGAGACCCCTGATGCGCGCGCTCGCGCCGAACGACGTTAAAGGATGCTGCTTGGCGGTACAGTCGCCGAGGCCAAGCTGCGTTTGTGGAACGGATATTTAGGATAGTAATGCCACGCGCGTCGATAAATATACTGGTTCGGGGAGGGCTGGGAAGGTGACACAGTGGAAGCTGATGATAAAACTTTTCTTTCGCGTTCGAGTTTGTGAAATGGTCCTTGGTAATGGCTTAATTAATAATTGCAGCTCTTTGCAGCACTTCGAGTAATAGTCGGAGACAATAAATACGCTTGGAAAAAGGAAATGAAAAAAGTCTTTTTATCGCGGTGCGCCCGCTAAATAACAGATTTCCGCAAGATTTAGACGAGATTTCTGCAGAATAAGAGGCGTTAATTGAATTAGATTTATATTTAGATTGCCGGCGGTTGCATAAGCCGACGTATGTTTAAACAACGATACCGTCTCACCTTGACGCGAGAATTGCCTCTTCTCTCTTTTATCAACGAAATCAAAGACGCGTGAAATTTTAACAAGCGCGTCATATCTCGCCGATAACACACCTGACGAACGGCCCATTGTAAAACGAAGCAGATCCCCTCCTCGTCTCCTCTTCTAGGAAAGCGTAAATACGTCGAAAAGCGCGAGAAGAAGAAAAAAAAACGGATCTGACACCAACGTGAGAACGAGAGGCGAGGAGCCAGCCGGGACTGTACGTCCCGTCGGGCGCGCGTTCATAGGTGGCGCACGGAGCCGATCGTTTAGCGAGCGAACAGGTTACAACGTGCGTATATATATACAGTATAAGCGCTGCCGCGGCCCAACAGGAGGAACAAGAAAATGGTACACGCACTACTTCTCTCTCTCTCTCTCTCTCCCTCGGACACGACGCGAATGGAGAACTTGGCGAAATCAGATTAAAAAGGGGAGAGAGTGAGGACGAAAAGGAAGAGAGCGAGGCGGTGTGCGTAAGCCTCTCCATGAATGAAAGACGAAGCAGCGAAATACCTGTTGGGGAAAAGCGCCGAGAGCTGCTATTTTGTCGATAATTAGGGAGAATTTTCATTCTCCTCTCTGCGCGCTGGGAGGATGCTTTTTAAACGATTGCGCGCGCGTAATAAAACGCATTTTTGTACGTAAACGTTTGAACTCTTATATGTACAAACAGGAATTTGATATCATCTTTTCTAGAAGAAAACTGACTCATTCGCCCAGACGAATGTTTATTTATTGAAATATTAACGAAAGTCATAAATTTTTCCTAGATTGTTCAGCTTTATGAATTACATCCGCCGACTGCCTCGACACGTAACAATTATATCACAGCGGAGAGAGACAGAGAGAGAAAAAGTAAACCTTTTGAATCTAGCCGTAATAGCTCTCCTTATTGTTTTATTGCAAATTTTCTGCACGCCACGGCACCAAGATCGCGTTGTCGTTTCTCAGTCGAAAGAAGAGCATTTTCGCACGTCACGTCCGCTGAGAAATTCAAAGAATCGCGCCTTTTATTATATATTCAACTGAAAACTAATAAGCGCGCAAAAAAAAGCCGGCGTGCATGTAATATTAAAAGTGAATAAAGAGGCGCAGCCAGGCCGCTTTGTTCGAAGCAGCGCAGGGCCGTGGAAGTTCATCCGCTGAATCTCAAGAAGAAGTAAATGGAAACGCACAGATCAAGTTTGTAATTGAAGCAAGCAATCAGGAAACTCAAGGCGCAATCTTATAAAGCTCGAAGTTTCTTCTTGGCTTCCCACTTCATTAAGGAACTATCACCGGTACCGATACTCACTTCATTAACGAACAACTCTTCGCGACGATCCCTAAAATCCGCTAAAAAAGAATCGCATCCGATAACGAAAAAGCGCTAATTAACAGAGAACTCGAAGTAAGAAAACAAAAAAAAGAGGCGCGTTCGTTAATGCCACGAGATTCGCTCTCTTAGGCTACAATAATTATCGGGAGAAGATACCCGCGACGAGGAGGTGGCGAATTAATTAAGCCATTAGAAAGTAAAAAAGCGCGCTCGCGCATGCGCTGCTCGCCGCGGCACGTAACACGATGCGCACGCAGACTCTCTCTCTCTCTCTCTCTCTCTCTACGTCATCTAATACCCTCCTGGCGATAATAAAATAACGCGTGTCCGCCGCGAGGGAGATAATTTGTTTCGCGGCCGCTGATTGCGCGCCGAGCGCACTGAATAAACATTTAGCAAAACTAATTGAGAAACTCTCGGTGCGGCTCTTTTTTCTTTCCCTTTTTTTTTCTTTGTTTCTCGGCCTGGAGAACGCGCCATAAATCTAGGAAACGATACGAGGATCGAGAGGAGAGAAGCCCGCGCCTTTTATTTCGAGAATCGAGCGCCCAGAGCCGCGCCGGAACTCGATACCGGGATGCTAATAGAAGGTTAATGATGTTTTATGACGTTTGGGATTAGTCGTTTTTTCGGGTCGCCGTTGGACGAACATTCATGCGCTCCGAGCCGATCGCGATTGTAATTAGATTTGTTTGAGTAAAAAGTTACGGCGTTGATAGAAGTCTGTGTACATAGTTTACGTTAATTAGACAATAAATTTATGACTTCTGACTCGTAATTACGAGCGGATTATTGTAGATAATCAAAGGTAGGCTTTCTTTTATTTTATAGTTTAATAAAAAGGAAAGTTATCATAATTGCCGAGAATTTATTTGAAAATCGCGTAATTGATCATCGTCTGCTGATTTATCGACGTAAAGGTTTTTAATTCCACTCCCAACTCCGAGCTTATTAATCTTCCAAAACACGCGATATCATTATATTGAACAATCATTTTGAACAATTTCCAACAACCAAAAAATATATATCAATAAAATATATTATTTTTTCGTCGTCCAGCCAGCCTCCCGAAAATCCCGAAAATACACGATCTCCCGACAATATACGCCAAGAGCAAAATAATCCGCCAGCTAAATAAGCTCCCGCAGAATCTAGGCAAAAAAGAGAGTACCCGCCTCGATTTTTCGCGTTTCCCGCTCTCTCGGCTCTCTCTCTCCTCTCCTTCCGTCCGGTTCTCCAATCGTAACTGTAGCAAATTCCTGGTCGCCGCGGCCGCTCGTCTGGAAGGCTCTCTCTCTCTCGTCGCGTGGGCGCGCAGACGACTTCGCTCTCGGCTCTACAGGTATATACACGCTTATCTCCGGGCGGCGTGTCCCACATTGGCCCGTCGATACGTATATATATAACGAAGGCTCTTGTTCGAGAGCCCGGTCCCATTGTATTGATTAATAAACGAGCCGGTCGTTAGGGGGAGGGGGGGAGGCTTCTCCAACAGGTGAACGGAGATGAAAAATTTTTCGGATCCGCGCTCGGGGCAGACGGATCGCGGCCGATGTGATTTATATGCTGGCGGCCCGGCTGCGTTTGTTACACTGTCGTCGACGACGTGTTTCGTTCGCGTCGCCGAGTGGACGAGGCTGCTGCTCTCTTTATCTCTGGGTAATTGTATTTTAATTTGATTTAGGCTTTTAGCTAACTTGACAAGTTATGGAATAATAAAGTGAGTGATGTCGAAATTATACGGAGAACAGGTAGATCGGAAACTCGCTTCGGGTCATTATTCACCATTATCAGTATATCATGCTACGGTCTAAGCTTACATTGTCTTCGGTATCGACGCTCGAATTTAAAATCGTGCGTTTCAATCAAATTTTAATAGATTTATCTAAACGCTACAAATCATTCGCTTTGACCTTCGTTTGGAAACGTAAACATTAATAATTGAGCTTGTTCTAAGATATTTTTTTAAATTGACATTTAATTTTGTATGTTGTAAGAGCTGACCTAACAAATTATACCAAAAGCAACCGTTACAACAAGCTAAAAAGCACTCACATTTCTTACTGAAACGCCTTGAGAATCACAACAATGAACACATCAAGCTAATTTTTACCGTATCCTTCTCATCTCTATCTGTCAAAACCCACTTTGCATCAAAAGTACCAAAAAAAAAACAATTTATACCCGACGATTCCGCGCGAATCCATTCGCCGAGCAAAAGCTCAACTGCGTCTTCTAATTTCCCGTAACCTAGCCGGTAAATAATAACACTCGAGCCCGTTAAGCTGCCTCGCGACGACTTAATTACTCGGCGCAGTTTCTCGCTATATATGCGCGAGAGTGCGCGCGACAAGCGTCCGGGGCCGCGTGAGAAAAGAGCGACGAATTAAGAGGCAAAAGAAACCCGCGCCGCAAAAGGAGGAGCGAGCGAGCGACTTCCAAGCCGAGAGAGAGAACGAACCCAAGGCGGAGGGAAAGGTAAAACGAGAACGAGATAAGCGCGAGAGGAGCCACCATTAATTATATCCGCTTCTAACGTAACCGAAAATTGAAACCCCGGGCTGCTTCTTGAATTTCATGCCAATCCCCGGCCACGTTTGTTTCTCCCCCCCACTCCCGCCTCTTTTCTCGTCGTTTTTCTCGTGCCTAAATTTCGCGTACGCGAATATCGGGGTCACTAAATTGCCGGCTAATTCCAGAGACGAACGAGGAGCTGCGAAAGAGGAGGAGGGGGACGAGAAGAGCACCGAAATGAAACGAGATGAAAGGGAGATGCAGATATCGTAGGAACACGAGAACACTCGTGTACGAAGTGGAGAGGCGCGCGTTTTGTCCGAAAAGAAAAAGAGGCGAAAATTTACCGTTATACGAAAGCAGCAGTTTAAAGTAAAGTGAATTTGAAATATTTATTTGCTCGGAACGAAGTTTAAAGTTTTCAGTAGCAGAGCGTAACTTTATTATGGAAATGCGAAATTCAAGTAGTACGAATTTGAAGGTAAACGAAGAATTTCAAGAAAATTAGATTTGGATCATAAACAGCTAAAGCATGCAGACCCGGTTCGGCTTGTCGAAATGCACTTCCTCTGCAAATATTGGATCGAAATTCATTAAAATACTTAATTATACGCCTAAAAATTTATGAATTATTAAACGCTCGACCAACGAGCCGTAAAAACGGCAATAAAAATCGGCTTTCTCGCGGAAAGCATAAAATCCAGCTTATAATTCCGGCCGCTCGAGTAAACGCGGCGATGATAATTAAATTTCACGTCTGAAAAACTCCATTTTCACCGAAAAATCATCGAAATCGCCCGAAACTCCCGTTGATCAAAGCTCGTCTTCGATCTTCCCCCCCACCCCGCGGGGAAAAAAGAACAGCCGCGGCGCACATTCGTTTTCGCGCATCGGCAACCTCGAATACCGTCGGCAATTAAGCCATCAAACCCAGCGGAGTAAATCATTCACAGACGGCGGCGCCTGCAACAATACAGCAATTACTCCTCCACTGCGGAGGGGGGTGGAGGAAAATTCGAAACGCGCCGCGCGCGACTCGAGAGGATGGCCTGCGGATTCCGCGGGAGAAAAGCGGCCGTCAGCTGAAAACTACTGAAATTGCAGGCGTCGAAGAGCGCCGAAGATGGATGAGAGGACTCGGCGAATAGTTAACAAAAGCTCCGAGCATCTGTTGCGCCGCCGCCGTCGCCGCCGCCGCGAGAGGCGCGCTTAATTCGCGCAACAGTTGATTTTGACCGATGCGAGCCCGGCATTCCGATCTCCTCTCGCGACGCCGCGACGAAGATTTATCGCCGCGGTAGGTGATAGGCTTGTTTTCTCGCTGCGGCGCTGAGCGAGCAATGCCAAAGCGCCCGATGGAAAGTCGCGCCGAGGTTGCCCTGTGGTTCTCGCGCGCGCGCGCGCGGAGATTCTTTGGGAACGGGCCGCCTCTTTTTTTCGGATTCCTGCGGTGGCTTTTGAAATCGGCTGCTGAACGCCGAGAAAATTCGCCGTAGGATCGGAAAAGTGGCTTTGCTCTCAAGGTTTCGGTTTGTATTGGTTGTGCATCTTTGTGGAAGACGGAGAACGTTTCTCGGATGAGCTTTGTTATTTTTTAAGAACTCTGAATGATCTCGATTAGAATTAACTTACGCTTTTTCTGAAGATATGGATGAGCAATAAATTTAGTAACTCACCTGCAACAAAAAAAGAAAACACTTGTTATTAGATTATGATTTAGCGTTCGGAATAAAAATAGAAATTTAATTATTAGAATACCAGGCATTCCTGATTAAAACCTCGCAGCTTCGTACGAGCCATAAAAAAAACTACAAAAAGGTGAATACACTCGAAACGTTTCTATCATTTCATCCTCGAAAGAATCCGCAGCGGCTATTTACAGCCGCGTAAATACTTTGTAATTACCGCCATAAATTAGTGTCTCGCTAAAAAGCAACAAGTCATTAAAATCATAAATCCCTCCCAAAAAAAAGAAAAAAAAAAAAAAATATCGCCTCGCCAAAAAGGCGAAATATGCAAATCGCCTCTCTTTTAACGGCTCGGATGTCAACGCCGCCCGGCGCGCTCCGTTCGGACGGAAACGTTAAAATCTCTATCGACTTTTACGGCGCGTAATCTCCCATGCATACGTAAAACCGGCCGAATTTACGCGCTCGATTTCACGAGGCGGCGCGGCGCGTCTCCTCGGATCGGAATCAATAAATAAATTCCGAAGGTCAGCTCCGAAGGCGCGAGAAAGCAGCGAGTCCGCGGCGGCGGGTCTGCATTGTCATCGGCTGCTTATTATCGGCACGTGCAATTGCGCGCCGCTCGGGAGAGAGAGAACGAGTTTTATTATCATCGCCGCGGCCCTCCTCCGGCGAGAGAGGAGGTCTAGAATAGTCTTTGTTCTGGTTCGAGTCCGAGTTTGTCGCGAGTTGCTGCCTCTCCGTTCTGGGTCAGAGGAAAGTGTTGAGTTACCGATGCCGGGCCGGATAGTGTTAATGGTCGGCGAGTGAAATTTTCATCGGGGGGGGGCAGCGGATATAGGACTTTCTGCGAATGACTCTGGAGAGTCATTTTGACCGCGCTCTCGATGGATATTATAAATCGCGCTGCTAATGAGATTAGGAGGGAGTGGAATTGCATTCGATTCGTATATACTGTTATTCACTTTCTTATAGAAAAGTCAAATCTAATTAAATGTATTGTAATGAAAGTTTGTCAGAAAACATGCCACCTCCGTATCCGCAGCGCCGTAAGTCCAAAATTCAAGGTCCAGAAATTTACGAATGCCTTTCAGTAATTGGCTCGGCCAAAAACAGAAGCCCGAGAGTAATAATTCTAGATCCATCCAAGCACGAAATACACCGCATCTCCAGCTGCCTCCTCGAAAGAAAGCGCTCGAAAAAAAAAAAAAAAAAAAAAAAACACCGAACGCTCATCAACGCGGCAGCCTCTTACACCGAAACGCGAAGCGTAACCGGGACTTCAAAGGGTCGAAATGAATCCGGAGAAGTTCATTTCCTGCGTCGCGCCGCCGCTCGGGAGAGCAATAATAATCGCGGTCGGCCCGCGCGCAATTTCGTCCCTTCCCATGGCCGCTTGACCGAGTGACCTTCGCAGCGGCGACGGCCCAGTCCCCTCCCCCGCGCGGAACAATGCGCGCAAAGAGACGCGGCGCGCCGCGTGCGTCGGAGTCTGGCGAAAACAAAGGGCCCGCGAGGAGCACACGACCGAGGGGGACAAGCTCGATTTATATTGCTCCCGACGCCCGAGTATTGATGTTCGGCTCCGCTGAAAATATAATAGATACGGCCTCTCTGCCGCTCGGGCATTTCGGGGGCGAGACAATTGCGAGCGACAGTTTTGCCACTCGACGATCGGCCGGAGCGACGAAAGGAGCGATCGGAGATGAGTTATTGGGAGTGTCTGGAGGGGAGTGTTTTTTTGAGTATTTTGGAGTGGTAATTTTGAACGTATTTTTATTCAAATTTTATGAAAATTGGAATTTTCCGCAATTTCGAGGCAAAGTCGAATTCGCAATTAAAGTTCCGCTTTTAGAGGCGTTAATTGCGCTCTTAATTTGAATCTGCATCGAGATGGGATGGACTTCTGACTCCTGGAACTTCTCAAAATAGAGGACCGTCTTCTAAAAATATTCAGCCTTGAATTCAAACGGTATTTCAATTTCACAAAGTTTCATTCCTCATAGTAATTAAAGCTCAAACGCCGACGAATTATTCCAATTTAATCGAAAATACTCCAAAAAAGTTTGAACCCTCGCATTTTTCAAAGTTCCACCCAACCCACGAGACTCCGTTAGCGACTTTACCAGCCGTCGTAAATTTCAATTACAACGGCCAATCAACGAGAGCATTTACCCCGGAAAATAAAAACTCCCCGTAAACATTGGCAGTCGCCCGAAACCCACCGGTCGCTTTACGTAACGCTCCCGATCTCCCGCCAGCCCGCGCGGACATTGTTAAACCTCCTCCCGGCTCCTTAATTCCCCGCAATTGATTTCTAAATCGGCGTCGATCGGGCAGAGAGAGAGCCCCGTATAATACGTAAACATTTGTCTCGCTTCAGCCGCGATATATATAATAACGCGCGGAAAGTATATAGGAGGGGGAGGAGAGGCAGAGAGTTTAGAACGTAGCGGGCCGCTAACTGAAAAGCCTTGTAGGAACGTCACGTTTTTCCCCGGTGATGAATGCCGGGCTGCCTTTTGTTTTACGATTATAAGTTGTTTATAATGCAGAGAGAGAGCCGGCAGAGACGCCGCGGGGCGCGCTTTTCACTTTTATGGGGAGCGCGCCGAGCGGTTATATTGGCTCCCGTGGACCAATTTTACCCGGAGGTATGTGTACATAAAGGAGAGTATGATTTCGCTTGATTTAAGCTTGCGGAAGAGATGGGTTTTGGTATTAGCTAATTTTCGAGGAAACGTATTTTATGCGCCCTCGGCGTAATTCTTTGTTTTTGAAGGATGGGAGGTAAATTATGAATAGGCCAATAAAACATTGCCCCAAGGTTGTCTATTATTTCAGGAGTTTTTTAATATGCAAATATTAGACCGGAGTTCGGATAATAATTTAAGCTTCTTCGCGGTTTCCGGACTGGAGAAAATTCTCGACCCAGACTATACGACTTTAATAACATAATAACTCCTTTACTTTAACTAAAAATAATGGAAAAGTAAAATAAAATCCAAATTCAAATGCTGCATTACTCATCGTTATTCCATTTATCAGCATTACAGGACATTTTCAACACTAATTTTAAGCAGATTATATTAAAAACTTGTCCATTGTGAAGCGCGAACCTCTCGAAAGAAGCTCCGCTCATTTATTTATAAGCCATACAAACACTTATCACAATATTTCATCAACCGCGGCGAAATCTATTCCCGGTAACACTTTGCCGATGCGTCATCGGCGCATAATCCCTGCATAAACAGGGGCTTAAATATTATTCCCCCTTTAACCGAACGCCGCTCCGAACCGCCAAAAATACCGAAGCGGCTAATCTCTCTCCTCTCCGAATAATCAGTTCCGTAAAAGTGTAACTAAGCCGAGAGCCCCCGGAGAAGAGAAGCGATAACCGGGCGATTTTAAACCTCCATATCACGCGCCGCACGGTGCAAAAGGAGAAAAATACTCGGCCTCTCTCCCGAATGCAAAGCCACCACTGTATATCGATGGAAGAGAGAGCAGAAAAAACGAAGCGGCCCGCGGAATCCGAAATCGGCGCCGGTATTAAAATAATCGCGGAGGACTCGCTCCCTTTCTCCGTGTACACCGATTTCGCATTAAAAATTCCTCTCCCGGGGAAGAAAGAAAGCGAGTCCGTAAGCCGAGGAGCGACTTTTGTTTCGCGGACCTCGAGGGGGGAATGCGGAGGGGTCGCGGGATCGGGAGAAAACGAGATTGGCATAAAAATTGTTGCTCCTCAGGTCGATTTTCGGGATATCGATTTGTCGCGCGAAGGAATTCTTTGGAACGTTTTTCGCAAGCAATTAATTATAAAAGTAGAAAACCTTGCTTCGCTTTAATTTTTATTGAACGCAAATAAGAAACCCATCCCGATTTACACGAGCAGCTTTCACTGTAAACATATACACTTCCCAAGCAACAATCGCTCCTGCAATCGCATACAAAGAAACTTAGACAAATAGCTTTTCTCCACTTTGAAATTCCAATCTCTCCTTACGACAGTTTTCCAGCGAACGTCTCCATCGGCGACGAGCAAACAGCCCCCCCCCCCCCCTAAAATGCCGTACGCACAGCTGAGCTTCGAGCGACGTGCCCATCTGCCTCGACGTCGGAACAACGTCGTCCGGGCCGCGCGAAACTGCGCCTCTCTCTCTCGACTCTTTTCCCTCCTCTCCGGTCGACGACGGCGGCGCTTCGTGCCGCACGACGTATTTTCGCGCTCGGAAGACGACCTCTCGCGCATTAACATTCCCCGGGCAATATCGCAGTTTCCGCGCCAACGAAAGTCACCTGGGGATCGCGAGCTCGTAATTTAGGCGCGCGCGCGCGCGGAGTGAGAGTTCTGGCTTTGTGCGCGCGGCGCGCTCTCGGATTGTCTTATATATCGTGACTCGGCCTCTCCGAGTCTCTCTTTCTCTGTCTCCCGGTGTGTCGTTTCCAGGGCTTCGTTTTTGCGTGCCGAGGATTCTAGGCGCTCGGAAAGTGATGAATCGAGCGCGACTTTTCCTCATTGTCGTGCGGCGGCGGCCCGACTCGCGATTGTCGGAGCGGACGCGAGGCTTGTTTCTCGCGTATAATGTATTGATATCGGTACGCTTAACTGGGCTTTTTACGAACGTTTTATTGCAGGGGAAAATTATTTCGCGGGCCAGGCAATAATTTATGGATAGGTTAATTAATTTATGAATTAAAAAAAATCTCGGTATCATTTAGAAAATACTAGTTGCAATATATTCAAAGTTAAGGACTTAACTATCTTTATCTTGAAATGAGTTTTTAAACAAATATCACTTATTAGCGTGCAACCGCAAAACACCAGCAATTAATTACAAAACAAAGTTAGCCAATGTCCCAAATTACCGAGAAGCGTCGAATCCTCCCCCATTGCGAAACCATTCGATTCCGGCAATTCCCCTCGAAACCCAGAAAACGAGAGAGACAAAATTTGCGGCCCCAAAACGGGACTCACCGCGATAATCAAGCCCCGCGCCGCTCGGCCACCAACGGCGATCCTCCAGCGGCGAGCAGCTCGGACACGAAAATCCGCAATTCGCAACAGTTTCCTGCGGCCTGCGGCCGAAGGGGCTCCCCATTGGTCGGCCGGCCGTCTCCTCTCTCTCTCTCTCCCGGGCCTCATGAATATTGAAGCGGCTACCGAAATGCCAAGGTGGCGACTCGCCGCGGCTCCTCGTTTCCTCGGGTTCGAGAGCTCGTTAAGTCCGCCGAGTCACCCGAGACGACGCAGCTCTCCTCGCTCTGGGATTCCGATCGGAGTCGCCGGGAGCGCAATGCTCTTTCGGCCCTTTTTTTTATGGTTGCATAATTACTGGGTAGAGAATGGAGTTACGTATGAATAGCGGTGGATTCTGGACGATATTTTATCGACGGAGGAAAGTCGCTTTATTCGAGCGTCTGTTTTAGAAATTCATCGCGCTTCCTGATGGGAGATGAATGGGATGGAGGAAAGTTTGTGCATTATATTCGAGAGAGATATCTGGGCTATTGTTGTATTTTAGATTGCTTTAATTGAAGGAACTAAGCAACGTAGTTTTACCAATATAAGAATATATATAAGAATACAAGAACGTTTTACATTATACAGTTTAAAATTTTTAAACAACTTGTAGGACCGAAAAAGTCGAATTACTTGTGCACACAACTAATGAGAATATTTCATTTGCGCCTGCGTTATTTACAAACACGAGGCTCGTCCTATCAACGGGCGCACCGATAGCGCCTGGAACCTCTCATAATCTCGCCTCTTATCTCCCGGCAGCGTATATTCACGAGCGAGAAAGCCGAGAATGGAAGAGCTGATGAAGAGTCTCTCTCTCTCTCTCTCTGTCGCTCTCTTTGTTTTTCCATTTGAGCTCTTCCCTCCGGAGCCTCTTGTTCCTTTTTGTCAAAGCGGCTCTCTCCCCGCGCGCGCATCGACTCTGCTCCTTTTTTGCAGCGAACCAGTCGCCGCAGCAGCGGCGGCGGCGGCAGCCTCGTCCTTTGTCGTCTCCATTGTTGCTTCCTTTTTTCAGCGAGGAGGACAGCCAGGAGTGGGGAGGGGGGGGGCTATTCCGCGGTTTTTCTCGGGCCGGCTTTTTTTTTTTTTTAGCGGGGCAGCGCCCGGACAGGAAGCGGGTGGCAGGCCGGCATTGTGTGCGTTAATATTTATGAGTGGCCCGAGGTAAGGTCGCCGGGAGGACGTCCTTAGAACCCGTTACCTGAAAGACGATGCCTCGCGACTCCCCTCCTCCTCCTCCTTATCCTCTCTCGGGATGATGCACCTGCACGAGAGCAGCTCGTGCGTGCACGCTGCGATCCCCGGGACCTGCGCGCGCGTCTCGAGCGAGAGCGGACGATTTTATACGCCGCATATAGTGTGCGTGACGGCGAGGATCGACGAAGGACGGATCGATGTTTGTACGAGGACGCCGATGCTGAGATGCGCCGCGGGATTAATTTTAAGTTGGTCGGAATTTTGGTCATTTCGAGCAGCCGGGGGAGAATTATTATTTTTATTAAAGAGGAGGACTAACATTATCTTGAGAAATTACAAACGAGTTTATTGCGTTATTATCAGTATAAAAGTTTGTGCGTAACATTTGAATAATTATGTAATTTTTCCAAAGGAAGCATTCGTAACCGGCGAAGCAAACACGCGCTTCACATCGGAAAAACACTTGACCATGTACCTCAACTGGGTGAATTTCTGAGTATACCTGCCGGAGTCGAATATCGAATTGCACTTGCAGCAGGCTGCATTAACGCAGACCTCCCCGTTACCGTTCAAATTGATATCGCCGAATTTGTTCGAATCGAACGGGCAGTAACTCGTGTCGTAAAATCTGTCGACCTCCCGGGCGCTACCGTCCCTGTACACTCGGTGGATGAAGTACGGGATGCTCTGAAGATTACCGCCGCACCACTCGTGTTCGTCGCATCGAGAGGTCACGAGTAAAATGTCGCCATTATGCAGGTTAAACATCGCCATGCGCCGACCCAGGCGGTATGGTAGTACGATATTCGTGTCCTTGACCCGATCACCGTTACTGTCGAATTGCCGGCAGTTAATTTGGCTCGGAGTCCGAGGCAGCCAGCAGAATCCTGCGATTTTTTTTATTTCTTTCGTTAGTTTTTTGCAGCTAAATTACAGTAATATTATAAATACGCTTCATGTTCTTTACCGAAATATCCGTTGCTAGCCGAGAGGGTGAAGCCATTGTTCTGGAACGGAAAGTCCATCATTTTCACCACCTGCCCGTAGTAAGAACTCACGAATTTCATCGAGCCAAAGTGCGACAGCGTAAAATGACCTTTCTGCGATGATTTTGGGTCCGCCGAATACACGAGGAGACGCGCAGGACTGAAATCGTCTGGCAGGAAAGAAGCGACTGGCCCATTAATGATCCCTCCGTTCTTGTCGTGAGTCTGACCGCACAACATATTACCGCACAAGCTCGCGTTGGAGAAGAATACATCGAAACTGTCGGTATAAGGCACAACCAGAAAGTTGTCGACGAATATCGCACTTTGGAATTCCATTTTCGTCTCGACAGCCTTGCAGGTGGACATGTCGATGGTGCGAAATACGAGGTACAGCAAAAGCTTCTCGTCGCTGGTCGCGGTGCGCTCCATGTCTATCCACATGAACAGCACTCGATTATCGAACAAATGGATCAATTTGATCTCGAAGCGGTTGACTTTTCGATTTTCTCCGGGCGCGTATTTCACCGGGCACGTTTTGCTGCGCCCCTTTCCCAGTGTCATGAAGGAGGTGAGGTGAACGTCGCAGGTTAAATCCTCTGGATCGTCGCACACCGCGTACACTAATCTGTTATTTTTCATGGCGTCGTCGTTGAACACTATCCATTTGTCGTCTATCTCGAGCGATTCCTGGTTGACGAACACTTCTTTTGCTTCGATGACGGTAAAAAACTTTGAGAGCAGGAAAATCGCCATTGTCCACTTTAAAGATGCCATGGTGAAAAATTTCTTTGATGTTCTTAATGATATTAAATAACTAAAATGACGAAAATTATATCCGCTGTGTAACGCACGAGTTTTTCGAGCTTATTATTTAAGACCAAAAACTAGCTACTCTTTGTAAATTATAATATGCTTTCACATTCTCTTTAGAACATTGTAAAAGTTCAGAACAAGTATAAAGACAAATTGAGACTGCTTCACTTGGAAATCTTCATTTAACTGTATGGCTTAACTAATAACATTGACATTATCAACGTTTTTCGATTATTCGGCAAGTAATCTATTTTAGATATGAATTCATTACAAAATCTCGTCTCGCTAAACATGTGTTCGGCCTTGATAAAGTTATTTGATTTAAAATTATGCCAAGGAATCATTTTCATTTATAAATAATTCATTTTATCTAAACTTTAAAGTTTTAAATTTGGTTCAGACAAATTTTCATTAAAACTCACAACATTCGTTTAATTAGAATGTTATCATTATTGTACATTATAAAATTAAATATACTTCCTATAAATAACCAATTAAACTTGTATCAAATTTTAGGTAAAATTTAATCTAATTTATGTAGGATTAAACAAAATCCATAAACTATTGAAATTTCATAATACTGTGCTTGTTAAACGCAATCAGCTTTTATTACAACTATAATCTCTGACATAATATTTTACCTCGTACGATTACGCCAAGCACTTTTTCCCGTTTACCAAAATATCAACACCACTCCAAAAGCCAACGCTCTCCCCCTCCCCAAGTACCCAGCCTCCTCTTCCGCCGCAGAGAAACGCTCCGAACTCGGCGCTTTTCCCCCATAACGGCGCGTCCGGCGAAAATCACGTGCTCGACGCCGCGGTATGCGCACGTGTGCTCTCTCGGCTTTTTAACGGCTGCCTGCTCGCGCCGCTTAGCCGTGACTTTCGTACGCAAGACTCTCTCGTGAATGAAACTGGACACCTTGGCGAGCGCGCGCGGATAAGAAGTAGCTCGCGGGAGAGAGACAGTCGCCGCCGCCGCCGCCGCGCGAGATATAGGTTCGACGCGGCGGAATGCAACAAAGAGAAGCGAGCGAGCAGGAGACGCACGCACACTCTCCCTTTCGAAACAGCCTCGTAGCCTTGCGCGAGCGAGAGAGCTAACCGCCGGTTATGCATTTCAGTAGTTTTCCGGAGCTGCTCTTTCGCGGGGACGGGGGGAACGGCGGAAAGTTTTTCGAGGCTCGGTGTTAAATTGGGAAGTGGCGGAAATTTTGCAAAAAAACAAAAAAAAAATGAAGAGTAATCGTATTTTTCGGTGATAATTTTATCATTTTTAATGAAGAAATGTCCTTTTTATCGGGTCAAATAGTTCACGTAGTAGAAGAATGAATGTAACATATTTTTGCCGTTGAACGCGTTTCTGTTCGTAAGATTGTTACTCGCTTCCGGTTGAGCGATTAACGGATGATAGCGCTTATGAGTTATATTGTTCTGCATTGTGCCTTTATGACCCACTTTCCGATACTGCTAGTTCCGATTATAAAGATATTTATTAAATTGATTCGATACAGTTACGGGCTCAAATAAAAGATATGCATCTTCGACAACTTCGAGAATGAGCAAAACTACGTCGATAATTTAGCTTAATAATTTATTGCGATCATTGTAGAATACAGTCAGATACGAATTCGCAGCGTTCTATTTTTTCTCCGATATTTAAATGAATTATAACCCTCAGCCTTCGAAGAAAACAATTTTTTACGCTTTTCCAAAAAGTTGATCCATCAAAAAGAACTTCCCCTGGAACAAGCCACGAACATCCTTCCGATCACCGCTCGGGATCATAAACACTCCGCGGCAAACATCCCGCACCGATCGGCGATTCAATTTTCCGCGAGGCGCGACGACGCGCCCGAAAACTTTTCCGATGTTCTCTCTCCTCTCCGCGAGGATGACAAACGCCGCGCGGCTCTCTCGGAAGGGAGGAAAACCAGTCGGATAGGAAAAGTTAGACGCGAAAGGTCGTCGTCGTCGTCGCGCGTCGCCGTCGCGTGGGAGGCGGATGTTCCGCCTTTATTCTTCGCGGCCTTTTTCTTCGGTCAGTGGAAAAGTGGAAGGAACGGGTCTCGTGGCGCGGAGCGCGCGAACGCCGGGAGATCTGAATTTTTGACGAGGCGACCGAGGAATAAATATAGATTTTTGGTTATTTAACTGCGTTTTATTCTTGAGCGTGAAAGAGGGATTTTAAGGAAATTCATTAAGTATTGAGTTACGGCATCGGTTATACTATGCAAACTATAATTATGCATATTTAAATTATTTACTACGTTACCAATTCAAAATATTTAATATTTTGATTAAAAGTAGAAACATAATAGATTATTATTATTGTTAAATATATTATTGTGCATAAATTCGCAAAGTAAATTTAAAAACTTAATAATCTTTCCACAAATAAAATAATATCATCGCATAAATAACGTATTTTACGAAAGTATTCAAAATTCTATTTACCACTAATGCAATATAAAGTCCCGTGTAAATTTCTATTACATTTCCATTTCAAATTCTCATTTGTATGCAAATGGGAAAACATTTACATTCATTCAATATTCAAATCAGCATTATTTTCTAAATTTCAATAAAAACCAAGAAACCAAACAAACCCCACACGCACGCGTTCAAAAAAAAAGGCCGAATCCGAAAAAATCCCCGGCTCCTCAAAAATTCTCACGATATAAGCTTGAACCGCTCAATACCCGACGCACTCAAGTACATAACTCCGGAGCCATTACAGAGCCCGGCTAAAAAATATATCGCTTCCCGCTCTCGGCAAACGCTCTTTCTCTCTCTCTCTCTCTCTCTCTCCTCGCCTTTTCCACAAAGCCGCCGTAAAGCAAAATCAAATAAAAGCAGAGCGAGCAGAGCGGCGAAAGCCTCATCGGCAAAAAACAGAGAGCCCCGCGCGCGCGGATCCATAAGGAAAAGAGCGCGGCGCGGGGCGATCTCTGGGCTCTCGGGGCTATCTGGAGCAGCGGGGAGAGCTCTCGGGGCTTGGCTGCTTTTTAAAAAAGACATTTTTCTCGGAAGCTCGAAATAGCCGCGCGCAGCCCGCACCGAAATATAGGCGGCGAGCGACGGAATTAGAATCAGCTGTTTCCACGTAAATAACGCGCCGCCGCGGCCGCGTAATACCTCGGCGAGAGATCTTCCTTAAGGTAGGCCTATAATCGATGCGCGAGCCGCAGGTAGTAGTTGGCATTCCAGCGGCCATTACGAAATAGGCTCGGACGCTATTAGATAACGTGCTGCTAAATTGGAACATCGCGGGGAAAAGAGAGAGAGAGAGAGGGACACTTTCGCGAGCGGTATTATTACGTGGCCCTCTTCGCCGGATATTTATTGCTGGGAAGCAAGTTTTTTTTCTCTTGCCGTTTGATGCTGCTGCCTGCCTGCCTGCCTGCCTGCCTGCCTGCTGCTGTTGGATCAACAGTTTGCAGAAGCGGTGCTTTTAAATGCTGACCTACATTTCTGGGAATCTGTTTGCACGCTTATCGATGACTAAACGCCCGTAACGGCTAGATTTTTTTTTACGATGTAATGTTTAATTTTTAAGACAGATTCTGCTCTCCGCTGTTATTTATTGCCTTTCATTCAAAATTTTTCCTCGCCCTTTCCCAAGACGCTTTTCTCGAAGAATAGAAAAAAAAGGGAAAAATTTCAGAAATTAGCGCGATAAATTTAATAACTCGACACAATGCAAATCTCGCGTCGAGTTCCAAGCACATCATTGTTATGTTAAGCAGCTCTAATATAAATGCTTTATTTGAATAGATAGATTATGCAAATGAGCCTTGTCGCGTTAAAAAAAGGGCCGCCGGCAGCGGAATTCCAACATTGAATTTTCCCCCGGCGATAAATCAATACTCCGTACTCTCCCGACGAACGAGATTATATTCCCACAATGGCTCGTGTCCCGGGCCTCCCTTCTAAAATTAAAAAACTCCGCGCTTTCCAACGGTTTTCCCCGAGAGCGACGCGCGGCCGCGCCAAAATCCGGCGCCGCGCTCAAGTTTGACGGGAGAGTCTCGGGGCCAGAGAGCAGGAGAGAGGTTCAACGGACTCGAGAGAGTCGGATCGACGTTGACGTAAATTAATCCGGTACGGCGGGACTCGAAAATATCCTTCCGCCGCGGTCTCGTGAACGCGGCCCGAGAGAGAGAGAGAGAGAACCGCGCGCATGCGGCGCGCGAATTTCAAAACAGCGGCTCGGATTGCACAACTCGCATTTATCATTGATATGTCTCGCGGAGCGTATAACTGATGGTCTTTTGCTTCATTTGCTATTTACTCCCGCGCGTACGCAGATTTATAACGACGCACTGCTCTCTCTCTCTCTCTCTCTCGCGGACTTCGATAATGTCCGGTTGGAGCGCGAGAAGTGGGAATGGAGTAGCTTCTGTTGTCGAGGAAAGTGCTCGGATAAGGAAGGAATCCGGATGATGAATCGGCGGATTTATTTTCGAATTTTAAAGTTTAAATTAAAATAGAGCTTTTACTCTCGATGAATTAAAAACGTTACTTCTTCCGAGTATTCATTGACCTTTGGACTCGTTGATGGCGATCTCGATCTAAAAAGTGAGATTAGCGGTGCATTGCGGAACGAGCGATAGCCGCCTTTTTAAAAAGTATATCAAACATTTGTAGCGGCGAGATTCAATCTTCGCTGAATATTAATATCCCCGAATCGGTACACGGAATTTTGTGCAATATCTCGAGAGCATACATTTTTCAGTCGCTCACAGTTCACTTGGCGCACTGGAAATATACATATATATCAATCGCGAGTGAAAGGGTTAGAGCCGAAAAATCAGTCAAATTGTAAAACCAAAATTAAGAACCCTGACAGACAGTCCGCGTGCATATCTCTCGGCGAATCGTCAAGCATAACCGAGCGAAATGAGCGCCGACAGGCTAGAGCTAAAAGCGCCGCTGAAACGCGTCGCGGGCTTTGATGTGAACCTTTTTTATTTTCTCTCTCGACTATCAATGATTTACAATGTGAAAGGCTGCATTTAAAAATGAACAACACGGCATATTTCTCCGAGGATTTTTTTTCTTTGCTTTTAAACTATTAATAAGCAATAAGAATATTTTACTTGTTTAAAATGAAGGCTTATTGAATGATTTTTATCTATAGTTTCTAATTTAAATTAAGCATTGTTTAAATGCGCCAAATACAATGCAGTTGCGTCTTTTATCTCTGTGACCGAGATTCGATCTTTATCGAAATTATAAACAGAAGATCTGTTCAACTAACAAAACCTATAAATAAAGATCTGCGTAAATAAAAAAATTAGTATTTAATTAATAGAAAGCAAAATGACATTTCAAGATGAAGCAACAATTTAAGCAGTATCCCGAGAATCCAACTCAACCAGCAACTTTCCCTTCAACATTCCTCAAGCATCAATTCCCCGCTAAAATTCCGCGACTGCGTTTCCTTCTCACCATAAAAATCTGCTTAAAAACCGAAAAGTTTTTCGCTTAAAAACTCATAAGACACGCGGCTATATACCTCCTTAGCCTCTCGCGGCGAGCCAACAACAGCGGCGGCGGCGGCGGAACGTTGACTCCCGCGCATAAATACACGGCGTGTCGTTAGATTTATGCCCTCCTCTCGGCGCTCTCTCGTTATCGTTTATTCAGTGGCACTTCGCAGCCCATTGCCGATAAGCCTCGAGCCCGGCCCGAAATTTTCAGCCGAATCGTAAATCGAACCGGCGGCGGCGGCGGGCATTTAGCGATTTATCCCCGTCGGCGACGCCGCGCGAGATTTTAGAAGCCGGCCGATATCTTTATGAGGAGTTTTTACGGTGCAACTCTCTCTCTCTCTCTCTCTCTCTCGGGGGATTGATTGCCCGACGGAATTTCGAGCCCAAGGCGGTGACCGGCGTTTCGGACTGTAAATAAGAGCCGGGCCTCGCTCTGTTTTCACAGAAATGGCAAGTTTCGGCCGTCGCGGGAGGCAGAAATGCCCGATTGCATGGTGAATATTGAAAAATCAGTTTAAGTACTCGTTTTTACTGTGGGAATATTTGAAATTTGACTTTATTGAGGTTTCTTTGCAGGCTTTCATTAAAAACTTTAAATTTTCATCAAATTCAAAGTTTTATTATCAAGAAGAAGAGATTAAGTTGACGTATAAAATAATTTTAATTTAAAATGAAGCTACACGTAGGAAAATGTTTACTACGATTCATAATAATTACGGCATAAAAAATGAATTATTTCCACTTTCACGTTCTAATGAGTTTTGTAACAAAGTCCATTTTACAGCAGAAAATGCATAACTATAACCGAGAAGACTCTTTAAAAGTATCGTTCCAATTTGTACTTACAACCATCTTAAAATTTTCATAAAACTCCCCAAGTACATGATTGAATTCAAGAACCACTTTGCACATTTTTTGCCTCGCGCGCAGCTAATTTCCATTACGATCCCATAAAAGCCCCGCGAACGGCGCCCGGCCTCGGCGCATTAGGAGGGCTTAATTTGCCATTATGCGCCTAATGCACACGAGAAACCCGCCGCCCTGCGCCGAAAATCGATATCGAGCCGATATACATACATATTCGAGTTCTCTCCTTCCGCGGCAAATGAAAATTCCCGGCCGGAAGACGACGACGACGCGCCGCTTTGAAAATATTCAAATCGCCGCGAGGGCCGTTCGCCGGAAAAATGAAATTTTTGCGCGCGGAGCTGCACGAAGAATAGGGTCAGGCGAAGGCGAGGGGGGCGTCTCTATGTACCTACAAGTTTTTTTTACGGCCCGTAAAAGGGGATATGAAAATCATTTTTGCGCGCGCGCCGGTATAAAAGCTCTCGCTCCGAGCTCGAAACGGCCGAATCGCCGGGAAATTACTTCGGCGGATTAATTTTTCAGGCGACCCGCCGGAGAGCCTGCCTTTGCTTGGACGCGATTTTTTTTTTAAGGTAGATTTAAGGCAAAGTGTAATTATTGGTATTTTTGCATGTATTATCGACTGTTTTCTGGAACGTTTTAGCGAAAGGCGAACCGGGGCTTTTGTAGCTACAATTTATGAAAATATTCCCGCAAATACACGGCATTTTTCTCCAGTCTCATTTCGCAAACTACAACGTCTATAACGATCACCTTGACCAAATTTCCTCTCATCCTCGACGAAATGTATATCTCGAGCGGAGAAGCCTCGTAAAACCATTAGTAAAATCAGTGTTTGCACAGAGGCCGAAGCGGCGGCGCGCATCCTCGGGAAAGAAATTCCTGGCCTATCGGCTTTTTACGAGCGATAACCTTTTCCTCCTCTCCCCGTCTCTCTCTGCCCTCCGCCAGAAGCAATCTCGCTTTCTGGGTCAGCATCCCAGAGCCTTTATATATTTTCGACCGCTTAGACGCAATCGTAAAAAAAAAAAAAAAAAAAAACGGGTCGAAGGATGCAGCTGCCGCGGGGGGGTAAAAATCAATTAGCCCACTTTCGCGGGCGCGCCAATCAGCCGCTCTGCGCAGAGGTATGGAATTATTTTTTCCATCGGCTCGAAAATTACGGCGAGTAATTTTGCATATAAGCGCGCGCGCGCGGAGAGCGGCGTTGTGTCTCGTGTTCGGCAGGGAGAGAAAAAAGGAAGGCGAGCGCGCGTATTATACGCGAGTTGTTTCCTCCCTATATTTATCGTTAATCCTCGCGCGGAGAAAGAGAGAATTGCGCGCGCGCTTCATCGGCGAAATTATGTTTCTCAAATTCCCGACGGTTTTTCAAGGCGACGAGAGTCCGCTCTCTCGCCACTTCCGCAAAGCTCAGCTGGCTTTTTAACGGCGCGGCTGCCGGCCGTGAAATTACGGCGTATTGTACTCGCGACGCCGGGAGTTTTTCGCCTTTTTTCTTCTTTAATTGTGGGAGAGAGAGAGAGAGGAGGCCGACTTTGATCATTTGCAAAAGCGACGTGATTAGAAGGAGTATTAAGGAATTTATTGGCGATGGGACTCGTTTAATTATGAAAAGCTTTTAATGCGCTTAGTAATTGCTTGTTCAGCGGTCGGAATGAACTTGGGGGTAATTGCTTAAAAGTATTTTCGTGTATTAAAACGTAAAGAATAACTGGTAATAAGGATATGACGAGCGTCTATTCCGTCACAGCCAATTAGTCAGATTGCATTAGTGGTCAAAAAACCACTAAAGAGCATTTTTTCAAATATTACACTGATTAAAAGATCGTAGTTTTTATTAATTCCGGCAAAAAATACGTCGTAAAACATCGGACAATTTAAAAACTATATAGTCCTTACAACTCGGCCGACTCGAAGCCCTCGTAAAAAGAGCAGCGCCCAAAAATCCCGAAACTCGGCGCGTCTATTTCCACGTAGCTGCGCTCTCTCCCACCTCTCGGCCCGATTCCCATATCCCATTTACAAACAGAGAAATTAACGAGCTCCGGCATCTCCCGGCGGCGGCGGCGGCGGCGCGGGAGTGAAAGAAAGCGGCGGCGTCAACGTCGAAGGAGAGCCGAGTCGTCGCGCGCGCGGCTAAAACAAAAGCGATCGTCGGCGGATCTCTTTTATTCGGCTCCTCGCAAAGAGAGGCTGCTGCTGCCCCGCGCGGTCGTGACTCCTCGTCCCCGGGAAAAGGAAACGCTGATGCAATCGAGCGTCCCCCGAGCGCCGGGGAAAATAATTTCATTAGACCAGTGGGGGAGGAGGGGAGAGAGGAGATGTGCCCCGCGCGCCCGAGAAAGTGCTCGGAAAAAGGTGCTCCTCTCGATGGAAATCGAATTTGCTGCCGGTGACACGGCCGGAACCCCGAGGCGCGCGCGACGCTCTTCTTTCTCGAGGACGACGGGCTTTACGTTCGAGCTTTGCACGATGGAAATCCGCTCCAAGAGTGGAGAGACGTTTTTTCTTTTGTCGAGGTTTTTTTGGCGCTGCTTGTTGCAAAGTTTGTACGAAGTACGCTTCTCTGACTGGTTTACTTCGAGTTAAAATAGACGATTTCGGGACAATTCAAAGGTGTTCTACGATGATTTATTTCGAATTATGATGGAGCGTCGTTAAAATTTTTCGAGCGATTAAGAATAATAAATGAAGTTATCTCTCGATCTTTTGTTGTCGTAAGACTCTCGAGGTCAACGACTCTCTCGGCGCATTTTCGGTTCAGGAATTTTAATTAAAATTTGATTTGCTTTCGTAACAAAAAAAAAAAAATTATATTAATCATTTCCATGCTACAGCTGACTAACAATTACTCTCGCCGATCGTTGCACTCAGTCAAACCATCGAACCTAATATTTGCCACCTGTATTTCTGCACCGATCGTAAGGCTTCGAGCAATCGTCGATCCATACGGCTTCGCGCCATGCGCTGCTACATAAATATATGGTTTCCGAATATGTGATCGAAAAGCGCGCTCGGATTTGTCCTTATTATATCGAATAATTGAATTGACTCGGAGCATTAGCTTTACCAAAGTTTAAGCCGTTAAGTTTTAAAAGCTTCGAGGACAATAAGTTCCGGTAGGACACGACACTCTGAGCTAATAAAAAAGGTTCGACCCATTGGCTTTAATAAACATCTTAGTTCGATTTCCAATACGACTCGGGTGCAACTTCTCTCTTAAACTGACCCGTTAAGCTACATAAATAACGCTCTTAGGAAGGCAGCTCCCGTGTAAAACCAGGAGGAGGACTCGGGGCCAAGTCCAATTCCGAAAAGGCCGAAAGAATCGAGGTTGAGTTCTCTCTCTCTCTCTCTCTCTCTCGGCTCGAGTAGCAAGAAAGTCGAGAAAGGAAAGGGCCGAAGGAGCGATCGAATCCTGCATCTCCCCCCCCTCTCTCTCTCTCCCGAAAAAAGAAAAATCCGGCGAAACGGAGTATCTCCGGCCTGGGCGAAACTGGCTCGCCAACAGCCCGGAGAGAGAGAGAGAGAGAGAGAGAGAGAAAGATAACCGGTACACCGAACGGCGCATCCACACACATAAACGCGCTTTTTATTCCCGTTTGCACCGTTACGAACACGGGGCTCTCTTCTCTCTCTCGCTCGAGAAAGGAACTGCACGGCGGCGGCGGCGCGCGTATGAAAATCGAACGACGTCGACGCCTAAACGGCCGAGAAAATAACAGAGAGCGAGAGAGGAGGATGGAAAAAAAAGCCCAGGCAGAAGTGACGGACGCCGAGATTAGGGAGCAAAAAACGGGCGTTCTACGAGAGGGACGCGCGCGAAAGCGCGAGCAATCGCGGCATGTGCCGAGATTAGAGCACCGAGAGAGAGAGAGAGAGAGATTATAGGTGGTCTGCAACGGCGAGCGATGCATTGTTCCAGGCCATTATTGAGATATCGCTTCGCTCCGTTCTTTTGCCTTTTACGTCCGCTCCTGTTTTTTTTACCCCCGGCCGCGGAACTATATAAGTTCGACGCGCAATTAGCGGTAGCGCGGCTTTCGCGCGCCGAATCTTCGAAATGTCGGGATCGACTTGGAATTTACTTCCTTGCCCCGTGTATTCATTCTCACCCGGTCTCGAGAGCATCGGTTACACCCTTTTCTATAAAGCAATATTTAAAAATTCGAAACCCAAACAAACTTTCGAATCGAGCGCAAAAGTATATATCGTATCGGTTTACCGACGAGCCGCCGGAGAGCCTCGAAGCCAATCCCCGGCAGCCGTTGATTCCGGTTATCAAGCGGCGCATCCATCCCGGCTCTCGCGCGTCGAATCCTCGGGCTAATAAAGCCGTCCGATCGGTCGGGGGACTCGGCATCGAGTTCCTCTCTCGACTAGAGAGACCGTCCGCGTCGCTGGATATACAGAGAGGAGCAGCAGCAGCAGCAGCGGAGAGCAAACCGCAGGGGCCTCGCGGTGCTCGCGTGGCCTGGGCTCTGCACTTCGACCCAATTAACGTTTCACAATAAAGCGCCGCCGGTGTGTCGCACGGCGCCCCTCTCTCTCTCTCTCTCTCTCCCGCCCTCTCTCGGCATGAGAAATTGCGCTCGCTCTCCAGACGACAATGCTCTCTCTGTCTTTCTCTCTCTCTCTCGGCGTATAGTTTCGCGTCCTCCTTCGCGGCGCGCCGCGAGAATTAACTGCAAAATGCCGTTGGTCCGTTCCCGCGCGCGAGAGAGAGAGAGCTGATTAACGAGCAATCGAGAGAGCCGGAGAGCTGCACTCTCCGCGGCGCGCGCACGTCGCTCTTTTAACCCCTTGTGCGCCGCGCGCGTAAGTACGTGTGCACAAGAGTCGCGGCTGGGCATTGTTTTATTGATAATTATCAAGTCGGCGTTTATGCTCTCTGTTACACTTTGCGCGGGAGCAGCCGCGTTCTAGATCCTCCTTTTTTTAAGAAGCCCCGCGCGGCTAAGGAGATGTACACACCGGCAAAAATGTGGCGCGCCGCGACTAATTAATCGGCATTGTTAACGAGTGAGTTGTAATTAAAGTGTAAGAGAGAGAGAAGAGGCGAGTCGTGTATTGGGTAGTATGGCCTTTTTCCGAGATAAAATAATTAGCTTTCTGTGTAGAAACTGGCATTTTTCCGCCTTATCTCCGGGGAATAATTAAATTAGCGATTAGAACCGACTGCCGCTTGCACAGCTGTTCTTTTTTTTTGCTTCCAACGTGTAACCGTTGCTGCGGCTCTTCGCGACACTGATTTTCGTTTTACGATTATTACCATCCCTTAACCTTCTTGTCCGCGCGAATATTTTAAATTTCGTACCGAAATACAATTTCGGGCGATAGATTCGAAAAATAAAAGTCCGTCCGTCGAACCCGCTTTCCCCGACCTTGCCACACTTAAAAAGTGAGTTTCGAAACTGCACATAAAGAGAAGGCAACACCTGAACCTCCTCCTCACGGATCACGATTCGAAAAACTACAACTCGAGATCCCCCCGTTCGATTACCTTCTCCGCTCTCTATCTCTCCTCGTCTCCGTCCGATCGCGTCGAGAGCGAAACCAGTAGCAGCGGCGGCGGCGGCGGCGGCGGCAGTTTCACGGTAGCGCGCACCTTTTTCGAGGACAGAAACAAAGAGCTACCGGTCGCATCGTCGATCTCCTCATTCCGCGCGCATGCAGCTTCTGCAGGAGATCCTCACACCCGGCATTCTAAACTTTTCCGACGAGTCGCCTTCGGTAACGAGCGCTAATTGGGTTTACGACGCCTCGATAATACAGTTTTCCAACGGAATGCGAGACGTTGGGCAAGGATCTTCGCGCCGAGATCGGACGTTTGGCCGAACACGCGTATATATAGGATGCAAGTAACGCCGTTTAGACGAAGCCGAGATTATATATCTAAATGGAATCATCAGCTTCGAAGGTTGCTGCGCGGCGCGGACGAGATGTTATTTTTTTTTTTTTAATAAAGGCAAATTTACTCAATTAGGACTTTCGATTTGAAGTCTTTCCCGTTCGCGCGATATATGTATATATTCGAGGTATGCGTGCACGGTAGCAGCACGGGATTCTGAAGATACGATCGGGGTGTATCGTTCATTTCATTGCCGATTACGGGGGAATATAGTGTTACTAATAATTCACCGCATTAACTTTCATAACCTTCTCCGCGCGCGGCGAGTTTCGCTTTTTCGAACTTTCTACGATAATTTATTCGGGGGAAGGTCGACGTTAACAGCGCAATAAACGTCAGAATGTTTGCTACTTAGGATCTTTTAATTAGATCGCGTAATGCTCGTGTACTTTGGATAACAGAGATATTCCCGGTATTTCGCGCGGTTTCTCGCGGCACTTCCGAGTTATAGGAAATCTTATTCCGCGTGATAAACGAGTTTTCGGGGGGAGACCTTTAGACCCACATCTTGAAAACTCGTTTCCCGCTTGTCCAGAAAGTGGAAATGTCCAACGCGATCTTAACGACCGCGACTCTTCCTCTGCGAAGAGAGAAAGAGCACCGTTTAACGCCGTTTTCTTTGTTTAATTTTCAAAGAAAGTTTTTAAAAACCGTCAATCTTCGCAGTCATTGTTCGACTCCCCGTCGCAAATAACTAGACAAAGATCGTTAATTAAGGCAAGCTCCGCTCAAAGAAGAATCAAAGCTCGAATCTCGAAAGCGACGCTTATAAAAAGTACACCTCTCTCCTCCCCTCGTTAAAGATTAAAAGCTCTCTCTCTCTCTCTCTCTCGCTGCTTGTAAAAAGTCGTGCCTAATGAACCGAATCCACGCAAGAATCCAGGGTTCCTGCCCGCGTGTGCAGGCGGCGAGAGAGAGAGAGAGAGAGAGGTGTTCCACAGAGGATATATCCCGGTGCGCTAGCCGCGATGCGCCGCAGCGCGCGTGCGAGAATACTGCCATTACACACGAAGCGAACGCTCGGGCAAAAGGGCGACGAGGAGGTGTTCACTCTCTCTCTCTCTCTCTCTCTCTCTCTCTTGCGGGCTCCTTTTCGTCTCTTTGCATCCGGGAAGGAGGAGGAGTAGGAGGAGAGCGCACGATGCCGAAGCACACGTACGTGGCGCGCTGCGGGAAAGAAAGGAGGGCCCAGGGTCAGGCGGTGGCGACCCAAGCCACCAAGCCGCACTACGGCCAGAAACGCTCTGCGGAGCCGAGCGTCCGCGCCGAGAGCTTATCTAAACGAAGCGAAATCGAGCCCGGACACGTTCGCCCGATGAAAATTCGACCGAGGCTCCAAGGCCGATGGACAGTTTTCGGCCGGAAATCGTCGGTGCTTTGTCGTTGCTGAAAGAAAGGTATAATAATCCAACGGACATGTCGCTCAGGCAATCGAAATCTTATTTTGCGAAAGGGCCGAAGAATAATTAGGAAAAAGGAGAGAGGCAGGAGAGGCCACGGACGTAAACTCGCAGTTTCTAGAAGCATTGAAAATCAAGTGGAGCCCGAACGGAGAGCGCAAAGAGGCAGAAAAGGCGAAAAAGGGCTTGATTATACGCGTCGCGATCCTTTATCTAAGACGAGGGGGTATATATACCTACGGCATTATAAGGCGCCTCCTTTACAATTTACCCGCGCCACGAGTACATTCCTCAGGTCGCATAACATCATATAATATACACTCGAAAGCAGAAGAAGTCGTGGAAGGCAAAAAAAAAATAGAAAAAGGGACGGACCTCTATCCTCTACCCTCCGGTGAATGCCAAGCCACGCGGAGAGACGCTGCATATAATAAAACCGGGGGTTTATTCCGATCTTTCAGGCGAAATTATCCTTTTTTTTTTTTACTTTTCTCGAGTCTTATACGCCGTGCAGCGGGGGGAAACTATTTTTCCCGAGCCGCTCTCTCTCTCTCTCTGCGCAAGCTCTGTCTCGGATAAATTGCGAGAGGAGGCTCTTAATAAAGTTTTCGCGGGGAAATTTCAACGATTTTATTAGCCGCGCTGAAAAGGAAGTTCCGTCGTCGCGTCGAGAGGACGTTATTAGGAGCCATTAATTGCGCGCTGCTACAGCCACTAAATTAGTTTACGACCTCTCGGCATATATATATATATATTAAAAGCGATTGTCCCGAACCGATTTAACGGAAAAGAATTAAGCTCGAGGCAGCGTGTGTACTCACCCTGTGAGGCGCTCTGAGGAGTCGATGCACCGCGGCGAGCTGGTTGATGAGCGGCAAGGTCGCGCTGAAGGTGTGGACCGGCGGCCTGGGCGGCTCCGGATACGAGCTGGCATAGGCGAACGGGTCGACGTCGTTCAGATACTGGACCCTGCAGGTGAGCGACATCTTGACACTCTCGGGGCGCGCACGCACTCTCTCTCTCTCTCACTCACCGCGCACTCCTCTCTCTCTCTCCCTGCGTGCGCGCGATCGCGGACTCGCCTGGTAACAGGTAGCGGAGTCAGCGGATTTTTCGTCGTCGCCGGCGATCGATCGGCATCGAGCCAAACACGCCAGATGCTCTGCGAAAGACACAAAGATATACACACTCCGGAGTCGCGGCCGGAGGAGAGCCTAACCGGTTGGCGGCGAGCTTTATTTTTCCATCCGCCTCGGCCGAGTTCTCTCTCTCTCTCTTTCTCTCTCTCTCTCTCTCTTCTTTCTTATTCCGAGCGAGACGAGGCTGCTGCCGCTTTTTCTTCGCCTGCCGCCGCCGCCGTCGTTGCCGCTGCTGCTGCTACTGCTGCCGGAGACCTGGGGACCACGATATTTTAGCCAGGGCTCTTCCCTCCCTCGGAGGAGCTGCGCCACGATGGGGCCCTGTTTGTTTTAGCCCGGCTCGGGGGATATTGATTTTTGATTAACGGTTATGGAGCCTCGGATCTACGAGCTGCGAATGATGCCCCGGCGGAGCCCCGCGCAAATTTATGGTGCGTGTCCGAATTTTACGGCCGGCGAGAGCTTTTTACTTTATGGGCTAATCTGCTTTCTATTACCTTATCTTGTCCTACCCGGCCTTTTTATTAGGTCGATCCCTTCGGCGATGGACTCTTTTTTTTAAACCTCCGCGATATTGATTTCTTTTTTTTTTCTCCTCTTCAACGGGGAGCCCCCGTCGTAAATTTCTAGATTTTAGGGTACCGATTTCTCGTTATCGTCTCGGCGTCGTCTCTCAGCGCAACACCCCCTTTGCGTCTGCCTATCCGTCCGTAAACGCGAACCACCTCCTCAATTATCGGGCGAGCCAAACACTCGCGCAAAGTGTACACAGTCGAATTGTCGAATCCTTAAACGGCGCGGACGGGGCCCCCCCGTTCGACCTTTTTCCCTCTTTTTCACATTCCCCTTTCCTGTAAACGCTCCCTTTCTCTCCCTCCTCTCTTTATCGCTCTCTCTCTCGTCAGGTTTTATTTCGTCGACGAAAGGCGCGTCCTTTTTCCTCTCGCTCTCTCGGGCTCTCGTTTCGTGAGCCAGGCGAAACTCTCTCGCCGACGCGCGGCCGCGCGCAGATTTTATCGGGATCGCTCGGCTCTGCGGCCCGCGCGTTCCTTCCCTTGCATTTATTTATCTCTTTATTTACTTTCTTTCTACCATTAACTCCCTAACTACGTGCCTTTTCGAACGCCAGCTCTGGCATAATTGCTCGCTCTCTCTCTCGTTGCGCGTCCGCGGCCCGGCTCCTCCTGCGCCCCGAAAAGAGAGCTGCGTATCTTTTTTTGCAGACCCTTAAAAGGTAATTGTGCTCTCCGTCTGCGCTCGGAGCTCTCCTGGCGTCGCTTTATTAAAGGAGTATAATTGATATTACGTCGGCGTTGCAATAAATCAGGCATTTATCGAGGAATGCGTAATGATAATATAAAAGCTGCCGGTCCGCTGTCGAATGATCGTGTAGCGCTAAGGAATTAACGCAATTTCCCGGTAATTTTGCGCCGCGCCGCGGCGGCGCGTTGCGACAGTCGAAAACTACACGGCTAACGAACTGGCCTTTAAAAAGTAAGAGTGTAAAAGTAAATTTTAGCCGAACTAAAACTCGTTCGGACTCGCGAGAGAGACAAGTATGTATGGAGACGTGATCGTTTTTTTTTAAATGAGCGCGGCGCGCGATCTTTTTTTTTTTTTTTCTTCTCACGCGAAACTTTCCCAACGACTTTTCTCGCGCGCGTTTCCGTAATCGGAAAATGAACGCTCGACAGCTTCGACAACTCGGTATGTGCATTATTGCTGCTTGTTTCGGATTCTGAAGGTAACCGTTTCCGATTTAACAGCCTCGGCGGCAGTAAAAACGTTTTACTGCACTTTCTTTCGCTAACAGTAATTAAATTTGACTGTATATACACTTGATGAATCAATCTTTGGGAAACAGTATCGCTGCTTACGTACATTGAAAACTATCAGATTTTAATGAAATTTTCCAAGCAAAAAATCTATTTCCAACTCCGAATCGTAAAAGGGAAAAAAAGCAGCGTTTATACGAAAACTCGAAAAATCGGCCTTGAAAAATCGGCAACCCTCCCGGGCGAAAATTTCGCGTGGCCCGTCGGTTGCTCCCAGCGTCAGACTGCCGGCGCATGCCGATGCAAATGGCAGGGAAAGAGGCTCGCGCGCGCCGCGGGCAGTGGAGCGCGCCGGGCGACGCGACTGGGGGAGGAGGAGGCGCAACCTCTCGTTTTCCACGGCTGGGATGCTCATAATTGACGTATCAATGGTGAAAGGTCCGTCTCTCCCTCTCTCTCTCGCGCCGTCATTAGGGATGCAGGAACGCACGCGCCTGCCTGCCTTCGGTAATAAGAGTGCGACGGCGGCGCCCGCGAAGCTGTCGTGCCAGTTCTTTTCCCTACTTCTCTCTCTCTCCCGCCGCTGTCGTGCTCCTCCTCGCGTCTGCTAAGCCCGAGGAGAGGAGGTGGAGGACGCTCCCGTTCGCCTTGACGCGCTCTATTTCGATTTTTGCACCGGCGGCTTCCGAGCAGCCGCGCAGCCACGCTCTGTAGCTTCGTCGTCGTCGTTGTCTTCTTCTTCTTCTTCTTCTTCTTCTTCTTCTGCTGCCGCTGCTGCTGCTCCGTCTTTTTGATCGCGATCTTTTCGACCGGTCTGCGGTGTGTAGTTTGTGTAGTCGCGTGATTCATTAATTTTATTGCTCGCGGGAAAGTTTATTTTAGACGCGCGGGCGCTGAGCGTGTCGATTGTCGTTTTCTTCTCTCGGCACCGGTTAACGCGGCCGTTTTAGCGAATTCGAAAAATGCTTTGTAGATTTTAGCGCGATTGTCCCGGTATTTACCCTCGAGTACGAGTTTTCTTTTTTCCCGAAATCTCTTTTTACGGCTACAAAACACACGAGCAGCCCTGATAAAATCCCCGCGCCTCCGTCGATCCAGTCGTTTACAAACCTCCCCCCCAAAGGAGCAGTCCCCAAAAACAATCCGTGCGACCGAAAGTAAAAGTCCGAAACACCCGCGCAACGACCACCTCGCGAACGAGCGGAGAAGAAAAACCGAGCGCGACACAGGTACGTTACGACCGAGAGGCACGTAATGAGGGTCCGGCGGCCGGAATTTTCGGCCCCCGCCGCCGGACCCCGGGCGCGCGCCTCGGTGATTTAGGAAAATTGGCACGTCCAGGCACGCACACCGGAACAACCCCCGACGTTGCGCGCTGGAATTCACTCTTACTTTTTCGAGAGGGAACGCCGGGAGTCGAGAGTTCCGCCGAGTGTTCGAGCTGCAGTTTACGGCGCGAGCTGGGCTCCGAGTGAATGACGCCGCCGAGGCTCTTTTTCGCGGCCTCCTTGGCAGAGCCGGACTAAGAAATGTGGGGCCTATAGGCTGAAACGTGGTGGAGGCCCACTTAAGGCGAGGGAAATTAAAAATTTTTTTTAAATTTATTGATTAGTAATTATTGCTCATTAGAGCATAGTTAAACTTTATTTAAATTTAAAAATTATAACTAATATAAAA
>JAWWEO010000009.1:18508676-18519584 GCA_035582975.1 Ormyrus labotus | reverse complement strand
GTTGGGAGAGAAAGTGGCACTTTCGGCCCGCTAGAAAATATTTTTAACTTTCAATAGTAATGTACATGAAAACGCGTAGCGTTCAATGTTTACAAAAAAAAAAAAATCATTTGTTAATACAAGCTGGTGGGGGCCCGTAGGCTGCAGCCTACTCCGCCTAGTGCCTAAATCCGGCTCTGCTCCTTGGCCGTTCATTGATTCTTGCGATTTTTTACGAGAACGCCGCGGAATCGTAAGTTTTACTCGGACTAAATCAATCTGAAGTCGTGCAGGAAAACGTTTACCATATCGCCCGAGTGGCATCCGTAAATTATTCCTAATACAAAGCTTTCTTTCGACCAACTTTCTTACTCCTCAACTATTCCCCCATAAATCTGCCCGCGAAACTACTCCGGCCCGGCAACAATGTCCTCGCGGGAGATTAATTAAAGGCTCCCCCTCTCTCTCTTATCGATACAGCGGGCGCAAATTAGTCGGGGGGGGGGGGGGCGCATACTTGGATATACGCAAGAAAAAAAAAAAGGGCCCCCGGCATCGGCGCGAATGTTCGAAATAGTTCCGGCCTGGCTCGAAAAGCGTAATCACGGCTCGTGCGCAGGCGCTCGTGCACCCACGTCAGGAGGAGCGCCGGCCTGACACTCCGAGAGGGAGGGAGGGAGGGAGAGAGAGAGCGAGCGGCCGAGGAATTCCTGACGAGGAACATAACCTACCGGCGTAACAATACCGGTTATCTCTCCGTCCCTCTCCTTCTCCCCCCCTCCCTACCCTTCCCTTTTCTCCCTCTCTCACTTTCATTTTTGTCCTCCGTGCGCTCTTTTATGTACTCGCGCGAGCGCTAAGTTCTCTCTCTCTCTCTCCTGCGTCATCTTCACTTGTTTGTAGAAAATACGATTCTAATTGAATTATTTGCTTAGGCGGCGTAAAAACAATTAGCGAGTCGCTCGGTCGGTTGTTTATTGGGTTTTAAAAAGGCCGTCGGAGAGAGAGAGAGAGACGGTAGAATTATCGCTCGCGTTAAAATGCAGCCCGATTTTTATTGCTCAATAAATCCGTAAAAGTGCATTTAAATTTATGGCCGAAAAAAATCTAAAGCAGCGCGTACACGTAAGCCTCGCGACTCTAAGCTCGCGAAACCCTATAGCCCCGCGAGCGCGGTAAAATTCCGCCATTATTTTCGGAAACTATACTCTCTCTCTCTCGCTGCGAAATCGGCCGAGCGCGGCGCCGAGGTGTTTACCGAAACCCAATTTCCGATATATTTTAGCGCCAAAACATCGTCGTCGTCGTCGCGCGGCCGGCAGTTTCGCGCTAACTCTCGGCAACAAAGCGCGCGGAGCTATTTATCTAGGAATTGCGAAAGATCTAAAATTACCGCGAAAGCTGCAGAGGCCAGAGCCGCGCGCGGCTAATCGAGTATTTAGGAGCGTATCCGATTTCTGGCTCTGGAAAAAGCGCACGGCTAGAGAGAGGAACGCGCGCAGAATGCGTTAATGTCCGTGCGAACGACGCGCAGCTATGCGCCGGATGCGCCGATCGGGACAGATGGAGAGCGCGCGGCGAGCGAGTTCGGGCTCTTGACATTTGCATGCCTCGAGGAGGGAAAGGATGCGGCGAGTTATCGCGAGATTTTAGGCGGAATTTAAAATGCGGCTATCGCCCGCCGAGGATGCTGGCCGGCTCGCGGCGATAAGGATTCGCGGTGAACGTTAATTCGACGATGTTTCTGTTCGCGGTTAATAAAGCGGTTTAATTGCTCAAAACGTAAGAGAAGATTTTTTTATTTGACTGCGTACGATGATAGTTTTGATCAAGCAACAGAAAAGCATGATTTTCGTAAAATGTAAAGTTGCGAAAGAATTTTTTATTATCGACGCAAATTTAAACAAATTTTATCGCCAAAAAAGAAATCTAAATCAATTCAATGAAAATTTAACATTCGACTCATCATTAATTAATGAAAATCTCAAATTCGGCGTAACCGACGCGCCAGTCACCCTCGGAGTCCAATTCGCAAAAGATCCCAGAACGAAAACTGCCAAGGCCATAAAGCCAATACACCCAGCATAAACATAACCTCTCTCTCTCGGGCCTCGACTTCAACTCTGCTCGTCCTCTCAGGGTCTCTCTCCCTTCTCTCTCTCTCTCTCGCACACCTGTCGTGTCCGTTGAACGCTCGAGCGCACGTGAGGAAAAAAAGGAGCCCCCCGAGATTCCTAACCTCGGCCCACGCGCTCACGTCCGCACGAATCAACGTCCGCGCCGGCTCGAATTTCTCACGGCGTCGAGTCTCCCCCTCCCCCGTCTTATTATAAAGAGTTGCACTTTGCGCGGCGAGGACTTTTTGACGATTGTCGATGGGGTGAATGCGAGAGGCTGGTTGCGTGCAGGTGTGGGAGGAAGGAGGCACCGAGAGTCGAGAGCCACTGAACCTGTTGCTGCTGCTGCGGCTGCGGTGCTGCTGCTGCCGGTACGGCGAGAGAGGAGCGCTTTGTGATGATGGCTTTTTCAATGAGCGCTTTTTCGACCATTATGCAATACGGCGGTATTTTATTTTTGGTAGAAGATGATACAGAGTTTTATATATATTTTTTTTTACGATTATAGGGATTGTTGGTAAATTTAGCGAGAATTTAATATATTTGAGTACCGAGAAATGTATCGATTTAAAATAAATTTCACGAATACGTACGTATATATCGCTCGGCTATTGCAACGTATTTTCACGACTTGACTGATTTATGTATGTACGAATTCCTGCAAAAAGCGTATACGACTAAAGACACTTTGCCCAATGTTATTCATCACTCGCGTGCCTGTATACGCCACACTATTCCAAATAAATGCTTTTCAAGCTAGTTCCGTTTAAAAAACAAATTGATTTCGAATAGCTCCGCCGTACGTTCAGTGGTGCAGCTCGCCTATATTCCCTCGAAATAACCGCGAAAAGCCCCGCAAAGCTGCCGGTGAACTTGGAACGCGTTCCCGATACTTGTCTCCTAATTTGCTCGGCATTGTTTTAAAGGCGATTAGCGCTAATGCCGGTCTGACACCAAAACAGAGCCGAGCAATCGATTCGGCTCGAATCCAGAACATCCACCTATCCGACAGCACCTTATATTTATCTTTATACGTAAGCCTGGAAACACGTCGTTTGCAATATTCATCGGCACTCCGATGTTTCAGCTGCTTCCTTATCTCCGCGCACAAGACACACTCGCGAATCGATTGCTCGCCTCTAAATAGCTCGCTCGATCGATGCTCCAGAACCAGCGTCGCTCCACAAAACCGAGCCGCCAACCCACCCGAACCGTGTCTCACAACATAACCTTTCCAGGGCCGGGGTAAACAAACGGGCGCATCGTCGCAGCTGGTCCTCGGCTGCGACAGAGAGACAAAAGCTGCCGCTGCCGCTGGCCGCGAGAGCGAGGAAGAAAGAGGGCCCGGAGTCTGCGCGCTGGCCGCTCCTCTCTTTCTCCCTCGGGCGCGCGGAGTAGTTCTGTGTGCATAGAGAGACGTGAAAATTACCCTGCGTGCAGGCGTAGGCGGAGAGACGAAGAGAGAGCACGCGCCGGAGTCTGCGCCCTCCGCGCGCGGGCGACACTTCGTCTCTCTCTCTCTCTCTCCCTCTTGCGGGTGTTCCGCGCGTGTGCGTGCGTGAGTGTCTCTCTGCGTGCAGGCCAGGAAGGAAGGCACGCGACGAAGACAAAGGCGGAGTAAGCACACCGCCAGCTCCTGTATATCTCTCTCACTCGCACGATAGTCCGGACGGAGGAAGGGTGTCTCTGTTTCTGCAGCCGCCGGGAAGACGGAGAGCGCGCGCGTCGTTACGCGATATAGTACACACATACACACACACCCGGCTCTAACCTCGCGAGCGGCCGCCGCGACACTGAGTTTCCACCGTAAGGCTCGAGCCGCGGACACCTGTCGGTTCTCCGGCGCCGCCGGGGAGCGCAGCGCCAACTCGCGGCCGTTCTCCGGAACCAGGCGACTGCCGGGCGACTACTACTGTGTGTGCACTGTGCTGTGCGCTCCGTGAGACTGGCTGGCTCTGGACGCCGAGACTATTTCGTGAGGACGGGAGACTTTTTGGCAGGCTTTTCGAAAATTGATACTTTCGGCCGGCCCCCGGGAGGTGCAGAGCGGCGATTTCGGGCTTCTGGAATAAAGCCGTATAGTTTCGCTCGCCTCGGAGGAAGAGCGTTTGTTTGAGTTTCTTTTGATTTCGAGTGTTTGGCTGGTTCTTTGACGTTTGGAGAGACGCAAAAGTAAATACAAACAAAATTTGTAGAAGGCATTTAAACCGTATTCGTGTAAATACATGTTACGGGAAAGATAATAAACTAAAATAGTTTATTTTACAACTAATTTAATTTATTGTATACGTAAATTTTACTATACCTCGTTTTAGAATTACAAATAAAATTTTGATTTTGAAGGTGAGGAAACTAAGATAAATTTACCGAGGAAACTAAAACAAATAAATTTTAATTTTTAAATAAAATATGACTTTATTATTATATCCAAAGAGCGGGAGAAAATAACCGCTGAAAATTATTCACAACCATACCGCACCCAACATCCATCAACTTTCATTCTCAGAACTCGCGCAGACGGTTGTCTATAACTTCCCGCTTCATTCATCCCGCTCAATCAAAAAGCTTGAATAATGCAGCTTTAAAAATACCGCTGGCTTCAGCGGCCACCCGATTTTTATTCGCCGCTTATTTCAGCTTTCCCAAATATCAAAAAGCTATATATCCCCGATTTTCCCCCCTCACTGGCACGAGAGCAAAACGCCGAGGCGCGGGCGTCGTAAAAACCGGTCCCCCCAACGTAAAAATACATAAAACGCACATCGCACCCGACTTCCTCCGTCGTTATAACGTCGGAGCTTTTCATCGCGCGTCTCGAGCTTTCGTCTCTCTGGTGTGTGCCCCCGGTGTGTGCTCGTCGCTATTTTTCCGACTCGGTCATACTCGTGCGCGCGCGGAGCTCGGATTTCCGGGCGCGGCGCATTGTACCGGCCGGGCTTTCTGCCAGGGGGGAGGGGGGGAAAGCTCTCGCGCGAGGTGAGCTTATTTGCGGATACGCGCGCAAGCGGCGGCTTTTGATTTATCCAACGGGCCAACTGGGCGGACGCGGATCGCGGACCGTTAGCATTTTTTATATATGCCGGCCGAGAGAGCTTTCTCGAGCTTTCCTCAAATGGGGACGGAATTCTGGCGAGAGGCTCGGACTCTGCTTTTTGGATGCGGCTGCGGAGGCCACTTGAATATGGGCGAAATTTAACTGGCGAGCGGAATCGGGCTCGGGAGGATGATTCATAAAAACTGGGTTGGACGGGGTAAAAATAGTGACTAATTTGGTAGGCAGTGCCAAAGTTGTTGGAAAGAGGGTATTTTATAACATTGTCGCTCAGCTTATTGGCAAAGTTATCGTCTTAGCTGACTCTTACTTTATCTCGAAGATGAATTATTGTTCACCAGCTATGTTGTGTGTTTAAGGAAAACTTAATTATTTATTTTTTAGTATTTTCTCTGCGGGTTAATCAAATTGAATAAATATAATACTAAAATTAATTGGACGGTAAAAAATTATACTAATTTAGAAAGGTTGCCAAAGTATTTTTGACCTTTGGCAAATACTTACGATATCTCAAGCATTTTTCATTAAAATAATTTTGATGTGTATAAATACTCGCGTTTTACGTGTAGTATTTTGAGACATTGATTGTAATATCGCCGTAACAACAAATCCTATAATTATTATATTACTATTCTCTTCACAACAGTCCGAAAGGCTGACCACCGCGAAACTTTTATTTGAAATAAATCGCGCATAAATCAATGAAACACACCGGCCGCGCTTTTCGTTTGATTGCAGTTTCGCGATAATTTGATAATTTATATGCGCGAACCGATTCACAATGGTGCCTTTTCGTGATTTGTAGACAATTTCACCCGCCGTCCGTTAAGCGCCGCAGCAACCTTTATATTTGCGAGAAAAACCGTTTTCGTGCTTACGCGCTACTCCGAAGGGTATTTAAGATACAGTTTAACGCGTCGCATTATTGGCCCGTAAAAATAATAGCCGGGCCCTTCATAAATACGTGTCACGCGGAATGTTGTAAATTTTTGCGCTTGATTTACAGCCAATTAATACCGCCGCGGACTTTTACAGTTTTTGAATCACAAAGACCAGCTCGCTCGGTTGCGCTCGTCCGGCGTTCGTTTCTCTGTTTCGCCTCTTATTAAATTTATCTTTTTCGCACTTCGTCGCGGCCCTTTTTTAATCGTTTAATGAAAATTAACTGCCTTGTGTACTTCTCGACAATTTACACCCTTTTTTTCGAGACAAACCGAAAGAATTTTATTTTCAAATTCAATTACAAAAAAATTCTTTAATGTATGTAAAATCGGCTAAAAGGTAATACAGACGTACAAGTGACTAAAGCCTTCAAAACTGGCTTGTACGCGTCACGGAGATTGAGATATCGTCATGTTTTACTCTCGAAAAATGACTGTACAGTCAGAGTTGGAGCACTGTAATCTGCGCGAACTACGAGTTGTTTATATATCGTCGGTGTAACCGACGGACGGAATATTTCACTAAATGCTTTTTATTTCCCTTTGTTCGGCATTTCATCTGCGCGTATCGAGAATATAAATACACTTGGCAAGATACGACGAAAAAATTTCGTGAAATATTCTGTCGGATGACTTTTATTATCCGCTATTTGCTGCGAGCGATAATTGCGGAACCGAACTGCGTAGGTGGTGCATGTGTTTCAAATTTTGATATTGTTTCAGGATTAGAGAATATAAAGTGTTTAGTGCTTTTGACGACAAATGATTCTGTTAGTAAAATAAAATTCGTTTGTTAAGCGCCAAATGTAAACTTCACCAAGTTAAGTAATTATACTATTTTATAGAATTAATTCATTTTCTTTTAATAGAGAATATCTTATTAATCGAAAATTCAAATAACCCATTCCACATTATCGAAGCACATTTCATTATTCAAACTCGGCAATAACTTAACAGCCATTTCCATGAATGTAATGTACATCGCATATCCCACCGAACGAACGATTAAAATAATTGGAAAATTTAAGCTCTACGCGAAAGCAGCATAAATAATAAGCATCGCTCGTCGCAAATAAAACGCGCCGGGCACGTCAATTAACTACTTTCAATCACAAATCAACTCTCAAAGAAACTCAATCAACCTCCAGAGCTCAGCTCCGACCAACCAAAAAGCCTCGATTAATTACCTCCTCGAAAACAAACCAAACAAACCTCCTCTCTCACAATCTCGTCTCTCTCTCCTCTCGGCCTTTTTCCGCGGCGCTTCCCAGCGGGGGTTAGACGAAACGTCGCGGCCGCCGTCCGCTCTCGCGGCGGATATACTCGTCCGGCGAGAAAAATATAAGCTCTCCTCCGCGTGCTCGAGCCGCGAGGGAGCAAGAAGAAGGCGCGCTCGTACCTCCAAAACTTGATCCGGAGCGCGACTGACTGACGACTGCCGCGAGGGCGGCTGCTCGCCGAGCGCGAAAAGAGAAGAAAAAAAAAACAACCGGCGGCGAGTCTCGCGGAGGTGGAAGGGACCGGCGTCTGTTCGCGCGAGGGTTCGACGCCGAGACGAAGGGGGTTGAAGGAGAGAGCGGAGGATGAGAGTCGCCGGAGACAACGAGGGGCGAAAAATGCTGGCTGGAGACGCGTGCCGAGATCGCGACGGAGAGCGGAGGCCGAGGCTTCTTGCTGAGGCGCTACTGTTGATTTCGTTAAACGTGCCTTTCTTGCCGGGAGCTATTGGTTTTATGGACTATTTCTGTGATTCGCTCGACGTGGGTGGAAGACGTATTTAATGGGTTTGGCGAATTATAAATAGCACGGCGATTAATGTAATTTTTATTCGGACGTTGTCGGAGATAAAATAAAATGATTTGTAAGATTTTCGTCGATCTCAAGGTGAATTTTAATTAGCCGTAAAATAAGTTTATAATTGTAACTTGGACCGCGCATCGAATTAAAAAAAAATTTGCATTGCAAATATTAAGTTTACTTGAGGAATTCTTCAAGATTACTCGGAGGTCCGTGCAAGCACTCGTGAATTTTAAAAAAATTTCAAAAAGATCTTCAAAATCATGTCTGAAATTTACAAAATTCGCAAACGTAAATCTAAAATTTTGACTATTCCACTTATCAAGCCCAATAACAGAAGTCCATCAACACAGCTTTTACACCCAAGCACCAAGGGCGCACTTAAGCTCTCGCATAAATTAGCGTCGAAATTTCGCGCGGTACTCGTCGCGGCACTCAGCCGCAAAACCTCGGTAAGAAAAAAACTATATACATACGCGCCGAAAGACAGATAGTTGGAAAGCCTGCCGCGCTCCGAGGCGGGAAATAAAAGACGCGGTGCGGCGGAGAGGAGAGAGAGAGAGAGAGAGAGAGAGAGAGCGGTAATTGTGCGGTGAAAAAATAATCAGCTGCCGCGTCACGTACGCCGCGCGACGTAGGTACTTGCCCGAGCGGAGGCCCATTGTCGGTCCTTGCTTCCTCCTCCTCCTCCTCCTCCCGGCAGAGGCGCGTCAATGGCGCGCGGAACCCTCGCGCGAGAACACCCTCTATCTCCGCGGAGCGCCGCCGGCCGCGTGACGAAGTGCATTCGACGAAGCATTGTGCGAGGAGAGCTTCAAGTTTTTGCTTCGCGAGGGCCGCTCGTGGTTTTTTTTTGGGTTTTCGAGCCCGTACGAGACGCTCGCTTGCGAGCTTTTCCTGGACGCCTGATGGTGCCGGGGATTGGGAGTTGAATGGAGCGTGACGCGCGTTTCAAGGACACGTTCCGAAGTGCGTTTTTGGCAAAAATGATCGAAAATACAAATTGGTTGCAAATACAAAATAGATCGACGTGTTCTGAAAATGGGTAACTAATTACAATAAATTCAAATTCAAATTAACTAAATTTTTTGTGTAATAACTGACACACAAAATAATTTGTTAATGCATTTTTTCCCTCCCACGTTTAAAATTTGCATCTTTTAGGACGAAATTTCTGTTCTTGTTACATCTCATGTTTTTAAAAATATTTTTTTGCTTACAATTAATTAAAAAGCTTCTCTTTTGCTTTACTTCGCAAAGCTCGGTTTATAATTACGTATAATTACTACTGGGCTGGGTCATTACTCTGACAAAGGCACTGCCAGACTCGTAATAACCTGAAAGCTTCAAAGAAAATGTCCAAAATTCACCCGTTACAACCGAGCACGCAACGAGCACAGAATCCCCTTTCCAGGAAAGAAAAACACACTGTCTCGAAAATAAAATCCTGAATAGAAACATCAACATCTCTCTCCACGCGGCGGACAACACAAAACGCATCGCCAAGAATAGACGTCTGACGCGCCCCTTTGACTGTCAACGCAAAACTGAAGGGTATTATAAAAAATGGCCGGCAGAGGGGAGGGGAGAGGGACGCAGCATTGAAACGCGCCGCGTTTCAGTCGTTCGCGAGGACGCTCCTTCCCTTTGTGCCCCGGCAAAAAGCAGAAAGAGCCTCGCGAAATCTAAAACAATGACGGCAGCCAGGATGGCCGCTGATGGCTTTTTTTTGCACCCCCTCCCCCCCTCTCGAGCGGTGCGTGCGGCCCGTTTCCGCGTAACGTCCGCCTGTTTTACGGGGGAGGGGCGTTATTGTTGTCCCCTTTGTGTTAGATTTTCGCGAGTGCACTCCAACTGCTCCCTCGCGCGTCTTTTCAGCCTTGGCGCTCTCTCTCTCTCTCTCGTACTCTGTCTAAATTAAATGGCCCGGCGCACTGGATTTTAAATCCTCCGAGCAACGGCACACGCGGGCGCACGACTTCATTTAGCGGAGGATGTTCTCTTTATTCCGGTGGGTACCTGACTTTAATTTTACTCCCACGCGAGGGTTTCGCGTTTCGACTCGTGTATCTTTGAGTAATGCAACTGTGTGATTTATTCTACGTCAATCATTGACAAATAGGGAATGGTAGGGTACATCGCGAAGAATAGCGGAAAACTGAAATAAGGGATGGAGGTTTGAGAGGTAATAAATCATAGTTTCTGCAGGAGTAATATTTGGATATTCAATCCATTCGACTGTTTTTTCCTGTTCATTTTTGCTTTGCAATATATCACTTTCAGATACTTGGACGCTCTCTAAAAAAAGAGGAGTAAATAAAAATGCTGAGTTTTCCGCGAATAAAATTTATATACGGATTTTCAATGTTTTCGGGTTTAGGCAAGGTTGAAATATCCGTACAAATACAATTTCTACACAAATCAAACATCTTCTCCTTAATTGAGCCACTATCCATTTCAAGAAATCAGAATTTTACTGCCAAGCTGCAAACCCATCGTACTTTAAAACGCCGCGCAACGACATCTACGATGCCCTTAAAAAAAAAAGAGCGACCACCATTAAAGCATCGGTTTATAAGAAGCCTAAGTCAGTTCCAATAGCCCCACCCAGTCATAAAACAAACTTAAGGCGGCCGTAAACCCCAGGCCAGACGGTCGCCCCCCCTTTCGCAAAGGCAACACTTTAACGGCGCTCTCGCAGCGGCGTCCGCGCGCGATCCCGTATAAATCAGAAAAAATCCATACATCATCCCGCGGACGCTGCATAGAAGTGACACGCCATCAATACGGCTCGCGGAGTACGGAGACAACCCGTTATTAGCCGAAGGGAGGGGGGAGGGGGGCAAAAAGCGGCGCATCCGATGGCGACCGTCGGCGTTTAATTGGCCGGAGCCGAACAATGCCGAGGTTTTGCTCGAGATCGAGAGAGCGGCGAGTCCGCTCGATAAATCAAGACGCGATGCCGCCGCCGCCGCGGCTCGCGAGTAATAAATACGTCGCAGCTCGCGGCGGACGGGAAGCT
>JAWWEO010000009.1:18425846-18508666 GCA_035582975.1 Ormyrus labotus | reverse complement strand
CCCCCCCCCCCCCCCCCCCCCCCCCCCCCCCCCCCCCCCCCCCCCCCCCCCCCCCCAGATGGGGTTAGGTGTTTCCCTTTTGGAAAAATCGTAACGTGGGCTCTCGGTTCGCTGCAGAAAATTCGACGGGGAAAAACTGCGGATTTTGCCTTTGAGAAAAAAAACGATCGATTCGGCTACGAACGAGAAGTGCTGTAATTTTCTTGGCTGCTGGAGTGAAAAAAGCTCGGTCTTAATTTGATATAGGTTGTGCGATTTGCATGTCTGAGCGAGTCTTTAGTAAGGCAGATTTAATAGTATAATTGATACCTTTCAGCGGAGTGACATGCCAACATATCCATTATACAATATTTAATTTTCGGCCATTTTTAATCTCAGAAACTAATGAGCTATTCTGGAGACTTTCACGTTGATCTAATACGCTTGTAACTTAAATGACAGAAGGTAGAATGTATAATTGGGGCGCGCAAAATGTCCTTGTTTTTCAGGTTTTACAATGAAGGAAAAGAATGATCTTTTTAATACAGCCCGCGTAATAATGATGCAAGCTGCGCGAATTTTTTCAAAAATTATGATATGTGCTTAACGATTTCCCGTCGTAAACTTCTTGTAGTTCCAATACCAAGCGCTGCGATCAAATCCTGTAATTACCATTTTTTTTTTTTCGTCGGCGACTTACGCAACAGCTTATAACTCGCGTTCGCAAAATTCTCTGCGCTCGCCGATCGACGCTAAACCACAAAAGAAACAACGTCCAAAGATGCAACCAAACGCGCGACCTTCGCATCCGCGAACGGCCGTCGAACGTTCGAATTCTCTTCCGCTCTTAGCGTCCAATTCGCACGGCAGTTGACCCTCGCACTCGATCGAGTATCAACACATCGATGTACATCGATCCTATATAGGATATAATGAAATGCTAAAAGGCTCTTACCGGAATGTAGCCGTCGGGTTGCGGCCTGTCGGTGTCCCTGAAAGAAGAGAAATGCCACTCGTCAGAATGACGTTGGAGATTTCGCGAGGGCAGGGCTCCGCCAGCCTCGGGTTTACACTTCAAGTTCAATGTCACCGCGCCGCGGTAAGGAACGCGGGAAATTTTAAGTTCGCGAATATTATTTTTGTTCGTCGATTTTTTTTTCTTTTTTTTTTTTTTGTAAAAAGGCCATTTTTTTTTTAAATCAAACAACAAAATAATTACAGTACAAAATAATTGAATATCAAAAAAACATAATGCTTTCTCAAACGCGCGAAAACGAATCGGAAATTCATTATTCAAAGTTCTCCGAAGCCAGGCTTATTACATCCACTCCCGCGGAAACGGCCCTTTCCCGCGATCCAGACTTCGCGGTCCGTCGTCATAAATTTCCAGCGCATAACCCGGCGGCGGTCGCGCCGCCGTTCGTAATTCAACGGTTCTCCCCCCCCCCTGGCCTTATCGCTTATTCGTACAGTCGTTCCGCGGCTGCTCGACGAATAATCGAGCGATAAGCCGCCGCCGCCGCTTCGTTAACGGGTTACTTGCCTGTGTCGTCGCTGGATCACCGGCGTCTGCGGCGTGCTGTCGTGAATGATCACCTGCGCGGGGTCTATCTCCTCGCACTCCTCCTCGCTACCGTCCGACGGCGAGTCTGCAAGCGAACAAAACGTATATGTATGCCTCGTTACAGATAGCCATCTCGCGCGGGAAGGCCTATTCAATTTCGCGGGGCCGCCGCGACTTCTTTGAGGGGACACTTATTTGTACGGGGACGGGGGGGGGGCTGATTGAGAGGACGCCGAGCTGGGTGTGGAGAGTGCAGTTAGGCGGAGCAATTAGAGGAGAGAGAGAGGCTTCTGGCCGTTTTTCTGCTTTTAATTACTTCTTCTTGCTCGCTTTTTTTTTGTATGCCTCGGTATTGAAAAGCTTGTACGCACTTTTCTCTTGTTAATTTAATAACTAAAGAACGATGTATAACTATCATTGATACTCTCACTTCTCAATTATCTTCGTTATTTTCTTTTTGTTAGTTTTGAAAACACAATACAGTGTTCTATTGCAATAGAAAACTTTTTGAAAAACAATAAAAAAAAAAAATTAATTGACTTGTTATTATAAAACTTTACTTCTATCATCTATACAAAATCTCTCCGCTACTCAAAAAAATTGATAAAACCCAGACGGCAAAACTATCCCAAATGAATTCTTTTTAAGTCAATTTCTGCTTAAAAAGAATTCATTTAGAATAGTTTTGCCGTCTGGGAAACTCTTTCACCGACTCATCGATTTGATTGCAGAAATTTCAAGTGCCCGACCGGCGCGCTCGATTGCTCGTCAAACAGAAAATAAAAGCCGTTTCGAAAGGCACTTCTAATCCGTACGCAGGAACAATTAGCGCATCCTCGACGGACTCGCGCTTCGAAAAAAGAGAGGCGCAATATATGCGTCCGTGACGCGCGGACGAGCAATCAAAGGGTCTTAAATGGGGATCGCTGGACGTGATTACTTCTGCCCCGAAGGCCTCCCCGCATGACGTCAGCGGCCTGCAAGTGCTTTTGTGCATTAATTTCAAGCTCGAGAGTCACTTTCCCAGGAAGCACAGTTGGTATATCGGGCGCGCGCGTCTATTGTGCGCCATTTACATAAGAAATATTATTTCTGTTTTCAGCGCGCGCGATAAATAAAGGCGGATTTTTGCGGGGAATAAATTGGGTGCGTCATTTTTTTTTCTTTTTAGTCTCTCTCTCCGCCTCGTAAATACGTCATTCGCGAAATCTGATCTTGGAACTTTTATTTAGCGCGATAATTTAGGAGCTATCGACAAAGAGTGCAGCGATGTTAATTTTGCCGCTTTTTACAGGCGTCAAGTTTGTTAAACAGTCGGCGAAAGTTATTTAAGGCCGCGAAGCGATAATGACAGAATCCTTTCACGTCGTAATAATGCAGGTGGCTTTCGAAACGCATTTTGTATTATAATTAGCTAATATAATCGTAATTCGTTTTTTATCTCATCGGCTTTCGTAATATTTAATTACAAATATTAATTTTACTTGATAAAAAATGTGCGGAAAACGGGATTTGAGACCTTATACAAAGTGTATACGTAATGCTAATTAGCCAAATGCAAATTGCCCTCTCTAATTTGTCGATAAAACGCCTGAAAATTCATCTACACCGCCGTTTCATACGCGCAAAACTGCTTTCTCAAGATTAATTTGTTCAAGATTCTGGCCAAGTGCCCTAAAATCTTATGCGTTGATAGTTCAAACCGTTTATAAAAAGAGTAATCGCTTTCGGCAGCTAACAAGGATAATTTACGAATTACCAATCTCGAGGAGTTACCGTCGCTCTGAATCAGTGCATCTCATTACCATTCAGACGGTGATGCTTCTTAGTCAGATTCGGGCCTCGGCAGTCCGTGTCGCCGAGCAGATCGTCGATGTTCGTGTGATTTCCGATGAAGAGCGGCAGGTTAGCCGGCCTCCTCCGCGGCGCCGATCTTCTCGGAGGCGTCTGGCGCATCGACGTGACGTTGTCGTACGGCGATATTCGGCCCCCGTAATTGTCCGGAGGGTCTGGTGGATTTTCGATCTAAACACAGAGGATCGTATCCATAAAATGCGTTCGATATACATCGAAAACGATGAACTTACCCCCTCAGGACTGGCGCGATCCCCAAGGGGTTCATCCTCGAGCGGAAACCTGGACAAGCCCCTGCTCCCGTTGCTCTTCGCGTTGGGCAGGTCGAGGCCGATGTCCACCTTCTCGAAGGACTCCTCGGAGTCCGAGTTGCTGTCGGTGGGTATCCTCTGAACGCCCTCGGGCACGTTGCCCGAGTTGTCGAGCCACCAGGGCCTCTCCCCCGACTCGACGTGTCGGATTCGGTTGCCGATCGGCCTGTACTCGCTGCTGCTCGTCGCCGTGGTGGACGCGGTGGTCGGGGTCACCGGTATGACCTCCACGCCCTCGGGCACGTTCTCCGGGTCGTCGGACAGCCACCAGGCGCGCTCGCCCGACTGCTGGCGTCTCAGGGCGGCTGCCTTCTGCTTTCGGCTGGAGCGGGAGCTTTTCGTCGAGCTTTTGCGGCTGAGGCTCGATGGGTGGGTGGTCGGCGAGGTGGGCGGGAGGTCTTTGGGACTGGTCGAGTCCTCGTCGGCGACGTTGTCGTTCGAGTCCAACCACCAGGCGCGCTCTTCCGAGTCCTGGCGCCAGATTTTGAATTTGAACTTTCCTGAAAGTTGAGGCTCGGTTACTTGGTACTTGGAGACTTGGTTACTTGAGGTGTTACTTGGGGTCGTGATTTTTGATTGCGCAGACAGTTTTGTTATAGATTTTTTTTAATTGCACTCGGAATATTTACTTTTATTAAACTGTACGCAGTAAATTAAAAATAAATGTTTCGTAAAATGGAATCAAAATGAAATTAACAAATATAACTTGAATAATTTACATTTAATTGAGGAGAAAAAAATAATTGTTTTATAATAAATTCTGGGAATATTATATGATACTATACCCAATGAAATAAATAGTTCTTTGGCAATTAGAACTTCTTACGAAATATTTCACGTGACACTAATAGTGTACAGATTAAAAATTTTATTCGAGTAATAAACAAATTTAAGCCTTTAAAATTTTAAAACAAGCAAGGTACTGACTTTTCGTGTATGCAAATAATGCATACAGTTTTTACATTACAGTTTGTTCAACAACTGAAATTTGTAAATAATAATTTTTAAACATTTCCTATAAGCCAGTAAACAATACATTGTATTTTCGAGTATCAAATAAATAACACAAAATTTACATGTAACTGTTATTATGTTTCGGAAGAAATAAGCACACTACGTGAGTAAACATGATTATTATCCTTTAAATTGAAAAGTTTTTAATGCACAAAAAATCCTAAACTTCTTCGACATTTAAAAACTACTAAAATTCAGATCAATCAACGAGAGGCGTACAACAGCTTAAAAACGTATCAGGCGCATATCTAACTCCTGCATCCACCTCCAGACGCAACGCGAAATATAACTTGGCCGATCGGTTTGTTTACTTTCTCGCAAAGTTCGCGAGAGCCCGCGATTTTCCTCGGGAAAAGAAACCTCCCGGCACTTTTCTTATCCATTATATATTTTTGGGTTAGTCTATGTATAAACCGAGCGAGTCACCGAGAGAGAGTGGCTGCGTTCGGCCGCTGCTCGCGTGGCGCGAGGCTGCGCGCGCGCGTGTATGTGTGTCACGAGAGGCGCGTCGCGGTCAAAAACACTTGCGGGAGCGCGCGAGATTTCGACGGTACCGTTGAACTGCTTCTTCATTGCTTAATCGCGGCCGGTAACATAACTATTTTTCTCGACAACAACGCGCCGTCGAGAAAGAGAGACGCTTTGATGCAAACGAACGGGAACGTTCGCGGATTGCGTTGACGTTGAACAAATGTTTGCTTTTCGCGTCGCGGTTTATTAGAAAGTTATATATTTCGTTGAGCAGTATTTTGTTGTATCGGTTTAAAGTGGAATCAGAAGCAGAAAGAGAAGTTTGAATAAAAATAATAAAATCTTTTTTTTAAATAATGATTAATACCTCTTTCTAAAAACAGTTTTGTTGACAATTTTCGGTATTCTAAAAAAGTGAAAAAAGTTTAAATTTTCAGAAAACGTTTGTTTTTGTTTTCCACGCGAATCATTGCTTCACATTGACATTGCATAATTTATTTCCCTCTTTAACTCGTTAGCTTTATTTTTAACATTCGACACTACTCGAAACAATAATTTTCCTTTGATAGACCGTAAAAACACTGAAATAATCACTTCTTCCTCGTATCATATCCACATTTACCACTGTTAATTGCCGTCGCGACGTTATATAAATAATTTTCGTTAATCATCGAATTCGCGCAACAATACCATATCTACATCCACTCGACGACTGGCTTTCGAATTTCCGCAAACGAATAAAGCCAGCGGGGGGATATAAATTATTACCATCATCCGGGAGCTGGGCGCTGATCGTCGTGTCTTGACTGAGCTCGTCGTTGCCAGCACTCGGATTCCTTTCGACGCCCTCGGGAACGTTGTCCGAATTCGGATCCAGCCACCAGGCCTTCTCGCTCGAAGACTGCCTTCTGACCCTGATGGGTCTTGTGCTTTCGCTCTTCTCCGCGTTTGTGTAGCTCATTCCGTTGGATAAATTCTTCGACGGGGAGGTTCTGATCGCCGAGTCGGAATGATTCTCGTCAACGTCCACCCAGCCACCGTTTCTTATGTCTCCGTTTTCCTGCTGCTTGGCTTTGAACAGATTCGTGACGGGAGCCAGAGCTCGCATCAAGAACGATTTGGCCTCGTCCGTTTTCCCAGATCTATCGCTTCTGGAACGTGGACTCGTCGGTGGCCTGGGTGGTTTGTCCGGGTTAACGGACAATTCATCAGCGGAAGACGCTAAAACGCTCGTCCTAGACGAGCTTGCGCTCATTTTACACTTGCCGTCTTGGAATGGTGAATCGGGAACTCGCCTCCTTCTAAGCTCCGGCTTCGTTTGCTGTTCTTGCTCGTCTTCCGAGGACTCGGAAGAGCTACCGTCCGTACTGCATTCGGACGTGGAAACTGATACGGTTCTGGACGCGTGACCGTTGCTCATCGGGGATTTGGAATGGCTTCTCCTTACTTCCTTCCCAGTAGTCTTTTGAACTCCCTTTCGTCCACTGCTCGATTTGGAATTTGATTTGGACAAGGACTTGTTCGATCTGACGGAAGCGGAAGAACCGGACGAAGCCACCTGTTGCGCGGGTACCGATTCCGAGTTGGCTTCCGAGTCCTGCGAGCTGACGGACATGCTCCTCTGGCACTTCTTCTGATACTGCTTCCTCTCCACGATCTGGGACCTCGATGGATCCCCGTTCTCCATGTTCAACGCCGACTTCCGGAAGTCCTTGTTGACGTACTTGACCGGGCCGGTGGCCATCATCGTTCCGCCTTTGCCCAGCATCTCCTGGGTTTTGGGAACCGGTGGCTTGCGATCGCGGGCGTCCGGCGGCGAGGCCTGACGCGAAGTCACTGACGACGATCCAGTTGTTACACACTTGCCGCCGCCGCCGCCGCCGCTGCTGCTGCTGCTGCCCGACGTTGCCGCAGCGGTAGTGGAGGTGGCACCGGCCAGCTTTATTTTCGTCATAGACGTCGCTGCAGCACCACTCGGAGATGCAGCAGCCGAGGACGTCGAGGCGGGCTTGCCGCTGGCGGACCTGCTGCTGCTGCTGCAGCCAGTTGGCAAGCTGACAGACTCCGCTGACGTCAAATGACGCGACGACGTCGACTTCAGAGAGCCGCTTCTCGAGACGGTCGCGGGCTTGCTCGAGCCGCTGTTGCCGCTGTCGGAAGTCGATCGACTCGAGGATGATTCTCTGCGCGAGCCTTGCCCGTGATCTTGGCCTTCGACGACTCTGGGAGACTCTTCTCGGCTTCGTTCCTCGCTGCTTCTCCTTGATTTGGAGTTGGGCTCGACCCTCGGAGATCTGGAGCGATCGCTATTGGCGTCTTTGGAAGAAACTGGACTCGAGTTGGTGCACCGATTGTGGTGGTCCGCGTCGCTGTGGGACAAGCTGGATGTCGACCGAACGGAGCTGTCCTTCGAGGAGTAGGTACTTTCGTTGGATCTAGAGTACCCGTAAGTACTCGATGGAACTCGTGATGAACCGTAAGCAGTGGTTCGCGGTGTGTAGGAATTGGAGCCCGTATTATATTTGTCGAGGTAAGAAGATACCCAAGGCACCCTACCAGTACCGCCACTGTTGTATCTCGAAGAGTACCTGTCCTTGGGCGAGTCGTCAAGATAACCCTTTTCCACCTGCTGCTCTTGCTCCTGCGTCTCTACTTTACTCAGCTCTGACCTCCTGACCTCCTTCTGAACGGGCTTCGGAGGTGGTTCCAGCCTCTTGGTTCTGGTGTAAGCAGTGAGCACGGGTGGGGGCGTCGGCGACGTCCCTCTCGTGACGAGCAGCACGATCAGCACGTCTTCCTCGTTGCCGTCGGCGCAGCAGCTCACCGAATTGTCCGTGCTAATGCTGCTGATCTCGTCCTGGCCGGCGTTCGTCGAGTCTCCGTTCGTCGGCTCGGTTTCCGGGGCGGTCGAGCAGCCGGTCGCCTGATGGCTCTGCCGGGGCTTGGGGATGGAGTCCTCGCGCACGGACGAGGGCGCGGATTTCGGCGCGCTCGGGTTGCGAAATCTCTCTGATCCCGTGTAGCTGATACTGGCGGTCACGCGCTCCGGATTATTATTGCGGGACGCGAGCCCGTAGCGGCCGCTGCTCGTTGTGCCGCTGTATCTCGAGGACAGGGGGGCTGTCGAGGATTCGGATGAGCCTGAAATACGGAAAATATGCTTTAGTACCGGACGGGGAACTTTGTAGTATTATTTGATTGGGGATTTATTAGGTGAGATTTCTGGTATTATCGAATGCCCTCGATGGTGAAACGAAGTATAATTATTATTGTATTTGTTGATTGTCTCTATTATTGTTATATTACTTTATCATACATTTACTTTTAAAGTTGGCATAAATTTTAAATCTAACCTATAAACCTTCGCTCTCATCGCTTCTTATACAAAAGAGACAATACCACCGCTAAATAAAAGTCACTCAACCTGTTCGTACTTTTTCCGAAAGTTGGAGTTCTGGAATACATTCTGTAAGGAGCAGGATCCTTGGCGCTGCTATCGGGGCTGGTCTCTCGGGATTGCTTCAACGTGGGTGTCCTGAGGCTTCGATACGACAAGCTGGAACTCGGCCGCTCCTCCTTCTCCTTTTTGCCGCTGCCGTAGCTTCGGCTGGACTCGGAGTACGAGTACCTCGAGGAGGTGCTGTCGGGCTCGCGGCTGCCGTCTCGCGAGCCATTTCTGTATCTGTCCAGCACTGACGAGGGACGCTCCGCGCTGCTGGATTTGTTGCCGCCGGTGCCGAGGGTGTATTTTTCCAGAATGGAAGGGGTGCCGCGACCGTTTGAGCAGCGACTGCGAGGGCGAGGGTCGTCTTTAGATGTCTTTCCGGGAGTCGGCTTTTCTTTTTCCAAACTTTTGTTACCTAAGAAGTGGACAATTATTATTTTCGAAATTTCTTTAAAAATTAAATTCGTGAAGGCAAAATTCATGAAATTTAAATCTTGAGATTTTAAAATTTAATTAAACGTTTATAGTCTTTTTTATTGTAGTATTAAAATCTGAGAAAAATAATTAAATTTTTTACTTACAGGAGGAATATTTGTAGGAAGGTTTCTCTTCGGCCTTATCTCCATCTTTTTTAGTGTAAGTTGAACCGTAAGTGCTACCGATGCTTCTTTCTTTCGTCACAGGCGTTCTCGAAGTTGTTGAGCCAATGCTTGTGTAATTATTTCTGTAGTTACTGTAAGTACTGCCGGTAGATGAATTTCTTCCGTAAGTACTTCCGCTACCAATACCAGTTCTTGTTTTGTAAGCTCCAGTGTCACTCTAAAAATGATGTATCAATTAGGACAAGTTTTTGTGTATATTATATATTTTTGTAACATTTTAAAAATTCATTATATTGGTCGTTAATATAATTAAGCCACAGATTGTTCTTACTTATTTCAAATTTCGTGAAGCAAATAATAGTTTTCAAATTCTAAAGGTGCGAATTTTAATTAAATCTATTACATAAGTAACTTCAATTAAGCAAAAAAAAAAAAAAAAAAACAGTTTTGAAACTTGCAATACTAATTAGATGCAGTAACTATAATATATGCACAGGAGAAAAGATCGAATTCGATCATTACGAAGCCTTCTCAAAGCAAATCCGCGCCAAATAACGCCCCAATAAAATATTCAATAGCAGCGGGAGAAAGACCCTCGGCATTACAACACCTCCGCGAGACAAACCGCATCAGGAATCTGCTTACATAAAAGCTCGATCGCGCGTCGACGAAAGTCAGTTATATCTGGTTGTATAATTCGGCGAACAATAAAACATCGAGACGTCGTCTGCGCTCACACCCACATGCCAATATCCCGGGACTCCAGAAAGAGAGCGGCAGCTCTCGGTGGCCGATCGCTTGTCAATCTCGAGCCAGCCATAGAAAAGCAGGCGTCGTCGCCGCCGCGCGAAAAAGTCAGACGCTACTTTCTCGCGCGCGTCGATTTCACTGCTGCCGGGGTATCGCGACGCGATAATCTCTCTCTTTTCTCGGTATGTACACTCGCACGCGCGATATATCACCTACAAATTGTTTCTTTGACAGGTCCATTCTTCATTGTCCGGCGCTATGAGAGAGAGAGAGAGAGAGAAAGAGAGAAGAAAAGGTTCTCCGTTCGCAGGCTCCGAAGTTCCCTCGTTAAAGGGCTGACAAGAAGGATCGCCGACGAGCACGCGATTTTCTGCGTTTTTACAGCGAGATAGCCGAGGCTGCTTTGCTTGCTGCTGACTTTTTTTGCAGGCCTTTTCTGCGGAGGATCGTAAGCCGTTTTTACGGGCCGATGATTATGTGGATTTGGCAGTGTTGTTTAGTTTGGGATTTGTGCTGTTTTTTGGGAGGAAGGAGGGAAGTCGTGTATACTCCTGTTGAATGGTGCTTTAATGCCGGTGTAATGACAAGGATTTGTTTTATTACTATTACCACCGGTAGTAATGTTTATGTTTATGTTTTTAATGATTAAATTATTATAGTTATCGGACCCTTCGTAATGATCAAAAAGTGCGAGTCGGCAAATTAGAAGCAAAAACGAAACCTTCAATTTCTCTATTTAAGAACAAAAAATTAAAAAACGAACGTATTGACAAACTCGATTGACGAGTTTATTTTTCAAATATTTATTTTAGATTACAGTAATTAGCAATTAAGCAAATTAATTTTCTTCGCTACATTAAAAAAAAACTACTGCCAAGTCATTGACAGTTAGCTTCCTCCTAACTAATTTATTGTTCCATTCCGGTAATTGATTTGTAACAACCGTGTGAATAAAACTTAAATTCAATACAGCTCGAAAATTGAGGATAACTTTGCGCAGTTATAACTAATCGCAAAAAGGGTATATAAGAACTAATATTGAGGCTCAATTTCAGATAAGAAAATTATCTTGCAAAGAAGTTACAGGATTTCCTGCAGTTTTAAGGTAATATAAATTCCCTTCTTACGCTACTATTTTGTTTAAAAAGAAGCTACTCCCATGTTTTTGTCTTTAGCATGCTCCGTTTATTAAAGTTAAAAATAAACATTTGTATAATGCTTATTTACAACAAATATTTTTAAATGTTTTCTGTTTTAAATATTTACTTTTCCGCTTTACACGCGTGCAACGAGAAACAATAAAAGTAATCAGACAAGAAAATCTTAATAATATTATTTAATAACAACGTTTAGTTTTTACTTGAAAAATAAGAACGGAAAGAAAAGTAATGGAACACCAATTACTTGCAGCCCTTCGAAAAGTCGGTGTTTAGGGTCAGTGAAACACTGGGAGAACACGAACGCCGGCGCACATCGAGGAGAAATAATAATTCGTTCAATTAACATAAGTTTGGCAAGTTGCCCTCGAACTGAAAATAGACGAGTAGAAGTCAACCGGGGCGAGAGTAATAACCTTCCCGTTTCTCCTTCTTACTTCGTACGTAACGCTTGTAAAGTGTATTCACTTCTTTCCCCGTAAATTAAATCAGCCCAATACTTCAAAATGCGTAGAGGCTTCTAAATTTTGGAAGCTTTTTTCAGTCACTTTTACCGAGTGGTTAAAGATAAACCTGCATACGTATTGTCTATAATTTAAGATAAAGCAATTTATCAGTTGTTTAATTTCGGTATTGCTCCCGAGCACAACACGATAATTCATCCCGCTTGGCTAACATCTTTCACTATTTACATGTGCAATACTATAAATTTATTTGACCTATAATATATAGAGCAAAAATTCAGAATGAATCATTCATTTATACTTTATTTATGTATCAGGATGCAGCAGGCCGCACATTGTGCATACGTGACTCAGCGTAGACTCTGATTTGCATAATAGAACGAGTAACCAGCTAAATATAAATCGGTAACGACCAAAACTTGTTTAATAATAGTTTGTGATTAATAAAACTTGCGATTACGGCGCCGGTAAACATAAACATACACAAGTTTGACCCACATATCCCCCGGAGCGAGTTCGCCAGTCGTATCATCTAATTCAACTGCAGGAGGGGGGAACAGCAGCGAACTTCTGAAGTTCCAAATTAATTCGTTTTCATATCTAGGACAGATACTATTTGCGTAAACACCAGTTTCTATCGTTTCGGGAAAACAAGAGTTATTGATTTACCCATTGCTTCTATTCTATCAACTGTTGGAAATTCAATTATAATACTATATTATATCAATATTATCTTTCGACACAATTATCATGCATATAATAAAACAGAACAAAGGATGTAATAATAATAATTCAATATTATATATATTCATTTTTCTCCCTTCAAAATTTACCTTTATCTTTCTTTTCTAAAATTTTTGAAATACTAAATTTCACATACGAATTCGATTTATTAGCAAAAAATCCGCCAATCATTAAATTCAAATGAACGTTAGAAACGCGTAAATCAGCCGAACCTTTCGAAATCTAATCAAAATTACATCCAGCAACAGCCCCCCTCCGCGCGAATAAACTCCGTCGAAGAAGAGCAAAAGATCGCGCCCGTTCCATTAATCCGGCGTTAACTCAGCCGGGCTCTTCCACAGATGTTGCGCGCGCCAAATGCGCCGTGCAACCCGCGAAAGTTACTGCGGCGCGCGAGCGAGGCTCGCTGCTAATTCGCGAGTTATCGTAATAGACTGGCGCGCTTATCTTTCTGGCTGGGGATTGCGCGATTCGCCGGGACGGAGAGGGAACTCGCCGAGTTTTTGGACGGTTGATCAGCGGGTCGGGAGGAAAGTTGGACGTTTGATGATGGAGTATTGTTAATTGTACTGTGAATAAATGGTGTTCTCGGGATAGGAAGTGGAATCTAAAAATTTTTGTGCTTACAGACTTAAGGAGATATTGTAAAGTGATTATTGAATATGTAAAGAAGGATTTGTAATTAATGGACTGAACTGAAATTAGTTTAATTATGAAAAATTAATAAAATTTCGAAGATAAACTCTCGTCTTTTACCACTGTACAAGTTTTAAAACTGTATTAAAATATTAACTTTTAAAATCAAGTCAAAAAAAATAAAGTTGACTTTTTCATGAAACATAAATATTTATTGCCTTTTCATTTGAGGTTTTCCGATATTTAAAGTATGCATAATATACGACTACTAAACGAAATGACAAATTCCTGGTAATAATTTAGAATCATAAAAAACTTTGTGGTGAAAGGATATAACTTTGGTACTCACGTCACTAAGCACCACATTTAATTAATGCGAAAAATTTAATGATACGATTTTGGTCCATAAACCTTGTAAATAAATACGTTACATTACTCGTACGTAGGAAAATTATCGATTTATTATTATATGCACTTTAAAACCCAATAATAGACTTACATTTTGCGTGCTTTATATTTTTTTATTCTTCCAAGATATACTCAGTATTTCTCGCAAGCCTCGAAAAATGTATAAGTACAAAAATATTCAAAGAAGATCAAAAAACCTACTTTTAAACCTTCCAAAAAAAAAGAAAAAAAACCATCCAGACTCAATAAATATTCTTATCTAAGTAGTAAATTCCGCTCGCATCGGAATCTTACAAATGCAGGATACTCGAAAAGGCGAGTTTTTACGGCGCCTTTCGAAAAAGGCTTTTACCGATTCCTTTAAAAAAGCCCCTCGTCCGAGCGAAGAGCCATATTGACAAAGCCATTTATTCGGCGCGCAAATCGAAAGCAGATTCCAGCGGGCGTCCGCGAATAAAAGCAGTAGTGGCGCGAGTCTCCCTCTCTCCCTGCGCGATCGCATCTCCCCCGCCGAAAGAGGATTCGGCGCAAAATGCATGCAGCGGGGGACAAATTGAGTTTTCCCCCCCCCCGGCGACCGTCATTCGTTATTATGCTAATGCGGCCCGACGCCCGATAATGGAATTAGGTCGCGCAGCTTTATCCGAGATCGCTCGCCGAGCCGGAAGTGGCGATAATTTTTTCTCGAGGGCGGGAGAAGGTGAGACGGCTCGCGAGTGCCTGATCACGAATTCCTAGCCGAGCCGGATGTTACTCCTGCGAATAGTATTTTTCTTGCGTCAGACGCGCGTCCTCGGGGCGGCTGCGATTTTTCGAGTCCTTTTTTCTGGAAACGGCGAGTTTTTTCGGTTCTCAAAAACGGGAATAGAAGATCGGTGTAGATTTCGCTGCTTTCTTGCATTTCGAGAAGTCTTGAAGACGAATGTTTCTGCTTTATAGTCTGTCAAATTTTACGCTGTTTAGATGAATTTAAAGTAATCTGTCAATCGCCAGACTTTTGCCAGAATTGCGTTAAACTTATTGAGCGTGGCTTCCGCTAGAATTTAGCCAAACTGATATTTTTGCCCGAGAAATTATTTGTTTGCTATACCAGCGCTAATCGTTCACTTTGCATTGCGCCATGCATTCGAAACTTGGCGACTGTCATAATCAAATTATTAACTAATTTATGTATAAAGTACTGCTTTTATATGAATATTAATGTTAAGAATATTTTTTACCAATTATAAACAAATCATTTTCCACGGAGAAATTATTAAAAGATAGTTTTATTTGAGATCGGCTTAAAAAAAAAAAAAGTCACACAGCACCTTTAAAAAGTAAACAAAAAGAAAAACTATAATGGATATACAGATTTACAGTGTTTCGGATTATTTTTTCAGTAAACAAAAAGAAAATATGCTAGATAGATAGATACATTGTAAGTTATCACTCCACGAAGTTTCTTGGCACGCTTTGAAGTTCGACGTTTGCCAAGTGTCTTTAGTAATCTGAATCTGAATCGGTTACAGCATAGATCACCACATCCTTACGTCGGCGCGAATATACAAATTAATATCTAATCTCGTACCAATAACGAACACCTCTCGCTTATTACTCCAAGTAACACTTTATAAATATGCATCTAAATTACATTCCAAAACCCTCGAACGGCAGCGATGACCCACATCGAAAGTAAAATGACGATCAATTTACCATCGCCGAAAACGATACTCAAAAATTCCCGTGCGCTTCTTCGACGAAACGTCCTCCTTCCCGTCGTAATTCACTCCTATAGGCCAGAGTCTAAGTAAACTCTCGATCTCTCTCCCCGGCAGAAGTTGATCGATTGTCGGGGAAAACGGCCGGGCCGAGGCGCGGCGATTGTCGAATCTCCGAGAATAGATTTTGATACGGACGTGCGGACGCGAGCCGAGAGGCTCTCGTTCGGCGCTCGGAGCCAGTTTAAAGCTATCCAGAACGGAGCGCGGCGGAGAAAAAAACAAGGCCGACCGAGAGTCGAAAGACGCGCGAGGGGGAGGAGACGAATTAAAGGAGGAGATTAATCTGAATATTGACAGAGAGTTGGTAAACACGGTTAAAGGCTTCGTCGATCGTTTAATGGTGAATTGTGGGCTTTTAATTTTTTGATGAATGGAGAAATGTTCGGAGTATTTATTGCCGGGCGATTTGGACGCTTGTTTGAGATTGTAGATTTGAACAAAAATTTTGGTAGCCATCCGCTTGTTTACTTTTAATTAAAATTTCGTTCACATCTAACTTAAGTTTCTTAACTCTATATTTTATCTATTTTCAGTGATAAATAAATCTCGATAGAAGATTTTTTTATCTAGGGTTAAGCTTTTAAGACGGTGATTTTTCGTATTTGATGTGTGTGCATATGTCTAGACATTAACTCGCCTATTAATAGAAAGAGGTATCCACCGACAAATATAGAACGAATTAAATTATGGATCTGATCGCTCGCAAGCCCTAAAGCTCCGTTATAAAAGTTTATTTAACCCGACAAGAAAAGCGGCTGCATTAAAATAAAAATCATCGAACCCATAACCGAAAAAATTCCAAAGCGAAGAACTGCGACTTTCCCGCGAAAATAAGTCACCGCCCCAACAAAGCCGAGGCCCGCGTTCCGTCCGCTGTAAATACTTCGGGCGAATTGAATCCGCGTTCAATATCGCATGAACCAAACGACCGCGGGGCCCGGGGAAAAAGAAGAATAATAAATCGAACGAAAGCTACCTGGGCTCGCCGGATCCTCCTTCGCCTCTCTTTTTTTTCTCTCTCTGTGCGCGCGTGTGTACGTGTGTGCAAACGGAATCGAGCGCATTCGACAAAATTGATACAAATGGCCGCGCTCGGAGACTCGGGATCGGCTCGGTCATCCGCTGAAAATAGCAATTCGGGATTTATCGGGGAAGCCCGCGGCCGCGAGCGCCGCCAATACTTCGAGTGTCAGCTCAAGAGCTGCCGACGGTTCTCTCTCTCGGTCGACTTTTTTTTTCCATTTCCCGATGGGCGCCGCGCTTCGGCCAGCTGCGTGCTTGATGGGATTTTGAGTTCGATATGTTGGCAACATTTTTTTTCGAGGTTTATACTGGGATATTGTGCGTCGGATGGAATGGACGTTGTATACACGTTTTTTTCACATTTTTAACAGACGGACCGATGTGAGCTTCCCTGCTCAGTAATCGTGCGAATTGGGTGTAAAGCAATTACTATTACTCGTTTTTAGAATACAAAACCACAAGTTAAAAGTACATCTAGAAGGTTTACCTAAAGTAATAACTTACTCAAAAGTACTAGAAACGGTCGCTTCTATATATAAGAAATCATCCGTGCATCCATTCCCAAAAGTCAATAAAACCAGGCCAGGCCAGTTCCTCCTCATAAATCTCCGACCCTAATTCCCCAATCTTTCTTACCCCGACCTTTCTCAACCCTCTGCTCCCTTCTCGCTCTCGACCCTCGAGAAAGCACTCGAGGAATTAAAAGCAGCGGCGACCCGACAAATCTTTCCGATATTGCTTTATCGCCCATAAAACCGGCGGCTGTTTACAGCGCGTATTCGCCGAAAATGACAAAGTGCACAAGCGTCAGCCGAGTGTGTTGCGAGGAGGCTCTGTCTCGAAAGCAGGTCGCTCGGATGCTGGGAATCGCGAGCGGAGAATTTTGGGAGACGGTATTAATGTGTGGGAATCGCGAAGTGTTTTTGGGAGTTTGACAGGCGGCAGGTGGTGCTGGTTGCACTCTGAGTAAATAATTTGACGTTACGTTTGCGTATTTTTGGGAGTGTCGGTAGAGGATGCTGATGTTTTTATAACGAATCGGGCGATCATAATATTTTCGTTCGCGGAAGTTTCAAGTGTACCTCAAGATTAGGTAAAGAAGTTCCTTACACTTTAAATAATTTATCCATTTAATAAGTTTCTAATGAAAAATTTTTCAGGAACGGCAGCAAATAAAGATTTTTCAAAACCTCGGTGATAATTCAAAAAGAGCCCTCGAACTACGCAGCTACACAGTATAAACCGCGATAAACCTAGAAACTCCGAGGCACGCGTGTCGCTTTACACCTTCGGCAAACATCCCCCGAATTAGCATCCCCCCGTAATTCCCCCCGCCTAATAAAATCCCCGCCCGAAATTCTCGGATTTCCCAAACAAAAACAGGACGAGCGTTAATCCGCGCAGCCGAACTCGTTCGACGCGCAACGCCGAGTGCATGAATAACCAGAGCGTTTGCGCTCCTAATTCTCATTGTCGGCTCTCTCGGCAGCCTGCACTCGCTGCGCACGTAAATTAACCAAACGAACCCCCTTTTACACCGACGTAATCGGAGCCGGCGCGCGCGCGCGCGCTTTCGTTCGATTCGGCGCATTAGCGTTATAAACAGTGTAAAACGATAGGATGCGCGTTAATGCCCTCGCCGATTACGATAAAGCCGCGGCGCCGGCGGCGGGCTTCTATTAGCGTTCATTGTGCAGCGCCCGAGGAGAGAGATGTTTGCCTTAACGACGCCCGCGGCTCGCGAAAGCTCCTGTTTTCGAGGGAAGCGGAGAGAGAGGAGCTTTGCCAGAGGATTTACCTGCTTTTTTGGGGGGGGGCAGCAGGTGATGAGCTCTTCAAGAGCCCCGGGGATTTAGGGAGCGCGATAATTTGCGGCCTCGATTGTAAATTTCCGTCCGAGTGAAATATGTATTGTCTTGTAAATTGTGGGAGATTTAGTGTATTGTACGCCGGTAATGCGCGTAATTAATGCGTCCGCGTTCGCGAAGTACTAATTGTAATTTTATACCTGTTTGCTATACGGCCGGAATGATTTTCATTTATGACAATGTGCGTTTTTTTAATAAAATTGATTACAAGCAACGTTTTATGAATCGTTACAAAGTTTATGGGGGTGCATGAAACGAAGATTAAATCTACAGCGCGTCATGTAAATTAATAATGAAGAGTAAAAAAAACGGGAAATTATACGTTCTATTAAAATTATTGATATTTTATTAGTTCTCGTAATAACATTAAGTTCATTTAGAGCTGCAGATATTCTGTAGATTATTAAATTATGATAATATTAATCTCAAAATATCAATGAGAAAATTACCAGAAAATTCAATTACCATAATTTATAATTTTTCATAAATTAAGCTTATTTCATTAATATAACCAATATATAAAAGCTTTAAAAAAAAATCTTAATACCGAAAAGCTACAGCTCCAACTGTATCAATCTCTTCAATCTCTAAATGTAAAAATGCTAAGTACACCTCATCGAGCTCCGGCAAACCGAATCCCATTTCATCATCGTAAGCTCGACCCAAAGAGATACAAATGCAAAAAAAAAGAAAAAGAATCCGCCGCACTTTAATCCCACTGACCGAGCGGAGCCTTGCCAACGATATACAGCAGGTCCGCGCAATCGCCATGAAAGCCGCGTCAATTAATCCTCCTATTTATACGCGGCTTCTCTCCGCCGCGCGCGGCGGGAGAAGAGAGAGAGACCCGCCGAGGAGAAGACGGGAGGCGCCTAAGCGGCACCGATTATTAGCGCGAAACGATTAACGAGACACGCGCGAGGCGACTAATTGAAGAGGGAAGGCTTGCCGCGCCAGTCGCCCGGATTATTATTATAATTTATGACGCAACACGGGAGCTGTCGCTTTCGAGCGCCGACGACGAGCCGAGAGCGAAACTGTACACCCCGCTTATTTGCTGCTGCTGCTGCGTCGAAGCGAATTGCCGATTAACGCGAGCTTTCGCCGAGGTCGAAAAGAGAATCTAGCGATTAAAAAAAGAAGAAAAATGCGTGGTAAGTTTTTGAATCCGATGAAAATGGAAGATATATTGGTTGTTGGACAGTGTGTTTTTACAATTCCTGCTCGCGTTCGTTTGTTTTCCAAAGGATATCGGATTTCTAGGCCATTCTCTTAAAATTGAAGATAAAACCGAACGCACGAAGTACCGGTGACCCCAAGCCGAAAGCCTAAACGTACGGGGCGCAATAATTTAACGTTTCTTGGCACACACCTGCTTCCCAAACATTGCCCGTTGCCAAAACGTTCGCTCGAAAGTTTTATTACAATTTTCACTTTCTTTGCCTCCCAATAACTGTGTTTACTTCGCGAAACTGCCCCCGTTTTCCTCGCGATCGCACCGAAAACTACCGTAAACTCCCCGAAAACTGCCGAACACTCGAAAAATAACGTCGCGGCGCATCGCGACGTTAAGATTTAATTGGCGAAACCTTCCAAAATTAGCAGCCGCGCCCCTCGGAATATATCCGATGTCATCGACCAGCGCGCCGGGAAGACATCAGCCGGCCAAAAGCCGCGGGGATTGCTGCCGATAATTTTCCGCGGCCGCGTTAAAAATTCTGGCGACCGGCCAAAGGAATCCCCGCGCGGCGCGGAGGTTATGATGGGCTCCGCGTAAACAATGCAGTTGCTTTTACGCCTCCGAGAGAGAGAGAGAGAGAGAGAGAGAGAGAGAGCTGTCGAGAGACCCTTTGCGGCCGGACGAGTGATTTCGTTTATAGTGGCTCTTTTTGCTGGCACCTCGGGCTTGTAAACAGTCTTAGCCGGGGAAGATTTATTGGAGGGAATGGAGTTGTAAGGATTGCGAGGGTTGATGCTGTAATGCACGCTTCGGAATGAGATACTTCACCTATAAAGCTTTTAGTTTTTTTTTAAATTTTCTTGGTTCAATAACTGTTCTTGGGATTAGTCGTAAATAAATCAATATTCGTTTCTTGTGTACTTAGACGATTTTACGATTATTAAAGAAGAGTCCATTTGCATTCGTTTATCGTTTATTCGAGGCCGTAAATGGTTCGACTAAACACTGTCGTTGCAGAAGTCTCGGGGGTAAGTCTTTATTGCGGTTCAAGGCAGCGTTTGATAATTCCATTGTCTGCAAATCAATATTAATTGATGATTTATTTTTACGACACTATTAAGACACTTGAATGCGAGCTTTCAGCTGCAATGCAAACTGATTAAACGTTGCTGCTATCGTAATGAAATTCTGTTTAACGTATACAAAATGGATTGAATAAAAACGAAAAGCAGATAATGTCACTTCTTGTAATAATATCAATACTTGATTTATCCGCGCAGTAAACAAAGGTATTGCAGAAAATAATTTAAATCAAACGCGTGGAAACGCGTTAAGCATTTAAAGCCGTCCGACGCAAAAAGTTGTTGTATTAAATGAAACTTTATATTTGCGAGCTTTCGAATTTATTTGCTTTCCGCATTTTCCGCGTGATAAACGTGCATTTTGTAATTTAAAAGCAAGACCCAAATTTCAGCAAATGAGCCAAAGTATCGAATAAATAAAAGAAAAAAACCTGCAAGACTGACAATACTCGGTCAGACAAATAATCAATAAAATTTTCATTGCGCCACTGGAACATAAAGCTCGAATAACCGAGCGCGAATAGCGCAACGAAAGCGAAACGTTAATCCGTGGCGCCGAAGACGCAAATGAGTCCAGGGTGATTATTTGTACAAGATTCCCGACTGACAGACAGACGTCAGGATCGTCTCGACAGGCTCGCTAATCGCGAACAATAGCCTCGTTTTGCTCTCCCCGGCTCGCGCGAGCCGCGATTTTAAGTAAGCAAACTCGAATATTTCCGTCGCCACCGCGCCGAACCGTATCAAATGCTCTCCGGCGTCACGTTGGCACGATACATTGTTGTAACTGTCTATTTTAATTGCGCCGCGCAAAATTTTCACGGTCTGCCCGAAGAGGCGAGAATTATTGTGGAAATGTTGAATATAAATAACGAATAATATAAAAAAAATTGAGAATTCAGCGTTCGAAAATATTTTACAAACTCTTTTTCGTTTTTTGAAAGTTTTATCGGAAGAACAATGAATCGGAATATATAGCTGTTGACGAGCGGACGTAAAGCGCAGACGCGCGAAATTCGCACCAGACGTGCATTAGGCCAGGAAATCTGGTCGGTTCGGTTCACCGACACCAAACAGTAGATCAATCAGCGGGTCGAAGCCGAAAACCTCTGCGAAATTGGCTTCGATTTCTCGCGAATCAATCTCCCTCCCTCTCCCTCTCTTCTCTCCTTCCTGTCGGCAATTTATTTTTTTCGCTCGTCCGGAATTTATCGCGAAACTATTCACGAATCGTTCGTTAAATTGCGCCGCGCTTCGTTTCATTGAGATGAAGGGCGAATCTCTACGAATCCTCCTTTTTTCCGGGCCGCTACATAAATTCTCTTTATGGTTCGCCCCCTTTTTTTGCGCTCAAGTTCGAAAGCGCGGAACAATCGAGTGCCGGGAACGGGGCGCAGAATACTCCGAGGATCGCGGCCGAAGAATAGGGCGACATTTGCCCTCTCGGCGCGCTGGAAAAATTTTCAATTTGCGAAAGCGCGATCGTTTCGAAAATAAATTGAAATGTTGACTGCGTCGCGCGGCGCGAGCTGTGATTTTGTAATTTTATTTTTATCGTATATATGTCCTTTAAAATGAATTTATTCATAATTTGAATGTCGATTAACTGAATTTTTTATACTGTATGCGTTTTTATGGGTCGCTTAAAAATGTCTCGTAAAAACGCGTTATTTATTTTATTAGCTGTATCGTGTACTTCGGTGCAACAGTGCAAAATATAGTTTTTTTAAACGCAGCTAATTTTTTTTCTGCAAAATACGAAGAACAACATTATAAAAAATTACATAATTATAAAAAAAGGCAAGCGATGGGTCTTTTTCTTCTCAATGAATACAAAAATGAAAGCGTTCCGTTTAATCCCAAAGCTAACATCCGCCTTTTTTCAAAAACGTACCCCGGCATCCATAAAGAAATCAGGCTCCCACCGCAAAAAGTTCTCATAACACGTCAAGTCCAGACAGGAGCGTGCCGGCGCGCTCCCCTAAAAAATGTAAGGCACGCGCAAAAAGCCGAAATCTCACTTCATACATCTCGGGCAAACGAGAGGACTCCCATCCTCCTCCAAAAACAGGGGAAGGGGATCGCCGTATTTTTTATTCCTCGCAAAAAGAAAAGAAAAAAAAAGCGTCCGCCAGCGAAAGAAGTAAGGAAACATCGGCGGAGAGAAGCAGAAGATGAAGGAGGCGTGCGTTTAAATATAGACGTCGCGCTCTGCGCTGCAGTTTCCTCGGCCGGCTTATACTCCTTCCATTTCCATCCCGGCGCGCGCGGCTCTCTTTTCTTCTCGCGGTCATTCTTCCTGCTTTGCTGAATCGGGGAAAAGGGAAATATGACGCGCCGCGTCCGGACCTTTCAGCCCGGCTTCGACGCCAGAACGAGGAAGAGGGCGGACCTTCCGGTGGACGACTTTATGTGTAACCGACGGAGCTTTCGTGAGGTTTTTTTTTTATTTTAGAAGGAGAATTTTCATATTACTGTTATGGGGAAAATTTCTGAATCGTTATTTTAAATTTGAAAGAGGAAAGCTTTTATCGATGTAAATGATTTGGTAGAGAAAGCAAAATGAAAATTTAGATAAATCTGTCGATTTTGAACTCGTACAAAAATAAGTACTCTGCCGCAGAGGTTCATCATCAGTCGATGCATAATTCCTCTCTAAAATTCATGCAAGAGCCCGTGAATGGATCACTTCCTCGTCACTCCATCCCCAGTCGGAGCGAAAACGCCTCTTAAAAAAAGCAGGACGGGACAAAAGCCGAAGGGAAACAGGTATATAAAAAAAAGGGGGGCTAAAACAAACGCTCAATTAAAGCGATACGGGCCGCTTCGTCGCATCCGCGAGAGCCTCGTGAAATATTCAAAAGCCCATTAAATCCCCCTCCGGCGCTTTTCTTTACCCGCTGCATAAATACTCCGATGCTCTGATTGAGTTGGAACAGTGCTCCGATTCAGCGGGGATACCCGCGAAAATTCGGCGTCTTGTTGCGCAATACGGTCGCCTCGTTTCCCGAATAACGCCAATTAATATGAAATACGGAGAGGCGGGGGGGAGAGAGGGACATTCGAGATTTTCCATGCGTGCAGGCGCAATTTTATCGGATAAATTCTGTGCAGCCTTTGCTAATTGGCCCGTTTAGAGCGGCGACGTATATTTTTGCTCCTGCTTTATTGCGCGTCATTACGGTTGTTCCGCTTCGCTTTCGAGCTGATTTTTATTTCTATTTTTCCGAACCGGGGCGCGTTTTCATTTTCTGCGATATATGTATACGGGAGCTTTCGCCGCTGCTGTGATTATAATTTGATTCTTTAGAATTATACTTTTTGAAATACGCGTCGTGTTTATGAAATAAACGAATCGTACGCACGATTTTATTCGATTTTACGTTTCAAGCAATAATCGAGAATATCATTTAATTTAACAATTCCATCCGAAAGTTTTATTCCAGAAAAAAACAATCGTTTCGCGTAAGTTCCCTAATCAAAAAAATTTATAAACACCGCTCGTCAATGTCAAAGTTTTCCTTGCATCTCTCCAGACACCTCGCAAAAACTTCCTTCAAGTTCACTCCCGCGCTATTCCCGTCCGTCAGATTACGTTTCCACAGCTGTTTCGCGGCAAGATGCTCACCGCGGCAACCGTTTCCTTAGCCTTGAAAAAAATAGAAAGAACCAGATTGTACGTCCCGGACGTGCGGACCGAGTCGTTAATTCCGCGGCTCGGATGTAAGCAAACGAGGCCGCCGGCGAGGGAATCCGATATCTGCTCTCTCGCGAACTTCCACGCTGTTGTTCGGCTGTCCGGCTTTATAGAAAAAAAGGGAGCCGATTGAATTATGCGAGGAGGAGGGCCGCGATTCGGAAGACGCTCGAACTTGAATTTGAGTAAAGGAAGTTTTCTGTTTCTGTTTTTTAGTATTCAAAATTAAATATTTTATTAAAAGCTAACTTTATATCAGAAGTTAAAGCAATATATTACGAAATGCTCTATCCAATCACACATTGAATATCGAATAAAATATCGATACACTCCATTACATACACCCAGCTGCCCTAAAAATCGACCGGAACTACATTTCCAATACATTAGCTCACGCAACCCAGATCGAAATTCATCGACGATACGCAACCAACGACAAAAAGCTCCCACTCCCTCCCTCCGACGGGCCTCTGAAAAGCTCTCGGCGAGCGCGCGGAAACGGGACGGAGTACCGTCTCTCGCGGCCCGTGGAGAAAAAAAGCGCGCGCGCGCGGGAGTATCCATTTCGCGTCGGGCGTCGAACTGGCACGAAGAAAAAGAGAGGAACAAGGTACACCGCGCCGGCCGCGGTAACCGGACGATGTCCGGGGAAAAGAGCCGGCTAATTTTGCTGTACAAGCCGGCGCTCTCGCTCTCTAGTCTCTCTCTCTCTCTCCGTCCCTCGGCATACGAATAAATAGCCCCGGGCAGCGTGCTGACTGCGCGACGAGCTTTCGCCCGTGTATACGTCGGCTCGACGGTGACGTCCGCTAAAGGAACTGCTGATGCGCGGTTTCACGCCGAGGATCGGCGGGCGAGACCGCGCTTGTTCCCTCGTTTGTCTTTGCTCGCTTTTTTACAGGAGTGCCGACGCACTTTTTGCGCTCCTCTCGGTGGAGAGAGAGGGATGTATTTGCTTTGATGCTGAAATACGGTTCGTGGGAATTAATTTTTTTAACCATTCTGCGGCCAGATTAATGTTGTTTAAAAATGTTTTCTTTTTATTAGTATATTTAAAAGAAGTGTAAACTGTAATTACATTTTATTACTTGAAATTTAATTTGAATCAATGTCGGGTTTTGACTTGTAAAAAAAAAAATTTCTTTTCGCGTGAGTACTTAAGAGTTTATTTAAAAAATTCTTTTTACTTTTCCCAATAGCCATGATTAAACTTCATTTATAAGAAAAAGCAACAAACGATTTTTTTTAAAACTCTTTTAATTAACTTTCTTACTACACCAAAGCAGTTAAAATGATTAATAACAACGAATGAAATAAAATCGTTCTTCATAAAAATTAAATAAAAAAAAAAAACATATTTAATGGATAAATAAAACAACTACTGGGAATACTGTCAAATGATGAATTTATTAGTAAAAACGACGTTCCGTCGTTATAATAAATTCATCATTTGACAGTATTGCCAGTAGTTGTTTTGTTTATCCATTTGAAATTACAACTGTCAGTTGAAGCTATTACATCTTAAAAAACATTTTTATCTTCTTATGATTCATTTCTCTGTCAATCCATCGATTATTTAACTCAGCCCAAAAAATTACATCAACATTCATTACAATACACGACCTTTGCTGTATCTCCACATTCGGCCCCTTCCCCCTACAAAAACAAAAACCCCGTCCTCCTCCGGGCCGTTCAAACAAACGCATAATTCATCGTTGGCTTTTAACCGGTCGGTCCTAAAAAAAAAAAAAAAAAAAATCCAGACGCCCGAAACGTAAACACAAGCGGAGCTTCTCGCCGCGTAAAAAAGCTCCGGCGGCTGCTCGCGATTAGAGCGGAGCCGCAACGATATAATGAACGGTTCAGCGCGCGCGAAAGCGACGTTCTCCTCGAGAGAGAGAGAGAGAGAGAGAGAGAGCGGAGCGCGTCACGCGATCATCTTCCACGCGCGGCGGTTTTGACGTGCCGCGCGCGCACGATGATGATGCGCAGGCGCGAGGACGAGATGATCGTCGTATCGAGCGCATCGATTTTAAGTCAATTTGTCGCCTATTAGGAGCCATCGGGAATTTGCATGAGCGGATCGAGCGCCGGTCTCGCGGCTGGAAAGGCCTATAATTTGCGTCGAGATATAAATCTTAATTAAAAGGGACGTGATGAATTGAGATTTTACGGTAATTGGGATTTATTGTATTACTAAAGCGGAGTGACGCGGAAACTTGGCAGCTCTAATTTTATTGAATTTAGCGACTTTTTAGGACGTTGCTGATAAATGATTAGTGTATTAAACTTTTTTTTATATCTTCGTAAAGCTCACTTTCAAAGGTTTTCAATTATTTTCGTTCATTATTAAATAAAGCTTTTGAAAAGTACTCTGTCCAAATTTAAAAAGCAATCGTCAACCTCAGAAATTTAAACTTATGAAAACTTTCAATTCTCCCTCGCTTCTCTAGACCGCGCAAACATTTCGAGAGCTGCGCCGTGACAGCACCTTTCAATCCCGTCGTAAATCAAGCAATCTTCCGCGCTTTAATCCCATCCCGCATTAAAAGCCTCCTCCGAAAAGTCTCGTAAAATCTCCAAAAATACCTGCACCGCATCCCGAGCCGCAGCTCGTCCGATCGCCGCGGATGAAAAAGCTCTCTCGGCTGCCGCGCCGCGCGGATCGCTCCCGCGACGTGGGTGTATCGCGGCGGCGCTCGCCCGAATTAACGCTGTTTTGTAAACAAAAGCCGGCGCACGTGCGACGACTCTCGCGATTCCGAGCGTTGCATAAGTGCATCCGCTCGGGTTCGACGACTGCGCCGATGAGGGACGGCGGGAGATCGGATTGGGATTGCGCTGTGTGTAAGACGAACGTTTTAGCGGATTCTCCATTGATTGCGTATAAATATAGGCGGGGAGCGTTTTATTGGAGTACTTGAAGGTCTCGTCTGCCGGGGGTAAAAAATAAAATTAGAGTAATTCACTGTCTGGTATAGGCAAAGCTACGATTCTTTTGTTCTATCGTCCATAAATAGCTGAAAGTAGCAGACGCCTCACTTCGGCGGCTCTTTTTCCTCTTTTCCGCCGCGTAGATCCGCACCAAAATAATTCGAAAAAACGTCCATCGAGCCGTCACCGATCCAGCGAAAGCCGTTGTCGCTCGCACTCTCCGATCACTTTACCGTGAAAAAAACTCGCGCCTGAACTCGCACTAAAAACTTCACTCCCGTCGGTCGGGGGGAGAGGGGCGATCGATCTCTCGATCTCTCGATCGGTGTCGAGCGGTGCCAGAAAACTTACGTAATTCCTGAAGGACGACATTGTCGGGGGGGAGGCTCTCCTGCCCGTGCTTGCTTCCTCTCCCAGCGGCGTCCGGTAGGGTTATAGGGCCGAAGAAAAAAGTCGAATCGGCAGCTCGCGGTGGTGGCGGCGACGGCTGCCTCGTCGGTGCGTCGGGGGTTGGTAACGGGCGAGAGAGGTGCCAGGCGCCGGGTGAAAATCGCGCGCGCTCAAGGCGCCGCCCGCAGACTATCGCTCTGTCCCTGTCTGGCGCGCGCGTCCGACGCAGACAGAGCCCTGATGCGAGAGCAGCAGCCGGCGTCTTTCCGATCTTTCTCTCCGAGCCCGCCGCCGTTCATTCGCCTGCGACGAGAGGCGTAGGCCCTATTTTAAGAATAGCCTGTCTCTCTCTCTCTCGCGCGAGCTCTCTCTCTCTCTTTCTCTCTCGCTCGCAAGCTCTTTCTTTCGATGCCTGAATGCTGCCTGCCTGCCTGCCTGCCTGCCTGCCGTCGCACCGACGCGCCCGGGGGAGAGAGGCGGCCTCGACAAAGGCGCCGAAAGACTCGCGGGGATGGACGCTGGCCGGATTAGTTTTTAGAAGACGCAGCGAGAGGCGAGGAGAGCGATACGTTTCCGCGGAAATCGATGAGCTGGCGAGGATGCAGGCGCTGATGAGCCGATGCGGATCAATGAACTGGGAGTTACGCTTTCGACGCTTGTTATTTTAGCTTGGCCTAGCGGAGCTTTCGGCAAGTGTTCGGGGGGGTTTGCTAAATTTTGCGAAAAGCAACGTGGCTGAGTCGATGCGAATCCGATCGATCAATTTCTTTGTATTTCTATAAGGTTAATGATATTCGTAAATCTTGAATAAATTGCTTTCTGATTGACGTGGCTTAAATTGTCTTCATTTCTTGAGGGTACTTTGGGTCGATAATCGTTCTTTTCCGATAGTTTTTGGAATTCTAATTGCGCTGCTTCGCGGAAACGCAAACTGGTTCGAAAATCCATTGCAAATGTTACCAGTGAGTACAGGTATTTCTTATAAGATTAAATTAGAGTTTTTCAGATCTGTTTGTTGAAGCCCATTATATAAACAAGAAACTTCATTTGATTAATCATAAATTTATGCAAAAACTAGCCAAAATTCTCGCTCGCTCACACTCGCTCAAGATGATAAAAATTGATTATATATATACAATGAAGAATATAGTAAAATACTAAAAGTGTTGAGTCACGATTTCGAGGGCCGGAGAACAACAAATTAATATTAGGTAGATATGTTTCAAATGTTAAAACTGGTTTTCTTAAAAAGTAAAATCATAACAAACTTCTAATACACTACCAAAATAAGTGGCTAAAAAACGCTTTTAATCATCGATATATACCAGCCTAAAAACGCGTGAAAATCGCATTAATTCCAATCTCGTAAACAATCCAGAAGAAAAGCCGTAGAAAGCTCTCCGAAGATCCCTCGCCGGGCAAACAAAAACTTTCCGCGGCGGGCTTTCCGCGTGACATCTTGGTTTACACGCGCATTTCCAACTTGCCGGAGATTGTTTTATTAATTCAATAAAACTCGTAAATCTCATCGAGGCCCGTGGCCGCGCGCAAAAAGCAGCAGCGCGCGAACTTGCGACCGAGTCTCTCTGTCTCTCTCTCTCTCTCTGCGGTTTCTTTGTGCAGTGTGCGCCGCAAGCACGAAACTTCCTCGGGCTCGGCCGCGAGAGAATCGATTCGCGATAGCGACTGTACGAGTAACAGATGCCCTCGAATCGAAGCTTCCGTTTGAGCTCGCCGCAGATCCGCGTATAATTGGAATATCTTCCGCTCGGCATGCGACGCTCGAACTTTGGCCCCGATAAAATTCGAATAATTAAATTTCGCTCGGCTGCGTCCCGGAAGAACGCCCGGTTTTATGAAGGACGGATGATCGAGTCTTTCTCGACGGGAATGCTTGGAGTGTTGATACAAACGGCTGTGCGATTAAGTCGCGTGAACTTTTGGATTACACGAAGAAATAATTAAGTACAATAATAATTTTATATTATTTACTTATTTTAGTATACGTGTCGAATAATTTCAAGGTAATGTGCTTTCCAGAATTCAATACCCTGAAATGTACGTGGATTATGTATAATTATGCAAACCTCAAAACTAATTTGCAGTAGTAATCGGGCCGTTCGCTTATATCAAAATAGCGAATGTTCAATTTACCCTTGTACCATTACCAGGTCTGCGGGTTCTATTCGCTTTATGAGCGTTCTAAATCGAAGCAATTTTACAAAAATTCGTGATTAAATCCATTGCAAAATTTAGTTTTTTTTTTTATTTCTGTATAAAACTTTTCTGATTTAAGAATATTTTGTGTTTCATTTAATTATTGTTTTTAGGGTAAAATACTGAATTATAATTATATTAAAAAGTAACTGTTTATTAAATTTTCATTTCATTTCATTTAAAAGCAAGTTTGAAAATTACGAATTCACAACATGCGTGCTTTTTTATATCGTGTACTACGCTGCTAACTCACTGCAAGTAGTACACTGGGATTATGCTTTAATTCTGAAACACTGCCAAAACTATTACATACACGTTATGCACGGATGTAGACACATTGTTAGCAGAGTTTTCATGGTAGTTTCTTTGCGAACTAAATCAGCGAAGGAAAATTCATTCTAGTTTACAATAACATTTTTTTTATTTTTATATGTAACGAAGAAAATTATTGAAAAATGAAACTCAGAAAAAGCTATTTTAAAATAATGGACAACTAAATTAAATAATGCACTCTAAATTATTATCGTGGTAATGCAAGTTTTTTGCTATGCAACAATTAAGATATGATAAAGTTTTCAATGTGTAAATATCAAGATTTTTGTAGTACTAACGGTAGTTCACGTATTTTTACTTCTGTACTTCGAGTAACAATTTCGCATAACAAAAAGTTGTAATTATTACACTACATTATTAAAAGTTTAAACAAAATATTTGCTTAGTGCAAGAATCTAAAAAAATTATTAAAAAATGATATACGCTCTTCAAATTCAGTAAAAATAACTATTCTATTTCTCCCCCCAAGAAACAGTGCAAGTGCTGCCAGCAGTGAGTAAACGCGGCAAACCAGCCCGCCGACGAATCTGCTATCCCTCGGCCAGTAAAGCCGAGCTCCCCGGCATCTATTCAAGATTCAAAATCGCTCCCCGGCGGCAATCTTCCCGATCTCACCGCCAGATGCTCCCCTCCCGCAATTCCCGGCGGGCAAAAATAAACGCGGCTATTTCGTAACGAGCTAATAATACCGTTAACCAAGATTTCCGTTTAAAAATACAGCCCCTCGCGCAACATCCAATACTCGGGCGTGAATCACGAGCGCAAAAAAGCGGCGCGATCCCCCCCGAGTAAAAAAAGCAAACTGCAGCCGCGATCCGCGTCGTACACATCCGTTCCTTCTTTTTTTTTTAGAAAGCGATGCATCAGCGGACTCTGGCAAATTAGACGCCGCGAAAATTAGCGGCGGCGATTAATCAACCGGCCCGATAACCGCCTCTCGCGAGCGCAGCGCTTCCTCGCAAGCCTCGGAGTGGAGAGAGAGAGTGAGATTCACCCAGAAATATTTCGTTCCCGATATAGGATGCGCGCATATAAATATATCCGGCGCGGCGCGGCCCGCAATAAAAGTATCAGCGTGAAATTCCTGGTACTCTTCCGCCCGCCGAGGCGGAGAGAGGGAAGCTGGATTCCAGGGGCCGATCCGCGAGCGATTATTACTTTTGCTCGCGGGAGTCTACTGTATGATCCCTTTTATTGTTTCGCTGCCGAAGCGAATTTCAATTTCGGAACGAGTCGATTGAAATTTTTCGTCTGTTCTCTCTCTCGCTTCCGAGAAAAGTGGAATTGGTCAGTTGTTTTTGCTAATCGGTTGGCAGGGGATTCGGGAATCCGGTGGAAGAAAGTGTGTTTAATTATTTTCGGGCGAGTTCTAAAAGTGACGAGTTGTTAGGATTTTATGATGAAAAATAGAATGCGGCTAGTTTATACAAGAGGCTTTCATATTTCAGGCGTTAGGTATTTATATTCGCTTTCACGAAGTTGTAAGCAATATTTAAACGCACAATAGAAACCATAAATATTTGTTGGTGTTACGGCACACTGTGTGCTGATTTCATTCGAATATTATTAATTCGACAGGCGATTTTACCAAAATAGTTGAGGCTTGAAGATAATTAACGCCTCGGAAATGCGAATAAAGTACAGCGACACTTGCAAAGGTAAATTCATAAAGTAAAAGATCAAAGGCTCTACGGTGTACAAGCAAAGATTTCGTTTTAAATAATCAATTGCTCAATTACCGCACCTGCGGACGAATAGATTTGTCACTTTTTGGAATTAAGCCCTTCATTTCGGCAATTCAGTCTCGCCCGCTCTAATTGTTTCAAAGAATGAAGCGTCTTCTATATTTAAGTTACTGAAAGATGATCCATACCTACTCCATTTCATCGGTATGTTTGTATGTCACTCAACGACATAAAAACACGCAAATTCCTCTCTCTTTCTCTCTCATTTTCCGTTAAAAAAATCTCGTTTCACAATCCAATAGTCGCTCATCAAATTGACGCAACGAACACGACATTCCGGTAACAGTACACAGTACCTCCTCTCAGGCCAGGCCGCTCGATCGAAAATTTTTGCCGGGCGAAAGCCGCGCATTGCCGTCCAAAAATACGCGGCCGGAAAGGCGAACGAGGGAAATATTTTCTTCTGTCTGAAAACGAAAAGCTCGCGGCGCTCTCTCGGCTCGCTTGGAAATAGAATCCACCTCTCTCTCTCTCTCTCTTCTTTCTTTCTCAGCGGGCAAGGAGGATACGCGCCATAAAAAAGAAATGAGAAGCCTTCGTCAACCCAGTTATTCACGTGAAAACTGCCTCTCTCCTCCCGCGCTCTCTCTGGCGGTGATTCACGTTCAATTGCGCGAGCGAAGCGCGCTTAATATTCGGCGGGAGAGAGAGGCGGCGCGTTGTACGCCGCGCGAGAGCTCCACTTAATAATCAGCGAGGAACGCGGGCTCGGCTGCCAAAATCCGAGAAAATAACCCCGGCGAGCTTTCACCGGGGGGGAGCACCTATGCGCCGCGCGCAGGAAAACTTCGCGTCCGATTACGCGCGTTTTCGTATCTTCGTTCGTAAAAATAACACCGCGGAATCCGTCGACGGAGTCGAGAATAGGAGCCCGTTTTCCCGCACCGCGACTCGCCGCCGTACCCCTTTATGCTCTCCGGTCTGGAGCTTTTGTTTATTTATCCAGCGGGCGATATATATGTGATTTGAATTCCTGGATGTTTTTGCGCGGGACGCTTTGCGATTTGGGAATAGATAAATATTTTTATTATAATTTTCCCTGTTATTTTGCGTGATTACTTTTATTTTCTGATTCTAAAAATAGTCTTCTGGTTCTCGAGACAGCTGAAAATGAATGCCTTCTTTAATTGTTCCTAATTCTTTAATTTAAGCTCAGCTTTCAGTATATTACGAATAAAGGTTTCGATAACGATGCATTATGAAATAATTAAACAGGTAACGATTAAATTACAGTTTTATTTTATAATAAAGTTGTTAAATTAAAATATTTTTATGGTTTCAAGAAAACATATTTCACAGAGCTTGGAATATAAAAGCACTGCTTTCCTTCCACAATTTACCCAACCTAACTTTAGCCTAGTAGTTAAAGGTTTGTTTCTGTCAACGTTGACATTTATTGTAGGACAAAATTTACCTTTTCATAAAATAAATTTATATTCACTTTAATAAATTTCATATAATGTACGAAATTTATTAAAGCAAATATACTAAATCAATAATTTTTTTACAACAATAAAGATATCTCTGCAATTATAAATACTCAATAATTCAGATAAAAATAAGTCAACTAACATAAAATTCTTCAGCTTCGTTCAATCGAAATAAAATTTTGCATTTCGCAATGTAACGAACTTTATTTCCCATCTCTCGAGAAGATTTAAGCTCCCATTATTCGGTTCGTTCGTTTGGGGGAGGCTACGAAGAAATAAATGCAAGGGTATAAGATTTCATTGCTGCAAAAAGATACGCTGCACGATCAACAGAAATATTTCCAAAGTGTAAAGGCTCCGATGGCCATTGTTCCACTCGTTGTTCCACCGGTCGAAATATTCCCGTCTGATCGTAAACTTAAGTAGCCATCAAAATCAATGACCGAGGCGCCGCGTTCCGATTTCTTGTCGTTTACCTTTCGGCACTAAAACCGCCGTCGAATTATGCTGCGATCGCTATTTCTGCGTCGCGCGCGATTCGCAATTAATCAGATTGGATTTACTCTTGCTCCTGAAATTCTCGTTTAAATGCAGCGCGCGTTATTTTCGAGTCCGGGCCTGAATTCTGAATAATTTTTGCTAATCCCGTCCTACGTTTTACAAGCAGTAAAATATGACCTGCTCTTTCGGCTGCTCTTCAAATTCGTGCGTTTATTATTTAATCAAAAACAGGTGCAACCTGCGCTGTGTAGCTCGGTTTGAATTTTCTACTAGAATGATTGCTCTTTAGTTATTTTTTGATGTGACGATAATCTTTTAGTTTTTTAATACGAACGACTAAGTCGCCAAAAATATTCAATTGTAAATCGTTGATTAACTCTGAACAGTCTTTAAAATTCAAACAGTAAAGTTGTTGCGACATAGTTGCATCAGATCGCGCCTTCAACAGGCCGATTCAACGGATTTAGCTCTCGACCTAAAGCTATTTTTTCCTTCGAAAAAATAAAAATCACCAAAACGCCCGGATTTCACGGAGCTGCACAATGTCTGGATCGAGCGCGGGATATATATTCTGCTTCCAATCCACGTTCCGCTCTACATAAACCTCCGATCAACATTTCGGAACGTCCATCCCAACATCGACGAAACTGTCCACGCAGCGCTTCCTCGAGGCAGTCACCGCTCCACCCCCTTTGCATCCCGTCTAAAAAGTTCATTGCCAATCGGTCCGAGGGCCGCTGAGCAGCCGCCCAGCTCGCGATTTCCGGCGTATCGATCGATCGGAGAGCGCGGCACGTGTTTATAAACACGCTCGGCCAAGAGTCAAGATCTTGCGCGCGTATCGTGCGAGTGCAGAGCGCGCGAGCATCCAGCTCTCCGCTCGGAGGAGGAGGAGGAGGAGGAGGAGGGACGCAGGCGTATATATTTAGAGAATTGGGCCAGCGTGCCTGCCGCAGCGGAAAGGTATATTCTGCCAGCCGAGAGAGAGAGAGCGGGGGGTAGAGGGAGGGAGGCCTGACACGGGTATATAGAGATATCGATATCAGCTTACTCTCGCGGGCTTGTAGGCGCGGACGCGACGACTACTTTTCCGGAGCGGCGGAGATCGTCGTGACGCGAGGCCCGATTGTCAGTCGTTGAGGAAGTGCGGCTTTAACCGGGGCTCTGCGGTATTTGCTGATGCGACTTTGTATTTACGTTTTTATTCGATGCTGCTTCAATGCTGAACGATGAATTGACGAGTCATTGGAATTCATTGGGAAATTACTCGTTAATAGAAATTAAAGAATTAATCTCGTTTTTAAAAATTAATGTTAATCTCTGTGGTATTTTAAAGCCATTTTTTTCGAAATAAATTCACTTGATGACTCAATCGCATTTATCTATTATAAAAGTAATTCCTTAAACCCGCTGAAGAAGCAATAAAAAACTACCAACAAAACAGATAAAAGTCAAAAACTACCATTCCTCTATAAACAAACGCAGTCCTCCTCGCATTTAGAGAGACAACATAACGACGCGCATAACTTACTCTACAAGCAAGTTCGCCGTCTGATCAAACCCGACTGCTTCTACTTCAGCGCCGACTCGATCCTTCCAACCGCAATCCAGTAGCCTACCTTCCTCACTCTCTCTCTCTCCAAAGATTCACCTATACCAGTCAGAAAAAAAAGGGAAGCAGAAAAATCTGAAAAAGAAACGAACCGGAGAGACGGTTAAATTTTGGCGGACAGCAGCAGAGCTCGGGCAGCAACGTCCTCGTCGGGTCGCGCGATAGGAACGCAGCCGAAAGCGCAGTTATTCTCGTCGTCCTCTGTCTTTCTCTCGGCTCGCTCCTTCTCCCGTCGCTTCGCGCGCAATCTTCCGAATTCCCCAGCAGGTCGAGCCACTTGCGGGCGAGCGAACGAGCCGCGAAATGGCGAGCGAACCGACGGTAGCGCGGAAAGATGAAGAGGCGACGGAACGATGAGGGAGAGAGAGAGAGAGAGAACTCGCAGTGCCGCTCGAAAAGGGATAAGAAGAAGCTGGATTTCTAATGAATGGGAGGGATGAATGAAGTATGCATTGCTAGCTGCTTGTAATGCTGCGAGGTGTCGGTTAGATGGTCGGTCTGCTATTTGGGATGTTTCGGTTGTCTTGAAAAAGTACTTGTAGCGTTGTAGCTTTCGACTTTGAGAGTATACGGCGGTGAAAATTTGAAATTTAAATCTACACCCTCGGGTACTCGGAAAAGTTCAGACGTTTTTTTTTTTTTTTTAAATTGTGTCATTTAAAAATTAATGCTTCATAAACATTTTTCTCCGGTTTCAAATTCATTTGATCTCTTTCATTTTTCCTTAATAAATATTACGAAACTCTAACTTTGCTCGGCCCCAAAAGAGGTTAGACGAGAATAAACGTTAGCGAAAAAGAAAAGAAATCAGAGCAGCTTTCTCCGACAAGACAAAAGATTGCGGAAGCGAAAAAACTACACCGTGATGATTTCGAAAAAGAGCCGGGCGCAGCGTAGAGAAGCCAGAAGAATCGAGGAGCTGAGCTACAGCAGAGCATCTCTCTCTCTCTCTCTCTCCGACTCGCGCGGGCCAATCTCAAATTACTCGCGGTGTGGGCTTCGAGAAGAGAGAGCGCCTTTGCCCACTAGCCAGCGGCGACCTTTTATAGGCAGCGGGCGGGAGTGGGGCGCGAGGAGTCGTAGAGAACTCGGGGAAATCCGGCGTAGAAACTTTTGCCGTTTGCCGCGGATTTTTTTCCTCGGGGGTTTATTAAATCTTGGTGGTGGCTTTGTACTTGGGGGATGGCGCCGTAATTAGGCGGCTTCGGACAGATGTACGAGCTGCTTTGATGCGCCTTCAAGCGGATTCCGACGGGCGAGAGGTTTATGTTGAGATAAGAAACGCGTCGGTTGAGTATTCTGGAAAATGCGTGTTTGCAGGTAATATAGCTGTAACGGTGCAGAAATCTTGTGTTACGGACTTCCGTTGAAAATAATAATAACTTGTTATTTTAGTCAGTTCCTAACAGGAGTTTAAAATAATAACGTTAAGTGGAACATATTTTTCAAGCTGCTCTGATCAAATGAAATTGGTTGAATTTTCATCCGAGTCTTATTGATAAATAGAAAAATATTTAAAACAATATGATTTAAAAAATAAGATTTTTTTGAAAAGACAGAGTAAGTTACTACTACTTCTTACAATGGGCCCTGCAGGCTGACTTAAATTGACTTTTTCTACTGATATTATATTAATATATTTAATACACTTTTATACCACAATAAAAAAGATAAGAACTTCTGAAGTACGACTAATAATTCTCTCTGAAACCACCCTTAAAACAATTAAAATGCCTGCGCTTTTAATTAGAAGATCTTTAAATCGCTTATGTAAAAAGTAAGGACGCACTATATACACTTACAAGAAAATCAGGGTTTCGATTTCGGGACTGCGGCGCTAAACGACGACCACAAAGAGATCGGCGCAAACGATAAAAAACAACATGCAAGAGATTCACGTCAGTCAATGGAACGTCGTTCACGCCGTGATCTAAACGTCGATGGGCGACAGGTGAGTGGCATCTGGTACGCTCCAGTGATGGTTCACGTAGATTTATAACCCTTTGATTTTTTTTTCCTTTTTGTTTGCAATGGAGACTTTGATTAAATTTGCTCGAGAAAATCCTGGGAATAACGAATTTTTCGACGATTTTTTAAAGCTGTCTTATTAAAAAAGCTGTTTCTCAACAGGTTTATTTTTGGAAGTAATTTTTATTTTTTTTTTATTTTTGTGGATGAAGTATTTAAAAGAAATGAGAAACGGAGTTATTTAACTTGAGCTTTTTGTATAAAAACCAGTGAAAAACATAATGCAAATGTAAATAGTTGTAGTAAATTACTGCGACGTTCTAAATTGTTTTCAAATTTGTTGTCATATTAAAACAATGTCAAAGTGACACTGTTTTTCATGTCACTACGAAGTGACCTTTTTGTCAGCAAGGTGAGACCGGTATGCGATACATTCTGACTGAACTTGCTTTTTAATGGCTTTATTTATATCATTCTCCTAACTTATATTTTACAAATCCTTGACATTTTGCCGAGTGGAAAAATTAACGTTAACATAAGATTTCAGGAAACTTGATTTTTTTTCTTTATAAAAGCATTACATAATACTAGAAACCCAAAATATTGTTGTTAAAAATAATCTTGTTATTTATACAAAGCGATTGTTTTCTGCATATCTAACGATCTTTAAAGAATATTAATGACTGCATCTTTAAAGCATTAAAAACAGTTTAAATATTGTTTAAAACGTAAATGATATGAAAACAAAAATTACTTGAGTTTTTCTAATAACTATTGCGTTACAAGAAATACATTAAATTTGTAAAACACGCGTAAATTATAATTTTCTATAAAACAACGTTCGAGGAGGACAAAATTAACCGTATAACAAACAGAGAAAAAAGCACTTTGAACTGTTGCAAGAGATCTACTTATAAAAATAGTTGTGTCAGTCATACAACGTTCCCTCGCTCTCTAAGAGGTGAGTCAACTCGCCATCCACTTTTCCTAGTGATTTTTCGTCACCTAAACTCCTCAATAATGGATCCAATTGTTGTTCTGCCGTGACCAAATTGGCAAAAGCTCGCGATGACTGAATCGAGAAATCTGTTTACACATTCCTTGGCGTCTTTATCACTGTCACCCCCCGAAGATTCATTAGACGCTTATAAATTTTGTGATTCATAAAAAAAAAGTGAGCGTGCTCACGTTTAAAAATAGGGTTTTGTAGTAAGGAATTGGTGTTTGTTTTACAAAATTAAAAATACGCTTTCGACGAAAAAAGATTTAGCGCGGTTTTCACCGTCTAATTGTTTCTTTTTTTCAAAAATATGCTTTTATGAAATTTACTAAAAATATTGTTTGTTTAACTAGTGAAAATCTAATTTGTATTCGAAAATTGGAGATGCTAACAAATCCGTAATTAATTCTAAAGTAATTTGCGGTACGTAGTGCTTGAAGAGAATGTATGCCAAGAGGATTGCGAAAATCAATCAAAACAATTTAAGAATTCTGACTATCATAGGAGATATAAACATTCGTAGGGAATTTAAATTAATGTGGCACCAGTTATTTATATCACAAACATAAACGTATTAATGGAAACCGAGTTGAGATTTATACGGCAATTTAATCGGAGTTAATTGATTCTATTAAAATGTTTAATTTGATGACAATTTAACACCTTTTGAACATTTTTCTTCATGACCTGGTTAACCTATTCAACCGAGGCTTTTCAGTAGTTACAAGCCGAATCCCGCAAGACGCAATATCCATCTTTACATCGCGATATCTACAAGTCCCGTTCTTGCGGAGCAGGCCGAAGTCGATCTAAAACCTATCAGCGCACCCTCGAGACCTCCTTAGCTCATCCAATGAAACGGTCATTAATCGCGCAGCGGCACTCGACGGTACCATCATAAACACTCCCATGAAGGACCCGCGGCTCGCTTCTCTCGTCAATGGCGGCGGGCCGGCTTCCCTCCCCCTCATAATCGCTCGTGTCAGCCACTTCGACGGCACTTGTCCCTCCCCCCATCGGCGAGAGGTTCGCCACCCACGCGCCTCCGCGGAAAGCGATCGGCCTTGCCTTGCCGGCGCCGGTCGGGGAAGGTGGGGGCAGGCCGCGGATCTACGGCGCATGCGCCGGGGCGTCAATTTGACGGGGCCATGGAGCGGCCGGCGCGCCATACGAACGACGACGAGTCGCGCACTACGAGTAGGGCGCTGGTCGGCTCCGAAACCTCCCTCCGAAACCGACTAGAAGCAGACGCACGGACGCACTCACGCACCGAACCGAGAGAAAGAGAGAGAGAGAGAGAGTTGCGCGAAGGTGCGCGATCAGTTTTTTTCTTCTCTCAGGAGCGAGGCCTTATCCGAAGCCCGCCCTTTTCGCTTTCTGCACAAGCCAAAATCGACGGAGATCCGAGCAGGCTCCGAATAAGAAGAGAGTAGAAGGTTCGAGGGAGGCAGTCAGATCGAGAGCTGCCCGACAGACGAGCATTCGTAGCTTTGATTTTGAGTCGAGAGTTTGAAGATTAAGTGAAAGAATGGCGTCTGCTGTAGCCAAGACTTCGAAGTACTCGTACCGCTCGAGCTCCGGCGGAGGACAGGCCGATGTCAGCATCGAGTACAGCGCCGACCTGAGCGCTCTCTCCAGGCTCGAGGTACGTATCCTTATACCTACATTTCCGTTAAGGGCCACATTTTCACACTGATCTTTCTTGCTTGCCTCGCGACGGCCCGCCGCGTATCCCGTTACCACGCTATAAATACATCACGCACGCTCGAAAAATACACAACGTTGACGATGATCGCGCGAGACGAGAATTTATCCCGAAATCGCGAGAAGTGAAGCTGGGAAGGTGCAGCTCACCCGCGGGTGACGTAAGGACAAGTGAAGCTACGTAACCAATGTGCGTCGATGGACGAAAGTGCAAGTGTTCCGGCGGAGTAGTGATAAGAACTGGGAGAAAATAATGTGATACGCCAAAGTGCCCCGAGCGAAAAGTTCAGTGACCATAAAGGACTTTAGTGCCAATCCCGTGTTCGTAATAAGTCGTGTTGTTGTACCGGGCCAAAGAGTGCTTGCCTCGGCTGCTCCGCGTACCGAAATAGTCCAAAGGGGGAGAGAGAGAGCGAGAGCGAGAAAGACGATCCGATTTCGCCTGAGAGATAATCCTCTGGCGCCTATTTTCTATTTCGAAAGCGGCTCTCTTTTTTTAGTAATCTCCGCTCTAGATTCCCGCGGAAAAGCCGCGAATTCGCGGGGGTTAAAAAAGCGAGAGAGTCGGAGGTCGTTCCGAAAATAGTGAAACTCGCCGGTTAACCTAATTCAAAAAAAGGGTTAGGGTCTTAAAAAGAAAAAAAAGAAAGGAGCGATTGGCAAAGCCTCGCGTCCGTCGTCGCGCGCAAAAGAAAGCAAAGAGTGAATTCCTCGGCTCTGAAGCAAGCGAGTCGAGCACGGGTCAGTTCCTCGTTTTCTTGCGAGCGGCCGCGGATATTTCTGTCGCGACGCCGCGATTACGTAAAGCGAAGCTCTCCGCCGACCTCGCAGCATGAGAACGCTCGAACGAGGGAATATTGGCTTATATCTTTTTTTTTTTTTGCTTCGCCCGAGGGATAGGGGGGTTCATGCTTTTTGTCGGAGAGGGACATGAGATGCACTGAGGATGCTTTCTGATTTCAGGACAAAATTCGTCTGCTGCAGGACGACCTCGAGTCCGAGAGGGAGCTGCGTCAGAGGGTGAGTTTTGCACAGATTTTACTTCGTTCGCTCATCATATGCGTGATGTTCTAGAAATTAAAAAAAAAATGATATCTAGAATTTCATGCTTCTGAAAATTGGGAAAAAAACGTTCGTTGAAGATTCATAGAAGAGAGTGCAGCTCTTGTAATCTTTACGAAGAAATGATTTTCTTTCGTTTCGCATCCTTATTACGTATTAAACACGTCAATTCTTTTAACTCGATAAAGTTGTATATTTCTGAAGCCTTAAATCATTACGTAGACAAGCAATCCGTAAATAGTCCCGATACATTTAAAAGCGAGTTCCAAAAGCTCTCTCCATCAATCTTAAAACCCACTTTCGCAATCGCGCGACTTCCCAACGAAGACACGAGAAAATAAAGAAAAAAAATTAGGTCTCCCCATCCGTCCGCATTAAAACAAACGCTTAACCCAAATAAAAAAAAGGCTACATCGCCGAAGCGAGAAAAAAACTCGCGCGTCGCGTTCCAGGCGCGAAAAATTATTTCCGTCGAAGTGCAGCGGCATCGCCGACTTTCTCCCGGCGTCGTCGTCCGAAGATGGCGGCGCCGCGGTCTCTGGGGATCTTACCAGGTTGAAGTGTCCAGCTCTGGCGCGCCGGCTATTTTTGGGGGGGCAGCGGCGCCGAACCCGTGCATTCCGAGATGCGAGAACCGCGTCCGCCCTCGACTTTTTCAGGCGGAGAAAAAAAGTCCGGGCTCCAGGTTGCGAAATCCGAGGCGTCGCGTCTCAGGTTTACTCGCGGAGATTTTTGGGGGAGATTCATAGGGGAGGTCGACTGAGTGGAAATGTTATGTGTTTGAAAATTTGACGATTAAACATTGTTGAAAGGTCGCGGAGAATTTGAATTTTAAAATCGAATTTTCAGTAGAATAAGTCAACTGCAGTAAGACGAATCGAAGAAAAGGACTTTAATAGTAAAAACAGAAACTAATTATTTAAATGTAATTTAAAAAAAAACACCGTTTCATTATTATTGATATTTATCATTTTTTATTTATTTGTTTATTAAATTATCCAAAATCCGAATCAAACGAATGGATAAGCAAAAAACGCTTAATCAAGCTGATTCGCGCATCAAAATAATTAAACTTTACGCATCCGGGACCAACTTGAAAGCTCGTCCTTCGGTTAAAGAGGCGTACGAGAGCGAGAAAGGCAGAAGAGAAGAAAAAAAAACAGTGCCGGAAATTGGCAAGAGATGGAGCGCGCCGGACCGATCACGTTTTCGTCTCGGCGCTTTGTTAAACGCCTGACTTCTAAAATTGTTTGAGCAGCATAATTTTGCGGCCAAGCTTCTTTCGCTGCGAGCCGTATCAAAAGGTCTTCCGAAAATAAATGTATTTTCCGGCCGCGCCGAACGGAGCCGTTTTCAACTCGTTCCGAAGATTATTATCGTCGCCGAGGAGGAAGAGACGTCGGCCAATAAATTGTTGCGCGGAATGTCGCTTAACGATTACGGATAATGGGCTCGAATTATTTTCATTGCCTGGAGAAATTTCCAAACGAGAGGAAATTGGTGTGGCTATTTTTGTGGCTTGATAAAAGAATTTGTCTGAAAGAAGGAGAAGTTGAAAAAAGCGTTACGCTCATCGCTGACACAAACTCTTACGGAGCTTTTACGAAGCGACAAGCGAATGAAGATTCTCTATTTTTAAAAAGTTATAAATGTTATCGTTTTAAAAAAATATTTGTCAGTCGAACATAGTAGCTAAATATTTTTATTTTTATTTTTACACGTAATTTGCGGCTCGTTTGACACTAACTAATGGCGCTTGCTGCCCGTTATTTTCGTATTTTCTCGAACTAAGAATATTGTTGTGCTGACAATCGTTTTAGAGCAAATACATGTAAATATACATTCCAGATTTAATTAAACCGTTTAGTTTTTTAATTTATTAGACTAAAACTATAAATTTATTTTGGACGGTGTCTGCAAAATAATTTATAACTTATTTTGCACGAAGTGCAGAAGCTCTGCCAAGCTTTGAGCGTAAAATGTATATCGAAAACCTATTAAAATGCATAATACAAACATAATTTCAGCATTCGTAAGCAATCTGTTACTGATTACTAGAAATTAAAGCAAATACGAGAAAAAGAAATTTTTATTAAATAACCCTCTTTTGTAGAACGCTGTCTACTTTTAGTAAAATTAATAATTAAATTTTGTACATAAAGATTAAAACTAATTACAAATTTTATTAATTAAAAAATGTTTATATTGCTCATACAAAAGATTTTGGCAGCTTTGAAGAGGGCATTTATTAAAGTCAGATGAATAATCCTTTAGATATAGAAGCTAATGAGTCACTTAATCCAAAGTATATCAAAGAGGGCGATTAAGAAATCTATTTAAAGATATAAATCATCAACTGCGACACCTATTTTTCCAGTCCATCTCTTTGATCACATAAGTAAACTGTTAATGAAAAATTTACAATAACAAATGCCCTCAGAAACGTTCGAAAATTTGACACACGATAAAACTGTGATAAAACTGTGAATTATTTCTTTGCCATTCATCAAGCTCAGTTAACCGCATTCCTTTCGCAAAACAAACAAAAAAAATCCTATCGCGAAGCGCAGCCAAAAGCTGCACAGGCGCCGGTGGGTCTGCGAAAAAAGCGCCCTCTCGAAATCACAGCCATCTCTCTGCTTGCGCAACAGACTCGTCTCTCAAAAGCATCCGGCTTGCGAATGATCCCCGCGGCGTCCGGCGTAAATCTCGGCGTTTAATTGGCTGCCAAAACTCGGAGCCTCGCGCTTGAGCCTCTGCCAGAGAGGATCTCTCGGCGAGTGGCGCGGGGCTCTTCCTCGCGAACAATGAGCCCGATAACGATACGCGGGAGGTCTTGCTCGCGCCTCCGCCTCGTTTGTAATCCGAATAAAGCGACGGATTTAGAAGCGCGGAACGGAATTAGTACGGCTGACGTCACGGGCAGCAGGGCGCTTCGGGCGTCCTTCTGCCCCTCGTTCGTTCGCACGCGTCGCGATCAGCCGTCCGTCGTCGACGCCGCCTCCAAAACAATGACCTCGGGTAAAGAGAGAGAGAGAGTCATGCGAGCGATGCGAGGTCGATCGCGCGCTCGGAACTTTCGCGCTTTGAGAGCGCGGATGCTAAGGATGCGAGAGAGCTTTTCCTGCTCTCTTCTTGCCTTTAGTTTTTTTTGTTTTTAAATTCATTGTTACTCTTCAGTTGAGTCAGATTTGAACGGGTTGGTAACGTTTGGATGAGTTTTCTTTCAAAAATAATTCGAGCAAACGAACGTCGTTTTCCCAATTTGTCAAATTAGGCTGTTTTAGACTGTCTCCTAATATTGTATCACTATTTTCAGATTGAACGCGAGCGCGCCGATTTGAGCGTGCAAGTCATCCAACTGTCCGAACGCCTCGAAGAGGCCGAGGGCGGTGCCGAATCTCAGGTAATTGTCAAAGATCTTTCGAGGCGCATTTGAGGAACCGAAGAAAATTTGGCCTTTTTTTAAAATTATTTTTCAACCTCGTCGATTTTTGAAATCTAAACATTAAAATATATATCATTAGCACGACTTTATAAAAGAATGCTCAATAATGGACTTGTATTTAATGACAGTGGGAAATCAACAAGAAGAGAGACACAGAATTAGCCAAGCTCAGAAAGCTCCTCGAAGATGTACACCTCGAGAGCGAGGAGACGGCTCATCTGCTGCGCAAGAAGCACCAGGAGGTCGTCGTCGACTTCCAGGACCAGATCGACCAGCTCTCCAAGGCACGCGCCAGGTTGGTAACCAACGTTTACCCTTGCTTCGCCCTTCGACGGCAAGATCGCGTAATTAAAGCTTCTCCGTTGATTCGAGAGGCGGTTGAATAAACTTTTCTCGTTTTTGTGTAGTCTGCCTTGTCTCGGTGTGATTATTATGTTCCTAAGACATTTATACTGTTTTAAATTCAGAATTTAGGCGAATTAGCTTCTTCTAATTGGCTCGGTTAAACGAATGCAGTGTCTTAAAAAATAGTAACTTTTACGAAATCCGAAACGCTTTATTAAAGCAGAAATTTAAATTAGCAAATGAGCATTTCGCGGTTTATTTATGATTTAAAGGAATGAAAACCTTGCCAAAAATAATGGGCAATATATTCGCCGGCGGTGCCCGACGGCTTACTTAGTACCAAGACTCCTGTCGCTTTAATAAAGTTTAATAAACCGACGATAGCCGAGTTTATTCCACCCTAAATCGAGAACTCCCCGAGAGAGAGAGAGAGAATCGGCGCCAATCTCCCGATTTTTCTGCCCCTCCTGCAGCCGCGCGTAAATAACGAGCTCGCGGCGTGACGGGAATACAGTTTCGCGGCTCTCTCGCGGCGCATGACAAAGGGTCGCGCGCGCGGGCAAATCATCGAGTTTTCAGCGAAACGTAATAGGCCGACGCGCTGAGAACCCGATATGAATCACATCGCAACAATTATAGAACGTGACGACGCGCGGGCGGAAGGTAATAAACGGGCGAATTCGCGCGCGACTGGCCGACGTCCAAGTCTTGAGCGCGCGCGCACACCTGAGAATTTCGCGCGAATATTATATACCGTGTGACGTCGAGCTTTTATTGCAGGGGTAAACGACGCTCGGGGCGGAATTGAAAATTAAGGCGATGGAGGTTCGGATTATGAAGTTTTTTTGCTGAACTGCACTTGGCGACGTTTTTGACGGTTAAAAACATCTTTTATGTTTTGCAGCATTGGGATTATCAAAATTATGACAGATCTGAGTTATATTTTTGCAATTGTAGGTACTTTTTTACATTATTAAAAAACTCTTAACTACCCGTGATAAAGCTCACATTGCATCGTTTGACCGCGCATAAAAAGCTTGTAAGTACGCAGTGCTGTCAGCGCATCGATTCCGGAATAACATCAAACGTTTCACCTCGCATTTTCTCGCCTGCAACCAAAAAGTTAACTCACTCGAGCGTAACTCGGAGAAAAAATAGAGACGCACACCGATTTATCAATGTCGTCGCTCTGGAATCCCAGATTCTTGCGCATTACTTTTTGTGGCCGGAGAAGCACGCCGCTAAAATAACGTGATGTAAGGGGAGATTCGAAATTTAAAAATAAAGAAATATCTACATACGTCAATTTTAGAAATTCTTTCTGAAGTTTTGTTTTGTTTTTAATTAATTATAACAATTTAGAGATTTCTACGATTACAGTAAATACGTGAGAATAATTGTTTTCAAAAATTTTGAAAATTTAAGTTAACAATTCCCTTTCCGAGCTTCAAAAAATTTACAAATCAGGTATCGGTCATAAAATCATATCATCATAAAAAAACTAATTAAAATCAAACGACCACACTTTGCGCCCTCCAAAATCCACGCCGTCCTGAAAATAACCGAAATCCCAATTCGTCCTGCCTCCCAGACACCTTCGGGTTCCCGAAAAAAAGTGTTCGCGCGGCGAGCCTCAGAAAAAGGCCGTCGTCACCCGAGATCGCGGAAAATCTCCGTTTTCACGCGGGCGCGCAAGCTCTCTCTCTCTCTCTGTGGCTCCGCAGCGGCGAGCTTACGCCTATTTTTAAACGCGCCTCGCTCACTCTCTCTCGCTCTCCGGTTCGCGCGGCGCAACCCTACGGCTCGGCGCGCGCCATATTAGTCCACGCGGCGCGGCTCTCGAATCCCCACTTATCCTCGGAATCGAGGAACGCGACACCTTACACCCCGGTTTCGCGCGCAGGCGTGGGTGCCGCAGCCGCGCGGATTCCGAGCTGCCGCGGCGAAAAATACGCCGCCGATCGGGCTTCTTTTCGGTGTACGCTCGTTGTTGCCGAGTTGTTTCGGCGCTGAGCTCTTGTTTGGGGAACGCTGCTTTGGAAAGCGAGCTTTCGCAGCTTAATTTTTGGAGAAATGGATGAATTTCAGGATTTATTCTCCGGTGATTCTGGATTCTTATTTCTTTTTTTAAATGATTAAAAATGACTGTAGTCGGTGTTGAACGAGTGATGTAGTCGGCTCTGGGATGACTCATTCTTTTTATCTTTATTTTGATCTGTGTTAAACGATCCAGCTAACCTAAATCTAAAAGAATGAGTTGATTTATAAATAACTATTTAATTTATTTTTAGTTCACCCAATGGTGCAAAACCAAAGTCTAATTTAAAGCGAAAGCACAGGGTTAATAGTGGCGTAAAATTCTGTTAGACGACGACTGTAATTATTTGTATTTGACCTAAAAGAAAATAATTGAAGTCATCAATGACGAAATGAACTTTCTAAAATATACTTGCTACTATGGCTAAAGTTAGAATTATTTTCATTTTCTTTGTAAATATTGAAAATTATTTTCACAAGTGTATGCACAATTATTATTATTCATCTAGTATCAGAAAGTTTAAATAGTAAAGACAGAATTTATATTCATTCGGTAGTTTATAAAAATTTTGCAATCTTACTAATATATTCTATTTTTGATTAACATTTAGAGTAAGAAAAAAAAATTAAAAGATTTTTTCAAGAATTACATTGTCTTAAAGAAAAACTTAAAATAAATGAACCAAAATTAAAACTAATAAATCGAGTTCGAATTTGAAATTGATTGTCGTACAATTTTTTCAGAGCCGACAAAGAAAAAGCGAAATTCCAACAGGAAGTCTACGAGCTCCTCGCCCAGCTGGACAATGTCACGAAGGAAAAGCTGATGTCCATCAAGACCGTCGAAAAATTGGAAATCCACGTTTCTGAACTGAACGTTAAAATCGAAGAGCTTAACCGCACCATCGTCGACATCACCAGCCACAAGACCCGCCTGTCCCAGGAGAACATCGAGCTCACCAAGGAAGTCCAGGACTTGAAGGTAATGGTTTACGCTTCGCTCGCGAATTTCAAAGTCTTAAATTAAACGTTGGAACAAGCAATTTACTTTGAATCCTTTTCATTCAGGTGAACATCGAGAACATCTCTTACCTGAGATCTCAAGTCATCAGCCAGCTTGAGGATGCCCGTCGCCGCCTGGAAGATGAGGAACGTCGCCGATCTCTCGTTGAAGCTTCCCTTCACCAGGTGAGAGGAACTTGGAAACTTGAACTTTTAAAAAGAAAATCAGTTTGCAAATTGCAGCTGTACTTTAATAAGAAGCACAGATTTTTCCTCGCAATCTAAAGGGTAAATTTATAAAAAATGTAATACATTTTCCAGATCGAAACGGAGCTCGAATCTGTGCGCGTGCAATTGGAGGAAGAATCCGAGGCCCGTTTGGAATTGGAACGCCAGCTGGTCAAGGCCAACGGAGAAGTCAGCGTCTGGAGGTCCAAGTACGAGACCGAGGCTCAAGCTCGCGCCGAAGAGGTAATTATCGACGAAACGTCAAATTCTGACGAATCGTTCCGAAAGAGTCGCTGATTAATTGATATCAATGTACCTTTAGGTCGAGGAACTCCGCAGGAAATACAGCGCCCGCATTCAGGAACAAGAGGAACAAATCGAGACTCTGCTCGTTAAGATCAACAACCTTGAGAAGCAGAAGTCCCGCCTGCAGTCTGAAGTTGAAGTTCTGATCATCGACTTGGAGAAGGTAAGCATCGAGCATTTTTAAAAAGAAACTTTTAAATAGCAAATTTTTTTATAAAATCAAAGCTCTCTACTTTTAATTATTATTATTAAACGTTTAAAAACTCGATTTGTTTAATTTTACCGCCTTAATTCAACAACGAATCATATTGAGTTTTAAATTATTACACTACTCCCGCCCATCACAGTTTTAAGAGAGGATAATACAGTTTAAAACTCGTAATTGCAATGCAAGAGCTTCGAGATTGCTACATACTTCGTATTGACAAAATTTTTTCGCAAAACAGGCCAACGCAACCGCTCGGGAGCTGCAGAAGCGCGTCGAGCACCTCGAGAAGGCTAACATCGAACTGAAGTCCCGCCTCGAGGAGACCATCAACATGTACGAATGCAGCCAGCGCGATCTCCGCAACAAGCAGCAGGAGCTCCAGCGCTGCAACGCCGAGCTCGACAAGACCCGCGAGCTCAAGGATCAGCTGGTCCGCGAGAATAAGAAACTTGCCGGTACGAATTCGTTTTCCTTTCCGAATTCCAGCCCCTTTCACCCGCCGCGACTAATCGCGCTACCGAAGCGAGGATCGGCGCGGCATTTCGCTCATTCGTTCGCCTTTATCTTGCAGACGATCTTAGCGACGCTAAGAACCAGCTGGCCGACATGAACCGCAGACTTCACGAGCTGGAACTGGAGCTCCGCCGCCTGGAGAACGAGCGCGAGGAGCTCGCCGCCGCCTACAAGGAAGCCGAAGCCGTAAGCATTACAAAGCACTCGCAGTCAGACGCCGCCTGGCGGTGCTTCTCGGCAAATACATAAATAAGACAATTCTCCAGCAAATCAATTGAATCCAATTGTCCTTTCCTTAGGGTCGCAAGATCGAGGAACAGCGCGCGCAGCGCCTGTCCGCCGAGTTGAGCCAACTCCGCCACGAGACCGAGCGCCGCCTCGCCGAAAAGGACGAGGAGATCGAAGCCATCCGGTAAGTGGGGCCTTTCTAATCCCTTTTCCGAGAACCTTCCCAGAGAGCGCCTATATTCCTCCCCAATGAGCGCATCGATATCGACGCCTTTGGCAAGCGCGAAGTCGATGATGATGCGATCGGGATTCTAATGACCACGACCACGCGGCACGCACGATTTTCTCAATTGGGAATGTGGTTAAGTAACGGGACGAGGGAATTCGTCGACACCTGCCAAGAAGAGATGGGCTTGTTGCTTGAACTATCAACAGCTGATTAGTCAGCGGTGGTTACCGTTGCGTCAGATTAGCTTGCGAGTGGAAGGGTTCTTTGTTAGGCTTTTTTTTCTGCTCGGACGAGTGATATTTTGTAAAGATATTTCGAAGCTTTTGGAAGAGGATCACTTAACTGCGGTTAGGACCATTATTTGTAAATCCATGATACAATTCGATAGATGAATCGACGAAGTTCAAATAGAAATCAGACAAGACTTTGAAGAGGCAATTTTGGATTAAAGGCAAAAAAGTTTCTTTTTGCTTAAATAATTTTTGTTATGGACAATATTGATAAATTGATTATATTCAAGATATCGTTTGTCACAGTCATAAATGAAAAAGAGCCATATACTTGGGTCTTTTAATAAACAAATTTGTTGCCACTGTCAGCTCAAAATACTTTCACGAACTTAACGTTCCTTCAGATTCTCAGAACGAGATTTTCTTCGTTACTCCTCGTCACGATGGATGACTCCGTAGCTTTACAGCTATTAAGGCCTGACTTCACCCTTGCCCCCGTTAAGCCATAAGTCGCGATCCGTCGAAGGTTCAATCGAAGCCACGCGACAGCATTGAATTATAAATGCGCTCGGCAATAAAGAATACGCGTATCGAGCTCTAATAATAAAGCAGCCGATCATGATTCATTACCTGCCTCCCCCCGCGGATTGCGCGCGCGTCGATGAACCCGTCAACGTTCGAGAGGCGCGTTGCGAGATCCGCCAGATGAAAAAGTCTACAAATGTTAGCCCGCCCGTCACTGTCGCCTCAACTCTCGCGCTAAGTCAACGACAAGTCGCGAATGGACTGCGAGAGACCGGCGGCGAAGACGAAGAGAAAAACGAGCCATCGTCCCCCTGGCTGGACGAGCGTTTTCGAAGACTGAGATCGAAGGACAACGACGACGCACCGAAAAGTATTAAAGCAGCAATCGAAACCTGCGTACAGTGAGCATTTTCGAAGACAAACGACTACTGCGAGCTCCTCGACTCGCGAACGGATCAGACGAAGGAGAGAATCGAAGTATATACATTCCAAAAAAAAAAAAAACATGTCGGACACCGTGCTGTCGCAGCTGTCGCACGCGCCGTTCTCGCAGATGCCGGTGGCGCCGTCGAAATGGCGCCACCTGCCCACCACCGTGTACGAGCGGAACTACGGCTACGGCATCAACTACTACCAGCCGATGATCGACTACATCGACCGGAAGGAGAGCGGCGAGCTGCCGAGGAAGTCGGGGGTCAAGCCCGACATTCCCTGGGCGAATAATCGGGGAGTCTGGGAGCACAGGCACGTCATCACTTACACGCCGGACGAGCTCGCCAGGCACACCGTCGGCGCCGAGCTGAAGGCCAGGGAGCACTTGGACCACTTCAAGGTATATAGATAAGCGCCGCGGTGGAGCGCGAATACGAAAGAAACGGATACAGAATACGGATAGTTGGTCGGGAGGCTTTCCGGCTCGTTTGGGGTAAAGAGATCTGCGTGGTTCGGGGTTTAGCTTTTAGGTATTTCAAAATGGTTTCTATTTTGTTTGTTAATATAATGTGAAATACTACTGTTGAATGGCAACCGATTCGATGCCAGAATCGTATTATTGCGCTTGATTCAGGATCGGAATCATTAGAATAATACATTTAGAGAACAAAGAAAGTTTTAATGATGAGACAACGTTGCCCATGAATATTCTTATACGACGATAATGTTTTAAGCGTACACTAATGGCACTTTAATAATACTAACTAATTCATGTATTCAAGATTGATTAGAACATGAATTCAATTTTTAGTGCCTTATAGATTTTCATTCGAAGAAAAGAGTTCAAATAATTTTTTTTTTTAATTCTTTGACACTTATGAACAATCTTTTAACTTTACAATACATCAAAGTTTTATAATTGAATTAATATTCTAAAACATTTAAAAAAAAAAAAAAATGCTCGCAATAAATAAATAATCCGCAAGCTCGAGGCGATAAAGTATAAATTTAAAATTTAAGACACACCGCGCGGCGAACCTCTATAAATTCTTTAACCGGGACTTTCCGCCTGGGCTTTCAGCCGGGATAAAACGCGCGGTGGGGATCGTGATGCGGACTTTAAAATAGAATACATGAAATCGGGCACGAAAGACTGACGGCTCCTGCGATTAATCCAAAAGTTAATAATACTTCCCTCGCGCCGTCACCCTCCGTGGCATCGCAATAAACGGACTGTCAATCAAGCGTTTTTCCTCCCGCGAACGACAAACTATATTCTTTCCCAACGGCTCGTCTCCTTCTGCGAGCGACTCGAAATCTCGATTCTCTCCTCGCCCTTCGCCCTACAAACTCGGCTTACATAAGGGCTTGGATTTCTTTCCGGCTCTGCGGCCCGCCTATTATTATCCTCGCATTTTGTTTTTCTTATGAAGTTCGGCGAGAGAGACAGAAAGACAGAGAGAGAGAGAGAGAGAGAGAGCGAGTCGATGGTTCGGGGCGGCAGCGGCGCGTGAATGGGTCGGGCGAGAGCGATTGGCGCGCTCTTGGCGACTGCTGACCTCTTCTTCGGGCGCTCCTGCTAAATCGGTACGGCGGAAGAGACGCGGCCGGGCAGCTGAAAAGCCGCACGCCGTCTTTTCGCGTCTCGAGTATTCCACGGGACTCGGCCCCGAGCGCACTATTATATTCCCGCCGCACACCGCTCGTCGTAAGTAAAAACAACCCTCTCCCCCGTCGCGGGGGAAAAAAAAATCGAGAACACCGCGCTTATCGCCGCGAATATAAGGGATAATAATCAGGGAGGTGTACGCGTCTTAAATTAAACGCCCGGGGATCGGGTTTCTGGCGCGACGCGTACACAACGGCCCGAGGAGAAAAGGGCGCGACTTGGCCAACGAAAGGCCGGCTTGGCTCGGTGTCCCGCGGCAACCCGAGATTCGCGCGCAGGTACGTTGTTCCGACCCTCTTGCTGATGTATGCCACTCACGGAGGAGATCGCCGCTGCCGGAATTCGATAATGGACGCGTGACGAGGCTGCTTTAGTCGGTTCGATTGGATTCGGATGAGGTCGATTATTGCGGTAAACTGGAGCTTATCGGGAGATTAAGAGCTGTATTTATTTGCTATTGCTACAAGTAAACTTATTACATTCGCATTAATAATATTTGTGTGAGTAATAAAGGAGAAGATATATCGTTCCTTTAAAGCAATTACAAAATATCCAAAACTCATTTAATAAGAAATATCGACTTCTTTGAATTACGATCGGACAAAAGCCCCAAATTCTGGCATAAAATTCAGCGGCATTACAAAATCCGCAATTTACAATCTTCCATTTCGCCCAAAAGGCAACTGCGCGTTGCCAGCTCTCGGAGCACGAGCCGTCGAATTTAGCCTCCCGTGCCAGAAGTCCCCCCGAGTTCTTCATCAAACACTCGACATCACAGCAGCGCACACACACACAGAGCAGCGATAAACAACACAGCCCGGAAAATCGAAAGGCTTATAAAACCGCGAGAGACTCATATATATCTATCGCTCTATTCCTCCTCCCCCCAAAAAGGCAGCGAAGCGCTCGGACTTCAGTCGTCGGAAGTGCGTGCAGGCGGCGCGCATCTCGAAGGAGGTCTACTCGAGCAACTTCGACGCCGAGGCGTCGAGCCTGCTGATCCGGCGCGCCGTCAGCGAGCCCCGCGAGCTCGAGCCCGAACCCGAGGAGATGGCCGGACTGCGCAGTCAGGCGCTCATGGACGTGCAGTCGGCGGCGGAGATCGTCGACGCTTACGAGCACGGCAAGAGGCTCAAGGGCAAGTCCGCGAAGGCGATCGAGTACCAGCTGAAGACGAACGCCCTCATGAATCTGTCGAAGAGCGAGGAGCTCGCCGACATCAGGAAGTACCAGAGGGAGACCGTCCACGTGCTGCACGACGAGAGCGATCACCAGAGACTGATGCAGGAGAGGATGAGGAATCTCAACGATCTGGAGAAGATCACCGAACCGCTGGTCACCTTGACCCACGAGATGAAGAACTTTGAGAAGAAGACGTCCAGTTACTTCTCGGAAAAGAGGTCAGGGGTGCTTTTCGTGCGTGCGTCCTGTCGCCTTGTGGTTATAGAATATAGGCGCTCTCTATTATCCCGCCTCCTGATTCCTTGTACCTCCTACAATTTATCGTTTTAAAGCAGAGCGAACCCGAAACCGATTGTTTATAATCGATCGATCTGTTTTTTTCTCGCGACTTGCAGCAAGCAGACCAGCATCGAGATCGAGCAGCTGAACGCTCGCGTCGCCGAGGCCGAGATCAGACTGAAGACGGAGGTGCAGCGCGTCAAGAAGAAGCTGATGATGCAGATCACCGAGCTCGAGCTCTCCCTCGACGTCGCCAACAAGACCAACCTCGATCTCCAGAAGACCATCAAGAAGCAGTCGCTCACTCTGACCGTAAGCAGTCTCGGCGCGATATCTCGCCTCGTTCCAAATTCCGAACGGATCTTCCGTAAATCATTCGCGAGAGATTATTAGTGTCAAAGGAGAAACGAAGGAATTTGGAGCAGGACAGAATTGAGCTACGGCGGCACGATTAATCACACTGAATTTCATTTCTCTGCCGCCCAGGAATTGCAAGCCCACTACGACGAGGTTCAGCGCCAGCTGCAAGTGACGCTCGATCAATTGGGCATCAGCCAACGCCGCCTGCAATCCCTGACTTCCGAGCTTGAAGAAGTCCGCGGCAACTACGAATCCGTGAGTATTAAATCATCGCTAATTGCCTTTCGATATGAATAATGTTCCGAGATTTAAATAGGAACAGACCACGTAAAATTGAAGGTTGCGGTAATACAAAACCGGTAATTTTTGCAGGCCCTCCGCGCCAAGAGGACAGTCGAGATGCAGTACGAGGAGGCCCACAGCCGCATCAACGAGCTGACGACGATCAACGTGAACATCGCGTCCTCGAAGGCCAAGCTCGAGCAGGAACTGTCGACCCTCGCGGGCGACTACGAGGAGGTGACGAAGGAGCTCCGCGTCAGCGACGAGCGCTACCAGCGCGTTCAGAACGAGCTCAAGCACACCGTCGAGATCCTCCACGAGGAGCAGGAGCGCATCGTCAAGATCGAGGCGATCAAGAAGAGTTTGGAGATCGAGGTCAAGAACCTCTCCGTCCGCCTCGAGGAGGTCGAGGCCAACGCCATCGTCGGTGGCAAGCGCATCATCAGCAAACTCGAAGCCAGGGTGAGTATCTGTCCCCCAGCTGAATCCCCCCCGTACACCGAGATAGGACTGCTTTGACAATCAAATTTCACCCCCTCAGATCCGCGATCTCGAGCTGGAGCTCGACGAGGAGAAGCGCCGACACGCCGAGACGGTGAAGATCCTGCGCAAGAAGGAGCGCAACATCAAGGAGGTGATGATCCAGGTGGAGGAGGACGCGAAGAACATCGTCCTGCTGCAGGAGTCCCTGGACAAGGCCTGCCAGAAGGTCAACATCTACAAGCGTCAGCTGCAGGAGCAGGAGGGCATGTCCCAGCAGAGCGTGACGCGAGTGCGCCGCTTCCAGCGCGAGCTCGAGGCAGCCGAGGACCGGGCCGACACCGCCGAGTCCAACCTCACCCTCATCCGCGCCAAGCACCGCAGCTTCGTCACCACCTCCACCGTGCCCGGCTCCCAGGTCTACCTCGTCCAGGAGTCGAGGCAGGAGCTGTAAACTCTGATATATATGTCTCAACACGATAATCCACCACGAAGCGTAAGTTGAACGAGATCTTTCGAACTTAAATTGGCGTAATTTTGCCTGCGGATTCTAATTTTTTCGATCAAATTTTTCAGACAAATCATTTTTCGAGCGAGGAAGAAGAGCAAGCAGAAGGAAGAAATCGCAGACGAAGGAAACCACCGGACAGTCGACCAGCATCGTGAACGGGAATCTTTTTCCCACCACCCTCTCTCTCTCTCTCTCTCTCTCCGACTCGCTCGCATACACACACACATAAATCTATATATTATATATTAATCTCACCGCACGTTTCGCGCCCTCGCCGCCCACGACGACGACCCGTTCAAAAGTTTGCTCGCCCTTGTTTTTTACTCTTCTCGCGACACTTCGCCTCCCCCCCTCTTGATTGTTCTTGCATTCGCGCATAACCGCCACTACCAAGCATTAACGGATTAAAAGTCTTCACTTTTCTATTTTATCGTTCGCATCAGCCGTATTTGTAACAGCGGAAGAGTGAAAGGGCAAGGGACAGATTTACGCAAAGAAAGAGAGAGAGAGAGAGAGAGAAACTCGGACGAAGCGTCGTGCGGTCCGCGTTAAAGGAGCCGCTGCTCTTCAGATTAACGATTATAGAGGCAATAATAGACGGCGGCTCGCTTAACGCGGATCACACGGATTATAATATATAATTATAATAGTAATAAAGAATAAACACTTTGAATTGATTTGAATAAGCTTCGCCACCTAGCGGTGAAAAATTCAAGTGCATGCAAACGACTTTCTTGTAAGGAAACGTACGAAAGTGTAAGAGAAAGTACAAAAATGTAAGAAGATGTATAAAACTTTGCTCTTTTTTTAGATAAAGTGTCCCTAGTTGCACTTTCTAACATTCTCTTACATTTTCTTACATTTTTGTACATTTTCTTGCGTTTTCTTACGTTTTTCATTTCCACTAGGGTAGGTAAGAATTATTTTACCCGATTACACGCAAAACTTGCTGTACGAGATACACAATAACCTGTGTAACGATTAATTTAATAAATAAACTGAAACGCGTACGTACGAACCCTCGACTGCCTAGTCATTATCCTAAAATTCTTGCTCTCTTTCTCTTTCTCCTTTGTGTGTGTTGGATCTATATACTTTTTGTTATTCGTCGTCGACGTCGACGAACGCTATAAGACGTGCTGAAAATTATCATCGTCATATATAAAGGTATTTTTGTAAAAGATTTTGAAAAATTGTTTACTTGGAAGCAAATGGAATTACAAACACTGGAAAGTATGAGTTGTGTAAATAAACGAAATTAGGAATAAGTGTGACAAAATTATTGCAGTATATATTATATTTTGTTCTTATATTGTACTCAAATCTTCATTTCGATGCTCACTTCACAAATTGATTTTCTCATTTTTATTTTTGATAAAAACGTGAAAGTTTTATGGATAAATCACGTAATAATTTTCACATTTTTATTCTCGCGTAAAAGTATGAAAGTTTTGTGATAATTGGTTTCAAGTAATATTCATTACATTCGAAAGTAATTATTTCAAACGTTCAAAAGCAATTTTTCGCAAATTCTTTAGCAATTTTTTACAAAAATATTTTAGAAATGTGTCAGAAGGAGTTTTAAGAAAATTTCATATTAAATAGCATATTATTTTGATAATACGTAACTGTTTATTATTGTTTGTTGTAATGTTTGTTAATTTAATAGAATTAATTTATTATTGCGTTTTCAATGTGATAAATTAAATATTCTTAGTTTCAATATTTTTGCGGAATTACTTCAGTCATCAAATAAATTATCTCAACAAAATTTTTTATATAAACACCATAATTTTGAAAAATAATAAATGAAGGAATGTTCAACATAAATTAATCTTTTTTTTACTTGTAAATTTTTTTTATTCGAGCATATAATTTCTCAGACCACTATGATAATATTAGTGGGGTCACACAGGAATGAGTCACGCAAGAGATTTGAAATTTTTTTTAATAAAAAACATTTTTTTGAGCTTTTATTAAATTGAAAGTAGCAACAATTCCAAAAAACTAAAAATACATTTGAAAAATTTCAAACCCCAACTATGAATTACGGAAATTTACAATGATTATACATGACAATTTTGCTTTTATAGATCTATTAACACGATACAATTTTTGTACGATTCTATTCTTCGTGCTGCAAAAAAATGCATTTCAAAAACTACAGATTAAGCATTTGTCATTTTAAAAAATAAAAAGGTAAACGCTCATTACGTAACATAGTTTACAATAAGAGTCCACTCACCTACATTTTGATAAAAGGGAAAATACAAGTGCACGCTCTTTTAGTCTCATCATCGTTGATAAAACATTTACACCATTATTTACATGTTATGACCAAACAGAACGGAAGCTAATAGTGATTGATATTAGATTTTTCTTTCTTATAAAAATTACAAGATAACTATAGTAATGAAATTATCATATTTTTTAAACTATAATATTAGCTTACAATATTACTTTTATTAAATACATTGTACAAAGATTTTATGAGCATCGTGAGAAGAAATAAGACCAATTGGTCATTCTATACAACTTCGTACTGATTCAGGGACAGCGCTTTTTCTCGAATAATTTAACGATCTTCAATCATATTCGAGAAGGTAAAAAGGAAGATTATTAGAAGAACGAATCAGATAGACGATGATCGGAAGGAAAGTTGCTGAACAACCGTCACAGCACTTTCTCGATTACTGTGCAATGTTTATAAGAGTACAGGTAAAGCTAATAAATATCAGAGACGTTTTCCTCCAATCATCTTCCAATTAAAAATAAAAAAAATAAAACAAAGGTATTAACGAAAAATCGATTCTTATATAAATCTCTCTCGCTTTAACAATATATTAAAAAGAAAAAAGAAAACAAACGACTTAGTCATCAGTGGTATAATTCTTAACTTAAAAACTAAACTACAGATAAATTCAAACTTAAATATTTATTCAAGGTATTATGTATATTTATCATATATATTATATATACTATGTACAATTTGCTCTCAGGATTATCGCAGGTTTGTTACATGTTTCACGGGAATAAATATTAGAGTGTAGGCATTTTATGGTAGGAGAGTTGGAGGAAGGCCTTGGGGAGTGGGAATCGTCATCGTCAGCCCCACTGACGAGTCTTGGTGGACAACCCTGAGACGAAACGTCTAGGCTTCCTCCAGCCTCCTACAAGAGTGTTAATATTACTCTAATACAAAAAAGTATTATTGCAGAATCTTAATTTAATGTAATACATTATCGAAGACTTACACCATTGTAATACCATAAATTTAAAAGTTTTTTTTTTATTAAAAAAGCACGAAAATTAGCTTCCCTGCGAAGCAATCTTTGTTCGAGCTCTTAAAATTACGCAACGCTCTATGATAGTTTGTACAAATCGGGCTTAATAAATCGACGCAGCAAAAAGAGGCAGTAGAGGAGAGACAACATATTTCATAATTCACAAATTCACTTGGCAGTTCGGCGTTATCGAAAATTTTTTCCTCTTTAATTTCCTTGTTTCAAACGCTATTTTTGCTTCTACGTAAAAGTAGGGCCCAGCTGATTTTTTCATCGGCAAAAAGTAGATGTTCTTTATTGACACGTTACTTAAAGGAAAACTTTAATTTATGAATGGATATGTAGTGTGACTTTTTTTATCAGGTCTCCCGCTTTAGTTAAATTTCTGTCGGGTATTGGCACAACATTGTACTAGAAGTGTGTTAAAAATCCATGGTTTGCACGGATCTCTGGAAAGTCTTGTGGATGCTAAAGCAAATTATATTTTTGTATAAAATCTATGCTGAACTTGATCCTAAATGTATATTGGAAACTATTTTGTATAAAAGTTGTTGATTGTATAAAGGGAATCTCGCGGATTAATTCTATAACAACTATTCTTATACGTTACTACAAGCTGACTGCTACGCGATAAATTATTTATTTGTTAATCATTACGTATTATAAATTAACCTACGTATTTAATAGGAATGTATGAAATCTGAAGAACAAACGTTTTGAAAATTTCTTAAAAATTCTTAAACATTCTTTAAAACGATATATTAATATTTCTTTTCTGCATTTTACATTCTTATAAATACAAATATATTCGGAAATTCGCGTATGTTTAAAAGAGCATCAATATTTTTTATTTTAATTTATTTTAATTATTAAAAACTCTGTTTTATATAAAAAAGAGTAGATTAAAATTTTCAATGTGTATAAAATAATGAATAATTTACAAAATAATGTAAGTAACAGAATGTAGAAATATTCATTAACGTAAGAAATTATATTTCAAAAACAATAGCTTCAACGTTTGTTCATTAAACTACTTTTCATATAACATTTACGTATCTTAGTATACGTAGTATTATATTGTTCAGTCTTTGAGTTGAATTGCAATCCGCGAAAATACGCTGCCTGGAAATAGTGAAAAAAACTCAGCTGAGCCCTTCTGGGATATTTTATTAGTTCCTTGGTGGTTTTCGATTGCTACGTCGTGCAGAACGGAAGAATCGATTAAAAAAAAAGATAGAAAAATACATTATGCATCAGGGAAAACTCTACATATGCACGCCTTACTATTTTAACTTTTTTTTTGTATTTACCATTATCGCTTAATTTACTTTTTTTAAATGTTTCAATCCGTTGCTTTTTAACGGTGACAGTTTTCTCTATAAGCAATCTTTTAGCACCTGTCAATTTCAGCCTTCCCGAGTTTACGTACGAAGGAAAATAATCACCTTGTAAAGTCCAAAAATGAAAATTACGTCATTATGCGAGTATATATAGGCGGGTGAGAAACTAAAATCGATATCTAAACAACTCATTCAAAAATATCTACGATCTAAAATGGAATCAAACACGTTTTTTACACCTGTTTAGAAACTGATAAACTTGGAAAACGGATTACAGTCTCTCCGTTTACGATTACATAGCGAAGCCTAGTTCCTCCCGAAAAAGAACAATACGTTAAATTACAGAAAAATGTAACCTGGCGCAGAGGCCTTTTAGCCATTTAACAACCTGCGCTTTCGAAAAATATCGTGTACAACTCAAACTAAGATTGTATCGGACATCGCTTTTTTCAGACTTTGGATTCCTTGTATCATCGGTATCATAAATGTGTATATAAAAAACAAGTAAAACTTTTTTTAACAAAGACTATTCAAAAATTAAGCTTGCAATGACACCGCTTCTACGTTCGAGTCATACGCGTTTCAAACTGGTTAACACTGCATCAGAATCACAGTTTAGTAGTTACGAAAGTAAATTTAATTCGTCCACTGGTTTTTAGTATTTGTCTGACGCACGTCTACTTTTTCTTTTCCTTTCTTTCCTATCGATAAAAACCGAGGTCGACACTTTTTCGTAAGAATTGAAGGGAACACTTTTAGTTGTATCAAACACTACATCCTTAAATTGATTCCTTAAAATTATCTCTAAAATGTTAAATCTATATACAATTTTATTAAAATAAATGTAATAAAATTTCCTTTTTTCTTTATAAATATTTTTTTGATAACTAGAAACTTTAATTTTTTTTAAATACAATCACTCAATTACTAGTCCCTAATATTACGTTTCTTTTTTGAACAAACAAGAAAAATAAATATAAAATATGCCTTTAATACAAAAATATTTTTTGCAATTTTAAAACAGTTTCATTTCTTAAATAATTATCAATTAATACATATTTTTATCCACGCCTCGACAATAAATCTTCTCCTAACAAAAGTGCTCCCCAAATAAAGAAAACAAGTGTCGACCTTTCGGAAAAGCATGAGCGCACGTTTCTAGTCGGAGGTCCGTCGAAATTCTTCTCTCGATGAATAAAAAGGAACGTCGTTGCTTCGGTAATCAGTCTTCGCTACATATTTCGAGCCCTTGTAACTCCATGCCTCTTCACGAGACGTCGTTGCGCGCTTTTCAGCGCGTAGCTGACGTCTACGAAGCATGCGGGTGCTCTCGCGTACTCTTGGTTTCTGTCGTTCCTAAAGGAACTTCCTTTCTTTCTTATTTCAAGTCCTCCATCGCGCCGTAGTTGGCGAGCGACTTCTTGATCCTGAGAGCCGTCAATCTGGCTGCGGCGTTCTGGTACCAACATTCTTTCATCACTTTCGACATTACGTGAAGTGCCTGCGACGAAAATTCAAGGATTAGTCAGAGATAGAAACTAAATTTTTCAAGGAGTTTACTCAAAAGTTCGTTTGCTTACATCGATGGACATCCATCGGTTAGGAATAGACGGCCTCTGTCTGTCGACGCAAACGACTTTGCGCATTTCCTCGATAGTCGGATCGGAGGGCACAAGATCGTAGAAGGGCAGCTGGTAGTCGTCGTGAATACCGCCGACGTTACAGCGCCTCGCGATCTCCCAGAAGATGAGCCCGAGAGCGTAGACGTCCGCCCTTTTGAAGGAGTCGAAGTGGTTCATGTTTATCGTCTCCTCCAGAACCTGCAAGCCACGAGAACACTGAATTATGCGAACTAGCTCAGGCATGGTATATTTACTTGGCGACTTTCTCTCCGCAGGAACAAAGATTAACGATTTTGGTCTCGCTCGCTGACTGAATAATAGATGATAAGTATAATCGCGAGAGTTTGCTTTGCGGGCAAACTTCTGGATTGATTGTTTAGCGATATCGGCCGAGAGTCTATAATGGATTGGTGACGCGTTGGGCATTGAAAGCTGGCATGTTTTATGTATACAGAGAGAACGCATTGCAACTGTATAAATATTTGGCAACTTTTATGATTATCAGCTCGAGCTGCTCGGCCGTGCAAGTCGTCGTAACTGTTTACGTAACGTAGTAATCAACCGATTAAATGTATTGTAAATACATTCCCAACGTTTTGAGCTGAACGATATTTTAAACGGTGACTTTATTTTAACACGTTCTCCTAAAGATTTTGATAATAATACCACATAAAGCTACAACAAGAAAAGTAAAAAAAATCAAAATCCCACCTCAGGCGCCATGTACCGCTTGGTGCCGACGCGGTTGTTCAGCTGAATGTCGACGGTGTCGGTGATGACGTCGTGCCGAACGGCGAGGCCGAGATCGCCGATGGCGCAGGTGCCGTTCGTCTTGACGAGGATGTTCTTGGACTTGAGGTCCCGGTGGGCGATGGCCGGCTTGCCCTGCGTGCCGACGATCTCCATGTGGAGGTGGGCGAGGCCCGTCGCGATCGACAGCGCCATCCGGATCATGCCGTTCGTGTCGACCGTCAGCCGGTTCAGGTAGTCGAACAGCGAGCCCTTCTCGTGGTAGTCCGTGATCAGCCAGAGCTGCGTCCACGTGCCGTTGTCTGCAGCGATAATGTTTTTTTGTTAATTCGCCGATTCTTTGGATTAGATCGAGAGGTTTCGAAGATTGAGGAAAGTCGCGGTGACGCCGATCGATTAAGAAATGACGTTATGAAGTGCATCGGCTTTTTTATCGAGAAATTAAGTTATGTGCGAGGCTACGTTTGCTAGGAACAAAAAAAAAATGTTGTTTTCGAAATTTCATCTTCAAATGCGGAACGTTTAAAAATACGCTGCTATATTTTTCAACATTGCGTCAATTATAATTTAGTCGAGCTAACATATCCGAGAAACAAAGAAAAAAAATGAATTACAATTTTGCCAGTCACAATTATGACGAGCCGACTACGCAAAAGCTTACATTGAGTCATCAACCGTCACTCTATTCATTAATAGTTTCAGATTTTCGCACAATATTTCACATTCAACCTATCGTCGCGAATCCTTATATTTCAGAAAAGAAGCCGAAACCTTTGTTATCCGCGGCAATGAAGCCGAGGATGTTGTCGTGTCGCAGCATGACGGTCTGGTAGATCTCCGCCTCTCTGAACCAGGACCTCTCCTCTCGTGAGCTGAAGATTTTTACGGCGACGTTCTCGCCGCGCCAGCGACCTCGCCAGACTTCCCCGAATCTACCCTTGCCGATGGTCTCCACCAGCTGGATCTGCCGGGCTATGCTGCGCTGCACCAGAAGCGGCAGGCCCACTGGAAAGAGGATAGGATTAAGAGTTGACATTTTTTTTTTTTCGGGACTATTTAATCGATGCTCCATCTCGTAAACTTCGAAAAAAAAAATTGGTCTTTTTGTCCCGCCGCTGCCGAGGCGATAAATCATTTTTTTTGTGCGATTCTTCTCCTCGCGTAATAACCGATGCCTTTTCTTTCGACACTTTTTCGCCGCGTTTAAAAGCACATCCGCTTAAAGAAAAAAAAAAACAAAAAAAAAAGAGCGCAATATTTATCCTGCGCAGCGAAACGGAGTGCGCATCCGCTCGGCAATCAAACAAATTGCAATAATAGCGCCGGAGAGCGTGCATTGAAAGAGATAAAGATTTATCTCTCCTGAAAGGGACCGCCATTTCGATAATAAGCACAATCGGCAAATTTCGCGGAAACGGAGCCGCCTGCGCTTCGTCCGCGCGAGAATGTACATGAGCACGTGCGATGTGACAATTCGATGATATGCAACGGGCAGCGCAACTCTCGACGCGCGAATCTATATTTACGTTAGGAGGAAAATGAAACTTATTTTTTTTCGTTCTCTCGCTCGGTGGCTCTCTCTGGTTTCGATGCGCCGGGTTTGCTTAACGTTTGGTGTTACGTACAGTTGAAAATTCGTGTTTTTTCTCTCCGCGATCGCGTGGAAAAAGTTTGTTTTGCTCTTTTGGAACCTGCTTTTGTTGAGCGGACGCGCAAAAATTAATCGGGCTGAATTTCATATATAAGCATCATTTAAGAATGCACCATCAAAGTTCTTCTCCGAGAGATGAACTTGTCTCGAGAAAGAATTACGTTTTAGCATCTAAGCAGAGCAACAGCAGCGTACCTGTTTATTATATATTTAGGATAAAATTAATTTTGAATTCCACGGCTCTTAATTACGTCAATTTCTCATCTCCTTATCTTTTAATAGCACAGTCTTTGTCCGCATATCAGTTAAGCCTACAACTTAATCTTCTTAATTGCACGTTTGCAAGAGCAGGAGATTAACATATTAAATTTAGTCATCCCGGCGCTAAATTAGCTATCGTTTACGTAATTCATCTGCTCCTTACGAAAGCTAAATCGTCCACCTAAATATATAATCTTTTACACAACAAGACACGAGTGCCCCTTATTCCGAAAAAAAAAGACTCACTGAATACATCGATAACTCACCGGAACCGCTGCCGCTGGTCGTCATCTCGAGCATGTCCCGGATGGTGACGCCGCCGAGGATCGGCCGGTCGGGCGCCTCGAGCGAGTCGTCGGGGAAGTGCCGGCCCGCGGCACTCCTCTTCGTCGCGTACAGGTTGTACATGAGGATCGCGGCCACGCAGAGCACGCCGATCGGCAGGGCTATTGTCAGCGCCATCTGCCAAGTGTCCCAGCTTATTTGTCCGCTTCCGGATGCTAGAGGTTTTTTTTTTAAAGATTAATTTCGGGCACTTTGACTTTGTTTTTTTTTTTTGGGTTCAGTGTTACTTACTGTTTTTTTTTTTTTTTTATCTATACGTGGAGATTGCCTCTAATTATCTTTTACAAAATATATCAATTAAAATTCACAAAAGGACCGTAACTATAACGAGTTAGCGGGTAATCATTTAAATGTCAAACTATTTCCCAGGCATCGAGACAGCGGGAGGCCCCCGGCCCGGCATCTGGAAAAACGGAGAGCTCCCTTCATCGTCAGACTTTACGACGCGCTCCCGGCTTTCCAGATCCGGTATCTCCACGTATAAGAAAAGAGGGCTTAGTTAGCCACCGAGAACCGCACCATAATCAGTGCGAGCATTAAAGCACGTAACAGCTGCGAAGGATAAGGCCGCGGAGAATCACGCGGCAGCAGCAGCAAGCAAACCACAAAAGACCATTCAAGCAAGCAAGCAAGCGTAGGCAGAGAGAGAGAGAGAGAGAGAAAGAGAGAGAGGATGTGAGATCAAGAGAGGTGAGTGTATATACACGAGGTAAGGTATGTAGGTAATAATGCGCGCGGCCGCTGCCAGGCAAAGCAGGTACATTCCAGCCCGCAGCAAGAAAAAGCTCCGCGGCGTTTCCCACACACGCGCGGACAGCGAGCAGCTTCTGCGCCCGGCGTTCGCGGCTCGTTATTCATTAACGCGCCGGGACGCCGAGGCACATGAATTCCTCGGGGTGAAGTTTTACTTCTGTTGACGGCTGATTCTCCTTGCTTACTTGATGCTCGTTTATATACATTACTTTTTTGTTAGACATTTGCAAATTTGAATAGCGACGTTTAGTTATTTGATTGTAGCTTTGAGAAATGAAACTGCATTCCTTCAAATTTATAAATCACGCGTATGTGGTTCAGTGAATCCATATTTGGTTTACAGCAACCACGAACGTGGTTTATCCTTGGTAATCCCCGTTACAGGCTAATGTGTGAATTGCTGATTTACCAAGGCTATTGATTATGTCAGAGCTTGTGATAAACAAGAACATTTGCAAACAATATTATTAATGACATTTGACTGATTTTAATTGGATGTGCAAACCAAATTAGTGACTTAAATGAATTTGTAAGACTTTTGATGGTCAACGTATGATGGTTTCTTACCTCTGAACCATTCGGCTGATTCGAAGCGTTACGGACTCTGTAGAAACGTGACACACAGGATGCTGTTAATTGGTTACTTAACAATAAAAACCACACAAAAATGTGTATGCATTAGCCCTGCCTATTTAATCCACCTAACATCATATAAAAATCACATCGCGAATGAAAGACTTAACAACAATACAGATGTCCAGCCATTCGAGCGTAATCCAACATCGGACGTCCAGAATGAAACCACATGAGCATGATTGGATATACGCATTCGAAGCACGTGAAATGACGAGAGAAATAGACCCTACGAGGTCGCTGAACGTGGCACAATGGGCAAATCGCGCGTTGCACCGACGATTATACCAATAATCCGATCGAAGCGCTCCAAGCATGAATACCGTACGAGCTTTGGACGGGAAACCTTATCGCAGAGCGCAGCGCGCAGTGCGCACGGCCGAGAGGTTCACAAATTATTTATGTTCGCTGAGAGGCTTTTTTGGTTCGTATTACATGCTTATACTATAATTAGACTACAGAGGGAATCTCGACAAATTCATCGATTTGCTTTCCAACAAGCTCGTTTTGACATTCGAATTGTTTCAGAAATTTCAGAAATTATTAATAATTGTGTTTATTTTGTACTTTAATAAAAAAAATCAAATATATTTTCAAAAGTTTAAAAATAGAAACAAAAATGGCGTTTTCGCAACGCTCCATTTAATAGAACTAAAATAATCGTTAAAAAATAAGAAAATGTTTAGGTACAACAAATTTCGCCAAATTCCCAGCGCTCTTCTCTATAGAAGCCAAAGGATAATAAATCGTTCGAGCCCGAGGATTCTTTTTTCGTCCCGACGGTTCCCGAAGAAGCTGCGGCAGTCCAGGAGTGGTAATCGATTGCCGAAGGCAGATTCCAGAGGCAATCAATCATTTCTTTTTTACGCAGCATCGAACGCCGCCACCACCGTATCTTTCTCCTTTCTGCCCACTCGGCCTCTTCTTCGCAGTCCACCTGACGTCAGGCACATTAAGAGTGTAATATGTCGTGAGTCGTCTCTTGCCTTCCTTTTCTTTCGGCCCGCCAATGGTTATTAATTGTAATTATATGCGCGTGCGCACGCGGGGTACTGGTACACGTCGTTTTTGCGCTTTAATTAGCGAGTGCCGTTTTTGCGGGCTCGTACGTAAGTTCACGGTGTAAAAACGTCGAGATTTATTGGGCGTAAATTTGAATCGAAAGTGTAACAAGTTGATAATTTCAATACACTTGAATATCTTGAATTTACCTGATCATTTCTAACATTTGTATGAAAAATTGTTGCGATAACATTCATCATTGTAACGGTATAAATTATACAGAAGTTAATTTAAGCTTTACTTTGTGCTACATATTCTACTTATCACTCTTTTTACGACGTTTATTCAATGAAGTTTGATATCAAAGTTGAACACATTTGACTTCCGTTCTTGAAGTGTTCACTTCAAATCGGCGATTATCCAATCAATTCATTGCGCCACGTGAGAAATCACGAAGTTTTGATCAAATAACTTCTCCTTTTTTAGTCTAAATAAAAATAATCTTTGCAATATTTTTTATTAAAAAATTAATTAGTTTATGAAAATAATTCAATTACTTTCGAGCTTCAGTTTACATCTTAGAGCATGATTTGTTTCATTAAAATAATCTTATCCCTTAACACGCCATATTTCGTGCTTTCTTCCTTTAGCACCTCCACTCCCACGATATTTCCTCGTTAAACAGCGTGCACGTGGCGTATAAATCGTCAAAATTTCGCGTGGATCCTCGTAAAAATATTATTCTTATAAGAACTCGACGGACTGCAAGAGATGAGTGACCCGCTTCGGTACCTTGACCCGAGGTGCGCCTTCTCGAATATTACGTCCCTGCGGGGTGTGCGCTCTTGTTATTGTACTCGTGATAAGATAAGACCCGTTGCGATGCGACTCCCCGTGAAATCGCGCGAGAAAGTTCACGCGAGCACCTTTTTTTACGCGTCTGGGTGGGAAAGTCAATTTATTGGTTTGATTATATTGCACGAACTTATTGTTTAGCTTATTTATGGATTTGAACACGCTGCGTCAGTTACGTAATGTTAACAGAATTATTACAATTGCAGCAGCGAATACTTATTTTATTTGGTCTAATCTGAGATGATTACAGTACAATAATTTTAATGATGATGAAAGTCAGAATTGAAATGTTAAATAAAAAACGTTTTTAATTTGTAGTTAAGCTTAATACAAGAGACTGTAGATAAAATATTAATTCAGCAATGTTTACATTTCAAGTAGAAAAAATCAGAAGTGCAAAAACTAATAAATAGCTTGATAATTAGTTACAATCTCAAAGCTGCGTTTAAAAAAATACAAAAAACTGCTGTTTTAATTAAAGATAAAAAGCTCTGATTCAAAATATAAACGAGAAAGTAGAAATTTATATCGTACAAAGCATAATTCTCTACTGTCATAATGACTTTGATAACCTGCATTTATCGAGCAAAAATAATAAATGTCGATAGCGCGTTACTAATACAGAAGCTTCTCCGAATTCGTTACAACCAAACTTTCATCATCAACGATCTATTTTCATCTCCCAAATACATCTTACGGACGCAAGCTCTCAATAAACTTGCGACCTTGAACTTGCGCACGTGGAGCCCGAAAAAAGAGCTCCAAGTGCGGGGAAAAAACGCTCTTAACGCCCACGAACGAATTATCGCTTCGCGGTGCTGATCGATGATGCTGCGTAATTGAAAGGAGCCGGCTCTAAACGGAACCATGACGAGGAGGCGCCATCTTTGCAGCGTCGGAAGATTTCCGTGCAAATTTGTTGCCGAGGGTTCGCGAGCGATAATTGCCAGAAGATAAGATCGGGAAAAACAGCGTTTTGGTGTGATTTCCTCGTTTCTAGTGCATTATGCATCGGCTGCGAGCTGCAGAGATGTGATGAAGACTCGCAATGAGTTTAATTGCTTGATAGAGAAGTTAAAAATTGCACTTTATTTCTAAAAGTTTTGATAAAGATTTTTAATACTGACGTTTAGATTTGCATTGCAGATTGAGCGGAAAATAAGTATCACGTGCGAAATTTGAAGCTTTACATAATTTTTAATGCGAGTCACATTTTTCAGTCATTCGTAGATTAAAAACTGATAAGATAAACATAAAATTTGAGTTTTTAAGGTACACCTTGTATCGAGCTCATAAAAAAACAATTTTCTCCGTTGATTCCATATCACAAATTTCGAAACAAACAAAAATCGAAAAACAGCTCCTTTCAACGCGAAAAAAAAAAATACAAGTCTTCAATAACAAGTGACTTTATCAAGATAATTCGATCGTAAAATTATGGAGCTCCTCAGCTCCCACCAGAATTCAAAAATTCCTGCTCACATTACGCACAAACCATCTCTTCTCGCTGCTTATCGCCACAAGCCGCTCCTCATGTTGCGGTTTTTGCGCGGCAAACGAGAAAATAATGCGATCTTTAAGCGTATAATTCATCGCTCGCGGGATATTGGGTTTCGTGTTTGAAAACCGTTAATACACAAATTGGAGCTTAAACAAGCGGGCCATCGCTCGCCTTGTGTGTGTGTGTATTACGCATCACGCGTTCCTGCTTTATACGGTCTAAGAAAGAAAAATAACGCCTCGTATCGACGGTAAACATCACGTTCGCTTCTGGGAAGAAATTCGCCGGCTTCAATTAAAGGGCCACGCACGCGGTGCTTTTCCCTCCCTCTTCCCTCCCTCCCCCCTCCTCCTGCGCCCCACCATTCCTCTCGCGGGGAATGCGTCACTGAGCTCACGCGCACGCACGACTACTCCCACGCGATAGGCTCGAGCGCGTATTAGTCCCCGGCGATGTACAATTTCTGACAAAATTTTCTTCGTTCTTGCTTTATTGCTGCTTTTTAAATGTCCGAGGAGTTTTCACGTGAACTTACCGAGAGAATGATATTAAAGATTTTTGTAACAAGTTCACTTAAACTGTCGTAAATGATGCTCGCTATTTTAAGAACAATCGGAAATTTTTTGAAAGTTTTTATCGCCGTTTTATTAGACCGCAGATACTTAAGTGCCCCGTAGAAATGCAGTTTCGACGGAGCTTCAACATCTGAAACTCATCTTTGCTTTTAAGACACTGCATTAAAGATAAAGTTTCAAGGTCTAATGGCTTTCTTTTTAACCGTCTGTACGTCCGATATACTCTTTGCTCTTTCTCTCGGTTGCCGTGCCATTGTCGAGGGCGTTATACATCGGCGCGTATATACATACACACACCCCAGAACCACTTCCGAGCGCATAAACATGCGAAATATCGCTTCTTATGCAACGTGCCAACGACTGACGATTGCGTCGTTGCGGATAAAAGCGCCGAGGGAGGATGGATGAAAAAAAAAAGTTCCTATAAACAAATGTTCAAGTATTTCTCAACAAAAATTTGCGCGTTTCGTAGTACTGAATCGTATCTGTTGAAGGAATCGAGCTTGATGGAAAGGCAAATTTGAAAAAGTTTGTGTCTCCCACAAAAGCGCTTTTATCGACTTTAGCTCGATAAAATCTCTTTACGCGAACAATAGCCCGAACAACGACCCGCGGCTCTCTTTTTTGCGTTACCGTTGTAAGGCGAACTCTTCTCTTTTGTGACCTCTCGCGCTGACAATATGAGCGAAAAAAAAAGATAAACGAACATGAATGACGAGGAATCCCATGGCATTCCAAACGAGACACGAATGTTGCGTGAGATCCGATATGATGAGCGAACCAGAACGATCCACAAAAGCGTCTTCTCGCGAAAATTGAACCCCCATTGTCTGCCGCATCCTCATTAAGTCACAAACACAGCTCCGTAATTTCACTGTTACGAAGGTCACTTTTGTTCCGGTCAAAATTACAAACTCAATGCTCCTCTCTGATGCAAAATTCATACATCGTACGAAATAGTAATAAGTGCTTTAGCACAAAAACTTTCGCTCTAAACTGGCCCGAATAGGAAGCATTTACGCAATGCGCATTATTTAAAAAAAGTGGAGCAAGGAACTTGTAATAATCGACCGCCGTAACGGCAAGCCAGCATGGTATATGTATTCCCACCGCGGGCACGAGTCGTTCCCTAATGCAAAAAAAACCCAGGCTCTCCCTTCGAGCAGATCATTTCGCGTACCTCCTTCGAGGCGGTGCTGCGAGCGATAGGACGACTGGAGGGCAGATATAGACGAGGGCAGGGCCGCCTTGATATCGCGATTGCAGTAATCGGCGTTATCGCAGCACGTGATGATGAAGCGCGTGCCGTCCGGACTGCCGAGGACGTCGCTGCCGCTGCACCACGCGGAGTGCATCGCATCCGGGAAGAAGTGCTTCTTATTGTAACACCTGGGAACAGTCGCTTTTAGCCGAGGCTCTTCTGGTCTGCAGGGGGAGGGGATAGGGAGAGTGCAGTTGGATCGTATACAGGGAAGGTTTCTAATGCCAGTTTCGAGCTCGCAACTGCTTTTTTAGCAGATCTTTATTGTAGCCTTTGGTAGGTGTCGGAAGCAAGGGTACCGTAAAGGTTTATTATGATGCTGCGAAACTGGCATGAGAGAAGAGTGGAAAAGAATCACAAAAACATCCGTTAGAGAAAAATATATATGCACATTGTAACACAGAAATTAGTCGTTATCGTATTATTGCGATTTATGGTATCATCATTATAGTTCTAATCAGTGACGTAAGACTTACAATAAATTACTATAGATAATATGTAAATTAGTTCTAAGAAGTCGCTTAAAATAACTTTAGTTTTGGTAAGTGAATGGAAGATGTATGTATATACAGTGTAAGAGTATGAAAAAGAAGTATGAGATGGTGATACGGTATAAATGCGTGTACAAAATACATCATAGGAGGCTGTTAGTTCTAAGAAAAATTACTCGGCCTAAATTGAGCACCGACATTGGCTCTGCCCTCTTCCACGAAGTCTCCATCTCTCTCCAATAGAAAGAAGGAAAGAAAACTGATTGATCACGTGAAGAGTCGAGCCTCCGTCTGCCTCAATCTTATTAATAAAACCGAGGTGGAATTTATTGAATTAAGCATTGTATTTACAATCTGTACTCATTAGGGTAAGTATTGTTAAGAGTTGAGGTAAAAATTCATGCTTCCTTGTTATTTATTCAATATTTTCACTTAATCGCAATAAAAGATAATATATCAGTATTATAATTATGTTTCTTATATCCAGTAAAGTAAATTTATGAATAAGTACGTCTTCATTATAACAATCAAGCTCTGTCTAATCTGTCAAGACGTACTTGCCCACAAATAAGGCATAATAAGACTTATCTCAATACGTTGAATATCCCACATCGAAATAAGCAAAGTAAAAAAGATAAATTGTAACTGCAGATTGTACATAAAGCGAAAGAGAATGTAAATTGCTGAACAGCAGCTGATGTATATACATACGGGTATACAAACGCTAAGTGCCAAGAGAGTTAAATAAAGGAAAGAAATCATATTTACATAAGGAAATGACCTACTGGTGCGTGTTCACATTCGGCTTGCGAATGCATTGTGCTGTCGCGTCCAATCTGCTTATGCGCAGGAACGAAAAGTAAATAAATAGAGAGATTATAAAAATATGGTGCAGCAGGTGAGTGGATATACAAGTGTGTGCATGCTGTTTTTTTTTTGTTTTCGAAGGAAACATATTGTAGAAAGAAACCAACAGAAAGCACAAAAGGTACTGTACGTAAAAGTAGAGTCGAAAAAGGTTCTATATATTTACCAGGTGGCACGGCTCTAATCGAGAAACTACGAGCCATAACCTTATTAGAGCCCCTAATGAAACGTTTAATAATCAATGATCAGCCATTATCCGCGAGGCATTATAAAACCGGGCAACTAACGTCCCTTAACAAGCGAAATTCGCGACGTCTTTACGACGGCATTTACGATCTCCCTCTCCGACAATGCCTCTCGAGAGTCGGCGCATCCGCGGTATATAGTATAAAGGCACGAGGAGCGCTCGTTAGGTAATCGTAAATGCTTGCCCGGTTATCGGTAATTTATCGGGGTAAACCTCGGTATTATTAGTCTGCACGCGCATCTCTCGTGGGCGAACGTATATATATACGCCGAGAGAACAATAACGGCGAGTAGGTGGTACAGAGAGAGAGAGAGAGAGAGAGACGAGCGTCCGGCTATGGTTTCCTACTTCTAGCCGAGGCGCTCTCTCCTCTCTCTCTCTCTCTCTCTCTCTTCGTTGTGGGCGCGCGACGTCGATGCCGTGTTGTTCGAGGATTTAAGAAGACCGAAGGGGGATATATCGCTCTCGGGGCTTTATTGCCCGCGGGGAATGAAAAACCTGCTGCTCCGTTGCAAACAACGCGGAACTCATATAAAAGAGCAGCTGTTGCCGGTGCGCCTCTCGAGGCTTGTTTCTATTATATTACACGCGAATATGTGTATCAGGGGGACTCCGCGGTGCGCGGGCGCGCACATTTTCAAGTTTCCGCGAATGCCTCGCGTGCACGAGAAATAAGAGCAAACATGCGGAGATAAAAAAAGGAGGAGAGAGAAAGAAGAATTACGCAACTACTTTAGAAGAGAAGGAAGAGAGCAGCGGTAGGTCTGTATCTCTGTTAGCTGAAACGATAAGTGAAGAAAAGAGGAGAGCAACAAAGGTTCGCTTTACAGAAGAGATTGAATTAAAAAGAAGAGGGAGGCAGAGGGGGGAGCAAAACTACGGTGCAAGAGCGTGTGAGTAAGAGAGTAAAGAGAGTCCAGTGCCACCTCCTTGAAATAGTAATTGCCTCCGATCGAGTAACTGGCTAGGAGACTCGAACTGGGCAGCGCACACTGTACCTTCTTTGTTGCGAGGGTGAAGCTGGGGTTTCAGGCCGCGATTGCAATAATCTTCCTTGCAGCACTCGATGACGAAGGTCGTGTTTATCGAGTCGCTCGTCATGCAGAAGATCATCGGCTCGGGCTTTTTCCCCACGCACCTTCGATACGCCGATTTCAAAAGCACAACACAATTTCAAATCAAAAAACATTGTCGCTCGTATTACCTTCCTTGGCTGCTTGCAATTTTTTCATTAACAAACTATCTACTCGGCCGACAATGGATGTATATATTGTGCGGCGACTCTCGTGGAACGTTTTAATTTTCTTTAAATTTCGATTGAACTGCGTTCCACTAGAGTTCTTTTTTGTTTTTTGTTTTTGCGGGGGATAATAATTGTTAATTTTTACTTCCTAAACTCACTTAAACTAAGGTTGTTATTGAAACTCAAACCAAAAAGGTAAACAAAAAAAGAAACTCAAAGGTAAAAGGCAAAATATAAAGAAAAAAGATCAGAACGAAAATCAGAGCAAAACCAGGTCTCGAAACACCGTGCAACGCAACAATATATCTCTTCCAACTGCCACACGCCAAAAAAATCTCTCAAGTACCTGACCTACGCGCTCTGTCATACAAGTTATCCAAAAATAAGAAAGCCAGGCTTCAATTCGGTTAACTTGATTAAGAAGACAGGAGCAGCGCTTCGAGGCTCCTCCGAACGATCAAAGAGCGGGGGGAGGACCGCGCGCATATATATTTAGCGCGACGTCCGAAGTCGGCGAACCAGAAAGTTTGCGCGCATAGAAAAGACGTTCGTGCCTCCTTCAAGCGAGAGAGACACACGAGGAGGGAACGGGTGAGAGAGAGAGACAAATATTTCGGCATTGGAAATATTCGCCGCGCACACGGAGCGCGCGTTAAGGTCAACGGCGGACTGCTCTCTCGCGCTCTCGCTTCGTTCTCCATTTGCGTGCGCGCTCAAGGTGATCCGCTAGTTGCGAATCGGCGATCGGCGCCGAAAACGATCGTCGCGCGATCGGAGCGCGAATCCGCGCTCCTTTCACGAGAGCCGACTGCGACTGCGCACGTAAGTCTCCTTTTTTCGTCCTGTGGGCTTTCGCAAGATTCGCTAATAGTTCGATCGGTTGCAGGTGGTTTTTTTTTTGGCTTTGCTCGAAGATATTTTCTTGGAAAGAGAAATGATTCTTTTAATTATACTTATTGTAATATTGAGATAAAAAAAGGTAATTTTATAAGATTGATTTAACAGTCCTGAAAACCGGGCATTTACCAGTATCAATTTCAAAAATTTTATCCCACCTTTAACTTTCGCGTATTATAATTCGAATTTAAGTAACCGAATGCATTAACAATGAACATCGAAAGAAACTGCAATAAACATACAGTGTATTTAAACGCGAAGCGTGATCGAACTCCGAATCCCGGGACGCAAACAGAGCCCGTCGTCTTCAAAAGCCGATCATTTGAAATGTAAAAATGTGCGTTCCTAGGCGTGCGCAGTCGTCGTCCCTCTCTCTCTCTCTCTCTCTCTCTGGCAGCCGGCGCGTATTTATAGCACGGAAGACGGAATCGAACGTGAATCCTTGGGAGCGCGGCGTACAGCAGCGGCAAAAGTGAATGAACACCACTTGCACATGACACAACGGCGACGGATGAAAAAACTGAGACAGAGAGAGAGGGACTCGTTAATTATCGTTACAGACGGGGTTATTTCCGCAAGGAGTCGCTAAAGGATCGGGGCACGAGAACGCGACGCGCGCGCGGCGTGTGTGTCGTTGCCCGATTAACGACGCGCGATACGGCCGCCGATAAGACAATGGGGCGCGCGAGCTTTTGTATGCAATGGAAACACATTGGACGCAGCGCAGCGAACGGAACGATCAGGTTCGTTCGCCCTTGGCTCTGCGATGCTTCACTGGTGACTTGCCTCTCGGAACGAATGAACGAACGAACGACTATGGCGATTCGCAAGCGGAGTTAAGAGAGAGAACAAAAAAAACAACGCTCAAACTGACAGAAAAATGGAGTTGTTAGAGATGATGTTCACATAAAAAAGGAAAGAAAAAAAAAAAAAACGGACAGAGAGTTTTGTTAGGAACGCTTCCAACCAAAACATCAGGCGTGAGAGTCTGCCGGAGGTGTACCTGGAGCGAGCTCCGTTTCGTTGCCGAATTTCGAGTCTAGGTTGCACCTATCGTACTCGTCGCAGCACACGTAGGAGGTTCTCTTTTTCGGGTCCCGCTTCTGGATACATTCGTGCGGGTAATCCGGAGGTAACCACTGTGACTTGTTGAGGCATCTTTTTTTTTTGTTTTTTTTTTTTTTTGCAAGACAGATTGTCAATCAGTTTATCTCTTGTTCAGATTGCTTTCGCAGTGTTTATTGGCAAATGGACTGGACTGTTAATGGCTGACTGTAATTTTGCAATTCGCGTGCAATAACATTTTTCAACTTTTTATCGATTCGATCTCATGAATTGCAAGAATAAAGTCAGAGAGCGAATAAGGCTACATTCTACTAATGGCGTTTCTTCCCGTTTCTCATTGTGTGCGGCACATCGATTCAAGAGAGACAGATGAGAGAGGCTTATCTACCGCGGCGACATCAACTTGTTTACGATTTGCAGCGGTTGCGCAAACTTTGACTTCCAGGTGATCGCGTTTTGCGCGTCGTTTTCTGGTACTTTCCGACATTAGCCCGTTGGATGCTGCATTTCATTGGGCCGAAAATTATGCGCGCCGAAGTTTCGTTCCCCTTAGCTTTCGATTATCGCGATTCCAGAGCGGAAAACGGCCGCGTATTCCTGCTCCATTTTTTTTATCGTTTCAGCGAATGCTAACGAATCCCCCCCAATTGAATATAAGGCACGTAAGCAGGTACGAGAAAATCTAGAAATCCGTCGTTGATTAATCGTTTTCGCTTCGCGGCTCGAGAGTCGAAGGTTTTCGCGAATCTTATCAGATCGAAGTCGAAACTTGTTTACCCGAGATTAGCATAGAATAAATTTAGCATGAAAAACACTCGAAACTTCGCGGCAAAGCTGCGCGCACTCCCTCCGATATCGGCTGACCCAATTTGGAAGCACAAAACCCATGGGGAGATGGCACATCGATATTTCACCCAGGGCGAACTTCCGCGTAAAATCGACAGCCACTGACACCGAACTTGAAGCTCTCCTCTCGATATAAATCAGCGGGAAATAATAATACTCGGCGGCGCGCTCCGCCGGCCCAGAGAGATTGGGTGTCGCTGATCAATACGAGCCACGTCCCACTTATATACGCGACGAGAGCGACGCGGACATGTATTATCTAGTCGAATCATCCGAATTATCCGTCTGGCGCATTACGTATTTAAACGCGTCTGACCTCGCCGACAGGACCGGCCGACGAGGCTCTTCTTTCTCTATCCGCACTCTCGCGCCTCTGTTACTTCGTCTGCGCGCCAATTGTCGCCAATTAATCGCGGTTTTCCTCTTGGTGCTCGCGAGAAGTCGCGAGGCCGAGCAGAGTGCAAGGAGCGTGGAAAGCGAGATGCGAGACGAGAGCTTGGATTTTTTGATCGCGAGAGGTTTTTGGTATCTGCGACTAGACCGACAGACGGGAGTCGGTGAATTTTTGAAATTCATTGGCTGTTTAACGAGAGACGTCTGATGAAATAATTTACAGAAATTAATTGATAACTTCGAGGTTGTAGCCATTTTTCGGCAGACAAATATTTTTTTATTATTCATCAAGCTGAAGATTTCGAACCTCTGCTTTTCATTCAAGATATATATATTAACCGTTGTTTTAAAGTTAACGTTTTAATCAAACTTTAATCCTTTTAAAACACTCGAGACGTCGGATACGCCAGAACTTCATGAATGAGTTTGAACGTCTCGTTTATTTAAGCGAGCAAGAACTTCAACCGCGTCATTCAAAACTTTATAGCTACAATGCAGAGCACGCAAATGTCATCGTTTCCCAACTCGAAAGTGAACGACCTACTCTAAAAGCTCGATAGCTTCAAAATCTATCTGACGTATTTCCCTCATCTCCGATAATTTTTTCCCCTTCGATGTAAACAAACGCCTATCGCGAAAACGCTCGCTTGCACAATCGTCCACCCAATTTACAAGTCGATCCCTAGCAAACATCGAGATTCTGCGGAAAGCGACTCCTACCGTTCGGGAGAGCCGTTATTTCGAGAGAAGATCAGGGAGAGAGCAGCTTTCCGTCCCAGGATCAAATGTCGAACGATCGCGACGTGCGTCCCGCTGGATATTGCGGCGAGCTGTCGCGCGAAATTCTGCGAATTTAGACCAGTCCTAGATTCTCGCCGCGCGCCGAATTACCGCCGCGAGGTCGACTATTTTCGTGAGTGTGTCCTATCCGCGAGAGAGGCGCTCGACTCGAGGAAAGAAAGATCCTGAGCGAAGACGCGGTCCGATAACAAATAGTCTGGAAAAACAGGAAAGTGGGCTAAATTCGGGGCGGGTAATCGGCCATTATTTAAGCGGCTTGCAAAAGCGCCGATGCGATAAGTTGGAAATCTACCGTCGATATCGCCGCGCGAATTGCGATAAACGCGGAGGCAATGACGTATGTACGCCGCGTTGTAAACGAATGTTTTGAAGGAGCTGCTGCTGCTCTCGTTGAACGATCTCGAGAACGAGGTCGGGGGGAATTAATTTTTGTGCGGAAAATAACGAGTTTGCGGAGAAGCGAAAGTGAGACTGGCTCGCAGGCCGGGAATTTTCGCTTGGAAGTAATTAATCGGACGATCCGAGTGGAAAGACAATTCGGTATCGCCAATTGTAGACGTAAACATTAGCGTGTTTTTATTTTAGCTCCTCTGCGTCAAATGATAGTAGCGAAATTAATCGATAAAAGCTCGGAGCTTTATACAATGCAGTATTTCATAACTCGAAAGAAAGTTTGGACATTTTTTGCGCGCATTATCTTAGGTTTCTTGCAAAATAGCGATTGAGTCGAGTGTTATCGATTGAAAAAAAGTAGACCGCAAAACAATGTTTTCGGGAGACGTGGTTTTCCGTCGTTATCTTACGACATAAACAATGAGTAATATCGTTAAACCTTTATTATTCATTACTTCATGATTAACAAAATTTCGAAATAATACTCTGAAACTTTTTACTATTTTGAAGACAAATATCAATAATAGTTTGATAGAAGCGTCGAACGAGCAGCGAAAGCGTCAACCTCAAGTGAATCGCAAAAATCGAAGAATCTCAACGCACCCATTATAACACAATAATATCTGTTATCGCCAAAGAAGAAAAATAAATAATTAGATAATAATAACAATAAGCCACCGGATAACCTTATCTCCACACGTTAAAGACACACAACTGATTGATGAATCTCGCTTACGAGCATCGATACGGCTCTTTTTTCAAAAAAAGCCTACTCGATCCGCAGCTTTATAAATTACGAGCAGCTCGGCTCGCGACGGGACGCGGGAAAAGCTTTATATCGATCTTAGCCGCGGAAATTCCTGACCCGCCGTAACAAAGTAGCCGAACTAGAGAGTCTCGCGCGAGAGATAGAGCCGTAATTTAGCGAACATTCCGCTCTGTGCTAACAAACCCCGAGCACAAAGTCAGCCAACCTCAGCGGGCCTATTAATAGGAGCGTAAACACGCGGCCGCGCGCGCGAGATATACGTTCGCGCCTCGGCTATATACACGCTTGATTACAGCCGAGTTCATTATCGAGGCTCAATAATTGTGTGCCGCGGATTGATCGTTCAATTTCATCTGGCGGAAGGAGCTGCTTTGCGGCGTGACTGGCGGGCTTCGTTATGTACGCCGGTTTTTACTGTTGCGTACGGAGACGTCGTCGCTTCTCGAGAAACAGGCAAATAAGCGAGAGAGCTCTTCGGGATTATTGAGAAAGAACGTTTATTTTTAGTGAAATTGCACGCCTCTCCAGTCGTTTATGCAAATGCCCGCGAATAAACGCTAATACGGCACGACGCGGCTTCTATAAATAAGTAAACACATGCAAAACAAACTTCTAATTAAACAATCAATTACACCGCTCCCTCGGCCAGGCAGAAAACCCGACAACCGTGTACACAAACATATAATTTCGTCACCGGCAAGCCCCGCGCGCTTATTTACCCGCGACGAAAACGCCCGCCCGAAAGATCCCCGTAGGAAAAAGAAAGCCTGCAGGCCGCGGGTGTGTTTTCGCGCCCGAAAAGTTTTTTTGCGGTGCCCGCGTGGGCGGCGCGGCTCGTTCGAACGTTCGTGCGCTCACGCGCCGCGTTTCCATCGCGACGCCGAGCCGCAAAACGCGCCGAGCGACCGGTGGCTAATAGCCGAAAAAGCAAGCCGCAGAGGCTCGTGTCAGTGGCCGCGCGAGGCGGAAGAAATCGATTTCGCGTGACTATGCACGCCACCTTCCTCCGCCCCTCTCTCACCTCTGTCTCTCTTTAATGAGTGGCCCTTTTTGCGCGCTCGACTTAACAGGGGTGTGCGCCGGCCTTTTTTCGGGGGTGGAGAGAGTGTATCGATTTGGCCTGTTTATCCATTTTTATAGCGGGATGGAGAATTAAAGGAAGAATTACTGCTTTTTTTGTTCAGATTCCGGTGCATTTTTTTGCAGATTCATAATGGCGGCGAAATTTCTTGCGAACCGTTATATTTAGCTTCGTTAAACGTCAGAAAAAAGTTCGAGCTCGTTTATAATCGGGAGGACTGATGAAAAAGTTCTCGATAAAAATTGCAAATGCAAGCGCTGAAAAGTCCGCCAGAAACGAGGCTCTATAAAGGAGATATTTTATTCAGCGAGAAACTCGGCGAAGGTTTAAAAAGCAATCAATTTGGAACAAAGTTGCTGCCGAGAGCCATTGTAAAAAAAAAACGAAAGAAGAACGTTATATAGCCCATGGTAACAGGCCTCGCTTCTCTCTCTTGTATTCTGCCTTGCTGAAAAGGCTTCCTCGCCCGTACACACGCGCGCAATTTCAATATGTACGTATATATCCCTTTTCTATTCCGAGTATCGAGAGTATCCGGTGTCTGTTGCGTTCCTTTTTTCTCCCCGGCATTTTCTCTGCCTCGATATGAAAATTTTGTTTTTTTTTTTATTTATTTATTTCTACAAGCGCCTAAGGTTTCAAATTGAAATTTCAAAACGGGGGATCGTCCGTAAGAAGGGGGATTTGCTTTCGATAAAGAAACGAAATCATGAAAATGAAAAGTAAATGTTTGCGAACGAAAATAAACGAACGTGAAAAAAAAAAAGAAAAAAAGAAAAAATAATGTCCTACATATTGGGGGAGTAATTCAATTATTAAAGGCCTTTGGGTTTCGGAATGGAGTAATTTACCTGTATGCGTAAGTAATGGTCTCATCCTTGTCCAAACTCGTACTGGCGAAACAGTATCCGTCCGTTTCGCAGGTATTGTTCGATTCCGAGCAAATGTCGCAGTGACATTTCAATCCTGGAACAGAAAAAGTATATTTATTAAATATTTTTTATAGATTTATTTCTTGTTAGTGAAGTTAATAAAAGGACGCGTTTGAATAGTTTAATTCAATTTATCGATAATCGATGACACGTATTACATTGTAACAGAAACGCATAACTTATGGAAAAAAGAACCAGTTATTTAAAGCCTCGAGACAAAAGAAAATCTCCATTTCCTTATCGAATTTTCCTTAATCCGCTATAAATCCACGTATATAGCAAGCTGTTGATTCACCTCTAATAATAAAAACCTAGCGCCCCAATAATAAACCCGCTTTTCCCAGGTAACCCAACAATTGATCAAAAGCCAGAAAGACAGAGAGAGAGAGAGAAAAAGGCAGCCGCAGACGTTCTTACAAAAGCGTTCGGTGCGCGCCGCCGATCGAGCTAAAAAATGCAAGAAGCCGCCGGCGGCGCCGTTTACGCGGGAGGGGAAGAGAGCTCATAGACGACGACGACGTCGGCGGCCGCGGCGGAGAGGCACTTTGCGCTCGAAATGCATATTCTATTAATAATGGCGAGCAGCGCCGCGCGTAAATGCCGAGACGGGGACAGCGCACTGCACACCGCTCGTTGCCAAAAGACGCGTGGCGACGGAGAGACAGAGAGAGAGGAGGGAGAGACAATCGAGAGGGACGCGTGGAGGTAAGGGACTATCTCTCTCGCGCGCGCGATCGCCCCGACGGCCCGCCTGAATTATTCAGCCGAGAGCGGCGCGTTGTTCCGGCCTGCGTGGGAAGTGTCGGCTCTTTTTTTCCTAATGCACGCGCCGATCCACTCGGCCTAGGCTAATTGCCGAGCGTCCAGCTTCGAGTACGTCTTCGTGTAATTGTCGGTTCTTCGCCGGCTGTATAAATAAGGCGAGATTTTTTCGCGTCGAGTAATTTCATTTATTTATAGACTCCCCGATCGAGTTCCTCTCGTTATCAACGTCGCTCAAACATCCTATTTTCCTTTATTTGCATATACGCGAAAATTGTGCGGGCTCAATTTCTCAATTACGGCACGAGAGAACTTTGATCGCCGGCAGCTCGTATCAATCTTTCTGCATCGGGTACTAAAATTCACTGGAGCAGCGCGAACGCAGTAAGGGAACACTCGACGGCGCGGAAGCGTAAAACTCGGCTTAACGTCATTTTCATAGCCAGCTACAGTTTAATTCGCCGTGAAACGTCGCGTAACGATCATAAACCCGCTTTAAATGCAAGGAGAAAGCGACGGACGATCCCTTCCCCGCGCGGTATACATTTGCATCTACGCACTTCGTCGAACTCGCGCGGAAACATTCGTTACCTCTCCGTTTAACGGGGGGAGAAGAAAAAAAAACAGGAGCCGCGGCGTCTTGAATCCCGAACAACGATCGAGGCATCTCTCTCGGCGCGGGACAGAAAAAGCGGCTCTATCCTCGGAATACTGAAATTGTCCTCCGAGGCGCGCGGAAAACGAAACGGGAAAGCTCGGGGGGGGGGGGGGGGGCGGGAAAAAAAAAAAAAAAAATTC
>JAWWEO010000009.1:18333703-18425746 GCA_035582975.1 Ormyrus labotus | reverse complement strand
CCCCCCCCCCCCCCCCCCCCCCCCCCCCCCCCCCCCCCCCCCCCCCCCCCCCCCCCCCCCCCCCCCCAAAAAAAAAAAAAAAAAATTCGAGTGTATTTATGTACGCGCGACTGAGGCGATTTTCGATTCCTCGCGACGCATAAATAAGAAACGAGAGAGTCTTGAGGAATAACAATGCTCGGATCTCTCGGCTGTCTTTTTGCGGCTTCCGAAGATAGGCGATAAAGATGTGGACACGCCGCGATGTGCGCGCGCAAAAAAGAAAAACAGAAAAAAAACAAGCAGACAAGGCGCAAGAGCGAGTACCGCTGTAACTCATAAAGAACGTCAGGCGGATAGAGTCAAAACGAGAATATAAATATCTTCATTATTTTAATGGAGCTTTATACAATTGTACAGAGAGAGAGAGGCAAAAACAATAGATCGGTTAGTGGCTTTTTTCCGTTTCGCGAGTGGAAAAAGCGAGATGAATCGGTTGTTCAATTTTTTTTACGGGAGAAAGAAAAATTTCAATGAATAATTTTATTAGAGTAACAACGGTTTTTTTTTTTTAAAGCAAAGATCAATATTTTGAATTGACTTTTCGAAGAATACGTCTGTGTGTTTTAAGCCCTCCGGCGAGAATCAATTGCAAATAAAATCAGACGGTAGATGGAACCGACGGCAATAACCTTTTTTCCGATAGATTTTTAAAACCAGGAAGTGAAAATTTTTTTCAAAAAATATTCGCGTTTCAAACATATTCATTCAAGCTGCATTATTCAGTTACTAAAACTAGTCCGGTCGCAAGCTTCATTTTATTACCAAATCAACGAAATTTAAAATTTCATTCGCGCGAACTAAAATTACCCCAGCTCTCGAGAGCGAAATATCGCCCGTAATGGACTTATTAAAACTGCATTAACAGAAGGCAGAGGTAACGCGCGCGAGCCAAACTAATCTTTATGCAGCAATCAGCGAAAAAAGCAATCAAGCGAAAGGCCCACGTCTCAATTACGGCGCTCGGCGCGTCCCAGTGCCGAATTAGCAAACGAAATTACAAGGCCCCGAGAGAGAGCAAGTTGGCCCATAAAAAAAAAGGGGAGGGGGGAGGGGAGCGCTCGACGGGAAGGTTTTGCAAGAACAATGCATAGGGTCCAGCCTCCTTAACCAAAAACGGGGCTTACGATACAAAAGCCCCCGGCTCGCTTACGCGCGAACGCCTGCGCACAAAAAGTGTGCGCGCGCGCAGTGCTCATCGGAGGCCCCGAAACAACACCTCCGTCCCTCGAAAAATAAAAGCGCTCTCCCTTTTCCGCCCCCCCCCCTTTTTTTCCCTTCTTGTCGCACCTAGACTAAAAATACATAATAGACGGCGCGCGGAGAGAGAGAGAGAGAAAGAGAGACGAGTTCCCGCCTGTTTGTAGTCACGTTCGCGACGTAGTCGCAGACGTACATATACGGGAGCGCGCGGAAGGGCATATCTCGAATGGGGCGGGAGGGGAGAAGGGTTCTTCTCTCCTTCCTGCTTCTATTCTTTCCCTCTCTCTCTCTCTCTCTCTCATCGGCTTCTTCTCCGCGTCTTGTTCCCTTCCTACCGCGACAGGCCCTTTTCAGAGCTTTTATTCAATGCGAAAAATGCGCGCCGCCGCCGCCGCCGCTGATTACCGCCGGCGCGCAATAGAAAAATGTTGATTAATTGCGGGGGAGGCTCTCTTTTCACCGGAGGGGTTCATTCGTCCGCCCGTTCGTAATGAGGAATGTATTTTTATTGGAGGTAATCCGCGCTGTATCAACAATGGCCGCATTGTTGCGTTTTGTGCTAATTGGGCCTGGAGAGGAGAGGCCTCGGTTTTTCATTAATTATTAATCATTCGCGAATCGCGAATGTATTTCGGAGCAATTAGCGAATGAGGTACGCGCAATTAATTACGCGGCCTCTCGTTAAACCGCTCTCGTTGCCGGTGAAGTGAAATCTTCCTTGGTTAAGCGACGTTATTACAAAACGAATCGCGGAAATGAACTCTGCAGTGGAAACGTCGACGGGTATTAAAGCCGAATTTTTTCTTGAAAATACGACGCCGTAATGGAACGGCTTGCGCAAGAATATCTCAAGACGTATATAAAAGCAGACGCCATAAATTTCGAGCTAGAAACGCTGAAAAATTCTTATCTCACGAGAGAGAGAGAGGGAGAGAGAGTTCAGCACAAAAATTGGCGTCGCGCGCGCTCCGCACTTCCGGTCTTGTATTTCAGCATCCGCAGGATCGGCGTGCATCTCTCGCCGGTTCGGCGTGAGAGCGCGGATGAAATTCGCCAATCTCGCGGAAAAAAAAAAAAAGAAACGCCGACTGTGGGAATTAAGCGCGAGGGGACAGCTTCCGTTTAATCTTGAGTTACGAATATAGTTCGAGGCGATAAATGTTTACAATGAAGCAGATTTCATTCTCACGCTTGTATACTGTACTCGCGCATTATATGTGCTTCGGCAAGAAAATGAAGATCCCGCTGTCGGCGCCTTTCTTCGAACAGTAAACGTGATATACTCGAGATCTTTTCGTAACGTTAAACCGCGCGCCGACGTAAAACGCAGCAAGAAGCGCGATTTGGGAACGCTATTCTATGTAAACAGAGAACGCAATAGTAATTGGTGCTCGGAGCAGTTTTAGCACATTGATTGCTCGTTTTATATCGCACAAATTAAACACGAAACGATGCATTGTGTCTCGCGGAGTTTTTGCAATAATTACGAGGGGCAGAACTTCATTTCTTCATTTCCACCGGCTACTCGGCTAATTTATACCATTAACGCAAACGTGAGTAATAACGAAGCGAACCTTCCCAAGCCGCGGCACCTCTCTCTCTCTCTCTCCCTCGAAACAAATATTTCCCCCCGACAAACTCGTGCATAGCCAACGAGCAAGAAAATTAATCAATTACCGCGGGCCGCAGCGCGCAGCACGGAGCCCTGCCGCGCAGAGTCGTAAAAAGGGCTAAAAGAGCAAAGTAGCCAGCCGGCGAGAGAGGGGAAGACGAGAGGAGGAATCCGCAATAAAAAAAAAGACGAGAAGAGAGAGAGGCGAACACACACGAGCGCGCGCGTAAGAAGATAAAAGCCACCCAGAGAGCCCACTCTGTGTACTACATCGGAGACTGGACACTTTGTTAACGTGAAAGACAATCCAGTGCGCTCCTGGCCGCTCCGAGGCTGCGGTCCGCACTCATCGGTGTAAAAGTCGCGCGCGCGCACAGACGCACACGCGCAGACGCGCGACGAGAGCCACACCGAGCGGTCTGTGCAGTATTGTATGACGGGAGGAGAGAGAGCGGCTGCGCATCCTGCTTTACGCGCTTTTTCTGCGCGAATGCCGGCGATGCGACGACGACGACAACGACAACACTTTGGCTCGGGGGAAAAAAATGCCTCTGGGCTCCGAGGAGCGTTCGGGGGAGTTTTGTAAAATCACTTCCAAGTTCGCTATCGTTCACGGAATGCATACTCATTCCTATTGGTGAAAGTAAAAGCGTCGGCCGAAAGTCGCGTTGAGAACCCGCGCGCGTAGATTAAGACGTCCGCGGAGAAGCAGGGAGGCCGAGGAAGAATGAAAATCGTCGGAAACGACGTCGGGCCATTGGTTAGATCGTCAGCCTAACGAACTACTTTTCCCCGCTGCGCGCGCGCTCGGCCGCAAAGCGAGAGACGCAGGGAGAAAATAATGAAAGAGCGGAGAATAATGGCCGAGCCGAAGGATATTCGCTCTTTTTCTCTCTCTCTCGAGCGACTGCTCTTTTGTTCGTACCTGTTTGCAGTCGCCTACTCTCCGCCGCTGCCGAGCGGCGACGATTATGCCGTCTGCGAACCGCGGAATTTTCTCATTCCGCGGAGAAATTCCTGCCACTTCCTGTGCCCGAGCCACGAGAGAAAGGGAGAGAGGATGGATGCGCGCCGGGACACGAGCGAGGCAAACAAATTAGCCGATGTTTACGATTCGGTTAGCTGGATTACCGCTGCTTTTCTCTACCTCCCGGGCGATCTCTTCATTTTCGACGAGAGTTCCTTTCGCGCTCTCGAGGGGAATGAAATATTGCTCGACTCCTGCGAATGTTTCGAGATGATTATGTCGCGTGCGTTAAGGAGTTTAATGCTAAAATTGAATGCGACATTAGAGCTTAATAAAGCTTTTCCGACTAAAAGATTCGACGAAAGATAGCTTTCTTCAGTCGAGTCAGTGAAACTCGATTCATTACCCTTCATAAAACGAGAATCTCGAAAGATTCGTTTAAAAGCTCCGCCAAAAAATTGTCGTCCCCCGAACGAATTCCCGAGCACGGAAAGCCAGCCGAGCAAAGCTCGCTCCTGACTCTTGCAGATTTTCCCCATAACGGGAAAAGCGACGAGAAGTCGGCGCAGAGAGAGAGAGACAGGCGTGCGCATACGTCGCAGACTCCGAGAGTACTTGCGCGCGCGCTCGAGGAAACGAGTTTAATTCGAGTCATTAGCGCACGCCTACATAGGCTGTGGCCCCTCGACGCGCCGCGACCGCATACGTATATGTATACACTCACGCGACGCCGCCGCCGCAGCCGACGTCGATCCCGAAAGACTGCCGGGGAGGGACGAGAGAGAGCAGAGCGCAGACGAGCGCACGAAGAAAGGAGGGAATGTCGCGAGGATGGATATCTCGCCGGATGCGGAATCGCGAGCGGTGAGTGAGACGCTGGGATTTGAGGGATCCTCGAGAGACGAACTCTCGTTTCGGCGGCCGAGTGAGATGCGAACGGAAGAGAAGGATCTTTGACGATTTTAATTTGGAACGACCAAAGTTTAAGCAAATCATCAGAGATAAATCAAACGGATTCTCGAGAATAAGGCCCGAAAATTCGCGAACGCCTGCTACATCACCGATGCGATCTCCCGTTCCATCCTCCGATCGTTCTAATCCCCGAAGCTTTTTTTCCCCCCACTGCGCCGCGCGTTCCACCTTTTTTCGACCGATTCTAATTCGCATTCTTCGTCTCTATTCGCTCTGGGAGCGCGCGTGCATTCGCGAAAAGAAAAAAAAAAAAAGAAGCGAGAGCGGGGCGCCAAAGAGAGAAGGCCCCGCGCGCAGATGACGAGGGTCTTCCTGTTCTCGGTATATAGGAGAGGCTTACCTAACCTCTTAGCCCATTCAAAAGGCCCCGCTAATGCCTCAGTTTCGCACAGGTATATACGCGTATATAATATGTGGCTCCGAATTGGCACTTTCGAACCGTGCGAATTCCTGCCGGGCAGGATTCAAAGTGATTCATGGAGACGGATAATGGATTTGCGCGGCGACCTTCTGCCGTTTTTTTTAATTTTTTTTTTTTTTCGACGACAATGGGGGAGATTTAGAAGCAGAAGCGTGCGCTGCTCGCAGCGAAGATTTTTAAGAAAGCCGCGGATGAATGAGGGGCAAATACGGAGTAGTAAACACGTGTTGAATGTACAAATACACAGATAAGATCCGATAGATAATCTTTTTTAACGCTCTGAGTAAGTGCTAAATTGTTTTCAATTTGTACGAACTACTGATTATGTATTGGCTGCCGATGTCAAACGGTGCAGAAGAAAACTTGTCGATTGAGAAATACCTATTTTTTAATACTTTTACAGGTATCATCGTCTGATATTGATGCACATGTGATATCATTCTTCTATGAGATAAAGTTAAATTATCCGGATAGATTGGGCGATCGACGTGATAATCTGGCGAGTTAATTTTTCAATAAAAACAAGAAATTTAATATTAGGTGCATCTGTACCTACGCGGAGAGAAATTATTGGGTAAAAATTACTATTTTCCTTGGTAATTTGGAGAACATATGGCCATGCATATTTACAATATTCACAATTACTTTTTTACTAATTTTACTTTACACTGAGAGAAAAAGAAGAGTAAAAAGTACTATTTTTTATCTTTATTTCAGTATAAGAAGAAAAATAAGAATATTTACTATATGTTTTAAATTAACTATAATTTTCGATTGTAATATTTACTATTTATATAGTAGTAAATGTTCTTATTTTTCTTCTCATATCTGAAATAACGATTCAAAATAGTAATTTTTACTCCTTTTTTCTCTCAGTATAGAAGACGTAGTAAAATTTATGAAATAATCAGTAAATATTATTAAAGTAACTTGTGAATATTATAAATATGACAGTATGTCCTCCAATTATCGAGGAAAATAGTACAATTTACCTAATAATTTCCCTCGGTGTGCAATGATAATTACGTTACTACTGCACAATCACCTTTTTAAATATAAACCACTTGCGAGTCTAGCCCGAAAGTTAGCAGATAAAGTTAGCAGAGAAAAGAAACAAAGAGCGACGGTATGACCAAGTTTCTTTCCACTCAAAAATCACGAATACCATTTACGAAGTTTATTCAATCGAGAAAGAATAGGCTGTTTGCCAAATTTTTTTGTCAACAGAGCTTAAAAAAAAAGAAAGAAAATGCTAATGCAAAAGAAAAAAATTCCCAATCTTCAGCTGGTAGTTGACGCAAATCCCATTTTAATGTGTATCTAAACTTATGTATCTGTGTTCCTCGAAGCCGTAATTCTATTGTCATTGACTGATGATTTTCTCGCATTCAAGAACCTAAAATCGGTGAAAGAAGAGGGTTCAATAGGTAGAAAAGAAAAATATGCCGAGCGATCGAAACGCGCCGGAAAGAAAAAAAAATCAACATATTCATGACGCGCTCTCTTTTTTTCTCATTGCCCAGCCTCCAGTGCCGTCATTATACAGCGATCTAACATTGATCTGGAATAAACCACGCTCCAAACATCCTTTTTTTCTCTCTCTCTCTCTCTCTCTCAACTTGCTCTCGAAAATTTCATGCGCATACGCTGAATACGGAGGCGCGCGCGACGCTTTCTCGTCTGCAGAGGAAAATCGAACTACATACTCCTTGTATTGCGAGAGAGTAATCTCCTGGCGTAATCGCCGAATAATCGTCCGATTTTGAGGCTGACGCGCGGCGTGGTGCTTTTCGCGCGGAGTTATTCTCGTATTGATAAGCGCGAATATGTGTTTTTTGCGCTCGGCGCACGATTTCAATCGAAATCGCGTCATATTCGGGGGGAGACGGAATGGAAAGAAAGAGAGTGAGGGCGTGTGGGGTCTTTGTTATCTTTTGTCAGTGTTTACGCGAATCATTCTTCTGCGCTAAGAACTTAAGGCAATGGCTCGAGCACATGGAACTTATCTGTTCTCTGAAGTCTTTAAGATTGTTGGAAGTTGTCGAATTACCGCTTTGATATAATGTTGCAAAATCATCCTTGAAAATAATATTTTTTTTCAATACTGGTCGCTGGCTGAACGTTCTTTAAGAGAATTTCATTTTGTTTTTTTCTATTAATTTTGTTTTTGCGTTAAATTGAATTAAGATAAGTGTTGAAAATTTTACAAATTGCCTGCTCGCTGTGAATTTGTTCAAGCGAGTTTATGACGCTGAAATTAAAGTTCTTCGCAACATATATGTTTTATTTGGATAATTGATTTTGAAAATTGTTGAAGTAATATAGATAAGACGAATTTTCAAATTGAAGACCAGCTTAGGTGCGATAAAGACTTACATCTGTTTTTCTTTCCACGCCTTTTTTTCTCCTTTCATCTCCTGACTGTAACCTTCGAAAAAAATATGCGGTGAAATTTCGTAAACATTGATAATGATATAATAGCATATTTATCTCCTTAATAAGAGAGGGATATAAATAATACGAAAATATCCAAAAATACCCAACCTTCGACGATTACAAATAGAATTGCTTAATTTCGGTGAACATCAAAATCTATGTTAACTGATATCACACTTTACTAAATGAGAAAATAACATGAACCCCAAACTAATCAATCAAGACCTTTCCTTATAAACCCTAAACAATTTAATTAATTCTTCTCGAAAACTCAACGACGTTGCACACCCAACAGGTCATAAATATCAAACAAACGCCGGTACCCGAAGGTTCACGTGCCCCCTGAAACCGACACCTCCAGCGACAAAACGCATGTCGCATACTTGGAAAAAGAAAAAAAAAGACCGGAGGAGATTTCGATTTCGGGCACGAAGCGTCAATTCTCGTACATCAGCCGTCATCGGCGCCTCCGTTTGATCCGCCGATGACGACAGCGACGCACTTGGCGATAATAAAAAAAAAAAAAAAAACGCACCGCGCGCGAGTGGTGGGGGCAGAGAGCTCTCCGCGCGCACGGTGGAAGAATATAATTCGATCTCCGGCTCTCGCGCGCGGGCGTGTTTTGCTTCTGCGATGAGAAGAAGAGAAAAAAAACACGTAAAACGCGCGGCGGAGGTTTGACGGATAACGATTTTCTTGGCCGGGAGCGCGTTGCCGCTGTCGGCGAAGGACACGTTGAAAATGTTGAATTTACCAAAATTAAATCGATTTTGTTTATCGTGAATTATTTGTTGTTGGATACCCAGAGAGTTTAAAAGTCTACACTGAGAGAAAATTTAAGTAAAAATTACAGTACTGCCTAGTAAAGCCGCCGCAGAGTGTCAAAACCCAAAAAATTACCATATTTTATAGGAAAATTTACCAAACAGTATAGTAAAATTTCTTACATACATAGGAAAATTTATCAAACAGTGCAATAAAATTTCTTATGAAGTATAGTAATTTTTTGGGTTTTGACAGTCTGTGGGAGCTTTACTAGATAGTATGGTAATTTTTACTAGATTATTTGTAATTTTTACTATAATTCTTCTCTTAGTGTAGCGTTAGTTTGGGTAGAGAATCGGCTTTGTACTGCGTTAATGCTGAATTCTGTTTCAGGACTAGGAGCTTTGATAAGTTAGTCTCTTTGCTACAGTTCCAATGAGCAGACGTACTTAAACTACCGTGGCATAAAATAAAAGAACTACTTTTGTTTAAATTATTCACGAACCCATTCCTTCCTTAAAAAATTGATGGGCCGGGAAGTGAAGTCAGTTTATTCGTGATGTGATTGGCGGAAAAATAGTAACCTCAAAAAAAGAAAATAGTACGCGCGAAGCTCGTTGGATTTCACTAGTTTCCTATAAAACCAACAGTTGACGATGGTTGTGGAAATACGCAAAGTGTCGTTAACTTTGCAGAGTTTGAAATCTGATAAGGGGGAAAGATAGATTTCTTATCTTTAGTTTGAGGAACTTCCATGAGCGGAATCGATATGTTTGTTCAAGGTTGTTATTCAAAAGAGGAGATATTTTTGTTGCTAATTTAAGAAGCTTCAATGCGTATTTGTGCGTTTCTTTTTTGTATAGTTAAGTATTAAGCAATGCGTTGAACAACGACATTCAACTCGACGCAAACAACGTATGAATGAAAAGGCTGCAAATACAATTATTACTTCTTTCGAGTTAAAAAAAAATACAGCAAAATGTCAACAATTTTTTCGTTCAATTCAACTAATTTTTACTACTTAAACATCCTTTTAAACTGAATATCGCAACGCGATTTTAAAATTAAATTAGCCTTTGACATAATTGTAGCCTAATTGTAGATTAATTGCACGTAACTTTTAAAACGACACATTAAATATTTAACGCATTTTTCACACAGTTCCTTATCGCCTCAACAGCCAATTAAAAAGTCATTATTATTGCACACCGCCTCACTACATACCAACGTACTGTAATACAATCACTCGGGCGCAAAGCAAAGTAAGATTTTCTTCATTGCTAGCGTAGATTAAATCCCATAGTTCGTTTTATCGCTCTTCAATTGACCTATAAACTTTTATCTCCCTCGGTGTTAAAAATTACATTCATGGTTTCAATTACCAATTTTACCGATCGGATCTGTAATTAAACGACTGAATGCGTAGCGAGAAGACATTTGATTCTTTAAGAACACCAGTGTAATCAAACGTCAATCAAAACATATTAACCTCTCGAATAGTCGAGTAGTTTAGCAAATAGCACTCTGTATTTTAAGCCAGAAATTTCTACAGAATGCCTGTACGAAAACTCAAACTACCCATATTGCGTAATTAAAAACACCACGCCCAAATTCCCGCGAACGCACCGGAGTGCCACCAAGTACCGCGAAACAGAAGCCCGGAGGGTCCCGCATGTTTAATACAATCCTCGTCCAGCCTCAATCTCGTCCTCTCTCCGGGCGACGCCATTTCCCCGGCGTTTTTTTCCCATTTTAAAGGTTCGCGTTGGTATATATATATATCGGCCTCCTCCACCTCCGCTCCCCGACATTCCTCGATCCCCCCCCCCCTCTCCACCTGGCGCTGAAATTCCCTCGTCCTGCGAGGCCAATTCCAGGGCGCTCCGAATGTCTATATACCCCGTCTTCCGAGAAATAAAGCCCGCGAGCGCACCCGCGCCCGAGTGTGTGCGCCAGAATTTCTTTATAAGGTCGCTTTCTCACGGTTAACGAGTCCGAGCGATTGCGCGCCGCTCTGCAGGTGAGCTTTCGATTCTCGAGAGATGCAAGTTTCAAGTCGACATTCTGGAAGAGGAGTCGAGAGCTTTCTCGGTACATAGGGCTATTAAATCGATCATTTTAAAAATGAAATTCCTTGTAAATAAAAGCTTCACGCTCTGATGCAGGAAAGCAACGAACTGATATTATTAAATAAGTACATTAATTTTCAATTGATAACTCGATTGCATCTCTAAAAGCTTTAGTATCCTCGTACGCGAAGACTCCTCCCCCAGTAAAACTTCAACTGCAGCCCATAAATACTCCCAACAGTCGTAAAACACTCAATGTAAAGCAGGCAAATTGTCGCAGATTTCATAAAAAAAAAAAAAAGCAGCCAAGAAGCCATCGCGAGTCGAACGCGCGGAGTCTATTCCTCCTTATCTTGGGCCGAGCAGCTCCGAGGAGAGAGCCGTTCCGCCGCTCGTAAAAAAGGTCCCCGCGCGCGCGGGATTTGCATAATACCGAAAGCCGGTGGAACTGCCCGATACAAGCCGTAAAGGCGACTTTTTACTCCGCGGGATCTTAATTAAGCCGAGAACTTTGAATACTCGTCGTTCTAGGAATTCGAGCTTCGGGCCATTCTTTTATTTTTATCGACGTATAATAATCGAGCGCGGAGCCTGGGCTCCTCTTAATTCGATGCGGAGATAAGCCTCCGGATTCGCAGGCGCCGCTATTTTTCGTGATTCGCTGCCGATGGTATCGTCGGGATTTTATTTTCAATGCTGTGTTTCGGTGAAAGAGTTTGAAGTCCCGACGGATATTAGTCGGAGGCAAAATTTTCTTTATTGTAATTTATTTAGATTTCAATTTATAATTCGTAATTTATAATTTTCGTTTTCCAACGCTGCCTACCATCGTGCGATAAACTATTAGCGCAGGAATTCGCGTAATATCGGACTAAACATATATTTACCTATTAGAAACGTGTTTATTACATCGGAGTACCAGATAATCTTAAAAGCATTCCGAGCTTCGAGTTTCTAGTTCTCGAGAAAAGCAAAAGAAAAGGGGGGAAAAAGACCTAACGGAACAGCTTTCCAAAAGAAGAGAACAGCTCTCGTGCATCGAGAGTTCCCGACGATCCTCTCCGCTCTCTGCTCTACTCCTGTCTTCCACGTTCGCAAGACGACTCTGGAAATTCACGAGGATCGACGCCGGGATAAGCCGAAAGTTTAAAAGTCGGGCTAACGGAGAGACGCTGGGAGCCGATCGTGAGCTCGCGAGGAGGGAGCCTCTTCTCCCTACTTCCCTCGTTGCCCCATAAGCAAGTCGGACGTAATACCTTAATTAAATATTCTCACGCAAAGGTGGCCTGCTCGCGGAGAGCTGCGCGAGGGGACGGGACTTGTGTTGACGGAAAAATTTGCGCGAATGTTTATGCTGGTTTGACGAAAATGATTTATTGAAAAATCGAGTTTTTATACTCTTAGGGATTGGAGTAATAAGATTCAAGGTTAATGGTAGATCTTGAAAATATCGCGGAGAACAACATGTTTAATAGAATTATTGATTTCGGATTAATTGAATTTGCAAGTCGATGCAGAGGAAAATAAAGCCCAGGATAAGTTATGTAGTATTTTGACATTTAATTTTATAAACAGTGGCAATAGTATACATAATATTTTCTAAAATTAAAATAAATTTTTATTTTAAAATGTGTTCCAGACCTCAAATTAAGCAAGAGACGCTGCCAATTTTATAAATACGCGTAGAACTCCCGTTTTCAAATCATCAAAACCGTTTCAAATGAGCGTGTAGTATAATTTTATAAATCCTTGTTTATAAAACAAACTATTACATAAATTTCACAAAGAAACCTCTCCATTTTTTTTTCTATTCTTTTGTCGCGCTTCTAAATAAAAGCTCAACTTTTTTTCACTCGCTAAACTAACACGATGCGGACGCTGTACAGTTTTTACTAACATCACTGGAACTCTAAACCCATTTTTTAATTAACTGCTAAAAGCAGGAAGTTGCTAGACAAAGACCTAAGGCCGCACATGTTCCTCTATTCTTCTCGAACTCTCTCGCCAGCTCCTCAATTTCTCACACCTGGCGTCAACCTTACTTCCAGAATTCAATGCGCAAAAATGACAAAAAAAAATAATAAAGCGCGCATCTCTTTTACACCTCGAGCAGTGTCCCACCCGCATAACGTCCACCCGGCGACGAAATGGAGATTCGGACAACGACGCGTTCGTCTCGTTCGGCAAAAGGAACGAGCTTGTGTACATTAAATCCCGCTCGTACCGCAAGAAAACGTCTTTTCGCGCATCTCGGCGCGCGATCATGCATTCGGCGAGCCTCGGGACGAGCGTCGATCACGCATGAATTTCAGCTTTTACACATCGAGCAGCAGCGCGATAATCGCCGACAGATATACGTATTTTTTCGCGAGTCCATTGAATATCGCGCGCCTGCGCGAACCATATAAACGGCTGTAGGCTCTCTGCATGCATGAATTTTCCGCGTGCTCGATTGCATATATACCGATGTGTTTTCTTTCGCCGGTTGGACAAGTCTTCTTTTTTTTTTGCTCGCCGAGCGCGAACTTCTGCGATGCCGGCGGAAGAGTAAACAAGCGCGCCGTTTGCCATTAAACCGTCGAGAGATTAAATTTTTGGATCGTCGAGAACTGTGGCTGATGCTGATGCTGACGATAAGTCGGCGTGTCGGATTTAATGGGAACGAATGCACGCGCGATGATCGATGAATAATTTATGAGTTTTATTAGAAGTGAATTTTCAATGTTGAGGAAAGACATAATTTACTTTTTCGATTGCGCATTATGACGCTTAGTTCTTGATGAATGCAAACGGCGTTTTTATTTAAAGTAAGCGCGTTGATTTTGCGAAGTAACTATTAAGATCTAGTATTATTATATTCGCGCGTTCATTCAACTTTGAATACGTATAAAGTTCAAAAATCTAGAAAATATTTTCAAACTGTAATCAAACGCGAGCTTATCTTTCATTAGCGAACGCATCGTAAAATTTCGAAAAATTCTATCTCGAAACGAAATTTTTTTATCTAAAACTAAACAAATCATACTTAATCAACATATAAGCCATCTCTCGGAGAAGAATATATTTTAAACGAAATATCCATCAAAATCTTCCGCCGCGAGCAGGAGCCGAGAGCTTTCAATCTCCGACGTCTCTTTTCAACCCGATAAATGCAAGTCCGCGCGCAAAATAACAATTCCCACACCACCGCTTTTCATTATCGTCGGAGAGCGCTTAGGAGAAGGAGCTACTGGAAAGAGAGATACTGGCGCCGGACGAAGAAACGAGGCATAAAACTTTCCAGCTCTTCGTTCGCCGGAAGAACAAAACGCGCGGTAAAGGGGCGAATATATACATATATATACGGAAGCGCAAAAGGAGCGCGAGGAAGAGAGAGAATCGAAATACCAGCCGTCTCTCTCTCCCGAGCGAAACGAGAAGAGGAAGAGCCGCCGCGAGGGAGAGAAAGAGGAAATACCAGGCTCGGGGCCGAAACCGTTAGCCACCGGGCACATCGCCATTTTCCCGTTCGCGATCCTCTCATCAATGAAAATCGATGCCGGCGCCAATACTATTACGCTCTCCGACAGAAAGAGAGAGAGAGAGAGATACTCGGAGAAAGGAGAGGCCAGTCGATAAAGCTGTTCAAATATAATTATAGTTTATTGCGAATGGCTCTCGTCCGTTGCCGCGCGCGAGGAACTTGTTAGGCCGGAGATAAATGAGAAATTAATGGTAAATGTTAAGTGCGCCGGTTTTATCGATCGATCATCAACGACTGCGTGCGCCCCGCTGATTGCAGATGACACAGTAAAATTATAAAGCGTGCACCGAGCATTTGTTATTCAAATTTCGGATTTTCTTTTTATTCGATCGCGCGGAAAACAGCTGACTAGGCTTCCCTCGAAGCGAAACTCCGTTACTGTCAATAATCGATAAACGATATCGGCGAGTCGGCGAGAAGTGCCGGGGATTTTTTACGTGCTTATTACATCGGTTAACCTATTGAACCGCGGTTTTTCCTTTTTATTATTGCACTGCCGCGACACGGGAGATTTTTACTGTTCGCGCTCCGTTTCGCTGATAATTATTGCGTTACTACAAAGGTATTTCTGGTAAAAGAGTCTTCTAAAGAAACTAAAATTTAAATTATGCAAGGAAAAAAGTTCGTTGCGATGTTAATTGTAGCAATTAGAAATTAATAGTCCATGAATCGCGCGCGGCCGGGACCGAAAGAAACTGCTCAGAGTGCGGAGTACGCGCAGAACCGACATTAGCAAAGCTAATCCCGACCAGTTTTTCGGTAAAAACTTAATTTTGAAGCAGGAAGATGGTCGTTAGAAACTTTATAGCTACAATTAAAGATTATACTGATTACGAGAATTTTAAAGTATTGACGCAGGAATATCGCCGACATCATTATTATACTGCTTCGCTCAACCGTCTCTTCTTTCGATCTCCCGCTTTTCGCGCGCAAAAAAAGAAAAATGCAAATGCAATTCCTATGCTCGCGATTCGAATCCCCCACCGACGAAATAACGAGCAGATTTCGGTTAGGTAATTTCCCCGACTCGGCGATTAAAGCTTGCACAGGAGCTCCGAGACTCCTCCGCGTTCCGCGCGCAAAGTTCGCGGCAAGAGAATTATTATGTAAACAGAGCGTGCATTAGCGCTCTCCGAGCCTCGATCTTGCAAAACCGCTGCCCGTCTTTTCCATTATCATCTTTCTCTCTCTCGCGGCGAGAGGAGAGACTGGCGGCGGCGGCAGCACATGCACACGCGCGTATATAAACACGTCGCGCTTTTTTTCGCGCAATATCGATCTTCTCGCTCTCTCTCTCCTCTCCACTTCGTCTCGCCTCCTCCCGCGCGCACTCGAGCCCTCTCCTCGAGCACTCGTGCTATTCCTCTTTTATAGTCTCGTCTAGCTTGCAGCGCATAGTTTTTCCCCCGTGCTCGCGAGGGAGGTTTTTCTTTTTTTTTTTTTTTTTTTGAAGCTGTCTCACTTCCTTCGGATGCAGATTTCAGTAATGATTCCGGCGGGAGACGTTTTCGGTTGAGCGCCGGGCTGCTGTTTTGAAGATTCAGACGTATATTTTTTTTTAACTTCTATACTATGGGATGTATATATACAAATTATATGTAAACGAAGCAATTTCGCGTTGACTTTCATGGCGAGACGCTGTACTTATAGGCAGTTTAACCATCCATAGAATAGAATCTATAAATATAGAATATATAAATAAAGCAATTTCACGTTGACTTTCATGTCGCGACGCTACTTATAGACAGTTTAACCATCAATAGAATCAAGCTCTTATTCAGCTTCAGTTACTCCGTAAAGAAACTCGGCAAAAAAATTTTACTAAAGCTCTAATACCTCTATTCATCGAATAGAACGTCAATAACATTGGTGGGAGGCACCAAAATCATCGTCTATATATCCAATCAGGCACATAATTTCGTCTCTCACGGGAAGGGAGCACTTAATTCAAGAAGTTAATTTAGGACGAGCAGCAAAAGCTCTCTCTCTCTCTCTCTCTGCGCGCGAAGCGAGGAAAGGTCTATTATTTGGCGGATTTACGAAGTTCTCGAAATGCCCGCGCGACCCCTACAAGTGGCGGATGCTCTTCTAAAGTCCGAGCTGCGAAAACGACGAGAGCGAGCGACGAAAACAAGCTCGATATACACACCTATATCAAGTCGGGCGTAAACTCGTAAACGGCAAGAGAGACGCGGCAGTCGAAGTTTATATTGTCCTCCTTGCACTTTCTCACAGCTGCCGGTGTCGGTCTTTTAGGTTGCTAATCATATTTAACGACAGCGGATTTATTACGATTAGCTGTTTTTCGCGGCCGTTAAACGTTTTTTTTTTCCGGATCGTTTTAACCTCCGTATTTTTAAATTTGTACGTCGTAAAAACTAGATTCGATATTGAATTAAAAGTATTTGAAACCTGATTTTGATAAATAAATCCTTCTCCCCTTTTGAAAATGGTAAAATCGCCGTAACTTTTATCGAATAGTCGCGGAAAAAGCGAGTTATCTTAAAAGTTTCGATAAAATTTTAGCTCGTAAATATTTATATTTAATCAGTTTAAGTATTAACACGTATAAAAATACAACTCTCGCCAGTTGTAAAATTAATGCCGAAGCTGTAAACGCGATGCCAGAGCATTCGTATGTATAACGTTTATCGCGCAATAAAACGAAAAAAAAAAACATATTAGCGCTTTACAATAAGCTGTTAAAAAACCTGATGTAGAACCACAGCTTGTTATATATGAATCGAAGTAAAATAATAAAATTTAACGATTATCATTACGCACTAAATAAGTTGTAAAATCCGCATTGCCCGCTTCTCGGCGCTTCAACCGTATGATTACTCGCAAAGTACGGCGGCACTTATTTCTAAATATAAATGAAAAGACCGGCAACTTAACGCTCTATTCGCTCTCGTAATTCGCAGCGCTGCTTTCCACCCGTTTACTTCTTTGCTTCATCCTGCCCGCTAAACATTCCCTCCCTCGTTTCTCTTTTTTTCCCCTTTTCACACTCGGCTTTACTTCGTACCCTCGGCAGTTCGCTCGTTGTAACTTCATCTTCATTCCTTCCTCCCCCCCTCGTCGTCGTCTTCACACGTAGACTCTACAGCGGACGCATACGTATTTTTGCATTATCCGGTATAAGGATCTTTCGCCGCGCGGCGCGGCTGCGAGTCGAATTTGTAAAAGAACCTTTTTGAAATTCATGCCGTACGTATATATATATTTGTTGATAAAAAATTTATACGGTATATTGACCGGAGTCGTCCGAGCTTTTCAATGTTTAATGCGAGCAGCCTTTGAATAAAAGAGAAATGTTTAGAATTGATAGGAATGATAATGTTAAAGTTTAAAGTGAGCTTTATATTTGGTATTGTAATTTTGCTATAAATATTTGGTGATTGATAAATACTGCGCTTTCCACTTTCAATCCAAACCACTTTTGTGTCACTCAATTTTGGTGCAAAACTGACATGAAACGCGTCTTTAAAATTTTAGGTCAACTTTCACAAAATTAATTGGAAAAAGTCGTTAAAATTCTTCTTACATTGTAAGTTTATTTTATGATCTAAGAGGTAATTGGAAATTATGGCTAATGAGTTCAACTTAAAACTTAAAACGTTTGCATAAGCGTTAATATAACATCTGGCATTACTGGCTTATTGGGTCTTTAATTAATACTTGAAGTCCCTGCAAATAAATATAAATTAATGAAGTTCTAACCAAAAATTAATCAAAATTACATTAATTATTTTGTTTTTGACATAAAAAACTGTAGATAAATGAAAACTTCTCTGATCTGAATTCGTAATCTTTCACGATTAGTCAATTATAAAGATGATGTAGACTTCCTACAATTAAATATTGATTATTAATTTGAACCGCAAGCATCCTCTCTTGTATTACAAATTAGCATTACGACTTTATTTCTACTTTTTAAGGGCTTATCGTCCGTTTCATAAGCGAAAATGAGACAAAAACAAGCGAACAACCATCGAGAACCGGCACATTACGTAAATGAGACCTATTTCGAGAAAAATTAATTAGTAAAACAATCACTTGTTGGTCCTCATTTCCCTCGAAAACGTCCAAGAGCTTCGTAAACACGGTTCTACATTAAAATATTGCACAACGCACGAATGAAAACAATCGCCCGAGAGAGACTTTTGCAAAAGAAGCTGCGCGTCTAAGCGGCACGCTCGTTCGGGCAAAAGTCGCTCTGCAAAAGGCGCCCTCGGCAGCAACGACTCCCCGATATAAACATTCGGAAACAGGTTCGAAAAACTTACCTTGGACAAGCGTCGGTGCCTGCAGTAAACATAGCAGGAGCGCGGCCAGCAGGCAGCCGAAGCCGCTGATCAGTAGCGCGAAACCCTTCCTCCTCATTCTCCTGCGGCGTTCCCCTCGTTTTTGCACTCACTGCCGCTCTCGCGCTCGCGCTCCACCTCTATATATCCCGAGCTTCTCTTCTTCCCCGAGCGTCCCTCCTCCTCACGAGGTCCTCATCCTTCCGCCCGCGAGAGAGCCTCAAGCGCCAGGCGCTCCGCTGGCTGTTTACGCTCTGCTCTCTCTCTCTCGCTCTCTCTCTCCGAGGAAGGCACACACGTGCACAGGACGCACACGCAGCAATGAGAGCAGCGCGAATCCAACCTCGAACCGCCGCTTCTGTTTACCGCCGTCGGAGCAGACGTTCACCGGAGGACGTCCCCGGCACGTCTTCTTCGACGCGAATAGCACGCGGCCATTTTCAACGGCGCGGTCTCTCTCTCTCTCTCTCTTCTCTCGTTCCGTCACGCTCCCTCGTTCGCGATGTATTCGCACACAAACACAGCCGCCGCCGCCGCCGCCGCCGCGAGGCGAAAGATCACCGATGTCGTTTCCGCTGTCACGGCGCAGATTGTCGTCCGCGGGGAAGAGAGCGACGATGCGATGGCGCCGCACGCGCGCAGTCACAGTGCCGAGTGCTTGAATGAGAGGCGGAGAGGAGCAGTAGTTCCGTACGCGCACCGACAGACTCTCTGAAGGAACTGCCGAGGAACCGAGGCACACAGCCAGCGGGCGAACGTGTTTCGTATACCACCGCTCGCTGCTACCGCCACCACTGCCGCGATCACTCTGCTGCTGCTGCTGCTCGCTGTGTTGTTTTCGAGCACACACAGTGGTAGTGTCGTTTCTCGAGCGTTTTTATCTTTTTTAAAGCACCCGAGGCGCATGCGCGAGATTGACGCGCGCGAAATTCAATACTGCTGGCGCGGCTGATTTTTGTTTTTGTTTTTTTTTTTGGACGTTGCCGGCAGATAAAGTAGATGTGAGTTTTAAAAATTGTAATTATCTTAGCATTCTTATAAGTTCATTGCGGAAAAAATAAAAGGCAAACAATTAATAATACTAATTATTTATTTCTAAATACCAATGTAATTTTTAATTGATATCATAATATTTATACAATTGCTTTGATACAATATATTTTCTTATAAAAATTACAAACATATTTTTATTGCTGTTACAATATTGTTAAGTCATTCAAAACGTATTTGATTTCTCATAGATAAATATTATAATTATGGGCTTCCATTTTTTTTATATACGTAAAATATTGTGTCAATGATAATACGTTGCAGTTTAAACTTTATTATAATAAATGCAAAAATTATAAAAGATTTTATATAATATATAATGTACAATACTTAACAATAGAATAGCAATATTGAGACGCCACAAAATTTCCGTAGCTTGTCCAACTTAGTTAACTAGCACCGTTTCATACACGCTTCGATGCAATCGAAGATTCCTTCGCGGAGCATGCATTTTTTTATTCATAATACCTTTATAGCATTATCGTAACAGCTCTAGTACAAAGAACTTGTAAAAACTGATAAAATAGGGTCATTCCGGGTGGAAATAGACACATCAAAACCCTTTAAACGGGTCCAATTTTATCGGTTTTTAAAAGAGACTTTGAACAGGGAGCACTTAAAAAACTTTATATGCTTTACATCGATATGTAAATGCTGTAAAAAGTATAATTTCTAAAAATCTTAACATTTGCAGTTATTTAAGCACAAACGACTATTCAAATGAGTATACATTGATAACTATGTATTTTGTTCGTAATAACGTAAAGCTAGAATTCTAAATTTTCAAAAATAATCGAGAATCTTTTTTTTATTATACAGTCGATAAAGAGTTTGCGAATAAAAATTTAACGATAACATAAGGATACTATAAAGAATATAATAAAATTAAAATACAATTTGCGCTGACATATTCCTCGAATCGTAAGAAATCGAGTTCCTGGCAGTTGTTTACTGTAAAACGCAATAAATATACAATCTTTCAGTAGTTACGTATCTCAAGTGACGTTATTGTTTTTTTTTCTTTTCAAATTTGCGTCTGACTTCCCCAAGCTCTGGTTATTGCTGTTCTCATCAATTTCTTGCCAATGGTTTGAACGATGAAACCCATTTTCTGGAGTTTCTCGTGATCGAGAATTTTTCTGCCGTCGAAAATATACGCTGGTTTCATCATTTCCGCGTAAATTCTTCTGTAATCCAGTTCCTAATTTGCGAGAAGACATTCGTTAATCCTTTCAACATTTTTGGAGATATGCTTATTTTCGTACGTCAAATTAAATTCTTACCATAAATTCGTCCCATTCGGTGCAGATAACAATTGCATGCGTATTTTTAGTCGCACTGTAGGCGTCTTTGTAAATACTGATTCGAGTTTTTACGTATTCTGGATCGGACGTCACATTAGAATGAGTCAAATCTAAAAGAATTTGCGATTCTTCCACCTGAAACAATTGAATTGCATGTTTAACAATCGTATTACCATACGCTTAAGTGATAACTAGCATCTCTTGACAAGTAATTTCATACAATTATTATTCTGCATTTTAAGAAAATGTTTGTATATTGTCGTAATGTACTATTTCACTTTTAAAAGTCAAACTATTCTACGTGAACTATAAATTTTCGTAATATAATCAACGCATTTACGTGTTAGGTTAATAATTTGAATAATTTTGAATACCATAACTGCAAATTGTATAACCCTCCGCGGAATAAATGAAAAATTAAACTAGAAGCAGCGCCGATCCTCCGATCTGTCAAAAACAGGCCACCGAAATTTTCGCAGTGCACCTCGTCCATAATTATTCAAATTCCCGGATGATGAATCACAGTCAAATCGCTACCTGCGATATGTAACCTCGTCGTTGTGACTCACGCGATCGGAGAAAGACCATCATCGCATCAACTTTTAAGCATCGCTATAACGATTACGAAACGGAGAGGAGAGCCGAATATATATATATATTGTGCACGCACCTTGGGATCGTAAATGTGAAGCTTAGCTCCCTCGTCTAGCAAGGTTTTGGCCACGTGAATGGCCGGCGATTCGCGCGTGTCGCCCGTGTTCTTTTTGAAGGCGAAGCCGAGCAGGGATATCTTCTTGTCCGTGACGGTGTTGAAGAGCGATTCGATGACCTGTGAAAGAGGTTTGAAATGTTATTACGTTCTTTACTTCACTTATTTTTAGCCTATCGGATCGATCAATTTACTAGATAAAGCTCTGCTAATATACAAATCTAAATTTAGATTCTTACGGATAAGTTATGCGGAATCGAAGTTCATCGAACCTTTTTAAAATCTTATTTTTAACGGCCCTTCCGTCGATCCGACGCGAAAACAAAATGCTATTAAAAAGCCATCATTCTCAATTTTACCATCGATCAAAAACTAGGGCGTTCTCGTTACAGTATAAAAATAGCTGCACATCAAAGAACCCCCGCTGCAGCTCGTCTACGATTCTCAAAGCAAAAAACAACCCCGTTAAAACCGCACCTTGGCCGAAAACCTCGACTTCTGGTACTCGTTCATGTCGATGACCTGCTGCCAGTACGCCGCGACTTCCGGCAGATTCAGGCACTCGCAAATGTACACGAGATTCAGTATGTCCTTCTGGAAGCAGGAGCCGCCGAAGCCCACCGAAGCCTGGAGGAATTTCGAGCCTATCCTCGAGTCCAGGCCGACGGCTCGGGCGACTTCCGACACGTCGGCGCCCGTCGCTTCGCACACCGCTGATAATGAGTTTATGCTGGATATCCTTTGAGCGAGGAACGCGTTTGCCGCCTGAAAATTAGGTTCACGTCGGTTAAATAGTTTTTGCGGTAAGTTATATGCTGGTTAAATTAAAATTAGATCGAAAATATAAACAATTGGGTAAATTTGAAGGAAAATACTAACCAATTTAGACAATTCCGAGCTCCAAGTATTCATCGTCACGATATTCTTTCGCGGTATCCAGTGCTGATACACTTCGCAAAGCTGCTCAATGGCCGCTTGACCCTCTGGTGATTCTTCGCCGCCAATCAATACTCTATCGGCATTGATCAAATCATCGATGGCTGTGCCCTCGGCGAGGAACTCCGGGTTGGATAGAATCTGCAACGGGGCATCATAATTTTATTATTGCGAACAAACTATTATCCGATCGATATCGCGAGGCATTGTTCCTCAATTATCTATATATACGTTGCAGCCTCAAACGTTACGTAAAATCAATCACTTAAATTTCTTATTCACTCTTTTTGTTATAAATCTATATTGCAATGTTCTCCCGCCGCAGCTTTACGTAATAATATCGCGCGTTTACGGTGCAAATTATTTTTATATTCCGCGTCATAAAATCTGTCGTAATCAACGTAAAAGTATAAAAAGCGTCGTACAAATTCCAATCTCTAAGAGCGCATTAAAAACCTCGCCCTCCTCCAAACGCCACCCTCGACTCCAATTTATCCTCTTCCGATATATCGGCAGCATTCAAAAGAGCGACCCGAACCCCCCTCCCGTGTCCTCCGCTCGCAAAAAAAAAATCTCCGCAGCTCTCCGGCATCCATTACACGCCGTGCACTGCACCGGACGTGAAAAAGCAGGCGACTCGCGATCCTTTTAAAGGCCGCAACGGCGGCGGCGCATTTTCTATATATATATATATATATAAGGCATCTGGTTCTCAGGCACCTGATAGGAGACTCCGGGCTTGTGATTGGCCCGCAGGATGTTCATGATGCTCTCGGCCGCGCGTACCGGCACCGTGCTCTTCTCGACGACGATCTTGTCGCCGGCGGCGATCTCCGCGATCATCCGCGCGGCGCTCTCGACGTACTTGAGGTCGGCGGCGCGGCCCTTGCCGTTGCCGAACGTCTTCGTCGGCGTGTTCACCGAGATGAAGATCAGCTCCGCTTCCTCGATCGCCTGGTAATTCAATGACGCAAGTTAGAAGAGAGTTCGGGGAAAAACGCTGGCTGGTGGTAGGGATTTTTAATAATTTATGAATTTCGTGAACATTTTCTTTTAATTGTTGGAATTGCATTGCGCGCTGATCGAACGATCGGAATTTCAATATGCGCAATAATTAAAGTGAGGATAAGAATTAATTATCGAGGCACTTATTTTCACTTAAAATATTTAAATAAGGTAAAGAACTGAATTCGAATCTGCTGCAGAAAATTGGCGTTGTAATTGCGAAACAATTAAGATAAGAATAGACAGAAAAAAATTCGTGCCAATTTTAACAGTCACTTGCGGGAAGCGTTGCAAAATTTCGGTATCGACTTTGATGTGGTATTTAGATTGGTGTTGTATTTAGCACCAAAACCTTTGGCACTGCCTCCCCTCAACTAACAAATTTCAATTAGCTTCAGGAATTTTGTACGTCGCGTAATTCAAGTTATGCAACGGACTAACTAACAATGAGATTATTTCACAAGTACATTTTTAAATATTCTCTTGAACCCAGAGTCTATTGTTATTGTAATTTAATTGCAATGAAATATTCAGTCAAAGAATTTGTTTCGCTAATCGTCAAGTTAAAGTTGAAGAATTATTCAGCAAAAATGCGAGCAAAGAACAGACGCGTGTGGCGGCATACAGAAATATCTCGAGTGCCTCTAATGCCAAAAGTTTTCGCACAACCGCAAAATTTATCGCTCCTCAATCACATTCTGGCTGTTAAAAAGATAATAAAACAGAAACTGGCGTAAAATTAAGAAGTTTAATCGTGCGAACGAAATGAAAGTATAATTACTAAAATGAATTACGGCTCTAAATAATGCCAAGATAAACATCCAAATTCCAATATTTTCACGTGCTTCGGTATAGCGCCTTAAAGCGACTCTTAACGAGTAAGAAAATGGTATATCCAACTGACAAAAAGACCCGTATCACATCTCACCTGAGCGATGTCCGTGGAGAAGAAGAGATTCTTGCCGCGGCGCCTCTGCACGACCTCGTCGAGGCCCGGCTCGTAGATGGGCAGCTTGTTCGAGTTCCACTGGGCGATGCGCTCGGTGCTCTTGTCGACGACGGTGACGCGTATGTGCGGGCACATCAGGGCGATCACGCTGCAGGTCGGCCCGCCGACGTAGCCGGCGCCGATGCAGCAGATCTTGGTGATCTGCGGCATCGCGTCCTCCGTGGCCGCTGATCGACGCCTCGTCGGCGAGTCGTCGCGCCGATGATGATGATGCTGCCGGCGACTGCGCCGATGTTGGTGTTGGCGGCGCGGGCGATCCGTTACGGCGGCCGGCGGTCGACGGGTCCCACGGTTATAGTCGTCTCTCGCTGATCTGAAGAGGAGAGAGAGAGAGGCGGATTTTTTAATGATGCAGCAGAAGGTACGGGTGGAGAGATTAGAGCGCGGTTTGCATTTCGTTGAGTAGGGGCTGATAAGGAAGAGCTTGAGTCGACGGGAGGTACTGTGTCGCAGAGATTGGCGGGAAAATTTACTTTTGATAAAATTTTTTATAATTATTTGTCAAATTAATTGTACTTGTTCGAAATTAATGGTGGGTCAGGTGAAATATTGAAGGTGTCGTTTGGAAGCGATATTTATGTATTTTATCATTCATGAGTTGAGAATCTTTGGTTCTCGTAAATGTCAATACATTGTCAATACTTATGATTAGATAAAAAGTATAACTAAAGTTGAATAATAGTGTGTTGAAATCGGACATCAATCAGGTGGAAAGAGCGGAATTCTAAAATTGTGCACGTCAAGCAAATGCGCAGAAAAAACTTATGAAAGTTACTTAATACGTCAACAATATTTTTACACTACATTAAAGTTCACTCAAAAACAGTTTAAATGCACAAATCTTCCCAGTATAAAAATACTTTACACGAATTCAAAACAATCTAAAAATTCCAAAGCAACGTTGTATTAAATTTTTTTTCGAATAAAATACACGGAGAAAATAAACAATAAATATTCATCAACACGTTAAAATAACGCACTATTTACTTTGTATTTAACTAAATATCGGGCCTCAGGAGTTAAAATTACACGTATAAAATTTAGCTCAAGGCTCTCTCAAGCTAAGACTGATTTAGTATCTTCCTCTGTACACGTTTAAATAGGTAAATCTTTCCTTTCTAAACAGTTCGAGAAGGGAAGGGGAGTCGAAAGAGAATAATTCCTAGTTGTAAAAGAATTAGACGATCTCAAGGTGACGAGCGATTTGAGGAAGCGTTAAATTCCCGGAATAAATTGATCATTTCGAAATGTATCCGGAAGAGATGGGCGATTTGATTAAATTTTGCCGATGAAGAGTAAAGCGGAATGCAACAAGTTAGAGGGAAGAATGAATAGACACTATTTATAGAAACATACACTTAGCGCCGCGGTTAAACGCGTTAATTCTTTATCTAAACTATAAAATTTTGCTACTGCATTTGTGTGTAAAAATATTATTATTGTAGTACTTACTAAAAATATTTTTTTCAAGATTTTTTAATAATTTTTTTTCCCTATCTTATTTAATACTGAAGGGAAAGTCTCGCCTGCGGTTTATAACTGTTTATATGCGTAATTGTTATCAAAACTCAACGAGAAATCATTTTGTAGCATCCGGGCCTATTATAAAAGGAAGTTTCTAATGAATAGAAAAAAGATAAATGTAGATTCGTACATAAATTTAATTGTATCAAAATAACGAAGTCAAGTCGTGATATACTATTACTAATTCTACTCTAAAACTCTTTGAATGAACGTTAAATAAAATAATTCAACGGCCCAAAAGCACACTTTGCAAAAACTTATCACCGATCGCAGCAATACGTGCGAATCTTCTTTGAAAATAAACTAATCTGTATTAATCTTCTTCTTCTTACGGGTGATTTGAAATACGACGTGACGCATTACCCGAGTAATTAAAATTTAAAAAAAAAAAAACAGATAACTGTACGTGCGCCGTGAGTACTTTACCGTACTTGTCAATGTGTTATATCAAGGCAGCCGAAGCGAGCCGCTTTTTTTTTTTTTTTTTTTTTGAAATACGACCGCAGGAGAAAAGAAGGCATGTGCTCCGTAAAAAAGTAAACGACGGGGAAACTTTGTGTGTTTATAGAAAAAAAAGCCGTATACACTTCTATTTTTAGGACTTTTCTATACTTCAAAGCTAACGGTAATGCAATTACGGCTCCGCGTTACGATGTTTACGTAGTGGCTGAATTTGCATTTTTAATCAAAATTTTTAAACAAATTATCTATAGTGGAATATACATTTAATGCTCCACTCGAACGTAATCGCGGTTTTCATAGAATAAGTGGCTGTAAAGAAAAAATAAAAACGCGCTTCTCTGATACTCCATTTATTTACTTTTCCAATAATCAAAAGGCTGCACAACTGATTGTACGGGTTTTTACCATCGAGAGGCTTTATTGCAAATTGGAGGTATTATTTTATCTTTATCGAAACTACTAAGTGTAATAACAGATCAAGATAGATTACTAAATCAATACTGACACTTCACATTAAGTTTTATTACTCTTGCATAATGAGGAATAAATATACAAGTAATAAAAAGCTTTGCAGATCGTAAAATATCAATTTTTTTTTCCGAGTGACTGCACAATAATCCACTTTACGACAATTGTATAAAAATGCAATCGATGATACTTATACAATCTTACGCATCTTTCTCGTATCTTATTCAAGCAATGTTTTAAAAACAACATAAATTTTTAAAATGACAAAAATTTCTAATCGAAGTAATTACTTTAATAATGTGAAAGCTGACGTGAAAAATATTTCCAGAATGAGTGTAATCTTCAGTACACTTCTTGTATCTAGGCGAACTTATACAAATTGATAAAAAAAATTCTCGCCATTCCTTAAGTGCACTTGAAAGTGCTCAGGTAAAGTAAAGCGTCCTAAGTACCATTTGTAAAAAGAATTCAACGAACGAGTTAAAAATAATCAACAGCTGAAAAAAAAACTTATGAACTTAAGATACTGTTAGAATGTCATTAGAACAACTATCCTTATCAGTCACTCAAATTTCATTAAAAAATCTCGAAAAAAGCAAAAAAAAAAAAAACTGTCAACTCCTCATTTTCCCGCTCGATTACCGCGGAAATCCAGCTCGACCGCCCGATCAAGTCCCGTTACCGTATACAACGTCGCGCACACCTCTCGGCATCCCCCGAAACGAAAAAGAAAACGTCCGTCGATCGGTCAAAAAATTGCAAACAAACGTCTCTCGCGCGCGTCGCGGGCCCGCACGAACACCAGCATCGGCCTCGGCAATCGATATATACACAGTCGGCGCGCTCGTGTCGGTGCCCGCTGCCACCCACACACAGTCATCCCCCCGAAGGAGAAGAATATACGAAAAAGAGGAAGAGCCCCGCGTACACTCACCTGTCAGGTCAGGAGGAGGAGCTCTCTCTCGGGGTCGGGAGAGCCGTCAGCTCCGGGTCGCTGCTGCGCTCATGAGTGGCCGCGCTCCCGTCGACGGGCGATTTAAAGGGACGCCGAGAGGATGCTGCGTGCCGCCGGAGTAGTGCTCGTGTGTCGCTCGGCTCGGCGTGTAGACGCGCGCGCACTGAGCCGAGGAGCGCAATCGCCGCCGCCGCCACCGCCGCGACGGATGGTGGAGAGTAGGAGCTGCCGCCCGCCAGTCCAGGGTTGGCCTGACCGCGATTGTGACGGCGTCGTGACGCGGCCGCTTGGCGCAACGCTTCGAACGCTCTCTGTGCTCTGACGAAACGAGTTTTTTTTCGTTGGACGAACACCTGCGAGGACGCGCGATGGGATGTTATTTGTCGAGAGTTTTTTTTTTTTTTGTACGTCGCGATGTTCGGGCTTGCGTCAGTTTTTTTGCGCCTGTTTTTCGGGGCTAAGCGCGCTTTGGGTAAATGAAGCTGACGTTCTCCAGTTACATAAACTTAGACTTGTCGATAAAAGAATTGCGAAGACGTTCGCACCACTTGAATATGTATTTGAAGAAAACGTAATAATTCAGAAAACTGTAATAACAAACGAAACTTCGGCGAGGAGGTTTCGGCTGTGTTTGCTTTCGGATTGTTTTTGCAAATCGAAATTATTTGCATATTCGTTCGAGCGGATAATTTGGTATTGCGCGAGGCCGAATTTAATGGTTCGAATAAATGGCTAAAGTTCTAATATAAACGATTAAATTTGGAATCTATTCTTTTTCAGATATTTCTTCAGATTTCTTGTATACAATACAACATTAAGAAAGATTTACGTTTATTAACACTTATGTCGCAATGCCATTTCCTAAAAGTATTTGCCTTAAATAATAGCAGCATTATGCATTTCTCTGAAATAGTTTATCAATTTTCCTAAAGAAAATTGTGCTTGAGAAACGTAATTACTTAAGCAATGTTTTGCATCACTTGCTGTACGAATAGTAAAGGCAGTAGTATTAATTTAGTAATAGTATAATTGCACAGAAAGAAAGCATTCCTTCTTAATCATAAAGTGAATTCCTCTTATTTTAAGTTTCATACACTGCAACGTCTAAATTGCCCTTCTCAAATCTTGCCATTTTTACAGCGCTTAACTTTCTTAGCTTTCCAGTAAAGCTAACATAATTTTGCATCTCGTTTATTATTTAATTTATTTATATATACTCGAAAACAATCAACGTTCAAAACTACACCTGTAAATATTCATACGACGGTGATTAAAAAAAGTCACGAAAATTTTGAACGAGACCTAAAAATAAATTGGACCTCTCGCAACCAGCAGGCATGACAAGAATCTGACCGTCACAATGAATTCCGATTACAGCAGAAAAAACGAACGTGGCAACGTCGGCCCGAGCCATTTAGCGGGACTGCTTGCTGGCCTCTGGTGAAAACTGTGGCAACCTTGCGAGATATTCCAGGAATTCGCGCGCAATCATCCCTTCGAACGAGCGGCCCGTGCCTGGAAAAATAGAGAAAAAGAAGGGCAGGAGGCATTAAGAGAGAGAAAAGGGAGACGCAGAAAGGATTTTAAAAGGTTTTAAACGAGTTCGAGGATCGTTCTTGAGAGACTCGATTCTCGGATAAACCCATGACGAACCGATGCGCCTTTCGTCGACGAAGGGTTAACGAGGCAATCGAATTTATTGATGAACCGGTATTTTTAGGTGCAATTTTTTTAAAACTTAAGCGCGAACATTTTTTCGAGCACTTGTAAGAATAGAACTTCGATAATCAATATAGAAATACAGTTTTATACGACTTTGTTGTAAAATTAGGTAATGCTATCAATAATGGTATAAATGTAATACGTGCAATTTCATTGATATTTTAAAAATTCATTAAAATTGATAAAAATAATTTAAAGGTGAAAATAAATAAAATTTAATATTGTAATATTATGTTTACTATATTTCGATAAAACGAATATTTTTATAACGACGCATTAGTCTATAAATAGATATAATACTTTCTATTTTAGATGGTACTTTATTTAATATTACGTAAAAAGTGTATTAATTACTTGCAATCATTTTAACGTTAATTGCCTTTTTTTTTTATTTATTCTTATTTTTGCAATTATTTATCAAAACAATATTATAAATTTTAGGTCTTTGAAGCTGCAACTTTGAAATCTTTTTTCACTTTATTATAAAGCGTTCCACTATTCAAGTTATATGAATTGATATAAAGTTATGATACGTAAACATTTTCATTTCCTGAGGAGATAAAAAAAAATATCTCGCGCACACGTCAATTTGCGAGATATTTAATACAAATAAATTTACTTAAACTCAATGATTTCATTATATATTGTAGCGGAATCAATTGAGTAGCCTATTTAATTAACTAAGTTAAGCAAAGAACACGGCTCATTTGCGCAATTAAGGTTAATCACCGTAGATTAATACGTGCAATAGTAATTAGTGTACGCTCCACGCGGAATCGGTTGAAATAAAAATTTTATTACACTTGCAGCTACGTTAAATTTAAATGCGTTAAAGTTAATGCTAACGAAACTCTCTGAAGCCAAGTACATTCGGTTTAAATTATTACAGTGACGCCGTTCGGACTTCGTCAAATGCAATAGTTTTTATTGAATGTAAAAGCTGCAACTGGGTCCAAAAATAGTGACTACTTTACCCTCGGCGGTAATATATATCTATAGGTAATACACCTGTCTGTCTACGTGTTGCTATTAGTGTTTCCCCTCGTAAATTTGTTCACCTAAATTGCTGTCCTTGGCAGTCTGCACAGAGAGCATTTCATTTCGCCTCTTCGTCAATGCGCTGGATTCGCGATTCAAATTTCACATCCGAAAAAAATGTCTATAAATAACTGCTGCATAAGCACAATGACCTCTCGATGCGGAACATTTTTCCGGTCTTTTCAACGGACTCTGCTAATCCACTTTTTAATAAAAAAAAAATTCTAATCTTTTTTATTGGGAAGATATAAATAATTGTTTGTAAAAAGAATTTTTAAGGAACAAAGACCACTTAAATTTTGTCCTAGCTTATATTGAGCAGCTGTGACTTGTTGTTTTAAATGTCTTTTTAACGAGAATATTTAAAAATGTATTTAATGACTTTCATTAACTTTGAAAACCTTTTTTAGAACACGTGTGATAGTAATAATAAAACGCAAACATAAATGACAAATAATTTAGTAATTGACATATTGATAGATAAAAATATTTTTTTTAAGTCATACAATCTTAATAAAAAAAAAGAAAAAATTACAAATTTATAATGGAATATTAAATGAATTAAGTCCTTGTTTACATTTTTTAAATAAATAAAATGTTGGAGAGCATCCAAGAGTAGTTTAAAAATTCTTTCGTTCGAAGTATATACAACATATTTTTTTATTTCAAAATAAAACTACAAGTGTCCGATAATTTTAGACCACAAACCTTTGTTTACATTATTATTTTGAATGAACTCTGGCATGTAGATATATATAACGCAAATTAAATACCGATAAGAAAGGTCCCTTTAAAAAGCACGTGTTGCTCACCGGTTCGCAAAACTTCCGCGAGAGTCGCTGCATTCGCTACTCCGTTTTTAGCTCTCTCACGCACGTTGCCGCATATCCGTGATCCAAGCAGCCGCTAAACCGAATCTTAGCCGCGAACTTCTAACCTACATCTTGAGGCATCTCAGCCACCACAACACTGTAGCTTTCCTCGTTCTCCCGCTTGCGTTCGGCTTCTTGCATGTGATATTTTTAAAGCACCGGCCTTTCCGCCCAAAAGCCGTCGCTCTCCGTAATGGAGACGCCGAAGTCCGCGAGCAAGAACGGGAAGAGCAAAAAGAAGGGCAGCAACAAAGGTGCAGACAGCTCCAAGGAAGAGGACTACGATTCCGAGAGTTCCAGGGTGGACAAGAAGCCGCTCGAGGACTCGGAGAAGAGCGACAAAGAGCAGGAGAGCGCGAAGAAGGGAGCCAAGAGGAAAAAGCGCAGCAAGAAGGGCAATAAAGGACAGGATGGAACGAAAAAGAGTGACAATGAGGCTGAGAGTGCACAGGTGAACACTGAGGGGGAAGTGCCAGTGCAGGGTGGAAAGGAAGGTTCAAAAAATGAGGAGAGCAAGAAAGAGAGCAAGCCAAGGATTATGGACGCTAAAAGTGATGACAAAGTGCCTGAATCTCTGATAAACAATGTGCTGAAACACAGTGCGCCACTTCCTTCCACTACACCTACTGTTAAAGGTTTGTCAGTGCTGCAGCTATTATTCAATCTTTCTTTTTGAGTGTGGCTTTTGTTTTCTGTAAGAGACACAACAGGTATTTATTCTTAAGAATTTATGATGTTCAATTGTCATAACATTCTTATTCATTATTTCATAGTTTCTTGCAAAATTATTTAAATGTAATCAATTTTTCAATAATAGAAGTTTTAATTAAAAAAAAATAATATTCCAAGTAAAAATTAATGCTTTGAATATTTTATTTTTATTAAATTTATTATTTGTTACATTTACTAAATTAGTATTTTATTTTCAGGCTATGATTTTAATGAAGGAATTAACTACTCCGCTCTCTTTAGAAGCTATAAGCATTCTGGCTTCCAAGCAACAAATTTTGGTTTGGCAGTAGAAGAAATTCTTAGGATGCTTGTAGCACGAAGAATACCTCTTGAAGAAGATCAAGAAGACACTCTTGAAGAAGATGAATTTATCAAAAGAAGGCATGGTTGTACAATATTTCTGGGCTACACATCCAATATGGCATCGTGTGGGGTCAGAGAAACTATTAGATTTTTAGCAGAGCACAGAATGGTAAGGATGAAAATTTTGCTTAATAATAATGAAAATAGAAGGAATAATACTTTATAACAAATATTATATTATAGATAGATTGTATCGTCACAACAGCAGGTGGAATTGAAGAAGATTTTATAAAATGTTTAGCACCAACTTACGTAGGCGATTTTCACTTAGATGGTAAAACTTTAAGGGATAAAGGAATTAATAGAATTGGGAATTTATTGGTACCAAATGATAATTACTGCCTTTTTGAAGATTGGGTTATGCCAATTTTAGATAAAATGTTAGAAGAACAAAAAAAGGTATATTGTTTTATGTCAAATAAAGAAAATAATAATTTACAAACAATCTTGTTTCAGGGAGTTTTGTGGACTCCATCAAAAGTTATTGCAAGGCTAGGTGAAGAAATAAATAATAGAGACTCTATTTATTATTGGGCAGCAAAGAATAAAATTCCTGTATTTAGTCCAGCTTTGACAGATGGAAGTCTTGGAGACATGATGTATTTTCATTCTTTCAAAAATCCAGGACTTGTGGTTGATATTGTTTCTGGTAAGTTTATTTATTAAAGCTTTAATAAATTCGTTTAATTAAGATTTAAGTAACGTGTTTAATTTTTTTACAGATTTAAGGCGAATAAATACAATAGCTATGAAAGCTATTAGGAGTGGAGTAATTATCATTGGTGGGGGTGTCGTTAAACATCATATCTGCAATGCTAATTTAATGGTAAATCTTTTTTTAATGCAGAAAAATGTATTAAACTTGTAGTTTATAATTTAGGTTTATGCATTGGTATTATATCAATAACCAATCTTTCAGAGAAATGGCGCCGATTTTGGTGTATTTTTAAATACTGCGTCTGAATACGACGGCAGTGATAGTGGTGCCCGACCAGACGAAGCCGTTTCCTGGGGAAAAATAAGAAAAGACTCCAAAGCCGTTAAGGTAGTACCTCATTGTTAAAATTAAAAATGTTGTTATGTCTATTTAACGCACGTTTTGTTTCAGATTTATGCCGAAGCATCTCTAGTCTTCCCTTTATTGGTAGCAGAAACTTTTGTACGTCATTTCATTTCTTACAAAATGCGAGTTGTAACTACTGTTTAATTGTAATAAATTATTCATAAAAACTCGAAAGTAGTTTTTATAATTAAAATGCTCGAGCAGCAAAAGAGAAAGAAGTAAGCTTCCTCGCAGCAGAAATTCGCAATTTTCTTTAAAGCGACGTTCGTCAGCGCACTCAAAAGTAATTTACCTAATGATAGAACTTTTTAATTAACGTAAAATCGTCGGAAGGAAAAGGTACCCTTTAATATGTACGCTTTTGAGTGCACACTCTTGCATATTTGAAATATTTGAAATGTGAAAGAAAGGACGCAGTAAAAGATTGTCCTTGAGGCTGCAACACCAACAATGAAGTCCTGCGGAAAATTCGCTGCAAACAGTCTGAAGAGTAAAATTAAAAAATGGAGTCATCCTCGTTCACGTAAACTTGCATATGTATTGTGTGTGTTGTGTACCTTTTCTACCTGCTGTGCGCACGCGTCGTTTTATCTTGACTGCTCCAAATTACTTTGATTCGTGGAAAAAATAAATATCACTTTGTTCCCGCGAAACTAGGACGAATGTGTGACTTTTATTTGAATAAATGTACCCTAAAAGTTACTATTGCACAATGAAAAAAATGAAAATACGTACTTGATGTAAAAAATTGTTTTATACTGAACAATCAATTTTAGTAAATAAATCTTATTTTCTTGTTATACAAAATAATCAAATTTTCATATATCATTATCGTATTTAAGATTCATTTATCTAATCCACGTCATTTCAACATTCTAACAACGAAAATTCACAAACTGAAGTCATCATCAGTAAACATAGAAATTGTTAGCATTTTCAAACATAAAAAAATAAAACGAATTTTGATTTTTTTTGTCTTAGGTGGCTACCATGGCAGACAATAAGTCGAACGGAGCTCAAAATATTTCCGAAGAAGTTGAGCACGCAAAAGACCAGCGCTCGGTTCATTGATTACAAAATTGCAGAAACTTTTTTATTTTAAAATCAATAAACTATTGACATATTCTTACAATACATGCTTTAATTTTCCAAAATTACAAAATTTATCCAATTCTTACCTTAAAAACTACGTTCCTTTCAAAATACTGTATCATTGGCAAGAAATTTTAGCATTAAACATTAATATTTTTGCAGAAATAAATAATAATCTCAATAAATTTACCTATTTACAGAATTTGAATTTTTCCCTTGCATTAACGCACAATTTAATATGAAATATTTTATAGTGTGCATTAAAATTAAACAAAACTTGACTTTAGCTCTAAATTTCCTTGAAACTTTGAAAAACCTCGCACAAAACGCTCGTTAATTTAAAAAAGCGAATCGAACGCTGCAAAAACGGCGGAGTCCAGTTCCTCGTCCCCCGACTACAGTACAGGTGGCGCGAAGCTCCTCTCTACCGCGCAGCCCCCGGAAAACCTGCCAGCCAGCCAGCCACCCTTCCACCCCCGACTTCTCCGGCGGGGGTTGCGCGCGCTTCGAAGCTCGCCGGCGAGGGCGTCTTGATCGCCCCGGACTCGGTTAGTCGTCTCCCGTGAGCCCGCGTTCGCGGTCGGTCGGCTCTTCGTGCCCGCGCGCTCGAAGCCAACCCCCTTCTGCCAACTTCCGGTATCATCCTCCGACATCTCCTCCTCCGGGAAGCGGGACGCCGACGGGCACCAGAGGGGGTCGCAGCACCGGAAGCACAGAGAGCCTCTCTCGCTCCCCCCGGAGCTCCCTCCCGCCCGCTCAAGGTCGCGCGCGCGCTTTTTCGCGCCGAAAGGGGGGGGAGAGAGGTGCAGGGCGGCCCGCTCGAGTGTGTCCGCTTTTCGCGGTGGTGCGCGGTGATCGACGACGAGTGCGGGATCGGCTGATCGAAGGATCCGGCATGAGAGATGATGGACGTGGAGGAGACGAACGCGGCCTCCACGGCGAGCTCCTCCCCCGCGCCCTCCAGCCCTGCCGCTGACTCGACCTTCATCAGGTGATGCACCCGTCCATGTATATGCATGAGTCCGGACTTTCTTGCCGCGATCAATCCGCGGACTCGTTAAGCTCCCAGTTTCCCGCCGTTTTTTTGCATTTTTGCAGAGCTTTTCTGGGGAAAGATTACAACTCTCGAGGTTTACCTATTGTTGGGGTGGGAAAAATAATATTTTTTTTAAGAATGTAAAATATTCAACTTCGTGGTTTGAATTGATTATAGATGTAGGTGTAATTCAGTAAATAAATAACGGAAAAAAGAATCGGTCTTCTAAAGATATTCTTTTGTAATTACAAGGTTATACTGTGATATAAACGAAGCTAACTCTATAATATTATAAATTACAAATACGCTGCAGGTTTATTTTAATCTTTATCATTTTAATTATTTCATTATTTGTTATTTTTTTTTACATGTCAAACAAATTAACGATTTTGATTCAACTATATATTTAATTAATAATTTTCAACTTAAACTGCTAGTTTTTTACGTCCTACTGTGTGTTTTACGAAAATAATAATCATTCTAGGAACTTTAATACAAAATATCCTAAGCTGTCATGACGTATGCAAATTGCTTTCTAAAGTATTGATAAGAATGAAACTATGGATAGGTTTAAATATAGAACATAATTCTCATTTAAGCTATAATCGATTTATTTCCTATTTCTGACAAAGAAAATACTTATGTACTTTTGATTTATTTTTGATAAGTGCTCTTTCAATAACTTATAGATTTTAATTAACAATACATGTATTTTTTGCTTAGACAAACATTTCTCAGAAAATAAAATAAATAAAAATATTAAAAAAATAACGATAAATTTAAAATATGTAATTTTTTTCTTAAAAGGGTTATCCTTAAGCATGTCTCGAAAATGCAAATAAATAAAATATTTATTCGGTTTCCCTATAATGATTCTCAGAAAACCGTATAGACATTTGTTTAAAAAATTAAAAATGAAAATAAAAAATAATTATTTTAATTGGAAGCTCTAAATGTAATTTATAATTATAATATTAGCTGTAATTTATAAATTAATTTTATAAAAAGTAATTTTAAATTCGAATGTCTGCTTGCCAATTTATTTAAATAGGTCATGGTACAATTTTAGTGTACAGAAACAATGACAAGAAAATGAAAAAGTAATGTAATCGATAGAATATACACAACAATCGCAGTTCTGTGGAACTATCACGCTTAAATAATTTATTTTCTTATCAAAAAGATATGTTTTTTTGAGCTTGTAACCTGCTTAATTTAATACATAATAATGCCATTTAGAATTCGGATTTCTAAACTGAATATACATTCTCTAAAAGAATTAACAAAAGAAAAAAGAAGATTGAAAAAAATCTAAAATTTGCTCAATTGAAGTTTATCTACTGCGTTCCCCGATCGATAACTCAAATGTTAAACCGGTTTAGCCTTCTACGGAATTTTCAAGCGATGGTCCATACTCGAGAGGGTGTATGCTTGTAGTTACCGAAGACAATGTAGCATCAGTTTAAGAGTAGCTTCAAGAAGCGAGTAATCTGCGCACGAAGATCGGCTCGAGTCTTCCAGGCCGAAATATATAGCCTTTAACGCGATTGTTCCGAAAGTAAAGAAAAGGTATATATACACATTAGCGAAAGTAAAATTGTCAGTTTTTTCTGTACACAGTTAATAAAGTTTCGAAGCGACAAAAATTCGTATTCAATTTCAATTTCAATATAATACTGTTGCTCGGGACAAAAACTTGTCGACTTCTCCGCTTATTTGCGATGGTAATCTCCCCAACTGAGCCTGGCAGGCGGCAACGAAGAAAGTTGTTTCATATTTCTTGCGCGATTTTTCAATTCTGTTTTTGTTCCGGGATTGTTTCGCGATCTACTCATTAGTGTCTCGATAAAGTTCCTTGCGATAATTCAACTCCTTCGTTATCTCCGATAATTATTCCTCCACTTATAAACCAATAAAAATCGTTTCCCGCAATAAGATTCTATACCGTCGCGTCAACTATTTAAAGACTTACAAACTCGCGAACGCAAAGCTCTCCCAATCCCCGGACATTCCGTAAAATCATAAAAGGCGCACGCGTCCTCCGTAAAAGCTCGAACGCCGCTCGGTGCAGCGTTAACCGTCGCGAAAAAGCGTATATCGCGCGCAAAAACGAGGACGGAAGGTAGAGAGCTCCGCGAAGAAAAAAAAAAGCGAGGAGAAAACCCGAATAGCCCCTCTAAATAATTCAAATTTTAAGTGCCCGCGGGGTTCTTGCTCCCGAACGCCTTGTTTTCCATTCCGGCGATTAAAAATGTAAACCGCGCCGCCGCTGCCGGGCTATCCGCTGCGCTCTCGTCGGATACATACACGTTGATTTCTCTGGAGAGAGAGACGCGGAGACGAGCCGATGCGGCGGAGAGCGACGCGTGGTGTGCGCGCCGTTTTATTCCGCGAGAGAGATTCCCCGCGCGCTCGTTAGTTTTTACACTCGGGCCGCCGCCGTTCCGTTTTGCGAGGCGCGTTTTTAGGCCGGGATAACCGAGGCCGCCGCCGCCGTCGCTCTCGAGCTTAATGGGAAATTCTTTTCGGAATCGGTGAAATTTTTATGGCGGGCCCGCGGAGTTATGGGAATTTCGGACGCGGAATGTAAGTGTAAGCGTGAGTAACGGTAACGAGGCGAAATTGAATTTGGAGAATGGCTCCGTAGGATTATTGGTGGAATAATAAATGACGAGCGATTTTTTAAAGGTTCTATAAGGATCGATCGGGCTTATTGCGGGTATTTAATGGCGTTGAATTATGAAGGGGCGTTATGGATTACTTGTCAAAGTGACCAAACGAGAGTATAATTGAGTACAATAACGTGAAACTTTTGATGGCTAAGCAAGATTAGTTCCGCGGGTAAATTGCAAGTTTAATAGAGTAATTGCTTATAAAATTAAAAGTACAAAAAGATATTTTTACTTTCATCCCTTTTAAAAGATACAAAAGAATACGTCGGTTATTGATTACGAAATATTTGTTCGTTCGCTCGTACATTTCCGTCATAATTCGTATAATCTCCCGAGTAAACAATTCATCGAGCTTTTTCCGATAATTTTTATTTTCAACGCAATTTCTCCGTTCCTCCGTCAGTCTGCGGACTAATCGTCGATTCGGTTTCCGTAAATTTAGCATCGGTCTGTATACGAACCGTGAAAATAAAAAAAAAAGACGCTCACGAGGAGAAACCGCTAAAACCGCTCCGTGTGTTTGCCTCCGAGATAAGCCGACATGAAATATTAATCAAGCCGCCGTATACAAAACGGCGAGCTGCGCGAAAGCTGGCAGAAATAGCCCCCGACACGGGAATCCTTCGTAAATGTTGCAGGATAGCTTCGATCGCTAATTTTCGCCGTTTGTCGCCCTACTTTCGGCTAATTTTAGTGCTCCCCCCCTCGTTCCCGATTAATCATCCGGGGGGCCTCGCGCGCCGCACGGCCAGACGCCGAATCCCACGCGGAGGAAAGGCGCGCGACAGATAAGACGCGCGAGCAGACCCATAGATAAGCCGGCACGAGAAATTCAAAGCGAGGAGCGTCTATATGTTCGGAGGCGGAGTCGATTTGCCTTATCGAACGGAGGAGCCGAGGAGGAGGAGGGAGGAAGGGGGAAGGGGGAGATTTTCGGCAGTTGATGGAAAGCTGATTCGTTCGCTCGCGCGGAACGAAATTTTTCGATAAGATACGGGGCGCTCTTTGGAATATAGCTGACGGATTTTCCGAGCGGCTTTATTGTCGCTTTTTCTTCTAGCGATCGCTTTTTTTGCCCTGCCTCGGTTTTCTTCCTAGACGTAATCTTTAACGATGGTGATACACACGTCGTGTTTTGAAGCGTTTTTTTTGTTGCTCAATGGAAAGTTTGGATTTCTAGATTTTTGATAGTTACTGGACTCCTCCTGTGATTCGATGAATTGAATCTGAATAAAAATGATGTTTTATATTATTTAGTCTTTTACTCGGAGATCCAAACTGCCAATTTTTTTTATTCTCTATATAACTTAATCGTCGCTCCGAACAATCAACTAACGCAAAAGTATATTGATCGCGGATGGAGTGCAAACTGTCAGGGATGCATATTTTCTCTGTTTCTGTATTATGTTACACTCGAATAATCACTCGTTAGTTATATGGACACCGAATAAATGTCAAATTTTTATCTTATCATTATCTCGTCCCTTCCCATTTCGTTCACTAAAATTACAGCGGCATTATTCAAGCTTTAATTAACGTTTCATTTGCATTTTGTAAATTCAGCTGAATTTACGTCCGTCCACCAATCGTGCAATGACGTTTTATCTTAATTTAAAAACAAAACATTGTATTTACTCGAAATTCCATCATATTACAATGGCAATTTTGATTGCATACATTAATTTATATACCTACATACGATTTTAGCTCGACCGTTTTCCATTATCTGATGCATTCGTACACTATTTTTTCTTTCTGCTGATATGTGCTTAGAAAAGTTAATTTATGCAAATTGTGCTTTATGAAATTTAATTTATTCCGAAAAGTCTTGGTTTAGAAAATGTCGGTGCTCTTTAAAATTCAAATTTCAAAAATCATGTCCCGCTGCGAAATCGCGCTGAGATCTCGTGCACGTAATTTTTTTTAAATTTCGTATACCAAAGGCAGTCTCGGCGCAAAAAGGTGCTATTATTTATTCTTAAATGCCCGGAGCCGATTATTATCCAATATTATTACACAAAGTAAACCTTCGCTAAATCTTCGCTTTTCATGAATTATTAAACCGAATCGCCAACTACTTCCAGCTCTCGAATGTATTTTCACGAAAGATCCCTTCGAAAAAAAAAAAACGGTCGTTCGATTAACAAATTGTTAAAAGGTTGCACTTAAGGGATATTACGAAAATGGAAGGAGCGCCGAGGAATTGAACGTTTGAGAGGGACGGCTGCTCCCTCTCGGCGTTTTTGTCTCGATTGACCTTCGCATGAATGTCTGCAACGTGCAAATTAGACTTAAAACTGGGTCAACCCCTCATTGCCTCGCATTTAAAGCGTAAACCTCCGGAAGCTTCAAGACCCCGTCAAAAATAACAAAGCTTATATATATACACTACACTTTACTGCGCGGAGGAAGGAAAACAAATGGTCTTGGTCGTTGGCTCCTGGCTTTTTAATTAGAGGAATAGCCTAATCGTGAATATTTCCATCAGAAGCTAGGCTATGTGGATTTTCTGCGTTGATAATTCGCCCACGAAAATTTTCGTTACTGTCGAAGTAAAAAATGTTTAGATATTGAATGTAGGGAATATAAATTTCTTATATTAAAACATTTTATTAATACCTTATTTTCAGAGTATACTTTTCATTCCACGTCGTAAATGTTTAAAGTCAACAGCTGCAATATTAAAATCGTTATCTCATCAAGTATACATTAAATTTAGTTAGTTTATTTGAAATAAAAATACGCGTTTGATAACTAATAAATTGTAAAAATGGTTATAAAGCAAGATTTATGCGCCGTTACAATAAATAGTCCGATGTATAATTTTCTTTATTAATTAATAAATCATAACACATAAATCCAACGAAACCATTGTCCCCTAATTTTTATTAACATTCGAATAACCCCAATCACACCAGATATATCTCTCGATCAAAACCAGCTAGCAGACGTAACACTTCTAATCCGGTCAGCAAAGCAGCCCCCTTCCGTCAGCTTCTCTCCCCTCGAGAAAAAAAAGCCTAGATCCGACACGTAAAACATTAAAATGATATCCCGTCGGCTGGAGCCCTCGTAGATAAGCGCGCGGGACCGAGTTAACGAGAGCCTTATAGCAGTCCCGCCGAGGGATGGGGGAGCGAGGGCGAATGTATAATGGATTTTTCGATTTTGCAGCGTGAAGAAGGAGCCGAGCGCCGAGAAGCCGAGCAGCCCCCTCGAGGCCGCCAGTCCTGGATCCATCTTGCGCAACAACGGTAAGTCTCACCCAGATATGCTCTTCGGTCTCGGGCTGGGTGGGAGTTTTCATTATTTAAGTCGGGGGAAAAGTGGAGAAAGACCTATTATGAGATATGCTGATTTGCAGTTTTTGGATTTATGAGGCTGGTTTCTTGAAATGTTCAGAGGGAGATCAGAGATAAAGTTTCTTTCCCTTTATTGGCAGTATGCGCTTTTTGCTTCAGTGTTTGTACCAAAAAAACTATTTCGTAAAAGAGCTGTCAGGAATTAATTAAAGATTGACATGTTAATCGAGTTTTGTCGAATAATTTTCGCCTTACCTTTCTATTTGAGAGGATGAAAAGTGCCGAGATGAATTCGCGTTGGACGGTGTTTCGTCTGCATTATCAACTGACTATTAACCTCGTGTAAATTCCATTTAAAATTAAGAATCCGTTTACTTTAAGGCTAATTGCTTGATGGAATATAGATGTTGAAACGTCGCTGTAAGACAATCATCAGCACACAAGACAATCTAAGGATTCTAAAATTAATTTTTAAACAACATTTTAGCAGTGAAACATTATCGAATATCGAAATTATTTGAAAGCTTAATCGAAGCTTGAAAGATCTTCCAATAAGCTTGCAATCTTTATGTAATGTCTAATTATTCAAGTATTACTTCATTATTTTATTCAATTAGTACCACATTAATTATTGGTAGCATAGATTCGTTTAAAATGGAAATCCGTAAAAGAATATTCCCAACTATATCAGCCAATCTATAGAAACACGAATCCATCAGTATTTAAATCCAGCATAAACCCGCCTCGCTCAATTAGTTTCCAAAACCCTTTAGCTCCTCGCGAAAAAAAGAAGCGCGAGCGAAATCTCTCCCGCCGCCGCCGACAAAAGAAAGCCATAATCCTCTCCGCCGCGTAAGACAGAGCAGTCATAAAGAAAAGTCCCCCTCGCCTCGGAGAGGAAAAGCAGATGGAGCGTCTCCGCGGAAAAAGAGGAGAGGCGGCCCCCCGCGTAACGAGCTTCCGCGAAGACCTGAGCCGCGGCTGAGAACCGCTGGCTCAGGTCGCGGATCGATTCAAAAGCGGTGTGCGCCGCCCCACCCCATTATGTGTTTTCCACCCCCTCACCCCACCCCCCACACCCCTCCTCGATAAGGTTTAGAGATCCGACCCTCATCCGGAAGTTCAGCCTCCGGCGGCTTCTCTCCCGTAATTGAATTCCGCTATTTTTTCCGCTCGCGCGGCTCTCTCTCTTTCTCTCTCGCGGAGTTTGTGGCCTGGCTTTTCTTTTTCGATTTCCAGCCGCGCGCCTTTGTCCCGGGGCTTCGGAATTGTCTTGTCTGTAGCGAACTGTCGCGGCGCGCGGAGGAGTCGGCCCCGACTGCAGAGGCTCCCGCAAGTTTCCCGCGCGGAGAAGAGACAGAGAGAGAGAGAGAGAGAGTTATACTTCAGTTAATCGCTTGGGATTTAGGAGTTTGGACTGCATTATTAAGGGGCGGGGCCAAGTGCGCTATTGCGACCTCGACTTGCTTTCGGTTGAGAGTCTCGAGGAGCTTTATGGGGTTGGCTTTTTGCCTTTGTTTAATGCTATTTTAAGCGAAAGCGGAGTAACGGTAGAAAACTATTGTTGAGCGTAAAAGTTGGGTTAGAGAAAAATTTAAGAGAACTCGCCCAGTTTCCCTTCACTGAGAAAAAAATTTCATTGAATCAATGAAATCGGTAATCATATATTGGCACTTACATATTTAATCATTTAAAATACATTTTTAGTTGAATCAAATATGATCTTATTAGGTCAAAGATGATGTTATTAAATTAAAGAATCAAAGAATTGATCAAATGACAAATGTATTGAAAGAATTAAATATGTAACTATCACTATATGATTACCGGTTTCATTGATTCAATGAAATTTTTTTCTCAGTGTTGACTGTATTATATTCTTTTACTCAAGAGAGCTTCGTTATAGGGTAATACATTTCATTACAACAGCTGTTATCCGTGTACGTTCTATTTTCGTTTATTCAAATAAAAATAAACATATAATAATAAAAGTCTTGCGTAACAGCAACTTTTATTTTCGTAAATGGAATCGAGCTGAAAATCATAATAATGATAATAATGATAATAAAAATAACATTTTATTTATTCGCAGAGCAGTGCATCTTCAATCCGCTCAATCAATATAACGTAAACATTTATTTTCAAAACGGCGCAAAGCGCCTTCATCGATTCCCTCACATTTTTACCCATAATTTTCGCGTAATATTCTCCCCTCTACATAAATATAACAAATGCACAATCCTTCCATCCCGCTTTAATTGATCCCCCCCGTTGCAGTGCTCGGGTACCCGTTAACGGCCGCGTCATTCGCAATCGCAGAAGTTCAAGCCCGGGCAATAAAACGCTTAAACCGCGCTTAATTTTCTAAGCGCACTCCGCGCTCTCTCTCTCTCTCGCCGCAATAACAATCAGCGCCGAGGAATCCGCGAGGATCGGAAGCGGCATAAATATAAGGGGGGTAGTTTCTCCGCGAGTTTATGGAGCCTCGTTATATCGAGCAGCGTGGGATATCGGACGCATTTTCACTCGCGATCGACCTTCTCTCCGCGCTCCTCTCGGAAAAAAAGCTCCCCCCCCGAAACATATATATTTACTTTCTACTCGAGCACGTAAACGTCGATATACACGTTCTCTCTCTCTCTCGGCGGGCGCGCAAAAACGCGATACAATCGTTTCCGTCTCCCTAATCAAATTCTCAATCTCGATAAGAGGGAAAAAGCTGTGTTTGTACGAGAGAGAGAGAGCAGCGATGCATGAACGCTCGCTTTCGAAACTGCAAAGGCGCCCCGAAGAGTATACGGAGACGCCGTTCGCTTATTAAGAAGCCAAGCGCGAGGAGTCGCTCGATCGAACATTACGCTTCCAAAGCCGCATGGATCGTTCCGCGTTCAATCGCCGGGACGAGAGTCGAATGTGGGAAGATCGCCGCTGAGATTTACGGACTTCGCGGACGACGCGGCAGTGTGCATTTCAGATTTGTGCGCAGCAGCGGGTTTTAACAACCGTCGATATGTGCTGGCTTTTTTTTTGAAGATTGCTTCGAAGACCGGATATGGGGAAATTATATTTTGGTTTTTTAAGGATCGCGGGATTTTCGACGGTTTATCTTTCCAACGTAAATTGACTGGAGAATGTTGATAAGTGACTTGAGCACTGAAAGTAGGAAAGTAGCTACTGGATTAACCTTAATTAGATAGTTTATGAATTAAAAAGTCTAATATTTTATTAATTTGTATTAATTTGTTCCGTTATAAATTCTGTTATTTTAATTTTTTTTTTCAAGTACGATCTTTCAATTTATCCGTCTTTTTCATAAAATGGGAACGTAAAATTCTGTTCCGTGAAAAATAACGTAATGAGGTTCTGGTATTTATCAGAAAATACGACATCGGATAGAGTAAAAGCTTAACAAGGGATTAAAGTCGCAGATATTTCACTCCTCCTTAACGAGGCCGTTTCGAGAGGTGAAAACTACCGGAGGAATTATGTATTTTGAAAAGCCACCGCGAAAATAAACTCGTCAATCTGAAATACCCACGCGGGGCCTAATAATACCCTCTCAAAATCAATAACCCGCAATCACCGGCCATAAATCCCCGGGCACAACAAAGACGTGATTCGGCTATTCGATACGGAACGATCCATATACAGGCCGGGCAAGCCGCAGGAATCGGCGCGAAATCTGTCCCTTCTCTCTCTCTCCTATCCCCCGTACATAATGCATCGAAATGTTACATGTAAGCCGCGCGCGCGCGCGCGACTCTCGACCATTACTCGCTCTCCTACTATTTAAAAGCCGCGCTACTCGCGAGAGAGGAATCGTGAGAGATCGATATCGGCGCCGTTATATTAGGCTTGACGCTTTCCGCGTATATATACGCTGCCCGCGAAATGTGTGCACGAGACGGGGACCCTAATGAGACGGAAAGCCGCTCCGAGAGCCGCCGGAGGAGGAGTTAACGAGGGGAGAAAGTTACGTTTTGTCCCGTAACTGTATAGTATATATGCGCGCGCGCGACGACGAGCGCACCAGCTAGACGCGAGGGCAGACAAATGGCCAAGAGGCGGCGATCGCCGCTCCTGGACCTCCGAGAGATTTTCTGCGTCTTCGGCGGCTGGGATATATATCGGCCGCTCGCCCCGTCGGGAGGCCGTTCGTTAGGAGGCTTTCTTTTGTATCGGTCCGAGTTCTCTGCCAAATTGGACGCTTTCGTCGGGGCTTTCGAGGATGGATTGATGACGGTAATAAGCGGTTTATTTTCGGGCAATATGATTGAGTCGCCTGAATTGTTTCTCGGCTGGAATTTTGATTGGGCTCGCGGCCTAGCGAACGAGGGAGACAAGGCTTTTTGGAGTTGGGGTTAGAATTTTAAGGAGGAGATAATGATAAAAGTTGGCTGCGAAATCAAATAATGTTGAATTTCATGAGTTTATGGAAATCGATCGCGCAATAAAATCGTGTTACTTGATTTATTGTAAAAAGCGTATTGTTTGCGTTCGGATAAATCAATTATATTTTACGTTTTTTTATAGAAACGTCGCGTTACAAAATACGATAAAAGCTTTTTTACTCCGTCACATTACTAAATATTGATTCCACGTTCACTGATTTCATTTTAATTAGAATGGAGTATTTTATTGATATTAAAACTTTGTTAAATAAACAATCCCCTCCCGACTGAAATTTTTCATCTCAAATTTTACCCGGCAGAAAATGTTCACGTATCTAAATGAACGATCACTTACCCCGTCGCTCAACGACGTTCCCATCAGCCCGTCGCTTTACAGCACCTACAATCACGCCAAAGCCCTTTTCACCATTAGCCGAAGCACCTCGGCAACAGTCCTCCCCCCCATATAAAATAGCAACACTCTCGCGACTCTCTCGAACTTCGCGCCGTTACGTCGAACAATCGCATCGCTGCAGCGTCGCAGTCTCGAACGGGCTAATGCAACTCTGCCCGGGCGACGACGTCGAGCTTTTGTCTCGCGCCGCTGATAGGACGCCCCTCCGCGTTTACGGGGAATTAATAGCCCCGCGGCTTTTTAGCGCAGGCAATTCCCGCGCGGCATTAGGATATTTCGGATGGCGCGCGTACACACGAAGGCGCGTTTTACGCCTCGGGGGAGTAATCGCATCCGCCGATTGTGCCCCGATGATCGACGTAATTTACGGGGCTCTGTTTTTTTTTTCTGCCGACTCGAAAACGGCGATACGATATTACGCGAAATCGGATACGAGCATTAGAGAAATCTCGTGATTTTCAGGGATTTTCCAAGCGCTTTCGAAACTCCAGTGTATATCGTTTCCGTAATCGATACGGTATTATAACTTTTACGCAGCGGTTGCCTGAAAACCGCGCGGAATTATTAAAACGGCCCATTAAAAGCCAGATCGTAAACCGAGGAAAAGCGCAAATCTCCGTCCTAAATCTCGGCCCCGAAATCGTTGTCCAGCGGCAAAAAAAAAAAAAAAGCGCGGCTCATTAAAAACCTTCCATCAAAGTCGTGTCCTCTCTCGGAGCGTAAAAAAAAAAAATCTCGCGTCAGTTGGCCCCGATAAATTTCCATTCTCTGTAACCGCGCACTCGCGAAAAAAGTTTTTTGGAGCCGCGGCTCCGCGCCGCAATTGGCCGCTACGCGCGTCGGGATGAAAAAGTTGCCGGGTTTCCTGCGAGATTTCGGAGCCGGACTCCGCGCGCGGCGATCTTTCACAGGTGGAGCGTAAAAAGGGAAGAGCGAGAGAGAGAGGAGAGAAGAAGCGTATAAAGAAAGGAGGAGAGAAATCTCATGCGGGCCACACGCGCAGTCTTCCGCTCGCGGTTTTTCACGCAGCGCGCGCACACACACGCATATACACGCACACAGACACACTACGCCGCGAGAGAGGAACAACTCCCGTAAGAACGTGCGTACAGTGAGCGTAAAAAGTATCGGCGGATCAAGGGGTTGCGCGAAAGTTTACGACGCGTTTTTTAGCGGCTCTAACGAAGCGTGTGATTATTACTTAATCGATTCGGGATTTTTGCTTTCGGAAAATTGGCCTTTTTTCCTCCCGGCTTCTTCGCGCTGCGGAGTCGACGCGGTCGTTTATTAGACGTATGGACTGGTTCTCACGATTATTAAAAATAGACGCTCGCCAAGATAAAAAAGGTATAAAATTTTATTGGGAGTAAAGTCGCTCGGAGATGCGCGGCGTTTCGAGGTATTATATAGTTGTATATTTGCACATTATCCAATTTATCAGGAGTAAAATAATTACGTCGTCCGCGAGACGAGGGGCGAAAAAAATGATGCATCGTTCGAGTTATTACGGGAAGAAGGATTGCAAAAATACGAAGCATTATATTCTCTCCGCATGCAAGAAAACACATTTGCGGAATAATGAAGCCGATGCTTTCATTTTTATGAAAGACATAAATTTTCAGAGAACCGAGAAATATTATTCCATTATGCATAGGACCTTTAAGAAAACGATTTATGCCTCCTTAAGTGAATCCCCTAAGTAAAAAGTACTCCGACTCTATTATTTTAATTTGAAGCGCATTTCGCGAAGCGTTCAATCCCATCGTCCATTTCAATCTTTATTTAATAAATTACTCCAAATACAAGTAACTCTGCCGGCAGCTGTAAAAATTATGATTAACTTAAACAATATCCCGTCCTCATTTTGTGTCTCTTCTTCAAACCAAATTGCAAGATATTTTTCGCGCGGAAAGCGAGAAAATATCGCGGCAACGATAGCAAAGTCGCAGAGAGCTGCGCAAAAAGCGTTTGAGAGATACTTGGCGCGAGCGAGTCTCTTACGCGCGCAAGTGGATATTTTTTTTTTTTTTATACTTCTTTTCAAAATCGCCGGCGGCACAGAGCGTATCTTTTTTACGAGCCCAAGCCGGTTCGGAGTGACAATTTGAGAAATGCAGGAACTACCGATCGTTTATTATCATTTTGCGCGCGCGCAAATTTGCGAAGCAGAATGCGTTAGCGCATGTATTACCATTAAGGAGTTTTCTAAAATTCTTGGAGTGCATTACAAGCAAAGTTTCCTCCGACTCTCCTAAATCAACGCGAAAAGTGACTTTAACTACGTGAAACGCCAAGGAATGAAAATAATCAGCGACATTCTTCTCCATTTAACTACACGTTTATTTAATCTTTCTTCAGTATACCAAAGCGAAGAAAGAAAAAAAAAAGCTGTTGCATTCGCCTCCGCCGAAACTGCAGCTGTCCGCGTGCCTCTGAAAATTGTCGGCATCCTCCCGAAAAACCTCGTCGTTTCCTCGTCGCGGCCGCAAAACCTTGGGGGCCTCTCCGCAGCCCCTATTCCGGCGATCTCTTCGCACGGTGCTGCACACGTGCAGCTGCGGCGGCGGCGGCGGCTGCGCACCGAGGTAAGGCTCTCTCGTCCGCGCGCGCGCGCGCGCGCCTGCAACCGGTTTCCCAGGTTCATTACACCGCGGCGAGCGCATCTCCTTTCTCGACGAGCCCGGGGAGGCTCTTTCATCCCTTTCTCGCGGTGCCGGTTTCTCTCTCCGCCTCTCTCGCTCGCAGCCGCCGAGACTTTTCCGTCTTTCGCGAGCCGGGAGAGAGAGGGACTTTTGTTGCCTTAACGGAGAGGAAGGAGCAGCGGCAGGAAAACTTGCTGGAAAAGGCCAAGCGGAGTAATGGAGTGTTAAAGCGAGATATTGGATGCTTATGTCGGAGCTCTTTTCGGTAGGAAATCGGGGTTTGCGTGATGGATCGGTACTCGTTTTGGGATATGGCTTATTTTCCGTTGGTGGCCTCGTAGTTTTTCAAGCTGTACGTTAAGAAAAGATGTAGTGCGATCCGTAACTTAAAGTATATTATGTATTCTTTTCAAACGTTATTTAAAGAGACATTTACTTCAAAGGCTTCAACTACCATTCAGCGTACATATATTATTCCGCGGTTATCTCCTCCATCATTGAAGTTCGAATGATTAAATCACAAAACTTCTGCATGCGCTTAGCACCTCGTTTAAACGAATAGATCATCGGATCAGCCGGTGATGCATCGCGGAGATCGCCGCCAAAAACAAAAGGAAATTAATCAGACACGTAATACGCTTTCATTCCTTCAAATTGAATCACGAAAAGCGAAGGATAATATATAATTCTAAGCCTCTTACGTGCCCCGCGGCATGCGAGGATCGTCTGAGAACCTCCCGTAAAGATTTTTTCTTTTTTTTTTCAGTTCAATATCGCGCTAAATGTATTCGTGATGGTACTGCACGATACTAGAGCAGAAGATAAATACGGGCTTCTTAAGAAAGGCTCCTTTCGCTGCTGCGCGCCGAGGCAGATCACGAGAGTGAGATTAAATTAATTTTTATTACGAAAATGCACGGGGAGTTTATTAAATAATGCTTGCGAGATATCTTCATTTAAAAAAGGAACACACGATAATTTTACGAATTTACGATCCTTTCGGTCGCGGGAGGGGGAAATGCATCCTTGAACCGTAAGAGCATATTTCGCTAATAAAGGATCTCTTTCGTGAAAGACCGCATATACATATATAAGAAAATGGCTTTTAAAAAGCGTCGAAAACCCACTCGATGGGCCAGCGATCGATGACATTAATCGCCGGCCGAATTGCGTGCACTAATCAAAGCCGGCGTCATTTCGGCGGACGTTAATAGCATGCAGGGACCGCAGAAAGGAGGTAAACGCGGCCACTTTGCGGTCAGACGCGAATAAGTAGCCAACACAGAGAGAGAGAGAGAGGGCTCGCCGTTCGACAAAAATTCGCCCGAGTCACGCATTCGTGACAGACGAATTTAGCGCCTTCAATGTCAAGAGCAGGTCTTGACCTCACGCAAAAATCCAGAGTCCTCCGCAGCGCTAAACGCCCGTAATTAGCCGCGGCGACCTTCGCGCGCAGGCAGTTTTTAGATCGCTATCCGCGGAGCGGCGGCGGCACTGCCTTAATTTTATATTCAGGAAACCGTCGATAACGAAGGAAGATTGCTTTATTACTCGGAGTGTGTATAATGAGGGCGGAATTTCGTTATTTTTCGGCCGCGGCGATTAAAAAGAGATTCTTCACGCGGCCCCCGACGGGAGTAAGATAACAATTTCTTCTTCTCGAATGCTAATCGGGAAAGGAGGCTTCGATCGCGGATGAGTGATCGGCCCCCTCGTTCTGCTCTTATTGAAGGTAATCTATCATAAGGATTTCGGGCAGCGGCTGATTTTATCGGAGGGGAACCGGCTGCCGCTGGGAAGCGATTACGCCGCGAAAAACGCCTCGTAATTCGATGGTTTTTTGGGGGAAGAGGAGCTGAAAAATGTAATATTTCTCACGGAGTCGCGCATTGACAAGTCAATTACGGCTTTTAATTATTTTTCGTACGGCGTTTCGGTTAAAAATGAAAAATGAGCATGAATTTCTTGCTTCATTTGCAAGCTTATGAATTACGATAATGCATCTATTATAATACCCCCGTGAGAATTATATAGTAGCTACGCAAAACTACAGTGTAACTGCACGATGTATTATCATTGCATTAAACATTTCCTCGATAAAATTGTAACGGCACGGAGCTGTGCGCCAGTTGCTAATTAAGTATTAATTACATTCATCGCTGAAATTGAGCCCGTGATTTTACGATAATGAAATTACGTTTCACGTCAGAAATCAATATATTTTAGGTTTAATTGCAGTTTGGACTTTTTGTAGTAATTCGACTGTTTAATTAATGGGGGTCTTTCGGATGTAAAACCCCTAAAAAATCGAGTAAAAATTTCACGTGAAAGTGTGCAATTAGAAGATTAGCGATCCGAGAGATAAGGTAATTTGGCGAATTAAAAAAATTTTATTCTGGAGCGGGCAAAAAAAAATCGGTTACAAGATACCGTACAACGGTCTCGTACGGGGCATACATTTATGATCGACCATTAATTAAAGTTTCTAAGCTTACATCTAATCACTTTCTTATGTAAGTAGTTCAATTACTGTAATCATTCTGATTTCAATTGAGCGTCGTTACGTTCAGGGAAAAGATTATTAATAGTCAATGACAAGATACGTTAAGTATTAATAAAACATGCGCTTTCAAGTGGACAAAGTAAACATTCATTTACATTTAGCGGGCCGCCGCAATTGCGAAGAAAAAGGCACGGCAGCAAAATATATAAAGCACCCGAGTGTCCTTCGACTTTTCGAAAAAACATTCGAGATCTTGAGCTCGATTAAATTCAAACAGTAAATCTGGGTAAACCTCATTATCCTCGAGCTTTTATCTAAAACAAAACAAAAAAAAAAGCCCCGACCATCCCGTCCTGCTGGCTTAGCAGCAAAACTACATAACGTCGCCTCGTCGGCCGGTATATTGGTCCGAAAATAGCTTCCACCCACCGGGGCCCTTCCAGGAAAAATGTCCGCGATAATCGCGAAAAACAACGTATACCTACGAGTGCGCTCTAGCGTAAGTTGGCAACGCATCGCTTGCAGCTCTCGCGCATAGAAAGAGAGCGAGGCGGCGGAGAGAGAGAGAGAGAGAGAGAGAGAGAGGGAAGGAGTCCATGGGGAGTTGAGTGTGTACGGCAGTGTACTAGTGGCCGCGGCGAGGCAACAGCGCGGACTGCGCTCGCTTCGGGCCTCCTCTCCCGGCACTTGTCGGTCAACGAACCTGGTCGTCGCTGCTGGTGAACCCAGTTGGTCCACTCGTTCCCCTCCTCCGCTGCCCCCTCCCTCCCTCCCCCTTCCTCGCTCTCTCTCTCCTCCTCCCTCCGCGCGATTCTTCACTCTCTCGCTCTTACTCTCTCGACGTAACTTTCTTACGTAGAATTATTCGCGAGTGCGGCGCTGCGCTGCGTCTCTCTCTCGGGCACGCTCCCCCCGCGACCGCTAATGCCCCCCACCAGCCGATCATTCCGGCTACCCCGTTCACTACCGACTCTCTCGCTCTCTCTCTCTCTTTCTGTTTTTGATCAGGCCCTGTCTGCAATGCTCGAGCTTGGAGGCGCCTGTTTAGAAAGAGCTTTTGGTATCGTTTGCAGGGATGTTATTAACTAATACTGTTAATGATAATATCTGCGTAATAAATTTCAGTGTATAGTTTTAATAAAAATTGATTTAAAAAACGCAATCGAGCACGAAAGATTTTTATTTTTATTAAATCGAGAATCGATAAAAATTGTACCTGCATTTATACAAGATTAAAGTGTCCATCAGGCATTGTCCCGATAAAACCGAAGTTTCAAAAGAAACCTCGCAGCTCGAACATTTTTTTATCAACGATAGCGAATCAAAGGAGGCGTCAACTATAGGTCTTATACGCTGTCAGCGGTGCTTCCGCAAAGCGTCGGCCTAATAAACCATAAGCAATCAATTACGGTCCGAAAGCAGCCATCCGACAGGGGCATACATCTTTTGTGTGCAAATGATGGAAGTCCGCGCTCCTCGCGCTCGGCAGCCGCCACCATAGAGCATTGCAGACGCCTCCTTCGGCATCGCGCCGGCACATACACGCGTACCCTCTCTCAAACGTTAGCTCTCTCTCTCTCCCCCTCCTCCTCCCCCCTCCTACCGCGGCTCTTATCCTCTCTATCTCTCCCAGCGGTGCTGCCTCTCTCTCTCTCTCTCTCTCTCTCTCTCTCTCTTCCTTTTCTACTTCCGTCTCTCTCCCTCTTTCTCCGGGCCCGCGATCCTCGTTCCTCATCACTCTCTCTCCCTCCCTCCCGGACTGACCGGCCGCGTGATTTCCCTCTTCCCCTCTCGCTCTCTCCCCCTAGAAACGCTTCGTACGGCGAGAGATACACACCTACCTCTCTCTCTCACACTCCGTGCAAAAGGCTCGAGAGCGGCCGGCCGAGCGAGCGAGCGAGAGAGAGAGAGAGGAGAGCCCATGGCGTATCCCTGTTGCTGCTCTCCTGCGCCCCTTTCCCCATCCGTCGTCGTCGTCGTCGGCCGAGCCGAGCCGAGCGAGCGAGTTGCAATGCGGTAACACGGCGAACGCGCCGGCTCTTTACTTACCTCACAGGTAAGCCCGCGCGCAACTCGCAACAAACTCGCGGACTCCGGACGATCGCTCCCGCCGAGAGAACCACTCGGCTTTTAATCCGCCGTAAACAAACGATCGAGCCGGAGACGAGGAGAGGAGCAGCAGCAGCGACAGCAGCAGCAGCATCAGCCCGTTCCCCTCTCGCTCCCTCCGCGGCTTTTCCCGCGAGTCCGCGGCTCTGGAAAATCGTCGTCGCCGCCGTCGAGGCACAGTGCGCGGGATACACATATACACATATATACAAAGGGAAAAACCGGTTCCGCAGAGCCGCCGGGGGAGCTTCGCTGTGCGCGAGTGACCATACCGATTTTTGCCCAGGCGAGCAACACGTGCCCAAGAGAGTGAGCGCGCGCGCGCGCGCGAGAGCGCGAGACCGCGGATATATATCAGTGTGTGAGAAGTGTGCGTCAAGTCAGCGACTGTGGATGTTGGCCGCCGGATGATGCCGCCGATGCTGCTCTCGATGCAGGACAGAGGATAATTTTGATGCTCCTGGACGAGCGGCGCGCCGGACTGCGAGCTCAGGTAAATTCCGCTTTTCGAGGGAGAGCGCACCTTCCCGGTCGGCCAGGTTTTTGCCGAGGCTTTATGGGCTGCAGCGCGGATTTTCTTTTGTTGACGAGTTGGAAGTATCGGGCTTTGGAGGGAACATTTTTTTTGTCCGATGAAACTTTTGATAAAGGGTCGCGGAGATGTTTTAGTTTTTTTTTTAGAAACTTTAAGTTGGCAGGAATTTGTTCTAAAAGTTGTGAAATAAGTAGATTCGTGAGTTATTTTTAAAACACTTTTACTTTGAAGCATAATACGGAAAAACTGATGCACAGTATCGAAACAGCGATAAGGTTTTTTTTCAACTTCCTGTAAGTCGCCAAGATTGATGGTTAAAAAGAAATTATCTTGATTGGAAAAAAAAACAGTCTTCGTTTTTTTGCGGTATAGATGAATCATGTAGCTTTTACTTGAAAAACTTGAAAAACTTCTAGTCAACATTTACTGATATTTTGATTAGCTTCCTTATCGAATAACCGTCGGCTTGAGTTACAAAAAAAAAAAAAAAAAAATAATAATAAACTTCAGAATTCGGTAGAATAAACCCGGAAAGTCTAAAACGAAAAAAGAAGTAAACGCAGAAAGGCCTCGTTCCGAAAATCGCCGAAAACGCAGCAGTCGCGATTTTAATGCGCCCCGTAACGTAATAATGGCTTTCCGAAGAAAAAGGCCTTTGGCGCTGAGAGCAAAAAAAAATCATCGCCTCTTACACAACAGCGCCGCGTCGCGAATGCATAATTCACAATCCCGAGAGAGCCAACTTCCTTCGACAAATTCATCTTCATGCGATCTCCCTCCCTATATACCCACCTCTTTCTCTCCTGCCCCGACACCTCCAACCAAAGCCTATATACCGTTCCTTCCCAGAACTCCACTCGACAAAAGCGAGCGAATAATAAAAAAAAAAGAAAAAAAGCCGCGCCGCAGGAAAAGCGGGCGAGTTTTCACGCGCCGACGGACGTGCATTTGTATATCGCGATCGTCGCGAGCGGACAAATTTCGATAAGCGCGCCTGAGAGGTGAAGGAACTCGGGATGCGCCGCTCTTTGCGCTCGCGCGCTATTTTTATTGAGGTGTACGACGATGATGTATATCTGGCGGGCGGGATCTAAGCCATACGGACGCGCGTTCGAAGGCTCGGCGAAGTAAACTGCGGCCGAAGTTTTCATTGATCCGTGGGAATCCGAGGTAATGAGATTCGATTCGGGCTGATATTTTAGTTCGAGTTCGTTGCCACCGAGGAATTAAGCCGAGGGAAGGCTTTAAATAAAGTGTACGAGTTTTCGTTCGATTTGCAGATCGCGTCGTTTAAAACGTCGACTTGAAATAGTACCTTTTAAAGATCTTTGACTTTTCGGGTATATAAATATCGGGTATACAAGCCGCGTAGAAGCGCCGGTTTAAAATGAATGAATCGCTTTAATGTTATGCAACTGATTTATTTATGTCAGCGAAAGAAAAGGCATAATATACCTTCGGTTTCAAAGTCGACGGCTATCAGAGCGGATCTATAATTATTCCGGAGCACTTCCGTTTCCACTTCATTCATAATTCAAGCATTTTCTTAATTTTTGGCGAATTAAAAATTCGGAAATTCCGATCGTTTTCGAAGCTTCGGCCAATCCTCTCGGTCCGATATACTTAGAAGCGTTTAAAATCCGCGAGCTACTCCGTCTTCCGCGCGGAGAGGAATCCAATTAGACAAAGAACTGTCTACTCGCGTTTACGGTATCGCGAAAACAAAAAAAAAAGCGGCAGAATCGTAGTTGTTGAACCCCGGCAAAAAAAGGCGCTCGCTTGCGCGCGGCTATATAACAGTACAAACGTCAAACGCGTCGTCGGGCGGCCCGATAAAAAGCTCCCTCCGCCTCCTCCTCCCATTCATTATCATCATCGCAGCCGGGGCGCTTTGCATTATGCTAATGCATCCGCGACGATTTTCAATGCCATGAGAAAACCGACGCGCTCGAGGCTCGGTCGCGCGCGCGAGCGGGAGAGAGCCAACAATGACAGTCCAATTAAGCAACGGAATAACGTCTCCGTACACGAACGAGAGGGCTTCCCCCCATTATGTGCTCCGCGCGTGTGCACGTGGGACGAAAATGACGCTCGCGCACGTAATCCACTGGCGACGGCGGCGGCGGGGAATCGACGCGGTTACACAGGAATTATTTAACAAAGAGAGAGAGAGAGAGAGCCTCGCAAAAAGAAGCCGGGCTGCCTGCGTGCGGCTCCGCGGGGAAAAAGACGAGGAGGAGGAGGAGAGAAATGGCGAGACGCGAGGAGGAAGTCAACGTCCGAAGATTACGGCAATGACATTCACTTTTTCTCGAGGAGCCGAGAGAGCCGAGGCAGAGGCCGCCGCCGCCGCCGCTTCTTGAGCGCGAACGCCGAGGAGATTCGGATGTTTATTTCGCGATTTTCGGGGGGCGAAAAAAAAGAGGCTCGACTGCTGCGTTTTCGCGAGCGAATCGGAGAGGCCCGCCGCGGGGGACTTCGAGGCCCGGTGTCGGTTTTCTCGTCGGGGCGAAAAAACTTGCGTCTTTATCCGCGGATTGGCGGGATTTTTATCGGATTGTATTTATAGTGCATTAGAAATTTATTAACGCCGTAAAATCGACGCTGGAGATAAGGTTGAAAACGCCGACTTTTGAATTTACGACGGGCCGTATAATGGAGTATTACGGCGCGGATAATAAAAATAGATGCGGAGAGAAAATTTTGCAAATTCGTCTGTGCGCCTTTAGTGCCTCGGGAAAATTATCGGAATTTCAATGCAAACGGAGAATTTTTTAATTACCTTGTATAAATACGCAAAACTAATCCGCCAGTGAAGTAACGCGTCGAGAATGATTTGATAATCGAAAGTAAGTTGCTAAAATTTATATTACTCTCAGTACAATTTTTTACTCAGCTTCGCTCATTACAAGTTAATCAAGTTTTTACTTGCCGTCAGACGCGAAAAACACTGCCAATACAAGTTATAATCATCTCCCGTGCGAAAGCAGCTCCCATATATATATCGGCTCACCGGCAAAAACCTTTCCAACCAATTTCCTCCCCGCTCCCCTGCAGTCTCTAGTTTTTTTTTTATTTTCTCCTCTGATTTTGGTTTCGTTTGATTACATCCAGTTGGAGCGATGGACCAGGCGATAAGGCAGCGTCTCTTCTCACGCCTCGCTCGCGAGCAATCCGTCTCGTAAAGAAACTTTGGCCCTCCGCTCGATCCTCGTCGCCTGCTGCTCCCAAAGCCCGAGCATCCATGGGTTGAAAGCGGCCCGCGTTCTCCCCTTCAAAGTACAAAGTACCCAGTTAGAGAGAGAGAGAGAGATCAAGAAGGGTGCAGAGTGCAGTGAACAGTGGTAAAACTTTAGCCTCGCGAATGTATTGCGAGGAAGATGGACGTCTTCAAGATCGACCAGTCGCTAACCGCGGGCCTGGGTAGCGCCCCGGCGCCCGACACCCTCACGCCCGAGGTCTCCTTCGACGCCGGCAGCGAGTTCAACCTCAGCTTCTTCGACGGCCCCGAGGAGAACAGCGGCCAGGGCTTCTCAGATCCGGGCTCGGTCGGCAGCGCGAGCGCCTCGCCGCCCCCGGGCACCCCCGGCACCCTGCCCGTCAATCCTGCGATCATCGTCCAGGTGCCCACCGGCATCGTCGTCAAGCAAGGTTCGCATGGATATTTTATTTTTTTATTTTTATTTAAGTTTATTTTAAACTCGACGTAAATGAGAACAGCAATGTGGGCTTTATGTTTATTTACCAAAGAATCCCGCGCGATAAAAGCTCGGAACCGCCGTTATTAATCCTATTATAGACTAATTGTCAAACAGTAGAGATAGCGAGGCTCCCCTCCAAGCGAGTTCCCGCGAGGAAAACTCGCCGCGCGAGGAGTGTTTAATGGAGATGAGAGTCCGGCAGCTCCGTCAGCTGTTCCGAGGCTCTCTCTCTCCTCTCTCGGCGCGATGGGCTTTTTGCGAATGCGGAAGTGCATCGACGCTCGCGGAAAATGAATAGCTCATCTTCCATGCCGGATGGGGTTTCTTGCGCGGACTCGAAACAGGCGGATCCAGTCTGTCTTGCGCTGACAACCGAGCGCGAGAGAGGCGAGAGAGAGAGAGAGAGAGGGACTCTCCGCTGCTAATCCCCGAGACTGCTTGAAAATCAATCAACGCTCTGAGTTACCTCGCCGGGGAACCTCTTGGAAGCTCGAGTTCCCGATGCACTTTAACCGTGAATTATAAAGTAACCCTGAAACCCTGAAACTGTTGAGGATCGAACGGTTGTCTGACGTTCTGAAATGGGTGCAGCTTTTGCGAAAACGAATTAAATGGCTGATTATAAAGCGTGAAGAGATATTTATTTTTGTCGAAGCTTTTAATAAAATGAATTTATTTTACATTCAATTTTGCGAAAAGCCTAATTATTCTAGAAGCACCCTAAACCAAGATTTACTCTGCGTTCTCGCAAAGTAGACAGTCCAAAATTTCTAATCGCAACGGGCAAACGAAGCGAGGCTCCACTGCGAGGGAAGTCGAGTATTTTATTAACTGTTATAACGTTCGTCTCCGCGCCGCCGCCGCCGAGTCTACAAATTTATGCGACTTTACTACTCGGCGGCGGCGCGCGCGGGGCGGCCCATCGGCTTTTGTTCCGGATTTTCCCGCGCCTGCGGAATTCGTCAGGTCGTTCGCTGAGCCGTGCGCGAGATAATGAAATTCCTGACGCCGCGCGGCATTCGTGTTAGATTTTACGCCGACGCTTCTTAGTTGTTAGAATATTCGCTGGAAACATGAAATGGCGTGAATTTCAAGAATTACAAGCGGAGAGTCCTACGATTCCAAAGGCGCTTCTTTACTCCCGACCGAGGTCTTTCTTTGTTTGCCGAGCTAGAATTTACAGCGCCTCTATTTTATATATCGCACCTCGACTTTTTTTTTTTTTAAAACGTTCGATTTGATAAAAATAACGTTCTTCCTGGACTCTCTCGGTTGCGACTGATATTGAAAATAAAACAATATATTTCAGTTAATTAAGGCAATAAATTACAATGATCATTTAGTAGTTTTTATTTTATCTTCCGAGATTATTCAAGCTATCACCGTCAACTACTCCGTAATCTACACTTTGCGCAATTAACGTGAAATAATCGTATCGAGCGGATGATTTACTGCGTGCGCGCTTTAAATTTGAATCTATACGTTGCTCAATATTTTTTCGAAGCCTTGTTTATCGCGTTAAACCTAGTTTTACTTCCTGTTTACGATTATGAATTTATAGCTATCAATAGAATTGTTTACCTAATTTTTTAATCGGAAAAAGTAAAAGAAATCTATAAAAAGAGGTATCCCGAGAAAATAACTATCGAGAAAATTTTGTTTCCAACATATATCATTGCGTAAGCCGCCTTGCAGTATAAACAGAAGGAAATTCGTGACGTAAGATCGTGTAAGAAAATAAACTACGTATGCGTTAAAAATGATGTAATATATGTATGTAATTATAAGTGTAAAGTACTTAAATCCGCTTGTTATATCATTTCGCTTACTGTGTCGTAGTGTGCATGTCGGTAACTAAGTTTCTCAAAGCTTTCGCTTTAATTGTGCTCTATAAATTTCACCCGCGGACATGCACGATTCTTTTTCGCTCCTCGAAAAAACTCCCGCCTAAAATCCAAACACATCTGGCAAAGAAAAACTACATCGAATCGTTATAACAATCACCCGCGATCCCCTTCGCAATTATATATACCGGCTATTTAAAAAAAGGGCGATCCACCGATATTTATTAAACCCCATACCATTGCGGAGAACGCAGACCCATATAAACTCGCGGCGACCGCACGAGAGCAGCACAATGGCTCTCCGCACCTCGGTGTGGTATAGGCATCAGGCTTACGTAACTCGTCGGCCGCCGAAAACGGGCCAAGTCGGACTCGGCCCCCGGAAAGCAACAAACTCTCTCTCTCGCCTATGCGGAGCGCGGCGTCGATAAATTAATCATCGCGCCGCGCGGCCTTCGGGCAAGGACGGCCTCGCGTGATTTATGCGGGCTCGGCGCGCTTCCGCCCCCTCCCCCGGCTGATATTTTTCGCGACTCCCGGGGGCCTCGTTCGACCGTTCCTCCCTCCCCCCCGGTCGACGTTCTCTCGGATATACGTTCGATGGAAAAAGGTCGTGTCTGCGTGCTCCCGGGGTGCGAAGCTTTGATTGTTTAACGCGCGGTTTTAATGAAGAAATTTATCGTGTACGAAAAGGTGCGCCTGATGCCGATTAAATCAGGAAAGCGTGTAATGCGCGGTTAACGAGGTTTTAACGATTGTTCCGCGCACTGTGCGCCCCCTACCCGCGGGTGCAAGTTTTTCCGTCGTTTCGCGCTGTCGTTTTTCACCGCCGAAACTGCCGTATAAATCCTCATTAAATCGCTAAAGACCGTCAAACAAATGGACCTATACGCGCATGTACAGCTATTTCGCAAAGGAAATCCTTGATTACCGCGCGGGCTTATCTCGGCGCGACCATCGAAAAGAATACCTCGGACTTTCAGCTGTCGCTCGGGGAAATTTCGCCATCGATCAAAAAGCCCCGCGTCGACTATCCCGCGTGCATGTGCAGGTTTGAATTCCGCGGCGCGGCGGCGAAATGCTAATACCGCGGAAAATAACGCAAGAGAGAGAGAGAGAGAGAGAGGGAGAGTATTTCGGGCGCGCAAATTGCCGGGCGCGGGGAGGGTCATTAGGGAGAAGCTGCGCCGCGGCGTAATTAATGCCGTATCAAACGCCCGAGTCGTTGCCCAATCGCGCTCACTTGCCCCAATAACACAATGAGAGCCGCGCCGCTTTCTCTGGACGGTTATTACGAGGAACGCCGCCGACGCCGCCGCTGTTTTGCATAGCTCAGCCGCCGCCGCCTAATTGCGCGATGATTAATCATAATCACGCGGCCCCGGATTCGGTGCGCCGTGAAAGAGTTTTAATTTGATTTGTGCGCGCCGCTCGTTGCTAATGCGATGCTGAGAGGGGGCTTTTTGCGCGCTCGCGCTGTGCGATGTAGGCCCGCGGGGCTTTTATATTTGCGAATTAGCAGTATAGGATAATATGTTAATACTCGCAATTATCCCACGGAAGACTTTCGGTCTTTTCGCGTATTTGCGAACGTGTATATTTCATTAGCTTCGCGTCTTCGCCGGTGGGGTTTTGAGCAACCGAAACATCGGTTGTAATTTACTTGTAATATTTCTCGGGGCAAATTTTCCTTGTCGATTTTCTCTATTTTCGCGTTTGTTGCCTCGACGATTTCTCTTGTAGCTTTTTACGTCAAAATACGATATACGTTTATAACTTACTCCGACACGAGTAAAAAAGCCTTATCAAATGGATCATATAAAAATTTGATAGTCATTATTAGCGCGTTAAAGAGAAACGCTGAGTAACAGGCATTAAAATAATTTCAGTTTTGCACTTTGATATTTATTTTTGGCACGATTATATCAGCGGTGTACTGCGATATGCTTTCTCGAAGTGACGAGGCTGTTAAAAAATGATTTGTCACTTTGACAATTACAATAAAATTATAGCCCGTCACTCCGAAAACTGAAAAAAAAAAGCTCCGAGCTCCTCCCTCCTGTAAGAAGAATTTAATTTTACTCGGCTAATGTCTTCGTCAAATCCTGACGTTATTTATATCTTACACCTCTTGAAACTTTATAAATTACAAAATAAAAGACGTCTCTTGACATTTTCTCCTCTCCGCCATCCAGAAAAGCTGCTACCATTTGCAAAATCATTATCCGCATTGCCAACCTCCATTTTTCCGAAGGAAACTCATCCCGGCAATGCCACAGCGGGGAACGAAAGAAGCGCCTCTCTCTCGGAATAAAATAATTCATAAAACAGCGGCGCAGGCAAGGCGCGCGCGCAATGCTTTTTGCATTGAATGCTCGGGCGGAGTTTTTTTCCACGGAGCGGAGCGGAGCGGCGTCTTATCCGTCATTCGCTCGCGCGAGATATCCTCCTTTTTGCCACCTTTTCATTCCTCTCCATCTCTCGCCCGAGCCTATACATATCCGCGCATACTTTTTTTTCCCGAGCTCCTCTCTCGGAGCGCTTCTCCGTTCCCCTCTCCTTCCCCCCCCCCCGCGCACCGACATTTATCATTCATCATTCTGCATTTCCATCCTTCCCTTTTTCTTTCATCCACTTTATTCTCCTATCCATCTCTCCCCTCTCCCACCTCCTCGGGAGGCTTTCTTCGCCGGAGTGAAAGACGCGCGAGAGGCGGCGGCGGCGGCGTCACGGCTTCGGGAGGCTCACCTGCGAATCGGGGATTAACGTTCTTCGAGCCCCGAGTAATTCGAGGTAGTTGAAGCTAAGTGCGATCAGTTGTAATTAACGAGTGGGCATTTTTTTCCCCCCCTCGGAATTTCAGCTATTCGCCCGAGCTTTTTCCTGGCCAGCCTGGATTTCGTATATAATCGTAAAAACAATTAGATTGCACGTCGATTCGTAAGAAAGGATACGCTGATAAAATTGATTGGTTTATTGAAACGCGCAAAAATAAGAATAAGAATGAAACGGCCGTTGCGTAAACGCCGCACCGGCTATCCGGTATCCCAACAATTTGCTCTATCTTTCAAACTTTCAGAGCACAATTTCATTCTCCCGCAGCTGCCGCTTGCTTCCTGCTGAAATAGACGAGAAAACCCGTCCGATATTATATAATAAACCATTACGCGCAAGAAGAAAAAAAAGCGCAAAATCAAAGCAGCGGAGAGCCGTTCCCCCGAAATGATTTTCCAGATACGACGTGTATAGCAAGTACAAGAGAGCGCTAAAACGCAATTCCTCTCCTCAGAAGGGTCGCTCTCGGAAGGCTTTTATTTCCCTCCGTCCCCAGACGCCATTTCGATCTCGCGAGAGAGAGAGAGAGAGAGAGAGAGAAGCCGTCTGGCGCTGCACCTGTGTATTATTAAACCGCGCTGCAGTCCGCGAATCGTAATGACCGCCGCGCGCGGCGGCGGCGGCGGTCTCATCGCCGCGCAATGCTATTCCTGCGCCAAAGCCATTGTTCGCGGCCGATTCCGACAGGGGGTTAACGATCTCCCGGTAGAGGAGCTATTTTCTACGGGCAGGAGATGGAGGAACGGACGAGACGGATATGCCCCCGCTGTTTGTGTTTACTTTGGAGAGCGATGCGAGAGAGAGGGAGCTTTTTGCTTTTTGGGAAAGATGAGCGCCGCTGCGAGAAAATATGCCGTCGGGATGGGCTCGTTCCCGGGCTTTATATAAGGGAATATTTCATTCCGAGCGGAGCGATTTACGGTTACTCGCAATTCTATTGAGGTTTGTATTTTTATAATTGCGCGCAACTACGCCGCAGTTGAACAAAAGCTACTTGATCTTCTGTAACTGTATAACGCAAATATGTCTACAAATTATACACTGACTGCTGGTGTATATTTAAGGATCGATTTTTCTCTAATACGGTTAAAAAGAAAGAATCTGTAAAAATTTAACCCATTCAAATCGAGACAAAAGTCTCGATGCAGTAACGTATTACCTCGTTCGTTGCAAAAACGGCTCAAGACGACGAAAATTTATTGCGGCACTCAATATCAAACAATGAATACTAAAATCCACCAAAACCAACGGCATAATAATCAATCGTTTCCCAACGTACATCAAGAGAGATCCTAATCACTCGGAATTTAAATACCGAGCGCGCAAGCGCAAAGTCGACTAGCCCCCGTCGATTCCAGCGTAGCGCGCAGGTCATCCCGCACAGAGGCAGCCTCGCAAATTCGCCGGGAGCCGAAGTCTTGAGCAACTCGGATCCGGAGGTCTATCGTCGGTACGGAATCTGCGAATTATACATTCGCGATCTCTCGTTGCGGGCTGCCTTGCCGCGGCTGCTCTTCTTTTTCTCTCTCTCTCTGCGGGGCTTTGAATTTCAAGCGAGGCGGTCAAGGCTCTCCTCGGTTGCCGAAATCCATGTATATGCGACGATCCCCGATGAGATTCGACCTTTGCCACTGGCGGATTTACATGTTTCCGAGAGTTTTAAGGGTTCAAGTGCGGATTATACGGATGGTAGCAGGAAAATTTACGGACTCTCTGTGTGTATGGAAGAGAATTCGAAGTAGAGGAAAGGAAAGGTTAAATAATTGTCTTGGAGGAGGAGTCCTTTTATGAATTTTTTTTTATAACGAATTAATTAAAGGAGCGTCGGTTTATTTGCTTTGATCACGATAATCTAATTATAAAGATAGGATCTGCAATCGGAATAGACTGAAAAAGCTCTCGGCTCTAATATTACAAGCCTTTAAATTAAATTTTCTCCTTCATTTGCGTCGGGGCAAAAATCGGCGAGGCTTTAATAACTGAATAAATCTGCACTGATCACTAATTAAACACGCGTAAAGCCTTGTTTGTTTTCGCCGATGTAAAAGCCTTCCCCGATGCACTAAAATCCTCTCCTCTCTCCTCGGGGCTTCCAGCTAATTGAACGGCGCGCGGCATTAATATATCCTTAAATAACGAGTGCAATTAAATCTAATCTCAGATTAATTATTTTCTCACCGCTCCTCCCCGATATTATAAATTCTTCGTCCCCCCCTCCCCCGAACGACGCTAATTACGATCCGTTCCATTAACATTCCCACAAATCACGCGCTTCTTTACGCGCGAATATATTATCCAAAAGGAAAAAAGCTCCGCGGCCGTCGCCGCGGCGATTGCGATTAATCGCCCGGTCTGAATTCCATAATCTCCGCGTCTACGAATGGGGGAAACGGAACCGAACGCGCGTAAAGCTGGCTTGGATTCCTTCTTCGTTGCGCGCGTCGTGTTTATCCGCTCGATATTAGGATCGAGTTTTCTCGCGAGTGAGTGGAGTGCTCGGGGCCTCGTTAATTGCCGGGGTAATTGTTTGCCTTGAATTATGCAGGGCGAGAGAGAGAGAGAGAGGGAAGACGCGCGCGGAACTTAATTTGTTTATCCGGCTAAGAGAGTATCCGCTCCCTCGGGCGATGTGAGAATTGCTTTCGCGGGATCTCGCTTTCGTTTTGAACCTCCTCGAAATTGGTTCTGAAGTTTCGTCTTCTAGTTTGGTTAGAACGAACGAGAACTTTTCCAGGGTTGATGGGTGGTGTAAGTGATCTAAACAATTTGGTTAATTCTTTAAAAAATCATTTGCTTTTAATCTAGACCATTATTATATTGCACCATAAGACGCGGATTTTAAGGTATATACTATATTTGATGTCGATTTGAAATTTATAATGTGGCGCTGATAAGTGATTAACTTCGCCATTAAACTGCAATTTAATCTAAGACTTGCAAATAAATTTACTTTTACTACGTTGCCATAATTATATTACAGATTCATTGTGCTCGATTCAATAGAAGAAAACTGCAATAAATCATGAGAATGAATACTTTTTTTTTTACAACGATGACGTTTTAAGTATTTTCGATTGAATTCTAAACGCAATCAATTCCGATGCCTTAAAGTGCATTCTTATACATTCCATTAAGTTCCCACGCTAATATCAGCATTATTCTATTAAACGAGCACGAGAAGTTAAACGCTCTTATTTCAATATATATTTGACAGGAGCGCTCTCGGGTCTATTTTAAATTGTATTTAATACGACGAATGCTCATTAAACTCGCGTTACAAAATTCCGCGGTTCATTATTTCTGGAAGTATATATACAGTTTTTAACCACGAGCGCTAAGCAAAGCGTAATTAAAGCTTTAATAACCGCTTAACACGACAGAGAGCGACGCCGAAGAAATTGCGAAAGCCGATTTACGCGATTACGCGAGAGCGCAAAAGCAGGCCTCCTAATCGAAATTCCCGTCCCACAGCTCCGCTCGCCGCCGCGCTCATTGGCAGCGCTCCATCGTCGTCGTCGTCGTCGTCGTCTTTGTCGCTCGTCCTCCATTGTCCTTCCCCCGGCTGGAAAAGCGCATCGGGGAAGGCCGCTCACGGCGTGAAAGTTCGCCTCGCGGCCGGTTCACTGCCACGGTCACGCTACGTGCGCTGCGTACGATGATGCGTATACATCGGCTGCGAAAGTAAACTAAATCCGCCCGTTGCGCAATCCGTTCGCGACTAGCCGAGGCGATCCCTATTGGCGAGTCCAGGCGCGTTCGAGGCGCGTGAGGATGCGACACCACCACCGCCGCCGCCGTCGTCGTCTGCGGCGACGAGGACTGGGACTATTTTCAGCGCGGGATCGCGAGGAAGCGCAGGATGGACTGATGGCGGAGGCAGGCTGGACGAGAGTGCAAGTGGAGGAGTTTCGTTTATTGTTGGCTGGGGGCTTGGGACGGAAATCTTTTTTTAGAGATAAAGTCGAATTGAGTGCAGTGTTGTATAAGACTGCGGCGTGTTATTTTTCGTTCAACGAACGGTAAACAAACAATAGCCGCGGTGATATAGTATAATAATTCATTCGTCGTATAGTAACAACCATCAATTTTCTTCCGAGCTTATTTTATGTACATTTAGTATAGGATGATTAATTGATTTTCAGTTCCTGTTTTCTACTAGCGTACGCACGACGTACGCGCTTGGTCTATTTATTTCACAATACTTACACTTTCTTATCTGGCTTTATCCGTAAGGACCAATACGGATTTGCTTGTTACGCTTTTTGCCCGATGCGAGAGCTGCCTTACTTGCACTTTCGATTCGACCTCGTTTTCTTTGTTTTCATCCTCACCGTCCGCACTGTACTTTAATCGAAGAGTTCCTTATTCGGAAAATCGCAATTCTAACGAAAAGCAAAGGAAAAAAAACATCCAATTCCATCTGCGCGCAGCACACACCTCGCCGCGGAGACATTCGCCAAACACACTTCGCCTCTCCTCCTCGAACAAATATTTTCCTTCCAATTCCATTTTCCGGCGGAGAGCTCCGCGCCGCGCGGCAAAAAACAGCGAAGAGAGCGAGAGAGAGAGAGAGAGAGAGGAATCGTCGAACAATGCACGACGAGCAGGAGAGTCCCTCCTTTTTCCAGGGCGCGTGCGCGGGGTACATTAACGCCGACCGAAGAAAATGCGCGGCGCGTCAGTTTTTGCGCACCGTATTCCATTATCTTCGGCGCGGCGCGACGCGATGCAAAACCGGCCGAAATGATTGGATTTTTATCTCCCATCTCTCTCTCTCTTTCTCTCTCCCGCTGGTAGCTCCTCTCCCCTGCGCCGACTTTTTATCTTCCCTTCTCTCTCTCTGTGCCTTCGTCCTTTATGCCGCTGCGGTCTATAGAGCGCTGCAGGAGTAAAAAGTCAGAGAGCGGACGAGGTACTACTACGGCCGCGCCGGCGAGAAGTACTTGTATATACTATTCGAGGGCTGTATCTTCGCTTATAAGCGCGCGCGGGTGTCGATTTAAAAGAGGAGCAGGAGGAACGGAATGCAGTGTGCATTCATAGAGCGGCCATTGTAGCCGGAGAATAGAACTATTTACTTTCGTAGAAGCGAGGGCGAGCGCGTTGTTTAGTTTAATATTGTGCTCTGCCGACAATGTCTTTATGAAAGGAGTTTAAAGAAGTAGCAATGATTGCAGTACCTGTACAGCTTGTAAGCTTTGCTAAAATAGTCGGGCAAAGTATCGCGTCTATTGTTTGCGAGACGTATATAAAGTAAATCAAGTTCAAGGGCTAAAATAATTATTCAGCGATTGCAAAATACTCTCGGAAGATGAAAAAAAAAAAAAAAAAAATGCCCGCAGACATCCTTCCTCGCGGCGTCTATCAAGCCTCGCGCGAGCAAAGAACAAAAACAAAAACAAAAACAAAAAAAAAACTGGCGCTCAAAGTAAATTCCTTCAAATAGATCTCTGGTATTTTCCTTGTACTGCACGAGGCTTACGCGCGCGCGCTCGGCTATTGAAACTGAAAGACAGAGCGCTCGTTCGCTCGTGTGCATTTAGCAGGCGTGTGTGTGACTCATCCAGGTACATTGCACCCGGTACGTGTCCAGTCTCCTCTACCCAACCGCTCTCGGCTCGTGTACGCTTACTTACCCACACGTCTCTCTCTCTCTCGCAAAAAAGGAAGGAGACGCTCGCGCGCGCGCGCGAGATCTCCCCGGATTTTACGTACGCCGACACTTTGCGGAAGTGATTTATCGCGCGAGCGTTAGAGGGCCTCGCTAACTGACTCCGATCTTAATTTATCGCTCGATTTTCCGTGTCTATAATTATAACGTTTGTCGTTTTCCCTTCCTTGAGCCGGACGACGTTACGTAAGGCGCCGAGCGCCGCGAGCCCTGTTCTTTTCTTTGGCGAGCCGAGAGCGGCCGGCGCGGATGCAAATGCTTCGAGGCTTTGGGGGAGAGAGAGAGAGAGATGAAATGCTTCTTGGAACGATTCGCGAGAGAGAGAGAGAGAGAGAGTCGCGCAAAAAGAAGTGCGCCGGATTTTCGAGGATGCGATTATAGCGAGATTTTGAGAAGCCCGAGGAATGCGGAATCGCGGGTAGATGAGCTTTCTCTGCTTTCTACGACTTCGAGACTCTAATTAGATTTTCGTCTAGAGCGTTTAGAATTTAATGTCCGCCTCTTTATTCTTACTCTTCTGCTTTGTGATTATTCGTGGGGACGCGAACGATTTTTATATATTAAAAAAAAGCTCAAGTATTCACTTTTTTCTGTGACAGAGAATTTGAAATAATTGATAGTAACTGATGTCTACCACAGACCGCGAAGGAAAAATTTACAAGATCAAACGCCAAGTACTGTAACAATTATCGCGTTAATCGTCTCGACTGCTTACTTCTTTTTCAAAATCGCCATCTCGCTCGCCGGAGGCTCTCACAAAACGTCGCGAGAAAACGGAGAAAACCGCACGCGGAAGTTGAAAGAGAGCTCGCGAGCGACAATATAACTGTTATCCTCGGTGGACATAAAGCATAAAGGAGCTCTTCCAAAGTGCAAAAGAACGCTTCCAGCTAGATCGCGCCGATTCCGCGAACGCCAGAAAGAGCCAAGGCAAATAAAGCAGCGAGCGGCGCTCCGAGGAAAAGCAGAAAGAGAAAACGCGGAGACATATCCAAAGAGCGACGCGAAACAAAGGACGAAAATTCCCCCGGGCCGCCGAAAATTCATATAGCCTTAATTAACCCAATCGAGCGTCGCGACAACGAGCCCTCGAGATAAGCATCCGCTCCATTATTTTATCGCGCGCGAGGCGCGTCGCGATCGAAATTTCAAATGAGCTTCCGGCGTATACACGGGCCTGAATTTTTCGCCTCCCCTACGACCGCAGATGCGCTTCCACACTTTGGATTTAATTCCGTCGAGCTCATCTCCCTCGTAATGACGCTCCTCCATTACGCGAATGTGTGGGAATTTATATTTATACGAGAGAGACAGCTGGATCGAAAAAGCGCCGCGCGCGCGCGGCCCGTAATTGAAAACGCAATTACGCCCGGCTGATTTATAAATGCAAAACGAAGAGCTTTAAGAAACGGACGCGGGGAGGGAGGGAGAGAGAGAGAGAGCTCCTTCCTCGTTCTGCTTTGTTCGCACTCACGAGGAGCCGATCCATCGGGCATAAAAGCTATATCGAGCTCTCGCTCTTTCTCGCCGAGTCGCGCGTGTGAATTATTGAGAGCTGCGCTCTTCTTCGCTGTACCTTTCGCTTTTCTCTCCCGAGATATCAGCCTTTTTTCCGACACCACCCACTCGATTCTTTATTCGCTCCCCCGACTGCATCATATAGATTTCCTTTCAATCTCCGCGGAGCTTCCGACTGCATCCGCGGCCCGCGTTCCCCGCTGCTTTTTCTCCCGGAAAATATCAATTCTAATTCCGCGCCTTTCTTCCGCAGCCGTTTCGTATCTGCATTTCGCATTCCTGGGGTATTACCGCGCTTTTTGCATCGCGCGGCGAAAAATCGCGCGGAGGACGCGAGCTGCCTTATTTATTCGCCTGCTTATATCTTTTCGAACTAGAGTACGTGAAATTCGAGATTTCGAAGGCCGCTGAAAAAAGTATACAATAATAATAATTCGAAAGGCTAACCGAAATCAAAAGTCGATTTGCCGAGGGAGAGCAAAAAAAAAAAAAAAAAATAAGATAAGAGATTTTTCGCACATACATCTCCCGTGCTCCTTTCTCTTTTAGTTATTCCGCGCGTCCTCCTCTTCTTATTCCATCTATCTCCTCCACCTTGATTCGCCTCTCCATTTCCCTGTTCTTCCTTTCTCTTTTTCGCCGCTGCTCGCTGCTCTCGTCCTCCTCTCGCGCGCTCCTTCTGCCTCGTTCGGGTTCTGCTCGTTCTCCGTCTCGCTCGCACCTCAAGAGCAATGAACTCCCGCCGCCGGTGGAGTATATCATCAGCCGACTGATACTATCCGATATATATGTATATATACGTATTCTCGAGGCTGAGGAGCGATTCCCGTGTGCACGCGTGTGTCAGTGCGCGTACAAACACGTGTTTATCTCTCTCGGATTAGATGAATGCGCGGAAACTCCGAGTCGAAAGGATGCGTTTATGTGCACTTATGCAGGTTATTGTTGGCGAGGATACGGGGAAACGGTGGGATTAGGAAGCAAAGGGGCTGACGATTCCGCGGCAGGTGAAAATACATCGACCGTTTTTCTGGAAATATCCGTTTATCATTTTGATTCGCAAGGCGAGAATATACGTTTCGACGTTGTAATAATTTCAGTCGCGAAACGCGAACGCGGAAAATTAAGAAAATTAAATGCGGATAAACCGGCGCTCGCTTGTTTCGCGCGAAAGTCGGAGGTAAAAGAATACAAGCGGGAGCTGTCGAAATGTGATGCACGGATAAACAAGCGAATTCGGCCATTTTCCCATTCGCACGCAGAGGCTATATACAGTCGGTAGTCGCGAGGTGCATTGTTGCAGCAGATGCACGTATGTACGCGCGTACCCGTGAATTTAAATGCGTGGAAAACATAACTAATCTCGCGGCGGCGGCGGCGGCCGCGCAACACAGAGCACCGAGAGAGGAGCGCTTAGGCGTATATAAATATAACTCGGTGCACAGTTCCGCGTCCAGGTATGACTCGCTTATACCTGCCCGGGCTCTTTTTCTCCGAGCGAGAGAGCGTGTAACTGACGTTGCATAAGAAACTAGACGCCTAAGAGAGTCGGGGCTCTATCTCGTTGTGGAATCGCGCGTAACGCTCTTTCGGTGCAGGGCTTTTCTCTCTCCCTCTCTCTCTTTCTCTCTCTCCATCGCCTTATGCGCAGGCGCCGTTTATTATAATTCCCCGATGGGAGATAGCGCCGACGCGATTTTAGCGAGCCGGCTGGGCTCCTTTTTTCAGCGCGGCCGACGCTTTGTTCGAAAATCGAAGCGGTCTTATAGTTCGCGGCAGGTGAGAGGCGAGGCGGTATTATATTCGACGTTTTTTGAGAGCTGCCGCAGGATTTCGGACTGGCTGGTTCAATAAACTCGAGCGAGCGATTATTTTTAATCGTTTACCTCGAGATTATTGCCCGGCTTCGCTGCAAGTTTCATCGCTTCGCGAAGATTCCCGCGGATAAAATCGGTTGTAAAACGGCGTTTCCCTATTATATGCTTTTATACACCATCAGAGGCTTAGTTTCCGAAATATCGCGAAAATACCGCAACTCAGACTTCCCCCTTTTGATCTCGCAATTTCCGAGCCCGACCGAAGGAACCAAAGCCGCGCGGCTCTTACCGAAAATCCTCCGGCGCTTTGCCCCGATTCCGTCGCAGCGTCGTCGCAGCGACGCAACGTCGTCGCTCATTACATGCACACGGGGCTCTCGCGCATCGCGCCTTGTTACCGGAGAGGGCGCGTCGTCGCTGCTGCGGTTTTCGCGCGTCGCGTCGCAGTGCAACCGCCAATATTCTCCTGCGAGAGCCGCCGCATCTTCCGCGCTGTACTTCGCGACGCGGCGACGACAAAGTTCATTATCGTCCGGATTCCGAGAAAATTGAGCACTCCGCGAGAGAGAGAGCGGGTTATTCAAATTGCTCGCTCGCTCCGCGCGTTTTACGGGATGACATTCCGGTTTAATTAAGCGCGGGCGGCGTCGCGCGCGCGAACGCGATCGAATTTCGAGAGAGTGCGAGCTTTACGGCTGGTATAAATATGTATATTAAAGTGCTTTTATAATGTAGGCGGATCGAGGAGAGGCGGAGTGGCCGACGGGGTTGCTTCGCCGAACGTTCGTATATGCTTTGTGCTTTCGAAAATTGCACAGCAGGCCAGACGTTAATTTTGAAGTTTAACTTTCGCTCCCGTAGAATTTGAATTTCTTCGCAAAAGTCTGCGGTTTCAAAGTATTAAACAAAAAAATGAACGCTGCCTAAAACGCTTAAATAATTTATTAGCATTACAAGATCGTTGCGCGCCGTAGTTAGCAGCATCTGGCGCAGTTTGAAACTATAACACACACACACAGACCACTAAAGAGAAGTTTCGCAACGTTTACTGCAATGATTTACGGTAAATACGATAGTTGCGCCGCTGAAACTCTTGTAATATCAATCGGAATATTAGATCAGGCCGTAAACTTCTCATCGGGCATTATATATACGCCAAGGCCTTAAAGCAATTACCAATGTACGCATCCCGCGAAACCTAATCAAGAGCTTCCCGATAAGCGCGCGCCGGTTAAGAAACGGCATTCCGCGAATTACCCTCGGCACGTACAGCTCGCCGATCATAACTATAAAAGCCCAGAAAAGCCAAGCTATCCGAGGCTCGTTAAGCGTCGTTTCCTTATTCCCAGCGAGAAATCACATATCCGCCGAGTCGGCTGGAAAAGCGCGCGCCGAAACCTATGTTCCCCGTCTGGCGTCCCTGGCAAAAATCCGGCATCTCCGCGGTGGATGCTTCGCTAGAAAACGGCTCTCTCTCTCTCTCTCTCCGCTTATTCAAATCTCCTCAATTAATCGCGGCGGCATTCAAGCTCCGCGCGCGGCATATTCGAGCTCTCTCTCTCTCTCTCCTATCCCCGGCATAAATCTCAGGCGTAGGGGGGCCCCCGCGCGCCGCGATTAATTAAAGAAAATTCGCCTTTTGTTTCGGCGGCGGTGGTAGTAGGACTTCCGCGAGCGCAGAGAGAGAGACGACCGCGCCGGGAATGCGCGCGAGAGAGAGAGAGAGCGCGGCTTTTGTCCGTTCCGTCTTTGGCGCAGGCCGACGACTGTCAACGTGTTCATTACGATGACGGTTTTATCGCGGAATTGGACGAGGCTCGAGTATACCCCCCGGCTTTATTTGGCGCGCCGCCTGTCGGATTAAAGAAATTGATCGGGGAGCCTGGCTTGGGACGATACGGAAGGATGAATGGATCGTTTGTTTTAATAGAGACGGTTGATTTTTTTTTTTTTTTTTTTTAGGATTTTCAGTAGTTAGGTTTTTTATGTTGAGAGAGCGGGGAGAATTTCCGAGAAATTTCGCGTAAAAATTACTGGGTGCACAGCAACGGGGACGCCGTAATATTTCAAGGCTCTTTACTATGGTGATAACGTGCACTTTTCCGCGCGATGAAAATTGCTTGTCTTCGTGTACAAGCTCTCTTTTAAACCTGAACCTCCATAAAAGTTAGTGTAAATTTTTTTCAATAAACACACAGTTTTCAGCACGAAAATCCATAAGCTCTTTTAAACGCGTTACAAAAATCTATATCTTCCGTTATCCAGTTGAATAATTACCATTTGCTATCTTGCCATCGGCCGGAATCCCAAAAAAAGCGCCCTCATCTGCCATTATCGTTCCTGAGTCTCGGAATTCCGAAATAAGGCCTAAAAGCGAGGCGCGCATCGATGGAAACGGAGCGAATTCAAGAAGCTCAATTACAACCATTACAAGAGCGCGGCGGACGAGACTCGTTTTCCGTCTGGCACTTCCTTCCGCACGCTATCCGATCCCTTCCCCGGCGCTCTTCTTTAGTAATTGGCTAATTAAGATCTCGCGGCTTGATTTCGATTTGCGGTTTCGCCTTCGTCGAGAGAGAGAGAGAGGTGCGTCTTGCCGGCAGGGCGCGCGGAATGCGTCGTTGGCTCGGCCTCGTTAAAGTCGCTCGCGAATCGATGAAATCGAGAGGGGATCTTTCGCGGGTTCCAGCGGAAATTTCACTCAAGATTCAGTCACGCACTTCTTTGCCCGATCCCGCGGCGGAGATAGCCAAAGCAGCCTAAATTAGTTCGTTTGTAATTAAATTGCGGGTAATGACGATCATTGCCGCGCGGGGCTCGTTACTTTTAATTGCGGGCGATGAGTATTGTGCGGGGGATGATACATGCCACTTTTTTTCATTATCTCTTCCGAGTATTTAAAGAAGAGCTTTGTCTTTTTTCCGCAAAGCAAACTGTATTTGGATTCTACGGTTATATATCAAAATAACCGTTCGGTGCGAAAAGTAACTCCTCGGTCGTTGCTCTTTCCCATTCAAATTAATTATTAAGCCATAAAACGACGTAAACGTAACTATTCTATTTCAACGAAAATTTCTATTAAAAAAAACCTCTCTTCACAAAGAACATCATGTCGAATCTCACGTCCGCGTTTAAGCGCGATACAAAAATTCTCTTCAAAGCTCGCATTCCGCGGCTAAAAAGCTAAATCAATTCCAACGGGCTCTCCCTTCCCGCGCCCATAAAAAAAAGGCCGTACTAGACGCACTCAAGAGCGAAAACTCGAGTTAGCAACGCATCCTTCGCGCATATCCTCGGCTCGCCGCGCGCTGACAGGCACTCGGCGCTGGCAGTCAGTCGGCTGCTCACCTTCCCCCGCGCAAAAATGCAGCCGCCGCGCGTCTGGAAAAGCCCATTACGCATTCTTTTTCTCATCGCGAGTCGCGGCGGCGGCACGTGCATTTTCACATAGTCATTCGCTGCTTCATTTCGCTCGGCACTTACGCCTTATCCCCCGTCTCCCGGCGAAGGAACGAAAACATTACGACTGCGGGAGGAGGAGGAGGGTCATAATTGTTCGCGCATCGCGCGCAGTTCCCACATACAAAGCGCCGGAGAGACTTTAACGTCGGAATCCCCCTACTCGTATTTGCGTTTTACGGCGCGGCCGCCCTTTTTCCGTGCAAGCGCCGGGAATTAATTTTCGACGTAGCTTATTGACGGGCTGCCGAGAGCGCCGCTCGCGCAAAGCCGTTTGTTATTAATAAGCTGCCGCTGCTCGGGAGATTAGCGTTACCATTACGACGTTGATGAATGATTTCCCCAGTTTTGGAGCGTGATTTATTTTCGAGAGTTTCGTCCTTTGTTCTATGCGCGGCTTTCTCGGCTGAAGAAAACTTATTCGCTTTCTTGGGCGAATAATGTAACAAAGCAAAAATCGCACGAATAATAGAATAGCAGATAAGCTATCGTTTATTGCGGTCGATGAATAATATTGACCGAACGAAAATGCGCGCTCCGTTTAAATAAGCATTGCGAGTCGCGACTGATATATATTTTGAAATAGCGTTTCTTTTGTAATGTTGGCCGACTATTTTTAAAAAAAGCTCGAGCCGATATTTCATCGACTATTTTTACGACGCATAAATTTTTCAAAGTTAACGGCGGAGAATTTCGTTAAAAAAAGAAAAAGACTCCATTTCTATAAATAATTAAAGAAAATATTCTTCTTCTGTTTCAGGTAAGCGTTACCATCCCGCTTTTACGATCAATAATTCAGCGCTTAAATTAGGGATCCTTTACAGTAAGTACTTAAAATTTACGTGTTGCCTAGAATTATCCGGATAATCAATGGAGTATAGCCACTATCATAAATAATGAGCCATTACCGGGAATAAATGTGCGAACCCTAAAATAAATATAGCATAATGCAACAGCCGCTCGTGCATAATGCCCGAGCGGATAAGGGATTTAAATAATTTAAATCGCGCGGATGATAGTCGATTTCTAGCCCCCCGAAGTCAAACTTTTTACGCACTGCGAAGGCAATTAAAACCCCGAGTAGCGCCAAGGCGCGTTTATTTATTGTATAAAATGAACTTTTCGCGAACTTTGGAGGTAAAACGCCGCGGCCTTTGTATTTCGTTTGAATATGGAGGAAAAGGACCGGCGAAAGTTCTCTCTCCCGTATACCTGGGGCGACCTACTTTTCCGAGCAAAAATAACTTCCGGCAGAATCCATTTCCGCCCGCGGAGATAAAAGGCAACGTTTTTCCGTTTTCCGAAGGCCTTTTATTTTATTTTCGGGAGAGAGAGAGAGCAAAAGCGCGCTCCGCGGAATGTTGAATCTCGTTGATGAAAAAAAAAAGAATGGCGGCGTTCGTTGAATTTAGTTGTACAGTGGAAATTCTATATTAAGGATGATCTTTCACTTCAACGGAGTATTTCTGCCTTGGCTTCTCGGGAAAGTGACGAGTGCGGGATATATTTAGCGGGAGACCAATTTTACTACCAAATGATTCACTGAAAAGTCAGTCATATATATATACGATCTATCTTTATATAGTTAGAATTCATTAGAATTGGATCTTCACTCTTGTAAGGATGCGTTTGTTTCCTTTTGTGTTTTCAGAATAGTACTTTGATCAAAAACAACTCTCGGCAAGGGTAGATCAAACTAGCATTCCTTTTATATAAGAAAAACTCCTTTTCATTCCTTTCCAAGCGAATGTTTATACGCTCGATAAACTAAGGAATTCATAAAAGAACATTGCCATATGAAAATATTTATTAGTTTACACTGGAGTTCAAAGTACTTTCAATGTATTCGAGTTTATAAGAGTTTATAAGATTACCAAAACTTTAAATATATGTTAAATAACATATAACTTTACGCTAAAGAGCGGACGAAAAAAAGTGCGATTAATTAAGATTAAAATTCGCGCATTTACGAAAACGGCGCGCTAATCGCGCGGCAATATAACCTCCCCGCCTCGACGCCAAAAACGCAAATTCCCCATTAAGCTGCGAGTCCTCGTTATCCAGTCATTCCGTGCCTCCGCCGCGCCATTAATCTCCCCCTCCGGTTTTCAGTTTTCCCACGTGTGTCTCCGCTTGTATTCGCGAGCCAACCAACGGCAGCACCGTCAGAGTGCTCTTCCCCTCGCGGAGTGACATAAAAAGCGCGGGGGTCGCCCCCCCTTATATTCTCCATCTTGGGGTACTCTGCTGCCGCGTGGACCGCTAATAATATTCGCTTCCTGCGAGAGCGGCTTTTCCACACACCGCGAGCGAGTCTCTCTCTCTCCTTTTTCCGTTCGGCTCTCGCGCCGAGAGGCCAACCACCTCTCTCCTTCCCTTTCCTTTTATTGCATTTCTTTTCTCGCACATGTTCCGCGAGCGGCGCATCTTCCGGTCGCCGCGCCACGCAACTGCGCGGCTTTTTATTGCGAGCCAGACGACTTATCGCGGGCATCTCGCCGGAGAGAATTGCTGTACGGAGCCTTTGGCCAGTTGTTGGTTAGTTTTTTTTTTTTTTTTTTCGACGAGCGCTGCACAGCGCACTTGGCTTTTTGGACCTTTTTTCTAATGGCCGATGTAGGCAAAGGTTTATGGTGTACGTAAGAGTACGTTTCGAGCGCCTGGAGGTTTCGAGATTTTCTCGGAGGGGGAAATTAGTGTATAGCCGAGATGTTTATGCTCAAGCTGCTTTGTTTGAATAGGAGTTGTTGCATTGAGGTTTGAGTTAAATTACTTATTGCTCTACAAAAAAAAGCCTCTTTAGTTCTGCTATAAGTGTACTTACGTTATTTATTATGCAATGCATTCGAGTATACCACTGTATCAGCGAATAAACGTTGTAATAAAATTATATTCGTCAGGAATTATTATCAACGTAAAATATCCATTTAGCATAACTGGTTTGGTTTTTAAAGTATTCTGGAAAATGTACAAACTATCTCTATTTAAATGAGAATACTCAATTTCGTAAGTTAAAAAAAAAATGGCAAGTTTCAAAGCACATTTAGACGTTTCTTTTAAATATTGCAAATCTCTTCCATAACTTTATGACGGATTTCCCTTGTGCACGAAAACAAAAGTGAAAGTTCCATAGTCCGGTTCCTCGTGACGTTCCATCGTTATTTTACGTCAAATAAATTGTTTTTACGATGTCTTCTCTATAGAAGCGATAATAGGAAGTACAATAATTCAACCTTACGGTGCTTTCCTTTACCTATGTGGTAACGTACACTTTTCATCAGATAAACTATCGAAATTAAAGGATTAGCAGTTTTTCCTTGGCGTTAATTTTTTGAAAAAAAAACCTCGCGATTCTCCTCGTCGATTCATTTCCTTATCGATATATAAAAAAGAAACGCGACGAACAATTTGAAAAAAAAAAATCGAAATTCTCCCGAAACAATGCAAAGTGAAACGAAGAATTTTCTGAATTCCCCGCGTCTCCAATTACCATCGAACGGCGCTCCTAGACAAAGCGGCCAACCTCGTCGTCGCTGTAAAAAGACAAAAAGAAAAATTTGCAAGGCACACACCGATATACGATCGAAGCGAATGAGCCGCGCGGCGAAAAAGGAATTAAAGGCAAAGCCCCTCATAGAGCCGCGCGCGCGGCCGATATAGGAATTGCAAATCGCTGTTAAAAAGAAAAAAAAGAAGGCGAGCCTTTTCAGGCGCCTCCGCGCTCTGTCGCGCAATTACGCATGCGTAATATGCGGGCGTTAGAGTTACGCAACGCCTCTCTGTATATATTTCGGATTTTCGTTATACTCGTCGGTCCACCTTCGCCGAGGCGCGTGACTTTGGGCCGCTCTGTGTGATCGATCGCCGGTCCGTTTTGCGAACTCGGAGCCGAGAGTCTCTTTTTCGACGATTGCGGGAATTTTTAGGAATTTTATGGTGATTAAGAGGGAGAGAGAGAGAATTCGAGCGGCGCCGAATTCTCGCGCTCGTGGATATAGGAATCGTTCGGGAATAAAAATGCTTAACGAGGATTTAATTCGCCGGCGATTTTACGAGTGGCTGGTATATTTAAAATTTGAAATGTTTGTAAATATAAATTTTATTCGAGAATCGATGCGAATGTAACGAGGTTTTCTTGAAAAAGTACAATTTATGCTGTATATGATCAGCATAAATAGCTTGAGAGGAAAGAACTTTTTTTTTTTTTTTAAATAACGGATACATTAGAATTATAAACGTGAATTTCGATATTTCGATGCATAAAATAAAATTAATTTTTATTCAGAAGTACAATAAATAAAACATATTTAAGCTACTTCCCGGTTAAATCGTTACTGCTAACGCTCGAGATCCTCGACTAATATAGTTAAAAAGTGAACTAATTAGAACGCTATATTCTGCGAACGCCAGGAAATGGAAAATTAGAGCCGCGATAAAATTTCTTCCGCGCAGCTAAATTCACGCTTTATTATTTCGTTTATTAAATTAAAGGAAAACTTAAATTTAAAAAAAAAACGTTCACGCCATGACCCCAATAAATCCCAATTAAACTTAAACGCTCAAATTTTCCCAAAATCCATAAAACAAAGCGTATTCCAAAAAAAAGCAAAAAAAAGAAAATGAAATCAATAACGAAACGCCGCTCCCCCGGAATCGATCGGCAAGCAGGCACTCTCGCACGATCGCAAGAATTTGGCTCGGCCTGCGGCTCGCTTACACACACTCGTGTATAATGTATGCCTAGCGGTAAGGAAAGAGAGCCCCCCCCCTTCCTCGGCTCACGAGGCTCGCCTTGACCATGAAAACGGCGGCACGAGGTGGCGGATTGCATAACTACGTACAGTCAAGTGCCGGGGCGCGAGAGAGAGAGAGAGAGCGACGCCACGACAGGAAGAGCGGCGCGCAACTTTTTGCATCCTCTCCTCCCGCCTTTCTTTCTTTTTCTTGCTGGAATGCTGCAGGCCATTTGTATTCTGCCTCTATAATCGCTACCTTTTCAGCCGCCCGATGCTCCGTCGAGCCTCGGGAATTCGTGCCGTGCTTTCGGGGGGGTTATATGTTATATAGCTTCGATTTCGATGGATATTAGCGGCAGTTCTTTTTATTCGGGAAACTCAGGTTTACATATACATGGGAAAGGGTATTTTTGGAGCTGATTTCGGATAATTTTCATTTCGATTTAATTGCCAGCTTTAGAAAACAACGAAATTTAAGAAGTTATTTTATTTCGAAAGTTCGATGCGATCGCAGATTCTTAAAAATATTGTGCAATAGGCCTGCTTCGTTAGGGCTGCCAGAGTGGAGGCTCTTTGAATATGTAAAAGAAAGCTTATGTTTACACGCATTTCATTGTGAGTAGTGTGGGGGTATTTACATACGCTACGACTGATCTTTATTCATTAAATGCGTAAAATGTGATTTTCGAATTTGGAATGCTAATGCAACTTTTAAGGGATTCTAATCTTGCGGGTAAACTGTTTGGAAAACTGACTTGACGCTAATTAGTTTAGTTTTGCATAATTAGCCGTGCGCGATCACGTGACGGCAGCAGTTGGTTAGTTAATGAACGAACTATTATCAAAACTAGCCCGTCCAAGCCCGAAAAAGGCCAGCTTATCCTCACCCATTCTGCAGTCCTTAACTTTCAAAAATTATCTTCCAAACGAAAAAACTTCGGTTTCAGCCTCAATTATATCTGATCATCCAACATTTCCTTCGCATTCTTTCCTTCCCTCTTCCTATTCGCTCGAAACAATTCAGCTCCGAAGCACCGCGCGGCGGCAACAGCTCCTATTCCGTTTTAGAATGCTCTGCTCTTTCATCAATAAACAATAGAATTACGATCCAGCGGCGAAGGTCCCACAAGAAATCTCCTCTCGGCCCGAGGCTTAGAGCTCCTCTCCCTTTCCTCTAGACCCTATATCGGTTCGATCCCCGGGAACGTTGCGTTCCACCACACCGCCACTGTTCCCGCGTCTAATATGCTTGCGAATTTTTTTCGCGTCATTTTTTTATCGGACGATCGAATTATTCTTCCGAGGCGGAACGTTTTCCGAGTTTATAAATATAAACTCACGTGGGTTAACTATCGATTCCTTACTTTCGGAGCGCACGCAACTAAATTCCGTAATAAACGCGGACTGTAGCTTCCGCTAATGCCTCTCGATAAAAACGACTACATTTCGACATCAGAAAGATAGTTTTCTATTCAGTGCTTAGCGACAAAACTCCGGAGTGCAGTGCACTCGCCGAAAGGGTTTCGCCCGAGGACTGCGGACACACATCGTCCCGCGAGCGAGGCGCCCGTACAGTCTCCCCCGGAGTTGCACAAGCGCGGAGTTACCGAGAGCGCGCGAGTGTGTGCGAGCCCGTAGGTGGGCATGTACGTAAGCGCGGCGATGCGAGGCCACGACCTTGCCTTTAAACCTCGCGAACAGCTGTTCGAGCCGCGCCGAGCCCCGAGCTGTCTATAGGCGCTCGTTACGGCTCTCCGCGTCTCTGTCGTCGAGCGTCGAGTTTTGCGTCGGCGCTCGTACGTTGCTGCCGAGCTTCGCGAAGTTCGTTTTTACGTGGGAGCGCGGATTGGGAAAGAGGAGATAAGGGGAGGAGGGATCGGTTTTGACGGGCGGAACATTCAAGTGGAGGAGTAGAGCTGCTGTCAGTTTTTGTGGGTTCAGAGGACGGTTGCAATAAAAGCGCGAAATAGTTATTCGAGTTTTTAGTATTATTGTAAAGCGAATTGAGATGATGTAGTTTTTCTCCCTTTATCCATTATTTAGCAAAGTAAAAATTAGCAAAGTAGCTGTAATGTCATTGAAGATCACTATTTTATAGTTTTCAAAGTGTTTCAAATACCTTCTTTAAAGACTCAAGGATTCTCATTTCGAATAAGTACTTTATCGAGTTTCGAAATTGTCTACAAAACGGATCAATAATTTCAGCGGTATTTATAAATGCGCTTTCTGCTTTTTTTTTTTAAATTTTGCAAAGCCAGTTCTGCCTCTCGTCTCCTCGGCAAATCCAAATGAATTTTTCATCGATATCAAAAATAGAAAGTATAATACATAAACAATGAAGCCTTAAACTTCTTTCGGACCGAACTACTTGAAAAAAACACAAAAGCAGTACGAAGCTCAAAGCCGTTGTCTCCGAGCGCGACACACGTCCGAGTCAAACCGCAAATGCACCGACTCGGAAAACTTTCGCAGAAGATCCGAATGTGCGTCGACGTCGCTCCTCGACGTGTCGTTTTCCTTTTTCGTCCTCCCCCCCCTCCCCCGTCGTCGTCGTCGACTCGTTCGCCGGGATTTTCTTTGACTAGCGGGCTCTCTTACGTAAAAGCAGATCTATAAGTCATGCTGGAAAGTCGCGCGCGCTCGATTGTATAAGTGCTCTCCCGATTTGATTTATTAACCGATGTAATGCTCGCACGTACAGCTTTGTTCGATCGCCGTTATTTATTTAAGAGATAAGTGCACTTTGTTTGGTTATGCGCGGATGAAACGATTTGGGAATTGTGTAAAATCAGCGAAACTGGAAGATCGATAAATCAGGTGATCTGATGGAAAGAGTAAAGACATGTAAAAGCGAATTTATTGGATTAATTCTGACGAGGGGAATTAAATGATTTATTTCAACGGTCGAGAAACTTTAAGAGAATCAAGTCTGATTTACCAGTCAGTTTTAATTAACAAATTCTCGCAGAGTTTCCCAACAGCTATATCCTTTTGCCACTTCAAAGCCCATTTTCATGCCAATCCGCGACTGCGAGCCGAATTTTTCCGCCGCGCCCTTTGAGTCACCGGCGTTCCTCTTTGCCGAAAAAGAAAATTAATGCATCGGGAAATGCATTCGCGGGATTGAAAAAAAAAGCACAAGAGCCGCTCCCCCTTTTTCACCGGGCGCAAAGAGCATTGAATATAAAGTCGTCGGATGCTCTTTCCCGGGCGAAAGTAATTCGGCAAAAAAAGGCCATTTTCACCGTAATCAAAGCAGACGTCGACGGCGACGAGAACGGAGAATAATATTAGCCCGCGGGAAAAAGGGCTGCAGGGAGGGGCGGAGCTTTAATACCAGCCGGCTCGAAAGGGGATCGTATCGACTTTGCATATTTATTATCGAATTTCAAAGGGGTTATCAATTCGCCGCTAAAGAGTGAGTAGGAGGGCAGACGCGGGGATGGAATAAATTCGATGCTTGCAAGCGGAGCTTTTAAGTAACGAAGGATCGGAGCCGAGTTCGAAATGTTTTGTTAATGTTGACGAAATTCATTGGTTTCCGATGGCGCTCTTTTTTTTATTACTTTACAGTCGTAGTTTTAAATTTCATTTCAAGCGCAAAGTAACGCTAATAATACAATTGTGTATTTTAGCACGTCTTAACATTCTGAAAAAGTGTCCTCCAGAGCAGAATGAGGACGTACAACCCGAAGTATAATTCGCGAAAAATTGCTGTCACCTCGGAATTTCGAGGAAAAATAATCCATCCGAAATTCCGTAAAGTAGAAGAAAAAAAAAAAGAAAAATCCTCGACACGAAAACCCTTCTAGCCTCGGCGAGTGAAAACGTCATTTTCGCGGCAGGCCGAAAAAAAGAGGGTTGAAGAGCCTCGGTCTCGCGCGCGCGCGAGAGAGAGAGGGAGAGGAGGGAAAAATATAAGTGAGAGGCCGAGGGAGCGGGACAAGAGGCTGCCGGGGAGAAAAAAATCGGGTCGAGGTAAGGAAATGAGATAATAAGCGCGATAAAAGCCGGGTAAATAAAGCGCGGGAGAAAAGCGCGCGGGGGGATGGAGAGGCCTCTTTGGGGTCATTTTCGCCCCGACCCTGAGTGCTGCACTCGGCGCCGAGCTGCCTCTTGCAGATCTCTCGTACGTGTGTGTGTGTGTGCGCGTATGTGTGCGTGTGTCTTCGAGGCGTGACTTTTCTTTCGACGGGCCTTTTTTGCAAGCTCTCTCGTTCTTGGCGAAATTGGAATTTCAGGCTTTCTCCGGGCGAGTTTTCTTAGTTTGCTTCTTTCGATGCTTCTTCGAGCGAGTATATATGCAAATGCGCTTTTCGAAATTAATGGCCGGAGCTTAGGAAAATAAAGGGGATACCGCGGGTTCGTCTAAATTAACTATTTTACTTGCGGTATTTTCCATTACTTCAAAACACGAAACCGACTAAAAATTCCGTTTAATCAAGAAAAGAAGCGCGGCGCGCTCGTAACGCATCTCTCCGTCTCCCAGACTTCGCTCCGACTCACACACACATGCACACACCTAAACTCGTGCAGCGGCGGCAGTTCTTTCTCTCCTCTGGGCTTCCAGCTGTACTTACTCTCGCATACATATTTAATAACAACACACATCGGAGGCGACCGTACGAGAGGCGCATAAATTCAGCGCACTCGCGCGTGCGCAATCATTATCAGCAGGAAGTTATTCGGTAACGTTTTATCTCTCACGGCGATGACGTCTAGAGCTGCTTGACTGGACGACTCGGGAGAAAGAGAGAGAGAGAGGGAGAGAGAGAGTCCTGTAACGAGCTCCGGCGATCGAACAGGACGAAAAAAAAGAACCTGAAAGGAAGATCGATAGAAAAAGTTTAGTATAGCACCGCGAGAGTAGTTTGCGGTTTGTTTTGAAAATTTATAGTTATCTTTGTTTACAGTAAAGTTTCTTAAGACCGAGCCGGATAGTAAATTATCGCAAGAGCCCGTAAGGTAAACGAACGAGAGGAATCACGAACTCTGCTTATAATGTACAGCTGGCATTGTCGTTAAGTACACGAGTTGTAAAGAAAACGTAATCTGCATAAGTAGAAAATGTAAATGCACTTTCAAAAAATAAAATCCGAGCGTATCTTCCGCGAGAAAACTGTCGGCGGTGGGTGTACATGGTTATTACCGACCCGAGGAAAGGCCGCGCATTCGCCGATTTCACTGCTGTAATTGACGGATGACGCAATTGATTATATCAATTATGTCGATAAAATCGTTCAAATATAATTTATTATATAATACCGATTTAGCGGTTTACGAGCGTCGTCAAACAAGTACAGCTGTAATTAGCTGTTTAAAGCTTAGTAAGAGCAACGTTTTCTTAGCGAGGAAGGCAATGGAAACGCATTCGGTTTTTAGAATTTTATATGATTAAATGCAATATCCGCGCTGTTCTATATTTAGATTTTCAGTTGAATAAACTTTAATTGTCGTAATTTTCCCACGTAAAATAAGTTCCTGCTATTCTTTTCTTTTTTTCGAAGTTTTATGTTTATTTAACGAAAACTGTTTTTGTACACTATAAATTACTTTTAATAGTGTACCCGAAGCTTGTAACAAACGCATAAAAGCTGTAAATATACGATAAGTAGACGTATACGTTCTATTTGCGATTCTAATTAATAGAAAAGCATAAAACCCAATTAACGACTCATAATCATAAAACTCATTCATAACGTGATTCTGTATACGACTAAAACAGTCTCATATAAATCTTGGCAGGCGTAGTACCTGCCCTGCGGAAGATGAAGACCCTTTTATCATCGTATCATAGAGAGATCTCTCGGTACCCGCGGATTCATTAACTCGTTATTCGAAAAAAAAAACTTTAATTGTACGCCTTTGAATTTATTTACTCTACTCCGCCCGCTAATGGAAATAATTAAACCTGTTATTATCGCATCACGCGCGCGAGTAGAAAATTAACGCCAATTTTCCTGAATTTTCTCTCGCTCCCGAACCCGACGCTTAGAAAAAAAAAAGAGTGCCACGATAAACCGCTCTCGGCAGAATCCCGACGAAATTCCGGCGAATTCAGCCCGCGAGACCATTAAAAGTCGCACGGCAGCGCGGCGTCGGGAGAGCATTATCCAACCGATCCGCATCATCGAAATCGAGTTCCAGAGAAATCGCGTCACACAGCCGGCTCCGTCGTCGAACGAGAACACAAACAAAAAAAGCGAAAGGAGAGAAGGAGCGAGCGAGCGAAAGGAGGGAGAACACGTCTGCGGCAAGCTCTCGCGCGATGCGCTTAAAACGCGAAGAACGAGGAAGAAGACGAGGGAGAAAGGAGCGACAGAGAAGGCTCATCAAAGAGGCATTGAACCCGCGGCGAGCGAGGCGGACCACACGCGTGTACACATGCCTAGAGCGAGCGAGGATCGCGATGCAAATCGCGCGGATGCCCAAGCGCGCGTCGAAAATTCGACGGGCGATTAATAAAAATTCGGGTGTGTCTGTCGTTTGCTCGTGGCTACTCCCGGTTTTTATTAGGATATCGGCGATTTGCGAAAAAAAGCGTTTTTCGAGAATAAAAGGATAGATACGCCGAGAGCCGATAGTTTATATCGCGCGAACGAGGTTTTGCGAAAAGATATATTTTTAAAAAAAATAGCGATTTTGCAATATAACGATGAAGAGAAAATTCAAGCTTAGCCTCAGAAACAAAACTCAAATTTCTTTAATGATATGTTTGTTTAATGGGCAAGCTGAAAAAGAAGAGAAATTAAACCAATTATCTGGAAACTTTATGCCCAAGCACACATCTCGCGAAACTGTTCACACAATTTTCTAAACCTCGGAAAATGTGAAACCAAGCGCGCAAAAAGCACAATGAGCTTGCCCGGTATCAGCGGGATAGTCATTACAATTTCTCTAGAGTTTAAATTATAGGATACGCAGCGATGTTATGTTGCAAACTTGATCGATATACTTAATGTACTTTTTGCATTATATAAATAAACATTTCGCTCGATTACCTAATATTGATTAAAATCCGTTGACTAATGTCAATAATGGCGTATTGCGTAATAGCGTATCCGCGCAGTTTTTATAAAAATATCGCGAGAAGAAGTGATTCTTAAAATCGCTACTGCACAAACGACAAACAATTTATTCGAGTAATCCGGCCTTAAACAATTTGAGCCAGAGATCTACTTAATAGCGGCCATTTCCCGCAAATGAATGGCCAATCTAAACAAAGCATCGCCATCAGCGGCTCTCGCGCGGCAAGCGTCGTAAAAGAAAGTGTATCAAACATTAGCTCCGCATCGAAAGCGCATTTGCCATGTAATTCAAATGCGATTCCAAGCAAATCACTGGCATTACGCTCCGACGAAAAATATTCCCTCGCCTCCGTAACGATCTCCGTAATACACATCGCGCGACTCCTCGATCCGAGGATTCGCACACACACACCGCTTTGCCACACTCGAGAAAAGCAAACAGCCTCGAAGAAGCAACCCTCGAACGCGTCCGCGCACACTTAATCATCGAAATTACACTCTAAACTGTCAACGGGCGCCTCCGCGGCAAACGGCCCGCAATCATCGACCTCTTCATTAAATCGAACGCCGAGGAAAATTACAATCCGCAGGCGGGGACATATAATTCTAGACGCGGCCGAGGGAGAGAGAGAGGGGAAAACTGCGCGACTCGCATAATCGTAAATCGATCCTTTCTTCTCGGGTGTGTATACGAGCGCACATCTCGCCCCGACGAGTGAAAGTGCACGTATATATATGTACGATACGCAAACGAGAGAGTCCGGCCTAAGTCTGAGTGCGCCGACAAATTGTACGAGAGTTACCTAACGACGAGAGAAAAAGCTCTCGGGCTGTGTATATGTAATGCGCACGTAATATATAATAGGCTTACGCGCAGCGCGCGGAGCAAAAATCCTGTGCGTCTAAACGCCGCGTGTTTCCCTGAGCGTGTCGGGGCGCCATTTTTCGCGATTAGGCGTGTGGTTTTTGCCCGCGTCGACGGATTTTAGGGGGAAAAATCGTGATTCGATTAGGCCTCGTCGTTGCATAAAGCTCGCTGAGAGGTTTTCCTTGTCGAGGATTTAGCGCGCGCGGGGCTCTTGACAGTCTGTCAAATTGTTTCATTGATATTCCTCGTTGTTTTTACCCGCCGTCGTACGTTATTTTCTGCGTATAAAGTAAAGGAAGTCTGGGAAGAGAGTTTGATATCGCGCTCGAATACCGTGAATAATTAATTAAACAAAAATTTCGATGCAAGTGAAATTTACTTATGTAATCTTTAGAGTATTGTAGTTTACGGAGTGACGCTGAACAATTTTTACGGCAATATCCTTACAACAGTTTCCATCAAGTATTACAACAATATCGCAATAATTATTTATCATTTATTATTACCATAAACACGCAACTCCATCAACTGCAAATCTCCCCGACAGGCCACCCCGAAGTCTCGGCACCTCATAATTCCGAGAGTCGGCGCAGAAATCATTGTCTTCCCACCGGCGAGAAAAGTCCCGATAATACACCTTTCCTCGCCGTCGGGCGAATCGAATGAAAGCTCCGCCTGCACGAGAGAAGCCCGTCGTGTATATGCAGGCGCGCGTGACTTTCCGTCTACCCGGCTTCGAAATTAAGTGCATCCTATCGGCCGGCTCATTAAGCGCACTTAGCGGTTCGACACACACTGCACCGCACGCCGAAAAGCAGCGCCATGCAAATGCGCGCCGCGTTTCGAAAGCCGAGAGAGAGAGAGAGAGAGCTTAGAAAAACGGCCGAATCACGCTCCGGGCCGCGATTGCGCAACTGCCCGCGACGGGGGTGACGAAGGAGCGGCCGTTTTTCCTTGTCGCCGTCGCGGCCCATTGTATGTCGCGCGTATATGTGTGTGTGTAATTGCACGAAAGCCGACGAGAGGACTACGAGCTTCGTCGGGGATTTGCATTGGGCGGCGGGAATTGGTGTGAGAATCGAATTGGTGATCAGGCTTTGGAGACTGGGGATTTGGGGAGAAGTAGAAATTGAAAATTTTGAGAATCGAGCGTTTGTGTAAAGTTGATTTTTAGTTTTTGGAATAATACAAATTTAGAGAGATTATTTTTAAACGGTCGCGACTACCTCTTATTTAAAGAAACGTAATTTTAGAAAATTATTCTCAGTGTTTTATTCATAGCGTACTGCACGTATATTTATAAAAAAAAAAAAAATAAAGCTCAGCTTACCGATTATACCTGCTACTAAAAGCTGCTGAGCAAGGCTCGATCTTTCAAAAAATTAATCGCCCTTTAATTCAGCCCGCGAAAGCAAACGCAACACACACACACATACAGGCGGCCCTGAAACACCCTCTAAAAAAGGCGTCAATCCCTCAAGCCCCGGTGTTCAGTAGCGCCACTCGACTCGGCGACGGCGGCGAACAAACTCGAGCGCGCGAAATTCCATAAGGGATTCATTATTCATTTTGCACGGCCGCGTGAGAACTCGCGCCCGTATACACAAACACCAAGAGACCGCGGAAAACGCCGGCAGAGTAGCGCGAGCGCATAATAAGGCTTTTAATTTTAAAAGTGCCCCACCCTCCTCCCGCCTAATGCACGTGCACCTCGGTATCGCTCTCTCTGTGTACGTACAGCCAGCCGCGTAATTCGCGCGCGTAATAACACCGACCCGAAATAAGCGTAATTAAGCCCGGGAGAGAGAAATGCGGGCGCTTATCGATCTCGGTCTGATACGGTTTACTTTTTCGCGCCGATCTCCGCGGGGGGACGATTTATTTCGCGGCGCGGGAATATTTATGGATTCCGCGTCTGGCGGATCGAGCGGATTGAGATGCGTTCGGGATTGCCGGAGCGGGGGTTAATGTGCTTTGAACTTTAGCGGGGATTGATTATTTATTCGCGGAGATTCGATCTCCACGGCTTACGGAGGAGAGAAACGCTTGGAATTCGAAAATTAGTATGCCAATTATTTGCCTTTTGCTAGTCAACTCGCCTGTAATTGACTTATTCCTCGTAATGTTCCCATTCGTTTCGAAGAAAACGGGTATACATATTGCGTTGCGTTGCTTATATTATACATTTTTTCCAAGTGTGAGAAACGTCTTATCAAAATTGTATCTGCTCGGCGGAGAAAATCTACGCAAAATTAAGTGGTCGAATGAAATTACGCAATCCCCGTAAACAGTTCGTTTTACGGTACCTCAAAGCCGCAAGGAGCAGCAGCGCATCGTCGACCCGCAAACCACCACCAGCACCCGCGGGGAGAGCTGAAAAGAGTCCGCTCTCGCACATCTCGGCCGCTTCCAGAACGAAATCCCAGAAGTTTCTCCTCCCAGAAGCGGCGCGCGGCCGCCTCGTCGTCTCTCGCCATATAATACGACAACTCCTGCAGCCCGGAGCGGAGAGCAGCATAAAGAAAAGCCGAGTAGATCGGCGCGCGGCGCTGCTCTCGCTTAATAAGGTTACGTAAAAGAGCCTCTCTGCAGGCTCGCCGCGCTTCGACAGCGAGGGGAAGAAGAAGTCGTGCGCGCATGTTTAAAGATCCTGTGCCTGCTCTCCTTCTCCCCAGGCTTCTCTCTCTCTCTCTCCGCCGGTGTGCGCCGGTTGCGCGAACGCGGAAGAGCCGCCGCCGCAGCCGAGAGGCGGACGTCTCTCTTTTCTCGCTGTCGCGCCATACGTAACGCCATATGCACGCGCCGCCGAGCCGCGGGACACAAGATGCATATGCCCATGGGAAAAATACGAGCGCCGCCGATATATTTCGAAAATGCGGGAGCCCGCGAGATATATATTTGAGAGACGCCGGGATCCCCTCGCGACTCGTGCGATTAACGCGCGAGATTCATTCGACGGGGGAGAGACGGAAAATTATGTAAAGCTGCGTTTAGCGCGGAGAGCTACCGCGCGCGGATTGCGCAATTGTTGCTCGGTGTTAATTGCAGAAGTTGGTAATCTTTTTCGAAAGCTCTCTCTCTCTCGCGTTTACAAGTCTGACAATATATTACCCCGGGTATTAAACAGCTCCGCGGCGTCTAATTGTAAGTCGCTTGCGAAATATAGGCAGGTGTCTTACGTGCGAAATTTACGCAGGTTTTCGGCGGGAGATAAACGGCGAAAATCGACGGGAGGGGTAAAAAATAAAAGCAGAAACCGAGGAGCGAGAGCCGATATATACTCGATTGTACGGAAAATTAATCGTCCCTGTCCAGTGACCCGATCGCAACAGCTGCGGACTGCCAGCGATGAATCGACTGCGCGGACGAGTATCCGAGGGAATAATTGACGTCGCCGATTGCTTTTCGATCTCGCTTTTCTACTCTGCAATGCAAAAGCTTTTACTGCGACTTTCCAATTTTCGAACTCTCCCTTTATATACCTCCGAAAATTTCGCCGTGGATCGAAAAAGTCCTCGAGCTCGAGAAAAAGCAAACGTTTTTTCCTTCTCGTCTTGCATTATTAAACAAGTCTTGCCACCACTCCGCCTAAAATCTCGCCAGAGCCTCGGCTAAACGGAAGCGGTGCGCACTCTGCCGAGCTCGGAGGCTAATACGCTTAACGAACAGATTAATTTGCTGCCGGCTCTCTGCCTCGAAAAGCGGGAAAACGGGGCGAAAGATAAAGAAAGCCCGCGCGCGCAATACCCCGGAGCGCTCTGCGAGCGAGCGCAATTAACATTTTGCGCGATCCGAGGACGCGGCTCTCGAGAAAATGGACGTTCATCCCCCCGAGGAGACGCACCGCCGAGTTCTCGCTCTCGCTCCTTCTCTCTCTCTTTCTCTCGAGGCAAGACAGGCGCAAGTTTCGCTCGCGGGCTTGGGCGAGAGTCGCGGAGAGGAGGATTCGCGGAAGAGCGCCCGGTGATTGTGTCAAGGGGGCTGGAGCTGGGGGGTTTTGGTTTGCGCGGTGTGCGCGGCTGCTTCAGATTGCAGTTTCTATATTTTTATTATTTTTGTCGCCGGAGGTAACTGGGTTTTTTCTGTTTTTTTTCTTCTTTTAAGTTTTCTTTTAAAACTCTTTACTGCCGCCTTCAGATCCTGCAAAACGTCAATTACTTACTATTGTATGTCGGCTCAATCTATTCTTACAAGGAGAGTATACGACATTTGGGTAATGGATTTTCCTGTAACTTTGGGATATGTTTTCTAATGAAGCCGCGTTCATTCGGCCTAACGCTCGATTTTTCAAAAGTTATGTACTCTTTTATAAAAAATTTAAGAAAAATCGAGTTTTGTTTAGT
>JAWWEO010000009.1:18280503-18331568 GCA_035582975.1 Ormyrus labotus | reverse complement strand
CCCTCGCCCCCCCCCCCCCCCCCCCCGGAAAGCAGAAAATTCCATTACAGAGCGCCACTCCGCTCGCAAGCTCGGAACTCGCGTTACAACATCCAGCGTCGCAAGCTCGCGCAAGCAACTTGTCCCAATCTCGGCTCCGGGCTGCAGAAAGGAAGCAAAGCGAGGCGAAACGCGGGCACAGGCAAACACATATTCGCTCTAACCCAGTGAAGGCACTTTGCGAGCAAGAGAGAGAGAGAGAGAGAGAGAGCCCGCGCCGCTACCAGAATAAACTTGTTCCGCATTGCATTATTAGACGGCTATTTTCGGCCCTGCGCTCGCTCGCTCCGATATACCCGCGTATCCTTGTTTTATTTCCTTGTCCTGCGCGCGGCTCGTATATTTTAAAACTACCGCCCCTTCCGCGTCGGCCCGCGCCGGCATTCAGGGCTCCCGGTGTCTTTGAAGAGTTTCGTGTACGGCGAAGGCTGACTCTGGGGGGGAAGAGAAACTTTTCGGGGCTGCAGGCGCATTGAAAAATGCCGGGGAGGGAGGAAACTTGCGCCGGGCGGGGAGAACTTTGCGAATGGATTTTTTTCTTTTTTCTTTTTGACAAAGTCGAGTATTTGACTGGTGATTAGTTCTTTTTTTGGGGGGGAATTACGCGACTTTCATCGTTCTTATAGAAAAAGTAAATTTTTAATTTAAATTTCGTGAAAACTTCTTACTTTTACCATCAAATATCAGCCGAAATATAAAATTCCAAAGAGAATAATGTAACTCGAATTGGCTTCAGTGCAATAAAGCCAAATTATACCTCTCTCCACTTTTACGCGAAACAATCGAAATATTTCCTACCATCGCATTAGCCGTCTGGAAAAGCAGAAAATTATCAGCGACCGCCCCCTGAATCTCTCTCAGCCACCCACTCGAGCATCGTTCCGCGCGCTCGGCCGCGTCCTTTCCCTCGGATTCCAGAGTTCCATCCATCGGCAGCGTTTATCAAAAGCGGCTCTCCGTCTCGGTAAAAAAAAGCGAGAGCGCAGCTCGACAGGCGGCGCGGTATATTGCGAAAGGGCCAATACGAGCGGAATCCCGCGCCGCTAACGAGACAGTCCTGCATTGCGAAAAAGGCTGTCTCTCTCTCTCTCTCAGTCGAGGAGTCCTGAACCCGGCTCGCTCCGCGCGTAACCTCCGGCGGCCTATTGCGCCAGGAGAGGTAAAAGGTGGCTGCTTGCGGCTCACGACTCCTGCGGGGCGAGCGATCCCTTTCGCCGGGCCCGACACACACGTATATACAGTGACTCCCCCCGCGGAGAGCAGATTCCGAGAGGCGGCGAGTCGCTCACAAAGAGAGAGAGAGAGAGAGTGAATTCTATTTATTTCGTTTGCGGGAGCAAGCTTGTTTTGGGGGGGACTTGCGACTGCGGCTCGGGATTTTGGGGCTTTTCTTTATTGGAGGAGAATTGCTTTTGAAAATGGCTACGTTTTTTCTATTTCGTTACTTCAGGATTATTATATTGTTTTTTTCAGATAATAATAGTCCGATAAATTGATAAAACATGAATCTATCCGCTCAATCCTGTAAATAAGCTATTCATTTTTCTATCCATTTTACTATTATTATATGAACTCTAAAATCCCTTTTATCGAACGATTTAAAAAAAAACTGCTAATAAAACAAAGTAGCCCGGCTCTCAAAGAAAGAGCCCCTCAAAGTCCCATTGAAATCAAACACCGACGCGTCGGAAAAAGCGCGGAAAAAGCTCTCTCTCTCCCTCGGTATTTGCCCACCTGCGCCATGGAAAATCGGCTCTTTGTCCGCCCCCGCATCGGTCCTGGGCATTGTCCACTTTGGCCGGCAGTCCCTGCATTCCGGCGCTCCGGCTTGCTTACCCACACTGTGTACTTTAAGCTCGCGAGCGACCGAGCGAGCGGACGAACGAGTCACGTGCGTGTATGTGTGTGTGTGTGTGCGGGCGCGTGTGTGCCTTCCTTATCTTCCAGCCGCGCTCCTTTGTCTTATCTCCGAGGAATTAATTCGCTACCACTCGGCCGAAGGGCTCCCCCGCTGATGTAAATTAAATATTTGCTGCTTGTTTTGCGGCCGCACAATGGCCCGGGATTCTCGAGCTTGTGTGTGTTTATTGTAATTATCGCGGCGGTCTATTTGCATTTCACGGTTTTCTTGCGCCGCGGCGCCGGATGCGCTTTTCGTTGGTATAGAAAAGTAAATTTTCCAGAAGTGAGTGTTTTTTCCATCGGTCCACCCACGTGGATTCTATTAAAAAATTATTCGTAATTGAAACCTCGAAGTGCTTTTATAAAAGTTCTGCATTTTTTTTTCTTCCCGTTTCTCCCCGAATCTGGAACTTTGTCCGACGGAAAGTCGATAGTCGGCCATCGCCGACTTACACTTTTTACACCCCAAACTTGATTTTCCGATTAACCGCTAATTCCCGTCATCGATCCGAGAGCGAAAGACGTCCGCGCCCGTAACATCGATATCCCCGCCCTCCCGCAGCCCGGCTTCTCTCTCTCGTCCCATCTAAAACGTCCAACGTCCGAATGGGACTCGATAATCGACGAGATCAGCGGCGTCGTTCCCTCCCCGCGTCTAAAAATAAAGCGGCTCGATTATTTTTCGCGTCGTCGCCGTTGCCGCTCTCGTATCATCGCCGCGCTCTCTCTCGCATTGTGCGCCGCGAGAGGGCTCTTTAACGAGATACTCTCTCGCGCACGTGTACTCTCTCACGCACTCTGTAATTTATACATCGTATGGGTTTTGCCGATGTATATATTTAACGAGCCCGTGTGTCGGTGCACTTTACGTGCCTTCCTGCACGTGGGGGGGGGGGGGGAGGGAAGGTAAGGGGAGGGGATACGCTGGCTGCGGGTTAAAATTGCGTTATTTGCCTCTATTAATAATTGTTTCAGGGAGGGAAGTGACTTTTTTTTTCTTTTTTCTCTTTTTAAGGTGGAGCGCGGCTCGCGTGAGAGGTGCCATTATTTCTTGAAACACTTTCTCGAGTTTAGGTTCTTTTGAGGGTATCATTTAGGTTGGAGCGAGGATGGAAATGAAGCGTGAGAAAGTTTGGCGATTTTAAAAAAAAACTACCCAGGCGTTATTATTCACAGATTCGAAAAAAGCTTGCAATTTGCAATTAAGATCGCTCGATCATAAATAAAAGAAGCGAGGGAAGATTAATGTAACGCTTTCATCGATTCTTCTCTTCGAAACTCACTTTGCAGCATTGCTCAAAATCACGCTCTCCTTTCTTTTATTCCCGCTGCCTAAATTTACCCCTCTTTTTTCGTTTCCACCTTCCTCCCTTTATCCGCAGTGATAAAAGTAGCCGAAAAAGCTATTAATAGCAACAATGGCCGTATGCTCTCTCTCTCTCTTCCTCTCCCGAAAGATGGAAGGTTTAATCGAGAACGAGTCGTTATACGAGGCTGCGATAAATCACGCGAGGGGCGCGGAGGAGTCGAAACTTATAAAGCCGGAAGCTGGCGGCCGATCGAAGTCAATTTCCGCTATCCCGAGGATGATGTCGTTCTCCGCGGCTCTCTTTCTGCCTTGCTTCTTTTTTTCGCAGATCTGACGCGCGCGCGTGCATTATGTCACGCGAGAGAGAGAGAGAGAGAGAGAGAGAGCGAGTTTTACGACCTGTTGCGATATACCAGTTTTCCCTCTCGATCGAGCGCGCGGCTTTAACGGGAAAAAACTTTTCCCTTTTAATTGTTTAATCATAAGGATTTTGTGCATTTTATTACGGCGGAGAGTACATAAAACGTGCTATTTTTGTATGCTCACCGAGAGATCGTGACTTTGTTTTGAGGTAATCGGAGGTACGACACATATTATTATCTTGATTCAGTCGTCGGTTTCATGTGTCTGCGAAATCTAAGATTTATCGTCTTAAACTTTAAAGTGCACCGACTAGGCCGTCCGGGACAATAACGCCAACAATACACAATAAAAGATTCTGTACCAGCTCGCAAGACAAAAGTATATTGCCACAGCATGGGAATAATATTTCAGAAAAAAAAGTTTTTATTTACTGCCTACCGACACACAGTTTCCAAAAGGCACTAAATCCTCGTTTGAAATTGGCTTTTTATACCCGCGGAGGATATCTCGTGGAAAAGCAAGCGCATCGATCAATATCAATATCCCCTCGAAAACTTGGAAAGTCTAATCGAGGAAAGTACTGAAAATGACTGGCCCATTAGACTATCGAATTCCGGGGCGCGAGAGAGAGCCGAAAAGTCGCTCGGGCCGTCGATCGGCGTTCGTGACGAGGCTCCATCGTTCACGCGGCTCGAACAAAAAAGAGCGAGAGAGAGAGAGAGCCGAGTATAAATCGCGTGCCGAATGAGGAGCAGCGCTGAATTTACGGTGCGAGCTACGCCTCCGGCGAAAGGAAAATCGCGCGAGAGACTGGGGTAATAAATATTATTGGAAGGCCCGATGAATGCCCGAGAAAAATGCCCAGGAATCCTGGAAAGGTGTTCCTGCTCTCTCTCTCTCTCTCTCCCGCTCTCCTCGCTACGTTTCCTCCTGGGAGCTCCTCCGCGTAGGCAGACGCAATGGAAATCAGAGGCGATGGAAGGGAAATTTTTGCCGCTTTAATGTAGACGTTATTTAGCTGAATGCCGCGCGAGCGGTGCCAGATTACGCGCAGTTAAGTAATAGTTAACGGTGTGTAGTAATGATCGCGATGGAGATTTAGAGTCAATCGCGTTGGCACCTTGATGCTTGGCTTTAGCGAGCTAAGGATTGACGTTATCTAAATTTGAATGCTGTATGAATCAAGTCGGACCTTTATAGGAATCTCTTTCAAACATTCTGATTTCTGTTTAGCTGTTAATTAATTCGAAATCTATTCGTCCGCTTGAATGCGCGAAACGAAATTCTTTTTTTTTTATTACTTATCTTCGGCGATACTCAATGTAATAGCTGTAAAATAAATTATCCGTAATAATCGAACGTTTTCTTTTTGTTTCAGGTAAGCATTCAGAGGCAGAAAATCATTTGAAGTTGAGTAACGGGCCTTGTTTTAGTAAGTTTCTCTTCAATTTGTGGAATCTTTCTGAATCTCCCTCCAGACGCGATAACAGAAGAATTTATTGAACAATAATTGCTCGAAGAACATTCAAATTCAAAAGCCGCGAACTGCAATAACGGACTTCTCGAAGCACACAAACAAGTAATTACTGAGAACTATGATCGGATCAGTACGAAACTCGAGGCAGTAAAAAGCAAGAGCCAAACGATCAAAGCGAAAAATCCGGACCTTGAGTTTCAACAATTCACAATAGCGAGCATAATTAACGTCCCCATAGTTCCCAATTTACCGATCATTACTCTCCCTCTTTCTTCATGTCTAACATCTCGCGATCACGACGAGCCTTTTTCTCGAATTAAAGCTAATGATGCAACAAACCGCCTTCTCGTCTTGCCAAACCTCCTCAAAAGCTCGAAATAAAACAAACACTCCTCATCCCCTCCGAAAGAGAGAAAAGAAGCGTCCTCTGGCGTTTCTCCAGACTCGGCCTTTGATCCCCGGCGCTGCAATCGAACTAATTAAAAGCACCTGCGCTCCTCCTCCTCCTTCTTCGAGAGCAAACAAGACGAGCAAAGAATCGCATTATCTCCGGGCAATTAATTTCTCGGATCGATAGGCGATATCCCCCTAAGCAAAAGAAAAGCCGGCGAGAAAATGATGCATCGACGGCGAGACAAAGAAACGAGAAAAAGAGGATCGGCGCCTAGTCGATCGAGTCGTGATGTCCAAGTTACGTAACTCGAGAGAGAGTGAGCGAGAGAGAAGAACAGCGTATAAGCTCGCGCGATATAACGAGTTAATTACCCGACGCGAGAGATCAATGCTCTCCGACGACGGAAGCTCGATCGATCGAGGCTTCATTACAAGAACCGCCGCGGAGAATTTTGAAGAGAAAAGCCGATGGGCATTTTCGTTTAATGAGTTACGTAACGTCGATTTTACGGTAACGTTGTACTAATGTGTACCTTTGCAGTTTTCAGTTATTAATTAGCATGGCTCTCGGCGCACGTTTTTTTGACGAGCTTTCGTGAATAGAGAAGACAGAGGAAGGCTGAAATTCAATGACGCGGTTCAAGCGAGTCTCTTTAAATCGTGCATGTCGTGATTTTGTAGACTGTACGGTAGTTTTTGCAGCGTAAGAATGTACATAGTCGTTAAAAGTTTAGAAGTGAGTTCTTTTAGAGAATGTGTACTCATTATTAAGCGGGTAAAATATGTACCAGATGCGGAACTAGCTTCTAAGGAAGATAAATTTTCGTGGCACTAACTAAAATTTATTAGAATCAAAGCGTCATAGATTTCCACCCTTGTAATACTTTACTCTTCGCCGTAGTCAAAACATTTATCTCACTTTAACGGGTTTTTTAATACAAGTTTCTGCTTGACTGCGGTGAATAATTGAATTTTAATTCAAAGTACAAAATAACAATAACATCAATTGCAACTTTAGGCCAATTAGAAATTCACGTTGCACATTGCATCCATCAATCCGTAACATTTCCAATAAATATTCACGCATTTTCCCAGTAATCTAGGCAGCAGTTCACATAATCAGATTAATTATGCAATTCGCACCATAATAGAGTAGCGCGCAATTCTTACTCAATAAATGCACTTTTTCCACGTCGCTCGCGCCAAAAGTAATCCGCATTCTTCGACCGACACTCCGCGCAACTCTCTCTCTCACTCTCCCTCGGCAAAAGCAATTTTCTTCTTCACACACAGCTCCATTTTCCAATCATAAATTGAATTCGCCTCGATTTATTAAATGCCCATTCGCCGCTAACAATTAGTCGAAAAAAATGCATCCGCCGCGAGACGGGGAGAGAAAAACGCGACTCTAACTAGATTCTCTTTCTCTCTCTTTCTCTACTCTCCGCTCGGGAAATTAAATCGTAAATGTAACAACGTCGTCGGCAATTACTTTAACCAGTAATTTTAATTGCGTCACGAGCTCGTACGTACACACGCACACACACACACACGAGAGCGTTTTCGTCTCGCGGCCGGGGAGAAAACCCGTTCCCGAAGGCGGAATGCTGCGCGCCGCCGCGCGAAGAAAGCCAGGGGATCGTCGACGGCGCGGGGGGGAGCAACAAAAGCACCGCACGGCCGCTTTTATATATAGTTTTCTGGCGCGCGGAGAACGAAGGCTCGAGCGATAATTGAGTTTTAATACAAATCTTTCGGATGCACGCCGCTGTTATTGGACGAAAGTTATTAAGCTTACCGCGCGCGAGCCGCGGCGTTTTAGCTTTCTAATCAGTTTCTGGAAAACTGATAGCTTGCTCATGTAATCTTTAATTCGCTTTCGATCGTTTTTTGCTCGGGTATTATTGAGCCTGGAAAAACGGTCGGAAATTTTTATCGGATGCTCGTTGCTTTATTCGCGAAGTTCTAAAGTCGTTTCTGTTATGTATACACAAGAAAAAAAAAAAGAAATTCAAAACATCTTTTTAATAACGTAGAGCGCATGAAAACTTTCCGTGAAAACCTTATCTTGATGCATTCACACGACGAGAAAACTGGAAGATATTAAATCACAAAGATACAATTTCGTACACGATGTAAAACAACTCAATACAGCGAGACATCGACCGATTTTTGCAAATTTTGATTAAAACATCAAAAACTCATAATAAACTACACGCTAAATCGACATAAAACTCTAACATTAGACTTTCCCATCGAAGCTGCACTCTAACGCATTAATTTTTCGAAATAAAAAAAGGTCGCGCGTTGACTCACCCATCATCATTATTACGAGAAATAACTCTTACAGAAAAAAAGATTTTGCTTTTAGTCTCTGGTATCATATTGCTCGCACGACGAATTGTCTCGTCCATGCTATTTTAGCAAAAACGTAAAAAATTATTAGAGTGGTTCGGGGAAAAATAAAGTTCTGCTGGTTTCATTGGAATCCATGCTTTTCTTTCCCCTTTAATTGATTGAAATTTTTCAATTTATCGAAGGTGCATTGTCAATATATATGATTGAAAAACGCTCTTTTTTTTCTAAATTTAATTACATTATTGTTTAGAAAATTTTAGACGCAAATAAAATATTACTTTGATAAAACAGTTAAAAGTAATGTTTCTATATTTTATTATGTAGTATTTAAAATTGCACTTTATGCAATCACGTTAATTACCCCCCAGAGTGTAATGCGTGATGAATTTGTAAAATTTAGGGCTTTATTTCAATATATCAAATAATTTATCGCTGTCAAATTTTAAAGTAACGATCCGCGGGACGAATAAAGGCTTGAAAGTAGCATGATATTGAAATCAAGAATATTATGTACATATTACGTTATTACAACAAACTTTTATAGGTGCGCTTAATGCGATTTCCCATTTACACATACATATTATATCATGCACTGCGAGCTATAAATTTGTTATATAATTCGTGTAATATTTATATCGAAAGCCGTTAATGCAAAATCCTAGATTGTCGTTAATATAATAGGTTTGAATTTTATTTATCAAAAATTTTAACTCGTCAGAAAAACAATTTTCAAGGATCTTGAAAACGCTTTTTGCACACTTCGGAAAAAATTATTATGTTTTAATCGTAAAATTTTAAGTATAAATTTACTCAAGAAACTGAAAGATACTATTAACTTCTAATATAACTTTATTTCCCATTGTTGCTAATTTTATATTCTCCAAAACTCCCAAGTTTTCCAGTTTGTTTTATAGCTTATTGATATTCTTTAATTTACGAAAGACAAAAGCATTAATTCGCACAAATAAAATGCCTAGTTCTACTCTTAACCTACGCCCGATTCATCTGTTATTTTTTGCTTAATAACTCAAGCGCAACTCCAACATAAACTTCAATTTTTCGCGCGAAAGTATGAATTTCAATTGCAACACCATCTAGTAGCCGATATTTTTAAAAAGCTCATTGTGAATCTCTCGAATGTACTTTCCCAAGGAAAACACGAGCCGCGAAAGCGGCGTCGTAGATTTTACAAAGTCAAAATTGTACAGTTTATATATCACTTACGGGTAAAAGTAATTTGCATATTAACGTTATAAGATACTTTGAATGTATGCACCTGCGGCTACGCTTAGTTTCGAGATTTATATCTACACGTAAAAGTGACATAAACTTACGGGCTGCGAGTGCTTCTTTTTCCAAAACTAATAAGGCATCAGTCACTCTCGTAATAGGAAACGAAAAACGCCGAGCGCATCGTATTATTTAAAAAAAACATTAATTACCCTAAAAACCTTTTAAAAACCGCGAATATCTCTATAAAATAATTCGATACCATAAAGCGCGGGCTCCTATAATTCGCGCATAAAGCGCCCATAAAATTGTGCGCCATTATAAAAATTCGCCTAACTGTACAGTCGGCCCCCGCATAAAGGATAAAATTAACGTTAAAACTCGCACATGACTTACACGCAATTACATCCAACTCGCTCTAGCCCCCCTCCCTCCCCCTCGCGAAGCATATAACCATAAGCTAATTCTTCGCTATCGAGCCTCCCAACGACGCGAGCCTTGAAATTCACGATAATTCCCGGAGCTTAAAACGCGGCGAGGAGAGAGGCCCTTTGCACGTGGAACAATATCGGCATGCGCCTCGCGTAATGTAAAACCGGGCGAGCGCTATCGCGCGTCTTATATTATATTCCGCGCGCGGCGTCCGGCAGGGTCCTTCGCGAGCATATAAATCCCTTAAAGGCCTGGCGCGGACTATGCACGCGCGGAGATTTTTCAGAATCCCGCGTCGCCGCGGGAGTGATGGGTTTTGAGTTTGGAGTGGTTTGTTATTGGATCGACTGTTAAGGTGACTATTTAGGGGTTGTGGGATCGGAGTGGAGGGGATTATTATTGCGCTGCGGGAAGTTTTGGTTAATATTAATGGAAATACGGCTTGATGAATATTCGGAGCTGCCTATTGTTGCTTTCAGCAAGAAATGAAATTGTTGCTGGAATTATAGATACATAGTATTGTATGATGCAATAAAAAATTGTGATATACGTATTATGTCTTACACCTTGTATAATAATAATAATAATAATAATATTAATAATAATTGTTACGCCTAATATTTACATGCGATAGGAATTATAATTTAGCGATGAAGCTTCAAGTTTTAACATGAATTAATAACAATTAATTTAATGCAGATTATTATGCTTGAATGATTTAAATTAACCGAATAATTATAAACAGAAAAGAACTTGAACCAGGCTGTTTTAACGGAAAATCACTGCTTCAATAAAGATTTCGGATCATTCGATTATTCATACGCACACAGTTTTACGCATTATCCGGTAACCCGACGAACGCTCGAATAAATCTGCCCGCTGATTTTATACACTCGGTTTCCTATTATATGTAAATAAGCATTGATTAAGCATTTTCGAATAATCCGCGCCGGTGGATAAAAGCCGCTTGCAAAGCAACCCCTCCCCCCCTCCTCCCCGTACCGTCTGGAAAAAATGCATTTTTACTATTCCATTTGATTTTGTTTACAAAAGGAAATTTGGAAATTAAACGGTATTCTAATTTAGCGCACCGCTTGGCAATGGGAATTGACTTGGTCAAAGTTGCAAAGAGCAGGTAATAATTGGGAACGAATTTCGTATAATTAAATCGCGGAAGGATTATGCGTGCATTTAAAACTTTTTAGAACGAGTGTATGAAAGAGCGATTAAAAGACCTAAAATGGAATAAGACAATTACCAAAAGCTTTTATTCGAAAAATTTGAACACTTTTTTAACGTAACACTCTTTTATTTTCCCGGCTATTCCGGGTTAAGAAAGCCATTAAAAAAAACTGTATTAAAAAATACTTTGCAGAAACCCCGTAATAACTTGCGAAATTACAACGCGAGGTCGTACGTCGACCCCGCGGGCATTTTATTACGCGAAATATATTTTTAACGGGAATCCCGCAGACTATTCATCACGTCCAGTTTCGCGGACCGCGACGTTGCGACAGCGGCGGCCGTTAAATTTACTCGGCGCGAATTTTCATTTATTTCGCGCGCCGCGGCAGCGAGAGGCGCGCGCGAAAAAAAAATCCAGCCCGCGCGCCCAATAAAATATCCCTTCCGAAAAAAAAAACAACGAACGCGGTAATAAAGCAGGCCTGGCTATTTTTTCCCGGCGGAATAACGAGCCGGAGGAGGCGGAAGCGGAAGCTGACGCAACTTTTTTCCCTCGCCCGCCGCGCCGCGAATGACAAATGCAAGCGCCGAGCTTGCAAGCTCCTCTCTTTCTTTGGCTCGTAAAGTAGAGGAGTTGGAGCTGAACGAGAATTGGGAGAACCGTTAATCTCCCGGACCGTAAGGAAGGTCTTAAGAGGAAGTTTCGAGCGCATCGGGCGCCGCTCTTTCTTTTTTTTTTTTTTTTTACTTTCGGGAAAGGGTAGTTTCGCCGCGCGGCGCTTGCCGAACGAGAGCTTTTTAGAGCTTTTTCAAGTTTTTCTGGGCCAAGTTGGCCGCGGCCTTCCCGTAAATTAATTGCGTGATGAATCGAAACGATTCGTCAGGGTTTTAAAAGGGCTTTGGGATTATGCCGATGGATTCGGGGGAGGTTTTATTTGAATTCGATGAAATGCGGAATGTGCGAGCAGCTTAAGATGGCAATTTCGCGTTCGATTAAAAATTGATTAAACCTTCACTGAAAATGATTTAAAAATACGTTATTTACTTTGCTCCTGCAAATAAAATGGCGTATTAAAATATTTTTTAAAAACCACTCAATCTCTTTAAATTCTCCATTTAAATAATTTCGATTTTCACAATACGTCTTCAAAACGTTTCTCCGCGCGCTAAGCACCATAATAAAGTCACAATGATTCGCAAATATTAAGCCTCCGCCGAAAAATCCTCTTACATCACCCCGGCAACATGCCTCTTCCCATTCATTGTCTAATTCCGATCCACTTTCTAATGCACCTAAAACACACACTCGGTGATACGTCGGGTCCCGAACAATGCCCACCTCTAAATCAAAAGCTCCCCGCGATCTCCAGTGGGGGGAGGACAACGGCAGGCTTTTAATCGAAAGCTAAAAATGCCTTTGGACGAGAGGAGACGAGAGGCGAACGACGACGCATCCATCCCGTCGTCGGGGCGAACAATGGCTGCGCTTGACTTTCGCAAGGAAATCGGTTCTCTCTCTCTCGCGGGCGCATATAATCGCTTAATTTTACGAGCGCGGCACGTTTCGCGCGCTTTCTTCGTTCGCGCCGCAGGAATCCGATCGCGCTCTCGGTAAGAGAGGCCTTTCCCCCTTCACCTGGCAGCGCGCGCGCGAGGCGCTCTTTTTTTCGGCGATTAAAATTAATGCCCGCTGTAATTGAGCCGAGGGGGGAGAGTCTCGGTGTAATAATGGGCCGCTGTTTACTTTGAGACGGTGATGCACCGCGCGCCGTAATGGAGTCTGTATACCTCCGCGGAGCGCGTTTAGACGATGCGCTTTTTCGACGGTTATGAGAGAGAGAGAGGGAGACGCTCGTTCGAGCGGCGCAATGCATTATTTCGGTATTAGAAGGCTTTTAGGATTTTTTACCCGGGAAAATTGGCCTGATGTATTGGCAATAAGGTTCGAGTCAATATTGGACGGAGTTAATACGCGGTGATTTCGCGGAGGGTTTTTATTGAATCATCGTTTGACGTATTTATTAACTGCACTTAATTTTTCGAGATGCTGTTACCCAACCTTAATAGATTATGCATTCTTTCTCGGGGAATAAAATAAAGAGATTCGAAATGGCTGTAAATTGCACACAAAGTAAATATTTATTTTATGCGCGAAATTGACGATCGCTAATAAAGATGCGAGGATAAAAACCGGCACGATCTAAATGAATTTCAAAACTAACTCCAAAGTTATATCCTACACCTCTAACCGCGAACGTTTATTCGAAAGATCTCGCTTCAAATTTCATCAGTCGAAGCGAGAGAGCCAATAAGACCACGGCTTTAAAAAATGCAAATGATATTTAATTAGCCCCCACAATAACCAATTAACAAATTCCCCAAAAGAATCGGCAGACAAGCCGACTCGACTAATTAAACTAACGAATCCTCAATCAATTCTCATTCCGATCGATTCGATTTGCACAATCGAAACTCCAGCCGGCGCGCGGCTCGGAACATCGCTTTCTCGCATTTTCGTGGCGCGTCGAAAAAGTCTCGGCGCTCATTGTTCGACAGCTCCGAGGCAGCACAGGCACCCTCTCGCTCGAAAATCCAGCTAATCATCCCGAGCGAGAGGCTCTCCGGTAAAAAAAAAAAAAGCCGCAGTTCCCGGGGAGAACAATGAGCCGCGACTCCTCCGATAAAATCGCATTGAATTAGAGACTTAGTTTTGCTTCGGCGAATATCGGCCGCCGTCGGCGCTCTCCATTGTTCCCGCGCACGCGCTCGCGATTACGACACGACGAGAGGATAGAGCGAGAGAGTTAAAAGGCTCGTCCGCGATGTGCACCGTAATCGTAAACTTCGCCGCGAATGTCACGCTAAGGGGATGTGAAAGTTCCGAGAGCCGACGAGAGAGGGGCCGGCTTTTCAAACTGTTTCTGCGCGGATTCATTTTGCCTTGGCGCGTTAACTAAGGAGTTGGAAATTAATAACTTTTTACTATTGTTTATCCGAGCTCTTTCGCGGCGAGGCGGCGACGCCGGGATGGTATATAGTTCGCCGAACTTTTCGTTTAAGACTTGGTAAATTGCCTTTGGTTAGTAAATCCGGAGAGATGCTCGAGAAATATATTGCGGCATTGTCGGTGCTCAACGGACTGCCGAAGTTTCTTCGTATTCATATAATAATGATGTACAGGCTGGGAAAAAATAAGGAAGACTACGTTTATTGCTCGGTCGGAATCCCGGTATTGTCAAATATTTCTTGTTTCTTGCAAAAATGCGCCGAGTCAACTTAAAATAGCTTTCTAAACTTTCTTCCGCCGCACAAAGAGACCATTTTGTCATTAAAATGTAGATTTACTTCTTTCGTATTAAACAATAATTTTAACGTTATTGTAGGTTTGCCATCCGTTTAAGTGAATTAGAGGAAAAAGTCGTAAAATACTGTATTTTTAATACGTTTTACTTTATCAGTGCTTTCTTTCCCCATAAATATATCCTACACTTTCACTGCCTCAAAATAGAAACAGCCGAGTACGGCCAGACAAATGCACTATACAGACAGCAGCAGCGTTCCCCACTGATTAACTCCAATCAAACGACGAATCCCCAATTCCACCCATATCTAAAAACAGCTCACCGGTAGCCCCCCCTCAAATCGACGCTAAAATCATTAATACTTCGGCGGGGGCGATCGAGCCATGGAAAATTAATTCGCGCTCGGCTCGCGGCAGACGCGCGGGCAGACAGACGTCTGGCGCGTCGAGTCTCAAGGCCGCAGACGCGAAAAAAATAACACTCCCTGCCCCCTCCTCCCGTTCGAGTGCGCGCTCGATCGATCGAGAGGCTATATACGACGCGCGCGCGACCCTCGGCGCCGACGCCGCGCGGAGACATTGGGCGAAACGCGCGCGCCCGATTTGCAGCCGGAGAAATCGGGGATTCGCCGCCGGAAGCTGCAATCGCGGCGGAGAGCGAAAGTGATGGAGGACGGTTGGCGGTGATGATGGCCGGGGTGGCGGGGAGGGTGGGATTCGGTTTTTTTTTTCATCGCGGAAATGGGCTTTTTCGACGGGGGTGATGGTTGGCGCTGAAGTTTTGTGCAGTTTCAGGGCTCTTTACTTTTCTGTACTTAATTGTTTATTGTGTTTGTCAATTAGATTAAATCCAATTTCAATTTTTTTTCTGTTCCAGGTGAGTCCTATAAAACATTGCTACACTTCGCTCGATCCACGTGAGTTCGAAACGATAATTTACTCACGACAAACAGATTCCTCAAACTCTAAAAAGATTCTTAAAGGTGACGTTTCAACCCGAGTCGACCGCAGCCTCCTCCCCCTCTCGCAAAAGAAAAAAGAAGAAAAAAAAAAATCTCGACAGGCGCCATTGTTCGCGCGCTCACCGGCCGCTAATGTAACGGAGCAATAAAAACGTCGCGCTCCTCGTCCGAAAGTGGAACGTTTAAGAGATTTATGCGCGTTTTCGTGCCTCTCTCGCGACTGCCAGCTCTCCTCGCGTTATGGATGCTTCAATCAACGTCGAAGGTCTCGAGACTCCCCACCCCCGCCACCTTCTCTCCGCATTTTTCAAGGAGCTGATTGATGCCGGCCCACCGTAATTTACCGAGAGCGCCGCGGCGAACGGAATAATGAGCCCGGCTTTATGAAGTTTGCGCCGCGAATTATTCACGGCTGTTTCGCTCCGCGAGTCGGCGGAGAGGGATGAGCTGTATTTGCGATTGGCCGATTCGCGTGGCGATTGATTTCGCAGCCGAGGCGCTTTTTCGAGCGGATTTCGTCGCTGCTGAATTTTCGAGCGGAGTCTTTTATCTTCCAGATTGGCCGGAGCCTCTCTCGGCTTTCATCGGCAATAAAAGTTTTATTGGCGTCCGTAAAGCTTCGCTATATGTTGTATATATATATCCTTTTACGATTTTGAGTATGATACTTTCTGAAATTAGAAATATTAATTCAATATATCGGAGGAGAACGCTTTTTATTACCTCGTCACGAGGGCGATTTTTCAATTTTCCTATCTAGAAAGCGATCGATTTTAAGAAGGAAAATGAGAGCTCGCAAAAACGAGGGAGGTATATTAGCGTCGCCGGGCGAGCATGCGACAGCGGTAAATAAGGAATAGCTCGCGTGACTGCGAAGACCCGTGACGTCACGACGCGATGACTCGCCGCGTAAAAAATTCAATTTTTCGTTAACTCCGTCGAGCCTCGCCCATAAGTATTAAATATCTCCTACGTTTTAAAATTCAAGCATTATTTATTCGCCTTTTGATTTACCTATACCATTTTTAAAGATCAAGGAGCGCGGTAGCGCTTCGAAGGCAAGTATGGAAAAAAAGCCTAAGGACGAACGCGCTACTATATACTTTGATATTGGTTAGCGATATTTTCAATTATTTACTGAATTGATAAATAACTTTTATATTAATCATATTTAGGTTAGATAGAAAGCTATTTCGTTATACTACGTTTTAAAAAAAGTTTCATGTAAAATAATGTTCTCAAATTAAAGATATAAAGAAACAAAAAATATTTTACTCTACAAAATGTAAACCGCAGCACTGAATTCCCTATAACGATTCATCGAAGGCAGAAAACAAAACAAATGCTTTACATAATTCCCGCGCGAATCCTGCGATATCCGTGCAGCCGCGGAGAGCGAGGCAGAAATTTCGGGCGGAATAAACAGCGGCAGCGCCCATCGATCTCGGCCCGCCGCAGTGTGCAATCGTAATTGAGCTTTTAATGACATCGTAGCCGCGCGAGCGATCCATAATGGCGAGAGCCGACTATAGCCAAGGAGGCGCCTCCCTCTCCCTCCCCGGAAGACCTTGAATTCTGCTACTGCTGCTGCTGCAGCAGCAGCATCGACCCGGGGGCAGAGTGGCTATACGTCGCCGAGGCACTTCCGATCCTGTAAGTGAATTTCGCCCGGGATGCGGGAATAAGCGCGCGCTCAGTGCCATCAAAGCCTTCGGCGCAGTTATTCACACGCCCGGGGACGATCGGGGTGGGGAAACGATGGCTCTTTGGTTTCGGAGGGTTTGCACGATCTCGGAGAGATCGAGAGCGTTTGGCTTTTTTTGATCGCGAACAAAATTTCAAATTTGTTTTAAATTTTGTATATTGAATAAAATTATATCGTTGGTTCATTTGTTACGTTGTAAAACAGAAGTTTTTTTTTCTCCAAATCGTAATGGTGTAACATACAGAACGAAATAAAAACAAATCAAAAAGCATCTGCTCGTAACGACCGAGAATACACGCACTTCTTATCAACCCAAAAAAAAAAAAAACCGCGACCGAAAGCAAAACGCAACCGCGCCACCGCAGCCAAAACCGCACCGCAAATCCCCAACTCCGAAAGAACTCGGCGAAACAAAACGATCCCCGAAGAACGACCGGAGTACAAATAATAATCGATCGCGTGCAGGTGAAAGCCCCCGCGGCCGGCGTGCGTTACGCCTTCGCCCATCGATAACCCAAACACTAAATTTCACGTAATGCGCGCGCACGCAGAGATCGTCCGGCCTCTACGCCTTTATATCCGCCGCCTTGCGCAAACCTCGGGAGCGGCTAAAAGTGTCGCCCGCCCCGGCCCGGATTAGAAAGCGAGAGCGTATACGCGCATATGCACATAATGAAATTGCCGCGGCGCGCTATCGCGCGGAATTACATTGCGCGCCGCTTCCATTATGCTGATTGTAAGAGCGGTCATTACGAGGGGGGGGGGGGGGACGGTGTGCTGCACTTTTTGTCGGTCGAGGCTAAGCGGAAAACTGCCCGGTTTTTTTCTAATGCGAGAGCGCTGAATAAATTTTCGCGGAACAATGGCGGATTTTCTCAATGGAGCGTTGCTGCGCACTGCGCGGTTGAAAGCAGCGGCAGCGGCAGCTTGTGCGCGCCTGTAAATTAGCGGGGGGGAGTTTTGCGTTTTTAAGCTACACGCCGGGTATACACGTCGTTGTTGGCGGGAAACGAAGGGGAGAGAAATTCTCTTGCTTGTAGCTCGGTTGAGTTATGAGATTATTTCCAGGCCCCGTTCCTTGGCGTATTTAGTTTATTTTAACAAGCTTTCGTCGTAGTCCAAACGAGTTTTTTTGTTTTTTATCGAAATTCGTCAGTAGAATAATAACGAAATCGATGATAAAAATGACCGTTTTCAATAAATTCCTTTAAAAAATCTGCGATATCCGCCGCTCCCCCCCGAATAAATTCGCGAAATTGGCATTATTTCCAAAAGCACAGGAAGAGCGGCTTCCGCGCGGGACTTTCGAGTTTTGATCTACCGCTATATGTATTAAGCATATTGAATTCCCGATATTCAATAAATTTTATATTCTACGTGCGCCGCATGAATAAAACATGGAGAGCCGTTCCATTTCGCTCGCGCGCTCTTCCACGGCCGGCGCGCTAAAAATTTCCAGCTCCCATCGCTGTACCCGAGAGAGAGCGACTTTTATTCAAGCGAGCGGCGCACGGGCCGCGCAAGAAAATTCATTCTCCCTTCGCTCTTCGTCAACTCCCTCCCCCCCCTCCGTTTCCAATTACTCAAAAATCCTCTCTCAATAAACATCCCGTCGTGTTTTTCTCCGCCGCCGCGACGCCGTAAATCCTCGGCTCCTCTAAAAAGCGCCCGCGCGAGGAAAGCACGTACCAGCTCTCCTCGGCGCGGAGCGTAAAACACCGATCGCTCGCCGGGCGCAAAAAAAGGCGCCCGGAGGATCGACGAGCCAGATCTGGGAGCGCTCGTGTTTTCGCCCGGCACATCTCTCTCTCGCCTCATTTCCCCGTTCGGTGTACATATATATAATACTTTCACTGCGCGCCTCTCTCGCGGGATTTTTGTCGCGCGACTTGTCCGCGCTTATCTGCGCCGAAGGAAAGCATCGTTCCATTTCCCCGATCGAACGACTTAAATCCATTAGCGCGCAGCGCGGCATCCTCGCGGCAGATAGCAGGCCGCGATATATACACTCGGGGGGGAGAGCAAAAAGCTCGCCAACGAAACTCGATATAATAAAGATCGGCGAGCGCGCGCGCGCGCCGATTCACATGCGCGTTTAGAAAGCGCCCCCCCGCGCTCGCGGTCCACATTTTCACCGCTCTTTTTTTTTTTTGCCCGCCGTTGTCTTTTTACCCGAGAGCCGTGCATATAGGAGCCTGGAAATTCGACGGAAATGTGGGACGTTATGACATTCCGCTGATCGGCGGAGATGTAGATTTTATTGGCGCGGAGCTGCCGCCGGCGGTATTATATGAGCCGCCGCTGCGGGTTCTAATGACCGGAGAGGTAAGGTTTATAGTGCGAGGTGCAGGAACGAGTTTAGAAACTTTAGGATTTTTCGTGCGTTCATTTTTAGGAGGAGCCCGAGAGCCTGAAATACTGCTTCGGTCGTTAGCGTAATGCGAAGGTGCACCTTACGGGGGAACTTTCTGCTGTGTGGGAACGCCTGATAGTATTCGTCGCGGCGGATAAAAAGATTATGCGCGCATGCATGCTCCCTCGTAAAAACACTTTATTCGTTCTCGTCGATTTTTTTTCAAAAAGATTTTCAATGCGCACCGTAATTTACGTCGCAAATGAAATAATCAACGCGCGCGTAAAACCCGGAGTGGAACGTTTTTCGAGCTCGAAATTTGACAAATTCGCCTGTGACCGCTTTCCCGACTGTCGATTTCCTCGAAAAAAAAAAAAAAAAAACTGAAAATCCCGCCGTCCCATTCTCCGTAATGCATTCATCCCACTTTAGCGATCCTCTCGCAGTCCCCTCGAATTTACATATCACTCGCCTAATAAACTCGGGGCTCCGCGCGCGCGCGACTCATAACAAATGTTAACCTAAAATCCCAGATCCTCGCGTCCGGATAGCTCCGCGCGAAATTTCGAAATTGCAAATTCCGTAGCGAACTGTAGGTGCGCGCGTAGACATATATACGTGCATACGCCAGCGCTGAAATTCACGCGAGCACAGCGACAACTAGGCCAGAGTCGCTCCTCGCGCCGCCGGTGGCCCAATTCGATTGGAGCCTTTATGCGCGGGGCAAGGGGGACGGGAGGGAGGGGGCTTCAATTCGCTGAGCTTTCGGATAATGTTTGCCCGGGGAAAAAAGCGCGCCGAGAGGTGAAAAGGTACGCGAGAACGGATAAGAGGGACGAGAGCGCATAATGATGATGCGGAGAAAGCGAGCGTCGAGAGCGCCGCGGATAGACGGGAGGTTTATATGCGCGCTTCCGAGCCCGTCTGTGTACCGTACAGTTTCGAGGCTAAAAACGCTGATAAATTCCGATAAGGATGGTTTATGCGCGGAATACTCGCTAATTAATGCAGATTTATTTCAGGTTAGATTTATTATTAGAATGTTAAACTCGGCTGGCGGAGTGTTACTTACGGGTCACTCGGCGGTGTATCGGTGAGATAATAACTTTCCGGGTGTAACGATTTATTCGTACATTATTAATAAGAGTTTGCGATAATACCTTTCTCTCGTTAGTTGCTTAGTGAAATATTTTTAGAACACACGTTTTTCGAATAAATTGAATTTTTAACTATTGTTTGCGTTCTTTTGACAACTATTAATAATAGAGCTATCAACGATCAAAGCAAAGCACGCATTTCGCGAGAGCCCATAACAAACTACGACTCCGTTATTGTCCGTAACTATCGATAAATTTAACTGAATAGCGCATTTATTGAATGCATCTCGCGACGACAATGCAGGCACGTTCGCGGGCCCAATTCAAAACTAGCTAATTCCCTCGAATCGACCGAACGCGGAGAACCAGTCCATTTGAATTCCGCGCGTCGGGTTCTCCGTTTGAAAATTGGAGCACTCGTCGCCGTTGCGAGAGCTGCATTGTATCCGGCGCTAATTCAGTTTATTACGAGCTCAAGGTGGAAGATCGATGGAGATGAAGGGGGATGCCTCCTTGTAATGAAGCTCTCGCGGCCCTCGATATAATCTCGAGAGCCCTTTAGTCGTAAGATATTAGCTAATTTCATGAAATATGCGGAGGGGCGCAGAGTACATTTTGCCTCGGGGGCAATTCGTGTACACGCTGATAATGTTTTAGCAAGCTGATCTTTCATTCGAAAAGTGTCTAATAAACTTTGATTGTTAGATTTTTGTTCTTATTAGACTCAATACAGGTTTAGTCACATTCTAAAGATGCACAATTCTCCTAGATTTTCCAAAATCTTGCAGTTTTATCGTCGCTCCAGTTACTTCCTCTAATAAGATAAGCCACCCTCCAAGAACGTCCCACTAACCGTCGCGAAATCGAGCTAATCAGCATCTCGAGCGCCTCGCGTCCATCAGCATGAAACCGCTATAAAACCTAACAAGCCCCCATTATCGGAAGCTGCAGCATCGGCATATCGGCGGCGACATCGCAGCGCCGAAGAAATTGGGGCATCAGCGATATCTAACCCGATACGCGGCGCCCCCCGGTATACATATATCGAGTGGAGCACGCGGCGCGTTATTGCATCCCCCCGGTTGATGGATTAGCCGAACGCGTTCGTTTTTTACGGGATTATATCCGGCGCGCGGATAATAAAGCGAATCATTATCGCGGGGGAGGGCCATAAAAATTCCAGCTGCCGCTTTATCGCGATCGTCTCGCCGTTTTCAGCGACGCGAGTCTCTGCTGATCCGAGCCGGAGTTGCGGAGATGCAGGCCGAGGTGAGCTACTTCGACGTTCGCCGATAAAAGGCGCGAATAACCGAGGGGTGTAACGCGAGGGTAATAAGGTGCTCGGAGAGGAGGGTTTGCAAAATTGGACGCTCGATGCTAAAACGCCCGCGAACGAGGATGAAAATAAGGTATTTAGCGGGGTTTTAATGAAATCGGGAGTGCGGGAGAGCGTCGCGCGGAAAATTGTTAACTATAATTTTCTCGAACCATCGCAACTCAGGGCAATAGAAGCCATTTATAAACATATATACAATCGATATGAAATTATTTCCTGAATTTCAAAACGATATAGCTAATGATAGAGAGCGATTCATGCAAATTGCGTTATATTAGACTTCCAAATGGCCATTATTATCCCGGATAGTGTTATCTTAACTGTAATTGTTTATGAGATAATATTTTAAATTCAACCCCACAATTATATTAATCGATTTAAGAAATTTAGCTGAAAATAAAAAGCTAGTAATATTTATTAGAAAAATCAAGATCAATTTATAATTCAACTAACGATTTAAAGCTGAAACAAAAAGAAACAGCATATACTCCCAATCGCGTTACGCAAAATCCTTCTCGAGAAATAAGCGCATTATCCTTACCTTACAACCTATAATACAGCCGGAGAATCATAAAACCCCGCAAAAATCTCTTCTTCTCCGAAGCTATTGAATTCCGCGTGCAGCAGAATCCAGACAAAGTTTCGCGAACTCCCGCGGCAGGCGCACACAGAGAGAACGGCGGTATATCGCGAGAGAGATCCATCGGCGGCATGAAATATATTCGCCGCTCTCGGCTAACGAACAAGAACGCTCGCTCTCCTCTCTCGGCACACACGTGCCCGCTCGCTCGCGAGAGTCCTCCTCGTGGAAAAGCGCCTTTTTCCTCCCGCGAGCGCGACGACGACGACGACGGCGCGTCCAATCAGGAAAATCCGCTCCTTTTTACCGTTCGTCCTCCTCTCTTTTTTCGCGCTCGCGCGCCACTGCTCTTTTCGATTCGAGTCTCGTCTCTCCGCGCGGCGCGCCGCTCGAGGTAATGCCTATCGTAATTCGCAATTTGCCCGAGCATTCACCTTCGAATTCCCGTTAGCTTCTCTCTCTCTCGGGCGAGAGCGTGTGTGGATGTGGAAGAGACGCCGGTTCTCCGCGCGGTGAGAATGAGACGAGAGAGGGAGAGAGGGGAAGATTTATGGCCGGCTGCGACGCCGATTTTTGGCGATTCTTTGTTTAAGCGGCTTTCTCGGGATGGACGCCTGGAAGGAGGGACATAAATTTCCGCTGTTTACACGGTTTAATCAGTGGTTCGGATGTAGAGAAGGATGAAGTCGTTGGAGGTTAAAATGTTTTCATTAAACTCGCTGGGGACTTTTTCAAGAAATTCTGTGTGTATTCCGTCCGAGATTTTTCGAAAATATTTTTTCATTATGAGCTGAAATTCCTTTTTCAACGAGTTACACTAAAAATTCTTATAACGAATAAATTTCTCGTTTTTCTATGCTCTCTGTTCACTTTGATGAGTTCTCCCGGGGGGCTTTCGCGAAGTTTTTTATTTTTCTTTTTCAATTTCCATTTTAGTACGATAATTTGATAAAAAAAAAGTGCGCTCTCGAAAAAGTATACATTCCGCGCTTGTTATTACAGCGTGTATTTTTTTAATCAAGTTCAGTCATCGCAAAAAATTCGTTTACTCAAATTTTCATGTCAATTAATAACGTTCTAACAAGCCGTTTACCCCAATACTCAATTCCCACTCGAGTCGCGAATACCAAATAAATCACCGTCGGAGAAAACAAAAAAACTCTAAATTACTTTCTAACGTTAAATGCACGTTTCACACATCTTCGGGGAAGCTCACGACTAGGCATAAAATAGAAAACGAGCAAATAAAGCGGCATTTGTTCCTGTCCTCGGTGAATAGCCTCGCGCGCGGCGCATTGAAAACCCCAGGTAAAACGATCGGTCTAATAACAATTCCCGCTCACAAAGGCGGCGAAACTTGTATTATGTATATATGTAGGTGTGTGCTCTATCCGCCGCTTCGGCCTGAAAAAGCGATGAATCTCGCACCTTGGGAAAGGATTGAATTTCCGCGGACTCGCTTATATATACATATATATGTACGAACGTATATACGATGTACAAATCAAATTGAGCGTTGCGCAGGTGATTTCGAAAAGAACAATGGACGGGGGCTTTCCTGACCGTCTAATCTTATTTGGTAATGTATGGAAGCTTATGTTCGCTTGGAAAAAAAAATGCGCGAGTATTTGTACGATAAGCGATCTAAAGCAAGTATTTGTAACCGCGCCGTTATAAGCGTTTTCGCGAAATATGAATAAATATGTGAGAAAATGTTGCTTTTTCAGGCAGCGCTCGAAGTTTTATACATTATAAATTGTAAGTATAAATTTTCTTCGGGGCCAAATGAAAAATTTGCAATTTCATTAGGCACCGCATTGTTATCGAACAAAGAGCGAAATTAAGATCACTTTGACAAAATAAATCTCCCGAGAATCTGCGCGAATCTCCAATTACGAAATTTTCATTCCTTAATTTCCCCTCCCCGTCGTACCCGACGTCGTTCCCATAAAATTTACGTCAATAGGCGCAATTTTTGCCGCGCGCGGCAGATTCGAAAGCTCCTCGTGGCTCGTATACGTATGTTTTATCGGCCGCGCGGCTGCTGATTTTCTCCCGCAGGAAACTCGGCTGAAAAGCTTGAGGCCGCGTCCGCGAGAGTTTCACCAAATGCATAATATATATCTGTGGGCAGGCAGCGGCGGTGTATATACTATATATCTGCGCGGCGGATCGGTGAAAGTGCGCGGGCGACGAAATCGCTAAACGTCGAACGGGGAATTTTCACGATCGCGTCCCGCGACGCCGGAGAAATATTACGTTTTCTGCGCGCGCGCCTTTTTTGTTTTCTAGAAATCCAAGTGCAGTTTCGTTTGTAGTTTTTTTTTTCACTCCGCCGGCTGGGGGAGATGAAAGGTGCCTTTTGTAACGTTTACTTATACGGGAGAGGCTGCCGCGAGATGTAAATCATCGATATATCGACGGCGGATTTGGGGTAATAAATTTAGAACAAAGACGCGAAATTTGATTTATCGGCGATTAATCGCTTTTACTTGCGTTTTCTTTCCTGCCGTTGTTTGGGGTTTCGCTAAAAGACATTTTTATAAACTAAATGCGCATACCTTTTACATGCAATAGCGCTATTCGAGACTTTTACGTTGTTTAGATTTTACCAAAATAATATTTCAAACAATAAAAGCACATGTCAGCAGTACCGAGATTCTCTGCAGCTTTTAAAACATCGATTTTGCATTTACCGGCAGCGGAAAAGCTCGTAAACATGTGCGTACGTGCGCAAAAAGTCCATAAAAAGTCGAAGGAAATCAATAAATTTTTCCGCAGTACCCGGATGAGTTTATAGCGAGAGTACAACGGCGCTTGTTCTGCCGACAAATTACATCGAACATGCATGTATACATGGGCACTGCGTATAATAGTTGCTTCGGGAAAGGAATAAAGACTCGCGCGCGCTCGGTGTGCCTTCTGATAATAAATACAATAAATGTATCAAAAAAATGTCCGGAAATTTTTAGTTACCTCCGAAGCGAACGTTAGAGCCGAACGGGAACAAAAGGAAGTGGATGCATATAGACGTGTTTGTATGCGCTCTTGAAATATTCCGCCTATAAATAAGCTATCGAAAATCCTGCAAGTGCCGTTAAAAGTTTGTTATTTTACTTTTTTATTGGGGTGTTTAGCTTTTTCCCCCTTTTCCTCCGTAAGTTCGGCGTCGATAAAGCAAAGAGTTACCTTCAATTATTCACTGCGCCTTTCTAAACGGATGCTTCTACATTTTCATTCGTATCGGAAAATTTTTACCTTTTAAATGCTCCGCGTACGTAAAGCTTCTTCAAAACCGTTAATTTACCACCATTTACAAACGCAAACTAAAAATGCAAATTAATTTCAACGGTCTTAAATCCCAAACGATTATCAACTAAATTTCATAGTTCCTCGCCCGATTGTAATCGAACTTAATAACGATCCGCTCGAAGAAGGGAAAGAGCGCCAATTACTACACGCGGAAAACAAATTTGGCGAAGGAAGCGAAATCGATGCCGGCTCGAGAGCTCCGAAGAGATCCTCGTACCAGCGCGGCTGTGCATAAAGACGGCCCGCCGCGGGGGAAACTTTCCTCGCGCCGGACGCGGAAGTCAATTAATGCGCCTGCGCGCGACTATGCGAGAGAGCCTCTCCGCGCTCGTTATATCCGCGAGATCCGCGCTCTCTCGCGATATTTTTCTCTCGTATATCGCCGTATCGCATATACACCCACACGCCGACGCGCGGCGTGTGACGAGAGTTCTATTAATTTATTTGTTTATTGGCACTGCCGCGCGCGCGGAGGGCAGAGAAATCGGCCCCGCGGTAATTGGACAGTGGTGCCTTGGAAAGTTGCCTGGGATTTATGGTCTTCCGCGTGTGCGATGGTCTCTCTGGCATTTTTTTCTTTTCGGATGCTTCGTAGTTAGAGGATGAATTAGAAGAGAAGGATGGCTCGGGGGATAGATGAGGAAAGGACTTTTGCGGGATGGAAATTATTGTAATTTCATTCCGCATTGTGTGCTTTTAAGAGAGCCCGTTGATTCTGTAGAATTTTATAGACTGAAAATGGATGAAACTAAAATTGGATATTTAATTAAAATGCCCGTCGGGCTAAAAAATAAACAGTAAAACTACTTTATATTAGTATACAAGACGCGATATTTTATTCGTCCTTCATTCCTCAACGAACAAACCGTCAGATCCACCAACTCCATCCAAAAACTACACAAACACCTCGAAAAGCTCCCCCCATCCAAGCCCATAAAACCCCAATCAAAAAGCCCATATAATCATCGACAGCGGCGCGCTCTCGTTCTCGCGAACAGACTTACACCTCCCGGCGCGCGCGCGCGGAAGTTAATTGGCGCACGGCGCGCGACGCAATTAGCCGATTAATTAACGCTCGCTCCGCGCGCGCGCTCGCGAAAAAAAGGCATCGGCGAGGAGGAGTTGCATAATATGCTCTCGCGTCGACTCGCGCGGCCGTGGCAATGAACCTGTAAGCGAGACGCCAAGAGATCCCCCCGGCGCGGTTGACGCGTTTTTCTTGCGCTCTCTCGGGCTTGAGAACTCGCTGTAATTGAGAGGAAGGACATCTCGACGAGTGGGTTGGCTGATGCAATTTTCGAGAGCTGGAATTTACGCTCGCGATCTTATTCGAGGTCTTTCAACTTAGATGTGCTGGAATTTGACTGTTGAGAGGTTCTTCTAATACTATTTATTACGGGAAAAGGCGTGTGTGTTTTGTAAATGAAAATATTAGAGGTCCTCGTTAAATTAATTATTCAATGTTAAATTAGTATCCATTTGTAAAGGTTTAGTTGCAGAATACACATTTACAACTAGATAACATCAGCTTTGCACACGCTGCTTTTTAACGAAAATGTCATTTAATTTCTTTCTCAGGGGTGCAATTTATTTCTGCCTATATACTAATCGCGTCGCGATTTCATTCGAATTACTTAATCCGTTTCGCGTAATGAAAAATCACATAAAGAAAAAATAACTGGACGTTATTACATTTCAGAGTTCTCTCTTAAAATTTACGTATTTAATTCAAACCATACATTCATCATTCACTCGGTAGGAAAATTAACTCAAATCCCTCCATTCATTAACCGCAACTTTCCCCGAAACCAAAAGCCCAACTACTTAAACGCTCACCCCCGCTAATCCGAAGACGTAAACTCTCCCGAAAAAGCGGAGGAGAGCGACCTCTTAACCCGCACGCACAATGGCCCCTCTCCCCAAGCCGACTCTGCTCCAGACAGATCCGAAAGCTACCGCAGAGAGAGAGAGAACGAAGTTGCGGGAAGTTGGCTCGCGCTTCGGCGCCATAACAGTCGGGAAAGCGCGGTGCAGACTCTCGCCGTATGTGTGTGCGCGTGTGTACCTACGTCTCCGACATGCGCGGCGGCGCGAAAGACCGGCTGAGAATTCGATGGGAAGCTCGTTAACGAAGCCTCCGCGGGGCTTAATTGCCTGCGTGCAGGCAGAATGCGCGGCGGCGGCCCGTCCAATTGCGTGCGAGCGGAGAGCCGCGGCGGCGGTGCCTTCGAGCGAGTGTGCGTAGGAAATCATTTTCCTCCGGGAGTACGAGATATAGAGGATGATGCTTCCTGCGCCGGTGGGTTATTGGAGGCGGTGTGTTTTGTTTTCGGTTAGAATTTCACTTTTTTGCGCGGAGGGGGGCTGGAATAAGGCTGGGAGAGGCGGTTGTAAAATGAAGTTGGAGGATTAATGAACTGATAGCGGGATGTTCGCTGATTTAATAGTATTTTTGTTAAATTAATATTGTTAGATCAGATTTTTCTGATATATAATATATTTTTGGCCGATGAATTGGTAACGAGTTCGCTCAACTTTTTTTCAAGCTCGCAAAATTTTTCCCGGAAAAAGGGTACACCGCTGTTTAACTTGCGCAATGAAAAACTTTTTGCGAAATCTTCCACTCGCATTATAAAACAAGAAAGTTTTTACGCGTACCTTCACTTTAAAATTAAAACGTAAAACGGACGTTTAAAAAAGCACAACTTCGACGTCGTACCAAAGTCAATTAAATACTCCCATTCTCCAAACAACACACTTCGCTCTTTCCGCAATTAATTACAATACTTCTTCCAAACAAATCCCCGCGCGCAAAGAGAAACGGCGCCGCAAATCAGCCGGCGCGTCTAATCACCTTAAAGCCGCGCGGTTCGCCCCGTGGCAAACTCAATTGGGATTTTTGCGCGCCGGGCGTCTTGCGCGCGTATATAAATTCTGCCGGGGCGCAGCCTCTAAGCGTTGCGAATGTAAATTGCGCTCTCTCTCTCTCTCTCTCTCTCTCCCTGCTCGCAAGCTTTGTTAGAAAACACTGCGAGCCCGGGGGCGAGCAGCGCCGCGGCTTCATTTAATTTGGCGGAAAAGCGCAGCAGCCGGATGAGCTTCGGGAAAGGAGAGCGGGGAGCACGTCCATCGTGTACGGAGAGAAAGAGATGGGAATTGAACGAATTTTCCTCGGCGCTTTTCATTGTTTCTTTGGTTTATTCTAAGTGCGCGCGCCGGTCGCTTTTGTGCTTTTGAGGGGGCCGCGGTGCGTTTAATTGACTTTTGACCGACGGTCGAGAGGGAAGTTGAAAAATATAGCTTCGCGGAGTGGAAGTAACGTTTACTGTTCTATTGGTGTTTTTGTTAAAGGTTTTCGGACAAACTGGTTTCGGAAAAATGGAGAAACAAGACTTTATTTGAAAAATTTTGGGTTACAAAAACGCTCGCGGAGAGAAATATGTCAGTAAAAGTTACAAATATTTCAATAAAAATACTAAATTTTCTAGTAGTGCAAGCACAGACTGCCAAAACCCAAAAAATTACCAAACTTTTTAGTAAATTTTACTGAAATTTCAGGAAAATTTAATAAAATTACATGAATTTTTACTAAAATTTCGTTAAAATTTACTAAAAAGTATGGTAATTTTTTGGGTTTTGGCAGTCTCTGCTCGCTTTTCTAAACCGTGCAGTAATTTTTACTGAGACTTTTTCTCCGTACTCCTTCGATGATAGAATTTTTGGTATTTTCGCAAAAAATATACATACATTCAGTTATATACGCGAATACATGTAAATATAGCTATCAATTTTGTTTTCTACAATAACAAAATTGCACTTCAAAGAACATTCCAATAACTTACTCCTTTCAATAATTATATTTTCAACCTTAAATTTACTCACTTAACAAAGCCTCGCCCCGCCATCCAGGCCTAAAACTCCATAAAAATCAGACCAGACAATAACAGTAAATTTTCCCGAAAACGCGCAGACTTGTTGAACAAACTCAGCAGTCATACCCGCGCTCGTTTCACTCGTTAAATTCTCTCTCTCTCTCTCACGCCGGCAAAAAGCAAAGCCCAAAACCGTACAGTCCTTCCCTGTCTCCCTTTGTCCCTGCGTCTGCAAACAGGGCGCGCGCGCGCGTTTGCACTTATTCCCAGGCGGGCGCGGGGTTATTACGCGCCTCGCACACGGCCCGTTAATTCATTCCGCAAGCTCGTCGGGGTCGCCGTCCGCCGAGGATAATTCATTTTCCTCGTTACGGGCGCGCGACGACGACGACGACGGCGAGCGTATTCCACGCCGCTCTTTTATCTTCGATTCCTCAACCCCTGAGCCGGCTATTTCCTACGGGACGAGTTGGCAGCGAGCTGCGACGGGGGGGGGGGGGTAAATCGAATTTCGAAGACGATTTTTCGCAAAGGAGACGAGGGGGAGGAAGGAACGGCTGCGAGTTGGAACGGATTGCGGTGTTTAGTGGCGGTTTGACGGGTTTATAGTTTTATGTCTGGTTGTTTAATTTTATTGTGAAATAAGAGGAGTTTCTTACTTTTGTCGGTTATTTTATTTATGATGCAGTATAGTTATAAAGCTAGCAGTAGTATGATGTAGTTGTAAAACTGTAGGATAGCAGAATTTTCTCTGTCTTTTATAATAATTAACTTATTTTAACTTATTTTAAATCTCATTACCTCTTGCAAAATAAATGTAAAACGTCTAGCGTCTTCTGAATCCATAATTTCAATTTTCTTTTAAAAAATTTATTTTCAAGAATACTATAAAATATTTAAAAAAAAACGAGAGTTTTCTCATTTTCAACGAAAAGTCGTCCCACTCAATAATTTTCTTCCAATCCCAGAAAACAATTTGCAAGGATCAACACGATAAGTAAAAAATGCCCCGAGTCGCATAATCAAACGAATCAATATACCGAGAGGGAAGCCGGCGGAAAAAGGCCGCGCTCTCCCGTCGTCCGCTTCGCAAAGATTTAAATTTTAATATTCCAGGAACGCGACTCGGCCTCCTCTCGCGGCACCTTCCTTTTTAATAACCCTATATTCTTCCCCTTATGCAGGAACTTAATTGAAATTCCCACCTCGTCTCTTCCCTCCGCCTCCCGGCGGCGGCGGCTCGATCGCCCGTTTTTCCAACCCGGCGATTCGTCGTCCTTCTCTCCGCTTTCGCGTCATTATCGACCCGCGCTTTTGTGCTCTTCTTAATTTATATACCTCGCTGCCGTGCAGCTGCGCCCCCCGTCTTGTAGTCCGCATTTTTCCGCCGTCGTCCTTCTCCCCCCCGGTTTCCTCGTCGCTCGCCTTTTTTCTTGCCGGGGGAGTTTGTAAGACGCAAGATGAATAGGGAAAGTAAGCTGCCGCGCTGTGGGACGAGGAAAGTTGGCTAGGTACATTTATCCGTGCTGAATCACGTGTTCCTTTTCGAGGAGTGGTTCTGATGAATTTGATGATTAGTTAAGATTGTTTCTATGGGCTTTTCCGATTTTGCAATCGGTGCTTAATGAGTATGGAGGACTTTTAGCCTACGCAATTCCAGGTAATCGATCTTTCCTCGATTATTCGGAATATGCAAAATTAAGGCGATTAGAATTTTTTTCTTTTTCTAATAAATTAGTGTGAATAATTTCATTTATTTCAGCTAGAAATATAGAAAAAAAAATATAGCATTGCTATAGAAACTTTCAAAAATGGCGAATGAAATTATTCATACTAATTTACTTGAAACAAATTTCTAGTTCAAACTCGAAATATGGAACAATACTTTTTATTACAACCGTAAATTACTGTCAGTACATGATTCACGCCGCTCATTCAGAATAATATTCCTTTTCAGTCCGAACCTTAAAATAGACTCGACCTATTCTCCCGTCGACAAAAACTGGCGAGCTCCAAAAAAAAAAAGAGGGCCCCGCTAATTCGCCACGACGAATCACGCCTTCAAAACCTCGTTACCATAACTCAAAGCCGGGCTTCTCGGAAACGTGCGCTATCCCGCGATGTAATAGCCATTACATCGCGTTTTCACCGCGCAGTCACTCATACGGCGAGAAAGACACTAAAGACTCCCACTTTATTACAATAACAAATCGGAACTCTCTCCGTACGAGGAAGCTCGAAAATTGCCGGCGAGATGAATTCCGTGACATAATTCCGCGCCGAGGAGAGGCGGCATACATATACGTATATTTCTGTAATGCCTCTCGACGCAGGCTGGAGGAAGAAGAACGAGGAAGCGCACTCGGTCCCGCGAATTTTCGCCGAGTTAATTACCCCGAGAGCGACGACTCATACAGACGCTATGCGCCGCCGAATCGAGAATAGATACTCTCCTCGGGCCTCTTTTTGCTCCTTCTTTTTTTTTTTTGTTCGCGGAGTCTCTCGAGTTTGCGCGCGGCCGCTTTTTGCGCGTATTGGATTGTAACGAGCGATTGAACGGACCGAGTTTTTATCCGCCGATGCGTCTTTGCTCGTTAGTTCGATGGCTTTTGGAGAGCTCGGATTGCCTCGGCTTGTATATACCGAGAAAGTTGGCTTTCTGGGTTATTTATATAAAGTTGTTTCCAGGCTTTTTTTTAACGTTGTCTCGCTCTCTCGCGCTATTTTGAGACTCGCCATTGTGACGGGGAGAAGACAAAGCAATTACTTTTCTCTGAATGGTTTTAATTGTAATGATTGCTTTGTTATGTAAATTAGTTTTGAAAAACCTTTTTCCTAATAATATAAAAGTAGTTTTTAGATTCGAAACAATACTCGGCATTGTTGCATTCAGTAGAGTCTAAAATATTCGATTCCGCAATTATGCAATTTTCATTCTTATTTAAAACAGTTCTACGTAACTTAAATTGTACAAGAAATTTACGTTATGAGATAATTTAGACTCACTTAAATCGCGAAAGCTATAATAACATCGATAATTTACATTTTACATTATTATTTATAATATACTAAAGTTAATTAATTTCAATCCTCTCCATTAAAGCGTAAAGTAATAAATTTATTTTCTGTTTCAGGTAAGTGATCTCCAATCATGATAGAATCCAATAAATCTTCCCCCGACCGATTAAACTTCTTCTCTCAATCAACTTTATCTCGAGTAAGTTAAGCCATAAAACTGATCTTCAACTCAATATGAACGTTTTCGAATCAGCCTTCAATATCGAAAACTTCTGTACAAGATTCGAAACTCGACTTCGGGGGTCCACACAAAAATCGAACGCGCAATCGGCGCATTAAATAAACGAAACGAAAGCAAACGCGAATATCCGCCTCCAAGAAAGCAATACCCGTAAATTTACAGTCGGCGGGGTGAGATAAATTTCGTTTTTTTTTTTCTAATTCACGATATTGCGAGAGGAGCCGAAGGTACAGAACTCGGGGTAGGAAAAAAGCGCGACGGCGGCGACGGCGGCGGAGCAGAAACGTGCGCCTGGTAGCAATATCCTTCCTAAATACAAGATGTTCCCCGGGCTTCGGAAACTACCCGAGCTCGCCGCTTCTCGGAAAATGGGTCGCGCGCCGCGGCAGCCGTCGAACGCGCGGTGCAGAGAGAGAGAGAGAGAGAGAGAGCAAAACCAGAAAGCGCAGTATATCTCCCGGTTTTTCTCTCGCTCGAGCGGGCGAATCGCAAGTCCCCCCGGCGGCGCTGATTTGTGGCCGAGCGCTGCTCCCCGATAAATAAACACCTGGGGGATATCGTTTCCGCGTTGCGCAACGCCGACACCTGCTAATTCTCACCCCCCTCACTCCCTACCGCGCGCTGGCACGTCTTTTTTTTTGTTTGGGTTAAAAGGAGCAGCGCGCTTTCTCGATCGCTTCGTTAAACCGCGCGCACGAAAGAAAGAGCCGCTCTCGCGAGAGAGTACAATGGGGATCGAATTATAGGCTCTGTGCGAGAGAGAGAGAGAGAGTCGGATATTTTTTCGGAGGAGCGAGGCGAGTTAGGAAACGTGAGCGCTAATGTAAATGTAGAACGCGAGCGAGGTGCAGGTTTCGGGAACGGAGCTGGGATAATGAGCAGCTGTTTAGATTGGAGGATGGGCTTGAGCTGCTTTCGGTTATTTATTGGGTATTATTCGGGATTTTTTTTTGAGGAGAAACGATGAGATTGCGGTTTAGAGTGGTGTCGTAAATGCTTGGATGTACGTGTATATATCGTTGATTAAGTTGTCTTTAATTTTAATTTAAGTTTTACGATTCCATCTGTCGGGGATAAATCTTGCGGCTGCAAAAATAATATAATACTTTAAAGCAACTATTTCTCAATTAAGTTAATAGGGAGGACATTTTTCGTTGAAAGCACAGCCCGTTAAAGATTAAACGGCAACGTGATTCATAACGTCTTTGGGGCAACAAAAGAATAGATCGCAAAAGAAAGAATCTAGATCTCATAATCCGTAAAAGAAATACTTCTCGCTTTTTGTTATACAACGAGAAACTAAAATATTACAGCATAATAGAATAGATCGCTGAACTAAAATCTATTAGAACCACTTATTTTTAAGCGTCTCAATCTGATTCCCAGCGACGAAGCGAAAAGTGTCCGCCGTGGAAAAGTCGCGCACAAAGGGAATAATAGTCTCTCTTCGTGGCGCCACTCAATTGAATCGGCGGTCGATTTAACACCCGACATTATCGCGAGCAAACATGAAGCCAAGTGCAATGGTAATATAAAAGCGATACGATAAAAAGAAGAAGAAGAAGAATAAGAAAAAAAAAGCTGCCGTGCATCGATCGTCGGAGCCAATCGGTGTTCCCTCCGACGACTTTCACGGCGCCTCTCGCCGTTCCATAAAGCAAATCCTTCTTTTGCCGCGCGGCGATTCTTCCGCGCCGCGCCGCGCTGCCCCGTAATTGTTGCTGTAGGTGCTAACGATCTCGTAAAACCCATAACTTTATTGCGTAATTATCCGTAGGGGAAAAAGAGAGAGGCGACGATACTCGGCAGCCCGGCTTTTGCGAATGGCAAAGCGCGATTGTATCTCGCTTCGAATCGGTTTTTCAAAATAGACGAGTCGTGCTGTTGACTCGAGAGGTGAATGCACCCGTTATTAATCGCGAGGTGTATGCGGCGTCGATTCAATTTATATAATTCCTTTGGGAGCAAGGGAGTATCAAAGGAATGAATGGACTTTTTATGTTTACTTTTACTATATTTTCCTTTGAAACTATTTTTAACTTGTATACATAGGATTTATTTGGATGGTTTTTTTTGTCATCTCTTAAACATACAAGCGATCGGTTGAGAACCAGTTGTTTTCAACCGTTCGAACCGTTTATTTCGTGCTTCGATGACTAATCAGCGAGTCTTCGTGTACCAAACTCATAAAGACTTCTGCGAATATGAATTACGAGTATATTTTTACTTCAAAATTGAAGCGGAGTATATATATATTGCCGGGCACTTCCGGGAACATAAACGTAAATTAATATACATACAAATAACCCGCAACTTCGTTTTACCGTTAAAACACCGACTCATGTCAAAGACAATGATTCACGAATGCAAGTCCGCGCACGAAATTCTTACCAGAAACGAGCACCTCAATAATATATTTCAATTAAATCCGGCCGACATTACTCTGCCGCGCGCATCACTCCGTAAGTAATAAACTTTAATAAACGATATTTACGATCCATTATTCACCTCTCCGCGAAACAACGGGGGACAAAGGAAAGCCGGATTTTCCAGGCAACCAAAAAAAAGCTGAGCTCTCCATGTATATTTAACTCGGCAGCGAGCACACCCATCGTCCTCCACAAAAACCGATCACCGTTTCTCGGCGCCGTCGCTCGCGAGCTCGCCCAATTCTCACGCGCCTCGCTCCGAAGAAATTGACACGCGAGAAGCGAGAGAGAGAGAGGCCAAAGAAAGCTCCGGACTCGCGGTGCAGCTGCTGTATTATACATCGGGTGATTAGCCGCTCGTAAAAGCGGCCCCGATAACGCGGCAATTGGCGAGCGGCCAGAGCTCGCGCGCGAGGATCCACTAAATCAAAGCACACGCACGCGAGAGAGCGAGCGAGTATAATCTGCCTGCGCGCACACACCGATCGTAAAAGTTCCGCGGTCGCCATGCGAACGATGGCCGCGGAGAAATCCTAGAGAGGCTCTAATGGATGGAAGCGGCGCTGCTTGATTTACGGCCGCGTAAGCGACACACGCCGTCTTCCCCGGTGAGGTTGTCGCGGATCTTCCGCTCTTCGCCGTTTCGACGGTGCGGGTGAAAGGTAGCTTTTGGCTTTTGTCCCTGGACGTTGGGATTGAGTTGTGGCAGCTTTCTAATTTTCAGGATGAATGTTGGGTTTTTGGGCCAGTCGACGCGTGTTGATTAAATTGAAACGCGAAATACTCGACAAACGTTGCGATTCAGAGTTTTACTTGAAAATTGGCGTTTGAGCTCAAATTCCTAACGAAAGTCGGTTAAAAAAACAATGTATTGATTGAAAAATAAATTTCTTGTAAAAAGGTACACATATCGATATTTCTGTATTTTTGAAACGAAATTGTATCGGATATTACACGTTTACGATACCGTTTCTGCGCTCAAAGTTTATGGCGAAATATGAGTTATTATTCGGAAAATATTAATGCGTCACGGCGAATAAATGTGTTCGAAAATACAGACATAAATATTCATGTGTCACGGGGAATGCGGAGATTTTTGAAAATTCCAAGGCAAAAATAAACGTGTGTATATACAGTATCAAGTTTTTGTGAGCGCGCGAGTTGCGCAACATTTTCGGATTTATGAGAGACCGGCGGCTTTTATGAAATCTGATACTTTTCCGAATACAGCCACGACGTTACTTCATCAAATATTTCAGTTTGCATTTTTCTCCGCCTCTCCATCCACAATCGTCGTGGAGCCAAAAGGCCACCTCGAACGTGTCGCCGACGCCAAGCCTAAGGATTCGACCCGGGAAATGAAATATTCAATTGGAAAGCTTCCCTTATCAACCCGTCCGAAAGCCGCCGCGGCTTTCCCTCCGCATCTCGCGCCATAACTCAAAAAATTTTTGGCGCCCGAGTCGGCCCGGCAGCACAATGGCCCATCAGGCACACTTGCAATTCAAGCGTCAGCGTATAATGCCTGCGCCGAATCGCAGGCACGCATTGTCTTGCGGCGTATCCTAAAAATGAGAGCTCGCTCCGCGCGGCGCGGCGTCTCGATACGGTGATTTCCGACCGGATAAAAATCGATAAACCCTCTCTCCCTCTCTCCTTCTCTCTCTCCATAATTCGCTTTCGCAATGGGCTCAAGCAGCAGCAGCAGCAGCACAAAGGACCACCCGTTGCACAGACACACACACTCACACAGCCCGAGAGACGACGGGTTATCTCGGGCGCGTGGGACCGCCCGAAGATATTCCCAACGATCGTATATCTCTGCTCTCTCTGTGGCGCTGCGCGCGCGCGCGCGGAGCCCCGAGATTACGTTGCATAATCGCGAGAGAGCGCGTGTCTATGTGTCGCGAGAGCGATCTATAAGAGGCGCACACCGCCGTAGAAAGTGCACATTGAGAAAGCGAGCGCGCGGCGAGCAAGCCCATAAATTGCTCGCGGTCCCCGCTGCAGGAGAGCGAACCCCTCCGCCGCGCGCGAGAGAGCCCGCTATAAGCGGATAGTTTCGATGCTCGAGGCGCCGCTAAGAGAGCGCGCTGTGTGCGTTCGGAGAAAAGCGGAAAGTGAAATTTTTGGAAGCGACGTGCGAGCTCTCCCCGCGACTGGAGTATCGCCGCGGCCGAGGGAATTCTCCGAGTCGCGAGGGTATATAACCTGCGAGCGTGGCGGATATTTTTATCGGAATCGAGAAAGAGAGGAACGATTTTTTACAAAGCGGGAAATTGGGTAACTGTTATAAATGGGATAGGATTGTAATAACGGCGCATTGTGCGGGGTCTTAGGCTCTCGTCTGGTGCGTACACACGGGAGCATAAACATGACGTTTAATCAGCGAGATTTCGTTAAGAAATCTGCATTCAAATGCGATGAAAGGGGAATTTCTTTGCGAGAATTTTTCGTTAGGAAATGGGGAATTCAAATTTCGTTCGCATTTATATATCCTTCGTGGCTTGGAATTCTGCATTTAGCTAAATAAATATATTTCTCAATCATTGAGCAATCCTCCTTTTGAATATGGAAACTTTTTCGTTTGGCTCTTTAAATTCGTGCCCTCGTTATAATACAATCTTCTCTCAATGGGACTTTTTCGCCACTTTATAATACGAAATGCAAATTTCTTACCATTCGAGTTTTGAAGCATCGGGGATGAGCATTAGTCAATTTTCGTCTAATGAGGAATCCCGCGAGTTTACCAAGTACCTCCATTGAAATAACTTTTCAGCACTAATGAGAAACAAAGGTCTCGAGAGCTTAATCCATTCGGGAATCAGATATCGAAACATCGTTAATAAGGCTCTCCACGTAGCCATTACCGATCATCCAGAAACATAAATTCGCCGCGTTTACAAAACAAACAAAGGCTAATTTCAGTCGAACAAATTGCGCACTTGACGCAGCAACAAGTACCGAAAGCTTACACATACGTATTTTCAAACGGACAAAGTTCGCCCGAAGCAACGCGGCGTCTAAAATTTTCCACCCGGCGGAAATATATATATGTATATTCACGTGAGAAAGCGCAAGCGTACACACAAACTTACGCAATCGCGTCGCTCATTGTGAGCCGGCAGTGATCGGTGGCACGAAACGAACATGCTAATTATAACGAAAGCCGATAATTACGCCCTCTCAGATTTCAGTCGTACACACGGCCGAAATCTCGCGTTCCATTTTCCGATTGTAATTCCAGCTGGCAAACTAGGCAAATCACGATAATAAGCGCGCGCAGTATTCCGAGTCACTGCCGCCGCCGAATGAAAAATTCATACAGGGATTTGCGTTACGCAAATGAGTCTGGGCGCGCATAAGAAGCGCAACGACGGACGAGCATTTTAATGGGGCCCTTGTTAGCCCGCGAGCTATGCAGTTGCATAGGTAGATGTGCGGTTGTGTTGTATTGATTCCTGGAATTATTTGGTGCCGCCCGCATTAGTTTCGTTTTCAATTCGTCGGCGCGCCTGGAATCGAAATAGAATTTTAATTGAAATTCGAAATCCTTGATAAATATATATATCGTAATGCGTAATTAGCATTTTATTCAAAAGTACAATGAACGAGAACGAAAGTCTAATTAATTTCTTTGAAAAGAATAAATTACATTTTATGTAATGCCGTAAATAAAGTAACAACTTTTATAAAAATTGTTTATACCTCTTGCTTTTGAATGAAAACACCGATACCTCTGTCCAAACAGCTTCGCATACCTACATCTCTCATTATTTATTTCTCCGCGCAAAAAACAATTAATTGCACCTTCATTACTATATACATTCGCATCGTTCAATAAATTATTCCTCGTCCCCTCCCTAATCCCGCGAACCCAACGATCCCCCTAAAAATTGCTCAATCCGCATGCAAAATATTCGCCGCACCGCCGCATCCTTTGTTCTCCCACACTCCGCAGCGGCGGCATTTCCAGCGTCGCTCACCGCGCAAGAAAACAGGCTAATGGCCCGTATCTCTGCGGATCGATCGACCTATCGGAAAGCACTTTGTCAAATCCGCCGACTTTTCAGCTCCCCTCCCGCCTCCCCCTAAAGCAACGCTTGTAACTTATGAAGTCCGATGTTGATTGATAATTCTCGAGTAGCGGATAAATCGGCGCGAGCCGCGGAGCTTAGATTAGATTAGCGCCGCCCCGCCGCGGGGCTCGAAATCGGGCGTAATTGTCTAAGGTCTCTATTCCAGTGGGCTTTATTTATTTGCGGCCGATTAGAGTACGGTCGGGAGATATATATATAATGCGATTCGGGAGGGAGAGCCGGAGTGATGAAGTGTGCCCGGGATGGAGTTAACTGCGAGTTTTGCCGAGGGATTTATCTGGCCGCGATGCTCGAATGTATGTAATTTGAGGTTTTATTCGAGTCGATAGATTAGCATAATTTTCGCTTATGATTGAGGGTTAATAAATCGCTTTCGATAAGCTAATGGGTGGGGAATGTTTTTCAGACCGCAATGACAAAAGCGCTTTGAACTGGCTTTGTATTTTTTTTTTTTTAAGCTTGCAGATATAGAAGATATGAGAAGGAAAATTTATAACATTTAAGAATACCGGAAACATTTTTTTATCGCCACTTTTCACTTTTAATACTGAGAACACAAAGGATCTCCGGATTGAAGAGATCCGTTATAAAAAGGCGGTCAAGTGTATAAATAAAAAAAACTTATACTTGAAAACTGCACGTAATAAATAATTTCGCGAGTAACTGACTATTTGTCACGGTTGTCATAGCGGCGGTGACAGTGACTTATGACTGTTCCTGCCTGTCTAGACTTAATTGTTTCAAACGCTCAAAATACGTGTAATCTCCGAGCGGAAAAAATGCGTACATTTTCAAACGAGATCTCTCTGCTCCAATCTAAATGTAGATAAACGTCGTCGAGATTATCAGTAATTTTTCTCGCAATTTTTCGCAACGTAATTGCATTCCGAAAGCTTCGAGATCACTTCCTCGATTTAAATACCCGCCGCGTGCGTTTCGAAGTGTGCACGAAAATAAATCATAATCGCAATCAAGGATGGTAATTCTTTACCCCGGCGAACGAAGTCGTCAAAAATTTATCTCGCTTTCGAATCGACAAATACTTTCTCTAATTACGAGCGCACGTGTCTTTCCGAACGAATCCCAAGAAATCCCAATGCACCGAAATCCCATCATCCCTCTCGACGCTCCGCGAAAAGAGCGAAAGTCGGGTCGCGCGACGCGTCGCGGCTTTTTACACCCCCCTCTTGTTTACAAGGAAGCAGCCTCGGCGCGCATAAATTGCCCGCGGCGGCCATTGCGTATTCCGCTCGCGGCCACCCGGCATCCGCCAAAGTGCACTGTGCGAGTGTGCCTCTGGTGCACGCAAGCACACGACCAGGTATGCGCCGCCGCCGCCGTCGCCGTTGCTGCTCTGTGCCACTGTACGGCGGACGCGCCCTGCGAGGTCGCCGGGCGAGGAAAGAGACGCGCTTTTTTTTTTCTTTGTTTCGCGAGCTTCTGAGGGTGCTTTGCAGAGTGGAGCTTGGGCGTTTGTACCTAAGTGAGATTAGAGAGTTTTTAATGAGCAAAGAGTACAATTCGCCAATAGATTGAGAATACTATAAGAAAAGAATGTTTTTTATTGGAGATTTGCAGTGCTGTAATAAGACGCACCTTTTTTGTTTAAATTAATAAAACAATAGTGTAATTTAACACTGAAACATAAAGAAACTGGTTAAATTAAAAAAGTTGGTGTACGTTATTTTATTAAAAGCTCGTAGCAATTTACCGCGCCATTCTTTGTGCCTTATCTTTCACTCCGTTACAGTCTCGCGAAATAAAAGTGAAAAACTAAATTTAATTTCTTCATACGGGAAATGCATTATATTCCCTACGCTCAGAACAAAATTTAAGACGCATTAATTAATTTAAGAAAGATATTCAAAACCGATCTCTCTCTCTCTCTCTCTCTCTGCGCAACGAAAAATACGCCGCGGAGCCGCTACACGAACGCCGCTTCTCGCGTGTGCGCTAACTGGTATGTAATCAAAATGTGACACGTAAATTACAGGTGCAGCAGATATTGTAAATAAGTATATTTATTTGCAGGTAGTTAATAATAATTTAATACAAATTATAGTCCTTTAAAATCGAACGTAATTCCAAAAATGATAATAACGTGAAAGTAACGTTTGTGCATCAATCCTTTGAAAAGTACGAAGATGATTACACGCCGCTGTGATGTAATAAATTAAATTTTGCTCATCGTTAACAAGTTCTTCAAAACACTTTGCACAATCTCGACTCTCAACGTTAAGAAATTCAAAAAAACTAATCATTAAAACACGCTCAACCCTTATTTCCGTCAAATAAAGAACGCGCAAAAACTCGCTTGCACTTCCCCGTTCCGTCTCTCCCGAGATCCCAATTAAAACTCGAGCCACTCGCAAATCACTTAGCCGGGAGCCGACAAGCGCCGAATCACTCCGATCAATTGTCGTAAGGGTCCGCAATAAATATCTCCCGGTCTAAATTCAAATCTCCTCTCCTCTCGTTTACTTTCCCTCGCGCACCGCACGGAGAAAGAGAGTCACGTGGGCGTGTGCGTTTTCTCTCTCTCGCGCGTTGCGTGAGCCGAGCGAGTTTCGCCTGTCCGCCGTGTGATCGAATTCGCTTTTCCCCCGGCTGCTCGTGCCTGTTTTTTTTTTTTTTTTTTTCCAGCGATGATGTCCAGGAGTCGATAAGAGGCGAACGAGTCGCGGGAATATTAATTACGGGGAGGGTAAAAGAAAACGCTGCGGTTTTCTGCTTTTAATCAAGAGACATTCGATAATTTTATGGAAAACGTATGCGGGCAGTTCGTCACTGATTCCACGGAGGAGCGCTCTCTCGAGCTCGACGAGGGGAATTTCAGTTTTGGCTTTAAATTGCAGGTCGATCGCGCGCAACGCGTCGCGTCGCGTAATTGCCTTTGGGTTTTTGTTTGGCTTGGATTAGAGTGCAGTTTGTTGTCGGGTGTCGGATTTGAGGTTCATGTTTACTGTGTTTTTGTTGAAATCGAGGGTAATTGGGGGGGGGTAATGGAAGCTGCTCGTAGCGCAGAAAGTTTTTACCCTTCGGCATAATGTGCGGTTAATTGAAGGATAAAGCCTTTATGAATAATATAACGCTTAATTTTTATCAGGCATTTAACTATAGTATTTATAAAATATTTAAAGATTATTATATCTAATTAGAAAATTAACAGTAATTTAATACTTGATTTTGCCTTCAAAAAAAAATTGTTATACAGGGGAACGCAAATTTTTTCACTTTGGCATCAAAAAATTTGAACGAAACAGTTACAATGCTACAAATACTCCATTAATTCAGACTATAACTAGCAATAAAAACAAGTCGACCAATTCCACCCTAAATTCGCAGCGTCGCAGCCGCGCGCACTCGACTTTTTCCACGCCATTCCTCGACATCAAAGCGTATCTCCTCTCCCTTTGGGCTCTCAACGCAGACGACACGTAGAGCGAGGCCTCGAAGCCAAGATTCAGCGGGAGCTGTCGGCGATATGCAAATCGGCGCATAGCTCTCGACGAGAGCGCGAGTTATAGACCGTCGCCGCGGCCTCGACCTAGGCTCGTCGAGCGCCTCGCGTATATATACGTACGCGAGTGAGAAAAAAAAAGAAGTACGGCGAGAGAGAGAGAGAGAGAGGAATGGATGGAGAGGCGAGAAATAGAAGAGGAAACGACGGCAACGGCGGCCGACGCGCGCTGAATAAATTTCGGGCGAAGGTGTGCGCGAGCGCGCCGCATGTCATAGGCGTTAGTTCTGGGAAGCGATAGAAAGGAAAAGATTGCCACGCTTCGAGAGAGAGAGAGAGAGAGAGGGAGACTTACTTTGAATGCGCGTTTCGAGGCGCGAGGACGGACGAGGGGAGACAATGCGAGTTTTCAAGAAACTTTGGATACGAGAAGGTGGCGCGAGAGTGATTTTCCAAGCTACTTCTTAAGCTGGCGGGATTTTTTTTAGCGGAGTTTGCGGTTTTTCGGCTTTCAGCTATAGTTAACCTTAATAAATTGTTTTACGTTACGCAAAATAAACGGTATATTAATTAATAAACAAAGGCAAATTATAAACTGTACATAAAATATCGAAAAATAAATTCCCCCTTAAAGAATGAAATTTCATAAACAACCAATTCCCTAAAGGAATCACATTCCCTCTGCCGCACGAAATCTCAAACCTTCCCTCCGTCGCAATTCCCGCGGCTCGCTAAATTGAAACGAGCGCGCGAGATCAACCCCTAATACCCCCGCGCCTTCGCGTGTCTCCGTCCATTCACGGCCGGGTCTTTATATCGCGCCGAGCCGCCGCGCGCCGCTGCATTTATTGCGCGCGTTATTACAGGGACTTCGCCCCGCGAAGGATTTTCGCGGGCCGCCGCCGCGTGATTTGTTTGCGGCGCGGGAATTTATCGCTCGGCGCGACGTTGATTAATGGGATTATGTGCGGCTCGGTTTTTTTATTCCGAGCCTCCGCGGAGACGTGAATGGGGGGAGGGGGGCTTTTTGGTACTGCTGAAATTTAATTAATAATTTTGCGGACGAGATGTCTACGTAATTGTTGAAAATTTGCGATTTTGAAAGAATTGGAGATTTGAGTGTTTGGAAAAAAAAGAAAAACGGTGGAGCTAACTAGAGCTTAAAATCGCTGCAAAAGGCAGTATTTTCCATATTTGTATGAAAATAAAAAACGCTGTTCTTACACAAGTTGAAAAGAGTACATGTTTTCATTGCATGCAATAACGTTTCAAAATAAATAATCATATTACACCGTTTGAAGGATTTAGTTGAAACTTAAACCGATAACGTTTTTACAACTCTAAACTTTATCGTGTATTTCAGGAATTTTCAATTTCCATACGAGAGAGAGAGAGAGAGAGAGAGCGGGATTCTGATAAAACGAGATATTCCTCGAATACATTACAAACAGGATTTTCGCCTAAAGGGATTTAGGAAGATTTTCTGAATTCACTACTGGCGGCTAAACCAAAGTGAAAGTCCGATAACTTTTTTCCTAGCTTTAAATTACATAACATCTCAATCTATCCCGATGCAAACCACTCAAACTAGAAGTTTTACTCGATTTCTAATTATTCGATTACCGTAATCGTTTAATTGGGTCGGACTTCTATATCGATAAAAATAGGCGTTTTCCGCAAAAAGGTCCGATATAACAACGATTTGTAAAAAAAAAAAAAAAAAAAAAGCCGAGACCCAGAAATTTGACGCTCAAACGACATTTCGAGAAATTGGATTGCAAAAGAGAGAAAGAGAAGAGGCGCACCTGGCAATTTTCGCCGTCAGACGCGATAATAGTCCGGGGACGGCTGGAAAATTTTATTTTCCGTAGCCGCTACGTGGCACAATCGTACATTTCAAAATAAGTTTTCGAAGCTTCGGGCAATGCCGCGCTCGGCGAATCGCCATCGAAATTGCCAGTTATTCGCTGGCATATTCCTCCTTTTTTCCTTATCGTTTTCAAAGGCGAGTGGTACGCCTTTTATTATCAAAAATTTGCATACAATTTACTAGAGTTTCGTAACGTAATTATTAGTTTACCGAAGATTTATACACTTTATTTCGAATGACCTTTCGAAGCAGCGAAAAAATCTATCAAGAATAAAAAAGTTCGTTAGCCAGCTTCTGTTTTCGAAGCAACGAAACTCGCTAAATTAATTGCGAAGTTAATTTTAAATTGAAAGCATTACACGCGATCCTCCGCCGGCCTTGGCGACGCTCTCGCCTAAACAAGTCTAAAAAAGAAATAAATGCAATTATCCGTCAATCGACATCCACTTCTCGACAGAGAGCGGCGCACTCGTCTCGAAAAAGACGAAGAGCATCGCTCGGCAGCAAAAAAAAAAAAAAAAACGGTCTCCACAGCCGCGGCAATCGCTCAAGACGGGAAAATCAAGCCGGCAAAAAGCCGGGGCACTCGAGCACGGAGGAGAGAATCGGCCGGGGCCCCCCTTGAAAATCGTTCGATTAGTCGAACGCTCTCTCTCTCTCTCTCTCCCGTTCGTTAGCCGCCGCCCTTCGGCGATATCGCCGCGAGATTAGAGAGTCGACGCAACGGGATTTCGAGAATCGGTATATATACGGCGGTGGCTAACGAGCGCACTTTTCCGGCCGATCGATCGGATATATATATATACATCGAGCGTGCGGCCGCCGCCGCCGCTTTTGCCGGGTCTCGCGCCGCGGATGAAAGGGCTGCTTTTGTTTTCGGCGGGGACGGGAAACGCGGGTCGCGGTCGGCGGATTTACTTTTCGGGGGCCGCGCTTTTGAAATCGACGCCGAGGGGAAAAGAATGCTCGCTTTCGCGCTGGATTGGAAAACGATTTGTATATATATATGCGGAGCTATTCGATACATTTTCGGACGGGGACGGTGAAAGCGCTCTCCGGGTTTTGTTTCTATTGCGGTGCGCAATGTTTCGGGTTGCGAGGGTTTTTGAATTCCGCAATGGCTGATAGGAGTTCGCGGAAAATTGATTTTGGCGCTGTTATTTCTGGAGCGAGACTTGTTTCTATCAATAATTATTTTTAAACCGTGTTGCACTTGGTTGGATCGATAATTATTTATAACGGTTCTACTTTATTTGAATTTTATAAGCTGAATAAGTAAGTGTCGATGTTAAGAGTCGAGAAAACAGAAGCGTGTAATAGAAGGAATCCAGAAATAGTTAAATTCTTTATATACGTCAATCTTGAATTGCATTGAAAAATTTTATTTTTATTTAGAAAAGTTGCAAAAAAATTTTATCATTGTACAGTATCGCGTAAAAAACGTCTGACCAAATACGCACTGTTACCACTTATTTTTCTGACACTCGTGAATATCCGCATCTTTTTACGACGCAATTCTTTTTCTCTCTTACCGACACTTCCTAACATCAAATCAAGGTTTCTTTCTATCATAAACAATCAGTCATTTACGAAAATTTTTCTCCTCAAATAAAAAAAATTTACAAATACTTCGCGTACTCCGAATATAAATACAATATACTTCGCACATAACAATCCCATCCGCACGGAGGAGGAATCCCCTCTAATAAATTAAGTCCCGCGCGCGTGCCATCCATTTCAATATCGTCCAATTACATTGTCACCGACGAAGCCCGGCCCCGTATATAATAAAATTTTAATAAAAGCCAACCCCGGCCGCGTCGCAGCCGCGAAGATCCCCGGCTTTTAATTTACAGCCCCGCGGCGCGAGAGCGAAATATATACATATATACACGACATCGGCGCAGCTCCGTCGGGGCACAATGTCGCGTCATTTAATTACGGGACGGCGGAATTGAAAGGCGGGCCGGAGCTTATCAGCAGCCGAGCGGGCCGCCTTCTGCTCTCCGCAGATTTATCGGGGCGCGGGAGGCTCGCGTTTCTGCGGCGGCGCGACAAGTGCGCCCTGCATTATCCGGGGGCCGCGGTATAATTGACTGGGATATCTGCCGGTGCGCGGCGCAGATATCGATGGAAAATTGACTGCTGGATGCTCTCTCTCTCACCCGCTGCCTTGGCTGTTCCGCGAGCTGCTCCGAGCTCGATTAACGAAGCGGCCAACTTTGGCCGGGGAGCGCCGTATTTGGCTCGTTAAGCCGGTATTGTTCCGCTATAACGTTTTGAAAAGCCCGGGCGAGTTTTGAGAGGGTTCCGAATGAAAATTCTTGCTCAAAGTTATATATATATTAAGCTGGGGTTTTGATTTGAATTTCTGAAATTTTAGATTTATTTCCGTAGAGTGCCATAAAACAAAGAAATACTCAAATAATGAAAAGAGCTCTCACCCGTAAAACCCAAACGACCCTCTTGTCTCCTCGTTCGGCAAATTAAAACGATAAACCGTATATATCCAAAGCGAAAACCCTCTCCCTTTTTCAAAACAAACATATATCTCGAGAGATGTCGGGCAACATGTCCCAAGATCCCGGTAAATACCTCGCGCAGTCCCTAATGAAAGCGTAGCCCTCGTGCACACACACACACACACACGCCCGGCAGTGGATTTCGTCTTGCACGTACAGGCCGGTCTACGGAGGCCGCCCTGCCGGGGTATGTATATACACACATCGCTGCCGATCCGACGACGCGTGTATTTCCTCCCCGGCGCAGCGTAAACAAACCGCTGATTGCTTATTCCCGCGACCGCGCGGCGACGTCGGCTTTCCTCGATGTACGCGGGGTATATACGTACATGCGCGCCTCCAATTTCTCGAGCCCGTGCTTTTCTTGGACTGTACGCGATTGCGAGTAAATATACAGCGAGAGAGAGAGAGAGAGAGCTTTGCCGAATGATCGAAATATGTATATATGCGCCCGGGAAATAAAGTCCGACTCGTTCCGCCGGGGGAAATGATTTTTGTGGAGAACAGTTGGGTTAAGCCTTTATTTGCCGACTTTTGACTGTATAAGTAAGTTTGTAATGCTCACGGTAATTTTGCTTTCTGTTCCAGGTAAGGCATTGCAAATATGACTACGGCGATAAGAAAAAGCACTTTCTTGATCCTATCGTCCTCAAGTAAGTTTGCCTCTGAGGTATATCAAAAGTTTACTCGTTAAAACTAACGAAATCCGCCAGTATTTCTCACGAGCCGATTTGAATATGAATGTACAAGAAAATTCGTATAAAACGATCGCGCAATTAACATGGCGTCTTGCGTATTTTATATTAATTTCTGAGCTATAGGATATTTATAACAAAATTAAAAACAACCCAAATACATATTTAATCGTCGGCATTCGAAGCCATCATAAAAGTTGTATTCAAATTAACGCGCTGAATATTTATGAGCCCGCATCGACCAAACTCCGCATACATTGATTTTACACTCGAAAGGCACGTCAAAATATATTAAAATACACGCAACAACGTTCCACCTCCGAAACTCGTCCCCGGAACCTTTCCTTCAAACTCCCGTGACTTTGTCAAAGCGCGCGCACTCCATTCAATGCCAAAACACCGACCATTTACACCCTCCAAACAAAGCAGCATAAACACACGGGCCGCTGTAAAAATTTCGGCGAAAAACAATACACGTCGCAAAAAATATATATCGAAATCGAGGAACAACGGCGGGTTCAATTTTCCGGGGTGGCCTTCCATTATATCCTTCTATACGGCCGCGAGAGCTTCGCCCGAAAAATGCTGTTCCGCGCGCGCCTGTATTTGCTCGACCCGCGTTAATCAACTGTGCGGATCGCCTTTTGTGTGCAGCGCGAAATTCCCCCGCGAGCGCGCACACGTGTACGTACTTGCGGGGAGTATTTGCTCGGGCTCGAATGAGCCCGCCTGTAGGGTAAACAGTGCCGAGCACGAGTCCCGTGTCGACGTGCGTCGACGTTTTTGACAAACAGCGTACCGCCGGAGCGGGTCGGTGTGTGTTTGAGGCGGTCCGGCATTGTTTCGGGGATTTTCTCCTTTTTTATTCACGATATAATTTTGATTTTCATATTTCGAGGGCTGGACGTGTGGGATTTTGAATTTAAATTATTTAACGTCGTTGCCTAAAGTTTTTGAAGGTTTTTAATTTTTATTGGCATATTTTCGAGTATTATTTATTAACGTTTGTTCATTAGATGATTTTTAATATACAAGCTTTATCATTTATTAAAATCAAACATAAATACAATCGTAATACGTTTAATTGGAATAATAAAAAAGTAATAATTAAACTCTGTTATTAATTTACTAAATATTATAAATAAACGACAAAAGTACATTAATGAAATTCAGCGCTCGTACTCCCGTATCATTTTCCAATCCTCGCTCCCCCCACCCTTCGCTTCACTTTATATCCGAAAAATCATAAAACCCGACGCCGAAAAAAATCAATCAATAACTCCAGCAGCGGAACAAGCCAAACAAACAAAAAGCGAATAATCCTAAAATACCCAGGCTCATCCTAAGCGGAAAATCGAACGATAAGCAGCGACAGGAACTGCGACTCTCTCTCTCTCTCTCTCCGGAAAGTAGCATAACCAGGGGAATATATCGCGATCGCGCCGGTTTATACGACATCGCGGCATAATATAACTCGGCGGCCAATGATCGGGCTCGAGCTGCCCGCCGTAAAAAAGTTTTTAAGGCCGCCTCGGAGGCGAAACTCCTCTCTCGAGCAGTGCATTTACGAGGCTCGTAAACTCATTTTTCCGATATCATAAGCACGAGACTGTCCCCCCCTCCCTACTCGGCCACTTTTTCTCTCTCTCCCTGCTTTTATACGCGCTCCAATAATCGCGAGCGGTCCCGATGTGGATTTTACGTTGTTTTATATGCAAATGCTTGTGTAATCCAAGGCGAGGGGAGCCGAGGAAATTTTCAGAGCCTCTGGCCTGCCGTCCGCGAGAATTTCGTTTAATTAATTGTTACTGCCGGACGAAAGTGTGAGCTATGATTAGAGGCCTGCTCGGGAAGGAATTTTAACGGCCACTGGTTTATATGGCGCCAGTCGAATAAATTGTTTTTTGGATTTTAGCGAGAAATTTATTAGGAATTTCGATGTGATGCGAAATGGATTTCGATATGTTTCATTGAAAATTTAAATAATATTGTTTAATATATATGTGAGTAATTCATATATACATTTGAACTTTTACTTACATTTATTGGTGATATTGGACGCACATGAAATTTATCAAATTACTAATCAAGAATATATATTAATCTAAATTGATTATTTTTAACTCCGCTTTTTTAATCGAATGAAATTTTACTCTGCTCGATAAAATTATTATATATATATTTCCGCGTTAAAGCCAAGAGTTTAACGCACGTTTTTATATTTTAAATTTTACGTATTTTATACAGCGCATAAATTAAGCAAACTAAGAATTTCACCAAATTTCCCGTTAAAATTTTTAAAACAAAAAAACAAAAATCCGAACGAAAAAAAAACACCGTCGTCCTCTCAAATAAACATAATAAATAACTCTAAACCGAAACGAAATCAATAACCATCCTCGGAAAAATGCTCCGTTCATCGCTCGCGAAGCAACGCCACTCGGCAATTACCGCGAGCGAAACGAGCACCGCCACTCGTATTCCCTCTGAAAAAGGCTCGAAGCGGCCGAAATTCCAGTCGCATACGCCGAAACGAACTGCGAACGCTCGTCCATCGAATATGCATTAAAACGAGAGAGATATAGACAGAGGAGAACGGCGCATCGCTCGTTCATTTGGGCGAAACGCCCGGCTGCACACAAGGCCCGAGGGGGGTTTATACTGTCGCGCTGCAGCGCGCGGCTCTAAATTAATCATTTTCCCTCGTTTTCGACGGCCCTCGGCTTATTTCGCCGGGCGAATATATATATACGCTCCGTTTCAACAGTTGTTGGCCCGACGGGTGTTATTGCCGAGTCGGAGCCTGAATCTTTTAGCGCTTTCGGGGGTCAAGGGGCCGTTGTCGACGATGTTGTCTCGCTGGTTTTAATTGCACGAGCTCGCTTTACTTACGACGTCTCGGAGGGATTACGGGTCGGGATTCGAGGGTGGACTTGCGTTTGATATTATATATAGAGAGAAGTTTGACGGTTATTGATTGACGTAAATCAAATGGAAAGTTTAAACAATCAATCAGTTGGTGCAGCGGAATTCTTGTGATTCTTTTATTAAAAGTAAATATAAAGCAAGGATTAATTTTCGAAATATATATTTTTTTTGAAACCTGCTTTTAGCTCGTTAATTAATTATACATTGCATTCAAATGCCAACCACTGTCGAATACTAATTGCGAATCGTGCACGAAATAAGTTCGTACCCTTATTATTAATAAACATAAATCCGTGCAAAGGCAATCCCCGCTCGTTTTTTCTTTTTTGTCCACCGAATCCAGCATTAACGCAGACATTACGCACTGCGCTCGCATAATTAAATCCCAATCCGAGCTTGGGAACAGCGTCATATAGCGCGCGCGGGGCCGATCGATTTTTAACGAGCTCCTCGGACGAAAGGCAAACAGTCAATCCATTACCGTCGTCGTCGCTCGTGTGTGCCGTCGCGTTTAAAAAGCCTTCGGGGGGGGGGGGGGGGGGGGGGGGGGGGGGGGGGGGGGGGGGGGGGGGGGGGGGGGGGGGGGGGGGGGGGGG
>JAWWEO010000009.1:18175946-18280403 GCA_035582975.1 Ormyrus labotus | reverse complement strand
GGGGGGGGAGGGAGGGAGGCGTTTTTCTTACCGACGATGCATTGCGCTGCAGTAAATAAATGTAAAAACTGGGTTTATTTGGAGCATAAATTGCGAACAACTCCGGGAAGGTCTGAGTTATATAATTTACAAGCTCGGAGGAAAGTGCGTAAAACGTTTACGTTTGCAGTTCGCGCGGGTTTATCCTTCCGTTTGAGTTTCGTTGCGCTGGCAAAGTTTTCATCATTCATAATATTCCTGGAAGCATTAATAAACCTTGAACTTTTTCAATGGTGCTACACAAAAATTCTTTCATCGACGTGCTTCGCCAAGAATTTACTTTCCAAGTTACTTCATGCAGAATTTTTCCATCAACTTTGAATATACCCCCGCTCTTTCAATAATCGGAGAATTCGATTGAACTTTTTCGAACTATTCAATACCCATTTCGCCAACTGGAACCCATTACCGAAAACAAAAAAAAAAAAAAAATCCTCCGAAACGGGCCCAAGTTTCAATCACCGCGGCCGCGATTCCCGTCCGCTTAATCCTCTAATCAGGAGCGATTAATCAAAGCGGCGGCGAGGAAGCCCCGGGAGGAGAGCCGCGCAGACGACTCGATATGCCCTAATGGAGCCAGCGGTCGCGATTCGCGTCAGGGGAAAAAAAGCGCTGCGGGCAGACGCGTCGCGGCCCCCGGGCTTGGGGATTTCCTGCGTCGTCGGGGAATTCTGCAACGGAGCTAACGGACCCCTCGCCGGCGAGGCTGCTTTTTCCGAGGCGAGCGACTGCCGCTTGTTCGCGGAATCCGGAGCGAGAAACGCTGAGCGAGGAGTTTAGCTGACGGGGCTCGGAGTTGACGGAGCTGATTTTTGGATATTGAAATTCTTTGGGTGCAGAGACGTCGATTTCGGGGCATTGTTTTATGGAAGTTATATTAAAAATCTGATTTTCGCGCTGAAAATCTTTAATAAAGATCGCGCAGCGTGGAGCACGAGAATTTTTCGAAGTTGAAATTTTTTAATTTAAAAATTTTTATTAGTTTTCCAAAATACAATTTTCGAACGGAAAGAGTAAGCTTTAGTCGACAGCTGTTAATTCAATCCTTTTGCTATATTGAAAAGAGTTAAACTTCTTTAATAGCGTAGTATCACTTTTCAAACTTTGCTATTTAATTTCCTAGTATATTATTCAATTTATTTCCCAACATCAAGTCTATTAAAAGAGAACACCATATATTTTAAACAAAATCCCTTCACTCCAGCCATGTATCATCATGTAAACAGATTTCTCGCTACATAATTTCATCCAAGTTAATTAAATACCAACGAAATACTCCTCGCTCGCCATTTATTAATACATAAAATAAAAATCTTTCTGTTTAAAACACAAAATAATTGCAAAACCGACACAGACACCAAACGTTTCAAAACGTTTTCTCTTCAAAAACTATATGTATATCCTCCCAAAATCCCTCCCAGCGACCTCGAAGCATTCGCAATAAAGAATGCAGACTCGCCGTTGCTCCTGAAACAGTTCGCGCCGGCAGCGATATATATATAATAATTAACCCGGGGCAAGAAGTCGGCCCTCGCCGACGAGAAGCGTCGAGCCCCGAGGCGTCGGCTTTTCTCTGCCCTATATGTACCGACAGTCAGCCGCTGCGAAAGGAGAAACCCCCGGCCGCTTCTGGCTCTCTCGCGGGAACGTAACGGAACGCGCTCTCTGTATATGAGCTTCCGATGTGTCGTCGGTACCGCTATCGCGACTGACAGTAAAAAGCCGCCCCCTTTTTTTTTGGTCGATTGTGGGTTGGATTGTTCTTTTTTTTCGTTTCACTCGAGGAGGCGCGATTGTGGAGGCATTTGGACAGGGAATGAAGTTTCAAGTATTATTTAATGATGCATGGCAATGATTTTAAATAAAATTGTAAGAAGATTTGATAATAATTTTATTATTTTTGGCGAATACAATGTGTCAAGAATACGTATAATATTCTATTTAAAAAATCTGTAAGCCCGTATTACCCTACTTTCATTTAGAAACGAAACACAATATTCTTCCAGAAGACGTTTTCGTTTCTAAAATAATAAAGAGTCTTTTCATTACAACACTGTAACAATAGAATCATTTTTAAATTTAGAATCCTGTTTCGCCTCGAAGGATAAAAAAGCTCTCTCTCCGCTCTCGCTCCCCGAAGGAAAAATCCCTTCATTACGCAGGCATTATTTTCCACGACACAAAAGATGAAATGTAGATATAAGGAAACGCGAGTAGCACCCGGAGCAAATAGGCAGAGCACGAAGCGCTCGGGAGAAACAGAGAAAGAGAATATTACGAAGTCGGCGCCGGTAGTCATAAAATTGCATTAAGCGCACTGCTCCCTCCCTCCCTCCCTTTCCGATCCTCCTGCGCGCATTATACGAATGCGCCGCTTGTATACGCGAGTAATCAACTGCATTTTGTGCCTCTCTTTCTCACTCCCACCCTCCCCCCTCCGGCTGGTGCGCTTCTTTGTTCGCGCGTCGCGCGAATCAATTTCTCTCGTTTGCTCGCTCTTCCGGAATCGGGGCAGCTCGCGGAAATAATCGCCGCGCTGAACGTTGTTTATTGCCGGGTGCCGACGGGCCAATTACAACCGGCCGATGGGAAAAATGCGACGGAGAGGAGAGAGAGAGAGGGTTTTCCTTCATTTTTACGTATCGACGGTATGTGGTGTAATTGAATTTACGAGGTATTTGATTAACGAGCGGATATGAGAGAGGATGGCTTTATTGGGAGTTATTAGATCTCGTAAAAATATTGGAGGAACGCTTAATGGGGTGTTATAATTTTCGAAACGGAATGCCCGCTCTATATGTGCTCTTTGTGATAAGTATTCGGTGTGTAAAATTTACGACCGAAGATAAATTTCTTTTTACGTTTAAAAAACAATGATGCCGCGTTCGTTAAATCCAATATCTCACACTTAATTGAAAAATGTACTAGTTCGAGTCCAAGATTAAAGAGGAGGAATTTTTTTAATTAAAACGGAAATCTTGAAAAAAATCTTTCTTTATTTGTACAATATTTTTTACAAGAGGAATTAACGACGATTGTAGAATTAATTATCCCTAACGGGGACGAATCATTAATGACCGAAAAAATAAAGTTTCCAATGCCTGAACGTCCCGCAAGATGTATATAAAATTTCCCAGCGGAGGTCGGAAAAAGCAAAGTTCATATCCTCCTCTCTCAACAGTTACACCTTCCCACAGTGATCCCCGACACACACGATCCTTCCCTCATCGCTTCGCTCGGAAGAAAAAAAAAAGCTTGCACGCAAGCGATTAGCGCGCTTCTTCCTCCCAATTTCGCCTCGGATAGGATCGACCTTTTTTTTTTTACTCCTGCGCGCTGCATCGCGCGCGGGCACGCTCTCACTCCTCCTCCTCCTCCTCCCTCCCCTAACGGTCCGCGCGGGGACGAGCCGTTAGACGAGCGCCTCGTCCGCACGAGCTCTCAGCTGAGCAGCAGCTGTTTCGCGAATCGATGCAGCCCCGCCGGCTACTCTGCCCTGCTCTCTCTCTCTTTCTTTCTCTGCGAATACACTTTTTTCCTTTTCGTCCTCTTTTGAGCTGCTCGATCGGGTTTTTGCCTTCAATTGCGGAGGTCTGCGGAGGGAGTGATGGGTTAATTGGGTCGTGCGGTTTCGAATTTGGTTGGGTGGTGAGACTTTGGGTCGAGGCGATGATGAGGGTTTGTCTGAGGATGAATATATAAAGTGATATTCATATATTTATTAATAGATTTGTTTGAGATTCGTGAGAAATATAATTCGTTTCGATTTAAGTGTATTTTTAGCAGATGCAATTTTAATTTATTTTTTAGTAGAAAATACTGAATTAGTGCTACCGACTAATTTATACGTATATTTCAGTACATTTACATATTCACCTGTTTTTGCTTTTTCTAAATTAATTCATTTTAAGAGCTACGCGAAATTTACATAATTAATTTAATCATGTAAAATTATACTATATTCTGGCTAAAATCCTTCTCATTTGATTTAATCAAATTTGTTTTTGAAATTGCAATTCAATTCTTTTTACGGATTACGCTTTGCAAGACTGCAATCCGAATTTATTAACTTTTTCGTGCTTAAGTATGTTTCCATTCTCGGTTTGACACTAATAAAGTTTGAATCCGATTTTCTCTGTTGTCAAGTTTTAAGCTGTACTCATTAGCTTTCAAAGTAGTATTTACTTCTGTGTAAACAAAAGTTTTGCCCTTGAATTCCGGCTTTATAGCTACCAATGAAATGCGATGCCCTATTTATCACTCTCAAAACTGCTGAATTTTACGCTCCTAAATTTTGAAAAGAAGGTCAAATATTATTACTGAGCCGATATTCCAAATACTTCAACTATTTTCTGCCAAACAAGAGTACGTGAGAGCGCTTGAAATTTATAAAAAATTCACAATATAGTACACAAGAATTCTCGAACAATAGAAACTAATGCAGCTCCGCTCATCTCCATACAAACCAATCTCGTACTCCGACCAATAAAAAAGACAAATCGGCATAATCCCCCTCTTGATTTAATAAAAATAAAAGCCACTTGGAAAAGCAGCTACCTCCTCCTACTTCCCAGGCCTGCAACATTTATCAAAACAGCAGATCCGCTCTTCCTCCTGCACAGAGCCATAAATTATTCAAACCCATCCGATGAGCGTGAGAGGGAAGAGAGAGAGAAAGAGAGACAGCGCATTATTGATTTCTGCGTGAGCGGTGCGTCTCTCTCGTCCTCTCCCGCGAGCGCAGATCGCGGATAAGCGAAATCAATTTGCGGCGAGGAAGAGGAGAGAGCTCGTTTCGCTCTAAATTTCTTAGAGCGAAATTCGCGCGGCGCCCAGCCTCGGCGCGGAATCGAGACTTTTGGCGATAATTTAGCCACGACGGATTTACTGCCGGAGTACTGCTCGATTTAGCAGAAATTAGTTGCACTGCTTGACGTTAAAGTTCGGCAAGGGGGAGATAAGGCCTGCTTGAAGAGTTTATTGTTTTACAGCGTAGTTTGGAGAAGCAGACTAGGTGAATCGTCGGGAGAGTTTTGGTGAACTGCAAGTTGGCTATCAAATTTTCAATCAAAACCATTTTCTTCCTATAGAAAGTACTATTAATTATAAATAAATTTTAAAATTTATTACTAAAAAAATTAAATTCTAAAAAAATTTTTTACAACTTTTTTCGATATTATAATAATTATTGGAAAACTTCATATTTTTATCGTTAAACCCAACGCTTTGTAAGTGAAAGTAGTGTATAAGTGACTAGCGAATTTAGCGAATTCTGAGAAAATGGTGCGATGGTGGTGTAATGGTCAGCATAGTTGCCTTCCAAGCAGTTGATCCGGGTTCGATTCCCGGCCATCGCACTCTTTTTTATTTTTCATTTTTATTTATTTGAAATTTTTTTTTTAATTAATACGTTTGAATCTAAAAATTCAACTTACAGCAATAATAAGTTTTAATTTTTAATAAATATTTATTAAGTCATTTAATTTTAGAGAAAATTTTATAAGCAATCACTTCATTATCTTATCTCTATCACACAACAACTGTTTGTGAATTGGCAATAGGGTTCACAAAAATGAAATAACTAAATTTTTTTTATAATCTATTTTTGAACTTCAATAACCGCCGTTCTATTAGCGAGTTGATTAAAAATGCCCAATGAAATTAATTGAACTTAATTTTTAAAAACTACTGCACCGATAACCGCGATAAAAACGAGCTACGCCCTCTGAGAAACTCGCCTACGATAAAAATAAAGTTCGTTAATCAGAAGAAACATCTCCGTGCGCACGCGGCGCGGCTACTCAAAAAGCAGCGCGTATAAATAACATCGACACCGTGGCAATAAAACAGAAAAGCGAGCCACATCGGAGGCATTCCTTCGTTAGGACAACAATACGACAACACACACATCGGGGAGGCTCCAGCCGAGTCAGGACATTCCATTGTCTGCTCGTTCGCAATCCTCGCGCGAGAAAATTGCAAGCGACTCTCTCTCTCTCCCTCTCTCTCTCTCTCGGCGTGTCGCCGTTGCGGCTCGTCGAGTGCGCTGACATGCCGGCGAAAAGTGACAAGCCAAGAGGGAGACTATAAGCAGACGGAGCCTCTGCAATGACTCGGCGAATATCCCCTTCGAGAATGCCTGCCGTGCCTTCGCGACTGACGACGTTTTTAAGTCCTTCTCGAGTGCTTGCTCCAGAGATCTTTTTTTTTTTTTTTTTTTTAGCAGCTTTTACTGGATTTCACTGGGGTTTAGGTGTGAATTGATTCGTCGATTGCTGAAATGGCTTGTTTGATCGAGCTGTGAAAAATGAGCCTTTTAGCTGGATGCTGGAAATTGAGACCCTGATGGAAGACGGATAAATTGCACTTTTAAATGCAATTTATCACTCAATTTTTATGAATAATATTTTTATATCTTTATAAAGTCGTTTGTCATACTGAAATTATACTTTGAATCTCATGTTCCTTAATATATATTAAACTAGCGTAGCCACTTCATAAGCCCTTAACTAAACCATATGTATATTTTGTTGCTGATTTGGTGCTAATTTGTTACGCCGTACCCTATTTTGCTGCTCCAGCCATTCCCGGGAAACAATGGATACGTTAACTTAATATTCAGCTATCATAGCTATTTGCTGAGATTGGCAGCATAATTTGTTGCTAATTTATTATTCTTAAGAGGTGCAACCATCAATCCCCAAAACCCATCCCTAATAGAAAAATCAGCCACCCTTCTAGATAAAGCCCAAAATACAAAATATCCAATGTATGCTTCTTAACACTGGGCCGCATTTCGTTGCTAATTTGTTGCTGATTTGTTACGTCGGATCAGATTTTATTGGTGCAGCCGTTTCCGAGCAACAATCGATACGCTAATTTAATATTAACACTTTTTCTATCTCCTGGTCTTATAAAGATATCAATACGAGAATGTTGCTAATTTGTTGCTCAAAAAGCCCATTGATTTTTAATTTGTTGCTCTAGCCGATTCCTAGAAACATGGCCCGGGCTAGCTTAAAACTTAACCTAGCACAGGCACCTCTGTAACTCCGACCCTATACCAACGGCATATTTTGTTGCTAATATACGTCCTTTAACTCTAAACTAAAGTTAAAAAATATTGCTGTATAATGTAAACATTTTTTTTATTAAGATACATTCTATTTATCTCTCGAAACTACACTTTTAAATTTAAATATACATATATATTTATAACTTTAAATTTTTCAGATTTGTATATATCATATAATATTTCAACCGACACTCCTCATAGCAATCAGCCAACTATAAAAACAAAAATTACATCTCGAGCAGAAATCCCATAAAATATCGAATCACCTGACCATTGAAACCCTCCCCATCCCCTTTTCAAAGCTAATACGCCTTTTGCCTCGCCTCCATTGCCAAAGCAGTGGTAATCCTCTCCTTTCAACAGTCCTCGCAGCCCTGAAAGCAAAAGCCTCCCTTTGACTCTCTACTGTCTCCTTGAAAAGCTGTCTCTGACTTGGCCTCTTCTTTACTTTTGCAGAACAACAGTACGCGGCCGCGGACTCGAACAGCTCGACGCCGGCGAAGAGTTTCGTGCCGTGCAAGGTCTGCGGCGACAAGGCGAGCGGCTATCATTACGGAGTCACCAGCTGCGAGGGCTGTAAAGTGAGTCGAGACCTCATGTATATATAAATTCTGCGTGCCCGCCTGTTTTTTTTTTTTTTTTTTACGAGCCCCGGGGGTTACGCGAACTCTCCTTGCTTATCGTCCCGGACAATGTGTACGACAGGCATGAAAATTGATTTTTATGACAGCTGCATTTTCAGTTGCGGAGAATGATTTTTTATTAGCCTGCGGACGTTTGACGTGGTATAAAAATTGGTCGCTGCGGCAAGGGTAGATTTAAAGTTTTTTATTAGAAAGTTATTTTACACTATATATGTATTATTTTAATATTTGCTATAAAACTTGTCTTTTTTCCGAATGAACAAAGCTGTGAAATTGTTGAGAGTGTATAGGATAACGTGCAATTTTTCAAGATACTTACAGTATACAGTTTTATAAATGCAAAAAGTATTCAACATCGTAAAATGTACTTAAAAGTTATTTTTTTTAATTTTTTAACACCTGCGTTTGTTAAGTCCCCTTAGTAGTGTAAACAGGCTATGTACAGTTAGTTTACAATGCTAATTTTTTGCTTCTGCTTAAAAGCAAATATGAAGATACTACGTATAGCTTGAACGTAGTATTTTATCTAGGCTTTGTTTATACAAGGTAAATACCAATGTAAGCAGATTATGAACACACAAATCATGCCCAGTTTTTGGATGATTTTCTATTTGAACTTGGATTGTTTTTGTAGTTTATAAATGGATCTGACAGAAAGAACATTTTTTTAAATTATAAAGTACAAAAACAATGTTAAATTAGAAAATAATGTTTAAAATTATTCCTAAAATTAAAATTATACTTAAAATAATTTCTTTTGATATTCAAAAAACTATTAACATATTATTTGCTTTCAAATTATGTCATAAATTATCAAAATTAATATAAATTTAATGTAAAACAAATATATTATTTCATTGCACGCTTTAAATTTAATAAAAATAAATTTAAAAAAAATTGCAAAAAAATGTGCGATGGCCGGGAATCGAACCCGGATCAACTGCTTGGAAGGCAACTATGCTGACCATTACACCACCATCGCACCTTGATTTCGAGCGCTTAGAAAGGCAGGTCGGGATACTTGCCAAATCTAGACGAGGCCCTGATAAGGCGGCCTTGTCAGTGACTGATAACGTGCATAATTAATGCTCCTTTTATCTTTTATTTGCAGACTAAAATTAACCTTTGTACTAAAGAAGTTTTTTTTAGTAACATACCTTGAAATCACATTTGATTGTAATTTAAATTATTGGGAATTGCAATATAATTAAAATAAAAGCGTTGCAAAAATTAATTATTTAATTGAATTTTTAATTTATTCCACAATTCATATGTTTAAACTGTAAACAAAAAAAATCTTATCATAAAATTAATACTTTTATATAATAGAAAAATAATAAAGCTAATTCTCTTTTTAAAATGATGATTATTATTAAAACTGAACATCTAAAAATAAAAAATGCACGAGGAAGAAAAAGAAATAATAATGCGAAAGACTGAAATAGAATAAAAAGTGAAATAGAAACTTGCATGCAAGATCTCTTATTTCATACTTTTAGTCGAAAATATGTAAAATTTCTTTATATACAATAATTCAGTGCGCGAATCTTTCTTTTTCATATTGCGAGTTATGAAAAATAAATTTTTTAAATAAAGTACTTTAATAATTTGCTCTTAAATTAATCAACATTTTTAATTAATTAATTATTTACCTTGACAATTATAGTTAATTAAATGAAATTGTAATAAAATAACTTTTATTACAATTTACAACAATATAAGTTAAACAATGTTATCAAATTAACGTAATTAAGAAATATTTCAAAATTTGAGCAGCGGATTCATCTCACAATAGACAGGTCGATAAAGCAGTTAACTTCACCTAATTTTAGCCCCCTCACTGGCGAAGCAGCATAATACACCTTATACTCCCGGTGAAAATTAGAAAATTCTCCATTCCTCGATTCCTCGCAAAGGGCTCGAGCTCCTCGTAGACCAGCTAAGCTGCTCCGTGAGTCTCCTCGGCTCCTCTTTGAATTCACTCTCTCTCTCTCTATCAGCGTCCATCTATCTCTCCCCCCGCGCGCCGGGAGAGTGGAAGGTAACGAGCGTAGACGATCGATCAGCAGCCTTCGAGAAGATATTCGTTCTCTCTTACGCTGGTACGTCGAGGAGGGCGGCGACGGGGGAGAGAGAGAGAGAGGAATAGAGTTCGATTACCGGGTAATTTATAGCCATAAAATGCCGAGGTAACTTGACTCGCGATAAGCGGCAGATTGAGTCGGACTCGTCTATCATCCGGGGCCCGAATGCATCGCTCACCAGCAGCGCGAAGCTCGGGAATTGTTCGATATTGCCTCGATTTCGCTCCTTTATGTTCCTTTCTTCCTCTCTCTCTCTCTCTCTCTCTCCCGCTCGCGATCTCGCGCTTTTGTTGTGCGTCCGACCGGGTATTTCACGCGTGAGCGCGCGGATTTATGCGCGCAGATGCTGCACCGATCGTTATGCAACGCTTCCACGCTTTTTTACGCAAAGATAGCGATCGGAGCTGCAGCCTCTCTCGCGCGCGCCTGTTTTTTTTTTCTTTTTTCTTTTAATCTTTCCGATACATTACTTATGTAAATCGTGGCGCTTACGTCCAAAAATAAAATTCGGCGGGATACACGGCGCGGGAGAAAGTTAAATTTAGCGGCTAAAAGTCGGGGAAAAAGTTTTCGGCCGCGGATCGTGAAATAGGCGCGAGGCGGCGGGGATATTTTTGCGTCCGTAAATGTACGTAGATGGGTTCCGAGTACAGGCAAGACATGCAGTCTGACTGCACTCAACATGCGCCTACCTGCAACATAAATGCGCTGCTCATGTTACCTCGCGAATTTTAAAAGGCTTCTTTTTCAACTTCAAAAGATGTACGAACGGCTGCGAGGTGCAGCTGTTTCACGGCTCTCGACTCTGAATTGTTGCGCCATTATTTTTATAAAACTTTTTAATTTTATTAAAGCGCGTACAAATGAGTCGCCTTATACATAGGTACATTTTTCATCCTGTTTCTGGGTTGCAGCGCAGAAATGAAGCTGGAAAATTTCGCTAAAAAAAAACAGCGCCCGACAATCAAAACCTAATAACACTCGAACTTAAAATCCGTAAAGCGCATTCTCGCAATTAAACGCGTCGCGGCTCCAGCGGCTAAAGCCCCTTATGAAAAATTCAGCGACCGTCCGCGCGAATCGAAGGCACAATCAGCAATGCAATCAGCAACACAATTCCGATATTACATCTCCGGCTCCGGCATTCCAGCGGCGTAGCCCAGCGCCATAATTGCGCGCGCGCGCGCGCCGCTCGGCTCTTTGGAAAAAGCTCGCGCGCGCGAAGCGCACACATAAGAGCCGATAACGATATCACTATTCCGGAAGCAATTCCGGGGCCCGAGAGAGAGAGAGAGATAGAACGCGGACTGAAAAAGGGGCGCTTCGTTATCGCGCGGGAAAAGCGCGCGCGAGTGAGAAAGAGAGAGAGAGATGAAAAGCGCGTGCGCGGCGCCGATCGAAAAACACGGAAGCCCCGAGGCGCGCAGACGAAGCTAACGGTGAAATCCGCGGCGGCGACGGCGCACATGCGAGAGACGCCGGTTTACCGAGCGATTTATTTTAGCCCCGCGAGTTTTACGGGGCAACGGAGTCGGAGTAGTGCTCGGGGCTCTCGGGGCCCGGCGGACGATCGGTGATTAGAGCCTTTTTTACGAGCCGAAGGCCAAAGTGCTATGCGAATAATGCCGATGGGCGACATCGCTTTTTAAACAGCCGCCGCGGGAGATAAGAATGTCCGCTGGAAATTGCCTGCCGCCGCGGCGGCTTCTCGAGTGGCGTTAACTTTTGCCTCCCCAACGTCGACGTTTTTACGGCGTTCCGTTCGGGTTTTCTGCTGCGTTTTTATTCGACGTGACAGTGGGAAAAGTAAAATATTTAATATAGCTTTAATACCCTTTTAGAGCACATTTTAGTTTCTTGCATAGAATTATGCTTTCAGTTCTAATTTAGTGGAGGTAAAATAACGAATTAAAGCGGAAATATAACTAAAGGGACGAGGAGCGCAAGAAAAATAAAGGAAATTCCTTTCCCAGAAGAATCGCACACGGCAGTCTGACCAGACGTGGATTTTTACCACTCGCGCGCTGTTAAGGCGCGCATATAGCCTCGAGCATATACCGCGTATTTCTGATTTACTCGGACATTAACTGCCTCGCGTTCGTCCGACTTTTCGCTCGGGTTTGCAAAAGTAATATTCAAAATTCTAATTGGCGAATTTCAACTTTCGCTCGCGAATTTATTTACTCGGTATTTTTTTTATTTATAATTGCGCAAGTTGGTATAACGGATTGGCGCGAATGTTATGTCGGATTATAATATGTGAAGTACGTATTTTAAATATAAGTCAGTATCGCAATGTAAAATTGCTCAAATTCTGATTGAAAATCATTTAATACAACAGAATAACATATTACAATTCGAATAAATTCAATTGAAAACGTAATCAAAACAAGCTGCACAGAAAAAAAAAAGAACTGGTTTTCAGCACGTAACCTTCCCATCTCTCTCGACGCGGGCCCTTTAATTTCGCAAAACCAGCCGATCGACAAAGAAATCTTCCCAGGCGCGGAGCGGTACACGCGATCTAAGCTCAATTCATCAGTCCGAGCCCGCGGCGGCCGCTATTATGCGGCACGAGAAATTTCATACATAGCCGCGCGGCCTTTTTCGAGAGCCACACCGGAAAAGGGCCAACCGAGGCGTGAAATCGCGCTCCTCAAAAAGGCGCGCACGCGAGCCCGAGATTACACAAAAGCGGAGCGAAGAAGCCGCGCGCGATCGCGATCGGCCGCCGGTCTGTGTGTGTGTGTGTGTGTGTGTGTGGGCCGGGAAGTATATTTTAGTCGCCGCGTGTATATTATTTCTGTTTACTCGGCAGTCGCGGGACTCGCGTGCGCGAGGCGGATCGGATTTTTTACGCTGTTTAGACGCACACTCTTTTTTTTTTTTTATAATAATTATGTAATATAATTTTTTATCAATCGGGAGGTATAGTACAAAGGAGGAGCGAAAATAAGCTCCTTTTCACTCGTTTCACGGTTTAGCGCGCAATGACGTATTAATGCGGATTAAATCGCGCGCCTAAAGGAAACGTCATTCGATTGAAAAAACGGTGAATGAAGCGGTTGGATCCTTCTTTTGTTACGCCGTTTTTTCCGTCGTCGTATAATTAATAGAATTTGCATAGTAAAATTTTTTACGCGGATCTCGATGTTAGATTTTATATTTTTAAAAACTTTAGCAACGCGAGATATTACATGTAAAAAAGAACTCTTCCACGATAAATTAACCGAACGAGCGACTATCTACTAATGCAGCTGTCAATAACGTCAAAACTCTCGAGTACCGCGCACATATCGCTTATTTAACAAACAATTTTTATCGCCCGACGTGTTTACCCCCCGGACACGTCCACGCTTATACCAGCTCATAGTAAATTCGCGCCAATCGATAAATCAATCGGCCTTTTTTTGTCTCTCGCACTACGGACTCTCTCTCTCTCTCTCTCTCTCGCTGAATATATATACACGCTCGCTTCTCTCTTCCTGGACCGATTCATTAATTAATGCATACACGGCGCGCGCGCCAATAAACCGATGTACACACCTCGCCTCCGCTGCCGCTGCTGACGCAGGCCGCGCGCGCCTTTTTTTTCTCGTTCTCCCTCTCTCTCTCTCTTGAGATTCTAGAGATTGCGAGCCCGCGCGCTCGTTTGATGCGCGCCGGAGAAACAATGTGTGACGCGATGATTTATGCCTTTTCGATTCGTTAAGGATCGCTGCGAGGATTCTGATACGAATGACGGGTGAGGTATAATCCGAACGGCTTTTATTGAATGCATCTGGCCGTTGATTTATTTGCGATCTGACTTTAAATTCCGGGGAATTGCCTCTCTGTGTTACCTTCGATTACGGGGGAGTTATAGATTTTCATTTCCGCGATAAAAACGCAATAAAGTACGCTTTAATCCGAGCAATACGTTTAATGCGACTTTAAAAATCTTGCCGAACGAACGATGATGGGTAAAAGCACTCTCAAATCGAACTCTCATCTCTTCGACGTTTCAAAGACACCGGGCAAACGTTAAATTCCACATGCTCCAGTTTTCCGAACCTTCAATTTCTCCTGAAAAGATTCCCTAAGTTTCTCCAACAAAGCGATCGTGCTCTCGAAATCAGGTGAGTCGGATGAAATTAGCGAGGCCCGTCGCTCGCTTATCGATTCGAAATAAAACGAGCGGAGAAAGAGCCCCCTCCCCCCTCTCTCCCCTTTCCCTTTCGCGAGCGCGAAAGACGTGTCCTAATTTCCCGATTTTCCCGAAGCCCCGCCGACGCGAGGCTGCAATATAAATTACTCCCCCGCCGGGGGAGAGTTATATATTATCAACCGGTCGAAAAGCTTCGACGCGCTCCTCCGGGAAACGTTCCTTTTAAAATGCTCGCGTTTTGTATCGAGTGTCGACCCTCTGCTGGGATGGAGGGGTCAAGTATCGAACGAGGGATGACAGATGTTTCGGAGGGATTTTATGTAACGCTGAATTCTGGTAACGGTTTAAGTTTCATTTTGATTCGAGACTGATCGGTTAAAAATAATAATGGGTGTATAAACAAAGCAGTTTTAATTTTAAATTTAAATCTCTGCTATTTAAGGTGCAATATTGACTTTAGTTTTTGTGTGCAAGTGTTAAGTTAACATTAGATATGATTAGATAAAGAATTATTGAAATAAAGTATTGAAAATGATTTAGATAAGCGCCTCTTTAACTTTGCAGTAATATCACACTCAGCTTTAATACCCCATCCTGAATAATAAACGACAAATTTAATAATTCAAGAGACTGCAAACCAAAGTTCAGCCCCGCTAAAAGAGCCTCTCTAATCCCCGACGACTTTATCGTTTTAAGGCCAGCCTCTAAAAAGCAGAAACGCTAAGGCAAACTTCGTATAAAGATGCTTTTGCAGCGCGCAACTCTCCTCGAAGCCTAACACTCGGCGAAAAAGACGCAAAGCTCCCTGCCTCCACACAATAACGCAAAAAAAGCACAAGCCTCAACGGCGGAAACAACAAAAAAAAGAGAGAGAGAGAGTCGTCGCATTGAAGCGCGGACGGAGCGCTCGACTCTCGCAAAGGTCCAAAGAAAAATTCCAACATCCGGCAAGAAGAAGACGCGGTCGGACTCGCGGATAAGAAGACGGAGAGAGAGAAAAGCTCGGAGCCGCCGGAACTTTCGCGAATTACCGGGACTGACGAACGAGAAAAGTTGCAGCGGAAAAGTCGGCGGACGCTCCTTTTTCTCCTCCCTCTCGTCGTTCCTTTTTCTTTCCTGCAGGCTGCCTGTTTTTTATCGGACGACGACGAGAAAGTCTTTACGATGCGCCGTACGGACGTGTGTGGGATTAAAAAGTGAAGGAAAGTATTTTGTTCCGCTGCCCGCGGAAGACCGTTTTCGTTTTTATTCTTTTTATTTTTATTTTTATTTTTTACGCTGATGCCTTTTGCTGTTATTGTATTTTCATCCCGATCGGAGCTGAGCTTCGTACTTTCTTTAAGGGCAGTTTGAGTTTGATTTTGTTGATACGCTTCTTTATATCTGTAGTGCTTCGACGTTTATTTACTTTATAGCAATTTTTTCCATTACTATATTATTTTGTATAACTAAATTTATTTAAAATTAATTAGTAAATATACTTCATTTATTTCATTAAATTCAATTCAAAGAAACCACATTTTCACGACAGCGAATGCAAAATTATGTTTCGACTTTAATTAACCGCTTTAAAAACCGTTCTCAATATTCGTCCCGGCATTTTCTGTCGGACAATGACACAACGGCACATCGCGGCCCTATGAAAAGCTAATCAGCACTTAAAAAAATTTACATGTTATTTCGCGCTCCCGAGAGAGAAAGAGAGGGAGAAAGAGAGACGAGGACGAACAAAGAGGAAGCGCATAAAGAATAACGAGTCCACGGCGGCGCTATATTCCGCCCTTTTAACGGAACTCTCTCTCGCTTCTAAGTTTCGCTCGCGAAATTCAACTAAACTCGAGTTAATTAAGCGGACTTGTTAATATTAATTTGTAATTTACTTTGCGAGAAAGTTCCCCGGGTCTGATGCACGGAATATTTTTACGTTTTAGCGAGGTATGTAGGTCGAGGGGTTTTAGTTTCGCCGAATTATTTGCGCATCTGGCGGCGGGGCTGATGCCAAATGTATCAAAAATGCTGCGTAATGAGCGTCGGAAGTTTATTGAGTTTGACTTTAAAATACTTCCCTGTTAAATTAATTAATTTATACTTTGGTTAAGAACCTCTAAGGGATACTCGTTTGAAAGTTTTGAATGATAACTTTTGGAACATTTTTGCTGATGTCAAAAACGGGTAAACCAATTTATAACGATTTAATTAAAAACTTAAATAAATCCCGTCGGAAAGGGAAAGATCCGAAAAAATTCTAGCCGAACGACCGCAATAACAATTCCCAGTTTCGAGCCTTAATTAAAGTGGAAATTTAAAAAAACCATTCTCGAAAAACTGGCCTTAAAATAAAAATCGTATCACCGAAAAATCTCCCCGGAGCCGACGGCGTTCACCATAACGTTAAACCTTATCAAATTACCGAGAGGGCACCGAGGCACACAGCTTCTGCCTCCACCTCCGGCAAAAAAGTTCTCCCGAAGCAAAAAAGGCTCCCTTTCTTCCTCGGCTCGCCTCTTTCCATTCATCTCTCTGTCTCTCTCTCTCCTTTCTCCCGGCTCGTTCGTTCGCGCTTATCTCTCGCTACTAGGAAGCGAATCTGCCGTAATTAATTTTCAGGCAAACGCGCGCGCGCCTCTCTGCAAGCCGTACCAACGGGAGGAGATGCTCTACAGAGAGTCGCGCTGCCTCGCTTCCGCCTCGTCGTCGTTCCATTTCCGGGGTGATTACCGGGCCATTTTTGAGAAGGAGAAGCGATTCGAACTTCCCTCTTGCTCCGGTGCACGGCCGAACTAAAGATTCCGAGTGCATGTAGTAGATGCTTTTCGGTTTGATAAGGGAGTTTAGATGCAGGCTCTTTTTCGTTTTTCCATGTTGCAGCTAGGACTTTGGATTTATTTTACGAATAAAAGCAATTAAATTCCTTCTTTACAATTTACTATACGCTTGATTCAAAAACTCCATAAGAAATATTACCAAAACACTAAAAACTGTCTCGAAATTAGCTTCTTCACGCCCATTTTCTTTCCTCCAACCTCGGCGCCTTATAAGCTCGCCCCATTTACCTCCCACCCGGCACAAAAGAACCCGATCACATGCAACCTGCCTCGACACTGCAGCCTGCACCGCTCGCAAATCATATTCCAAGTTCCTTTCCCGGTCCCGGTCCCAAAAGACGTGGGAGAGCTTCTACTCGGGGCGGGAAATGCGAAATTGAAGGCGGCCGCCGCGCGCAAAAGTGCAGGGAAACTATTTCCTGGCGCGTCCCCCCTCCGAACGTGACCCACTTGCGCGCGAACGTCGTCGTCGTCGTCGTCGCGGGGGGAGAATAAAATTGAATTATGCATCGTCATTTTGACCCACCGAGCGCCAACTATACCGAGACGCGCAGATGAGAGAGACGGAGAGGCGGAGAGAATGATTGAACGGGACGCCAAAGGTACACCCGAGCTTTTTTCCCGTGGAGATCGATAATGTATCCTTCGGGAAAATCTTTTGGTGTCTTTTTAACAGGATGATTGCGGAAACGTTGGACTAAAATTGGCAGAGGTACTCTATGTTATTGTTATTGAGATTTGGATTCTTCTTCGTTTTTTCTTTTTGGCTTTAACTCTCGTATATAATTGGTGAATCGTTCTATCGAGATAAATCGACTGCCATCATTTAAAAGCAATAAATAGCAAGAAAAAAAGAAATCCACAAGGAAGCGAGCCCAGCCGAAAGCGAAGCCCACACCGAACCATCGGGCTGAAATATTAATTCTCGAAGATTCACGACGAGCCGCGTATTCTCCCTCCGCGTCACGTCCCCGCAATATCGGCTCTCTCGGCGCGGAATTCACTTCGCGAAACGACTTGCCCGGATATCCCTTTATGTTCGCGCGCTCAATTCTTCGATCCGAGCCGGAACGAGCGCCGATTACGTGTGCCCGCCTTTTTTCGAGGATTCGAAATATACGTATATACTCTCGATTCGCGATCGAGCGCCAGGGGTAATAATATGGAAATGGATTCGGATGGATTTGGAAGTTTCGCCGGCGAGGTAATAGACGCTCGATGGGATTGATGCCGACGTCGGCCGGGAATACTATATTCTAGGATTGGTATTTTTATTTCGGCAGGTAGTTTAGGGGAGCTTAATAAAGTTTTATTCGCGGTGGAATATTTGTTCGATGCGTTAAAAGATCCGTCGGGGTTTACGAATTTTTTTGCCGAGATAAATCTTAAGAGGCTGAATTTCGCTTTTCCCCGCGAGAGCATAAATTCAAGAACAATGTTCGTTACGATGCATGAAAAGGTATCCGCTGACCCAGAAAACCGGCTGGAAATTTTCACCGAAAAAATACGGAAGCTCTTAAGCAAGAATTTTCGAGCCAGATAAATGGTAAGAAATATTCCCTGCGCTTTTTTTACCGACCTAAAAATATGAAAATCTCGAAGGGATTCGTACCGAGAGTCGGTCCGCCATTTTGGAATTTGATATCCAATGGGAGCAAGTTCGTAATCAGAGATCTTGGATACTCCTCGAGCAAAAGTTTTTGTAGAGTTTCATTGAACAGCTCTCCGTGAAACGAGGTCAAACTCAATGCGAAGTTTCTCGCCCTTTAGCAATTAAATTTAATACCTTTTTTACATGAATGCCGAATGGGTCCAAGTTACTAATGAGCCATTAGATATTTACAAGTTAAATTTATTCCTGTTGCAGGAGAATAACTCGATTCGATCCTTTCAACTTTTTTGCTGGTCTTTCTGTTTATTCCATTTTCGGTTAAATATTTACAGTTAAATTTAAATGCAAAATACACTTTACTAGAACGAGATTTCATATAAACTTTTTTATTATTTAAACCTTTGTACAATAAAAACTGCAATTTTTAAAACCGCATTTATTACGATCTACATTTTAATATAAATTTACATTTCATATAACCACATTTAAACAAGCTGTCATACAATAGTCGTAAATTATATTCGATATCATTTATTATTACAACAACGGCATATTACAATTTCACGAAGGGCTCATTTAATATGATCCACAAACAAACAATCTCAATTAAAAAAGATTAACAATTCACACTCTCGCACAATACGTTCTAATTTATCCCGGCGATTGATGGCGCTCGCGCCTAATTGCAATTTATTACGTCGAGAGTTTTTCGCGGCGGCTGCCCTCCCTCCTCTCCCTCCCGACGCACGCCGCCGTTTCCCCGGGAAATCAATCCTCGTTCATAATGCAAAGCCAGAAATCCATAATGCAACGGGGGGAGTTCGATGGCCCTCTTAACGCACCGCTCGAATAATTCCCTGAATAATTCATCCGCGATCTCCCCGAAAGTATATATATATATATATATATACATCGTATCGGGCGCATTTTCTAACGAGACCGCCGCCGGCGTTTTTCTGCTTTCAGGGCTTCTTCAGGCGGAGCATACAGAAGCAGATCGAGTACAGGTGCTTGAGAGACGGCAACTGTCACGTCATAAGATTGAATCGGAATCGCTGTCAGTACTGCAGATTTAAGAAGTGCCTGTCTGTCGGCATGTCCAGAGATTGTGAGTATAACCTCGGTGCTTTACGTGTATGTGCAGCTCGTTCCGTTTAATTTGGATTGATCCGAGCGGTTCCTTGAGAAAAAGTGCAAAGATTCAGTTTTAGATTTTTAGATCCGCAGGTGCGTGAAAGTTAAATGAGAATAATAATTAAATTGCGCTTGAAGTGGATCATTCTTTTGCTGAACATCTTAAGAAATAAAAGTGCAGTTTTTCTAAATTAAATTATTATCTAGCGGTATGGAAGAAATAGTAAAGTGCCATTTAAGGATTTTAATGACATAAAAAGCAATAGATTCGCTGTCGAGCTCGCTGCAAGCTTAATGAATTATTGTATAACACTCCTCATTGCTACAAGTTTTTACTTCGATAATCAAATTATTCATTTTAACTTATTCATGCAGCCTTTCTTGATTAATTATTCAAAGTACACTTATATCAAAATTATCAGCTCTGCCATTAATTGCATAACTTATTTAACAACGTTTCCATCACCACCAAAAAATTTACCAGAAATTGATAACCAGCCAGATATAGGATTTTAAGCAAGCGCTTATAAAAAAAAAACAGCGTAGGACGCCGCGGAACGGTAAAAGATTCCTTGCGGCTTTACGGCCACGAAAGTATCTTGGGAATTTATTGCTAAATTCGTCGGCAAATGTACACCCCCTCGAGTTTCCGTTTGAACTGAGCTCATTCGCCAACAAAGCGAGGGGGAGGAAAAATGCAGAGCCCCGAGGAAGGAGGCGAGGGAATAAAAGAATTTCCTTCGGACGGTACATAAAGCGAACGCAATCTTCTTTTTATACCAGCCGAGTGATACTTGCTACCGAGAAAGATTGTTTTTATAGGGCGTATATATAAATTATTGGATGAGAAAAAAGTCAAAGTAAAACTTTTGATTGACGTTGGTTTAATTTAATTATAAATTTTTTATGGAAAGCAATGTATACCAAAGCGAGAAGCTCGCTTAGTTTTCATTAGTCTAACTCGGGGAATCTACATAAGAAAATGAAGGAATAACTTTTGATATACACGAGGTACTAATGTTAATGTCTTATTTATTCAAACTTCTGCCTCGGTACAATATTATTATATTCTCAAATGACAAAATAAGACTCGAAACTAAAAATTAACTAATACAATCCCCCGATCGATACCCGAAAAATTCCTGCGAAAAGCCACGAAGCAGCCGCGACTCCGATTCCGCGGAAAAGCAAAGAGCCCCCTCGAATAGCTCCAGCAAGCCGCAGGAGCCGCAAGGAAAAAGCGGCCATCGCGAAAACTCGGAAAACCGCAAAGACGTGCACCTGCTCCGCAGATATCACGCGGCGGCGGCGGCGTAGGAGGAGGAGCTGCAAAAGCAGGCGCAACTTCATCCCCCCCGGCATAAACCGCACGGCGGCAGCGGCGGCGGCCAAAGTAAACCAGCCGGCGAACTTGCGCGCGTGCATAATTAAACGCCGGAGTTGCAATATGCTGCGCATGACGTTGCGGCGCCACGGCGTTCGTTCCTCCGCCTCCCCCTCCCATGTCTACGCATCTATCCGGCGAAATTTTACTCTCCCGGCGCCGTTTTCTGTGTTTGCGCGAGCGACGACGACGCTTCTCCTCGTTTTTCCCGTAAGAGCTCCGCCCTCGCGAGCTGCCGGTGCTTCTTTTTTTTTGCGGAGGAACGCCGTCGGACGAATATGCGGGACGCTGATGAAATTTGCAGAGGGACGATTTTGGGGACTGGTTTGTTCTCTGGGGTGGCTTTTGTTTTTTTAATCAGGATCGGTATTTTCGGGGCAGACGTTGTTTTTTGGAACGGTTTGGAAAATGGAATTATTGAGTTTGAAGCGTTTTTTTGGATGAAATGAAATTCAATTAGTATATTAATAAGAGCAAATAACATAGTTATTTACTCCGACGATAATAATTTATACCATTAATTGCTGTAAATTTTGCTGTGTCTAGACAGTATTTTATGACCAAGTAATTTTCATCAAAAAGAAAATTGGCTTTACCAAAAAATGTAATGAGATCGTTAATTATCTCCCAGCACAATAAAAACGTTCGTAATTAACGCATCAGCTCCTCGCGAAATAAATAATCCGCCCGTCTCGATTCCCCCCGAAAGCATTCTTCGCAATCCGCCGTAATTCGAATTCGGAAGAGCCGCGCGGCGAAGCTTTGCTCAGCTAAATTTCCAAGCTCTCATTCTATTTTCGATACACAAGCCCTTCTTTTTCTTCCCGTTCTGCGGAGCTTCTTCTTACATACCTCTCCTAATCCCTCTCATTTCCTCGGCTCTCCCTCCCCTCCCTCTCTCTCCCTCGCGGCGGCGGCTGAAATTCTCGCCGGGGGAAAATCATAAGCTCGTGTCGGCGCATCCGCCCGGATTAACTTCTTCCGTGGAAACGTCGACGCAGCGCTTTTAGCGAGCCGAGATTTCTCCTTCCGCTTCCTCCTCTGCTTTTTCCTCTTGTCTCCTCTCGGTCCTCCGCTTTCCACGAGGGGAGTTTTGTTTCGCTTTTGCTTTTCGACCTCGTTACTAATTTCAGGAATTACGCGGATTTTTGTTTTAGTCTCTCTTTTTCGCTGTCCCGCGTGCATATATATTACCCCTCTGCTCCATTTCCCCGCCGGGCTCTCGACTTTTTCGCGAACTGCAGCGAGGCTGCCCGGGGCTTTTCGGGGGGAGGGAGACAAAAGATAATTAATTGCGTTTGGATAACGCGCGTTTGCGCTGCTCCGGGTCACTTGTGATTTCAGCTTGAAATATTTTCGTTCGGCTGTGCATCTTACTACTAAAAATGTACTTCAGTGCTATAATTCCAAATCTTTTACCGATCGTATAAAAAAAAAGGAATAAAAATTATCTGACCGTCGGTTTTAAATTTTCGTAAAAAACAAAATCGTTTGGACTATAAATAGCAATATTAAATATATTAAATTTAATTGGTGCTTTTGTCCCGATAATTCTCGATATATTAGAAAGACAATTAAAATTAATTAATCTTGAAATTAACTGATAGAACGATGGAAATTATGCGATCATTGATGTGAAATTGCACTGTTTATTCAACTAATTAATTATTTCTAATTCACCTGGCTACTCTGCATTATTCTAAAATAGAGCTTGCGTACCACACAAAATTGTAATTAGAAATTTACTAAATAGTAAATAACGCAGCGGACATAAATTTCACATATCAAAATTATCACGATTGTTTAGCATAAACGAATTTTACAATGGAAAATCAATCCACAATTAAACAACGAGATACATTACAACATTCATTAACATTTCATTTCAACTAAATATCATTAAATAAATCCCATCTCTCGAATTTCAGCGGTCCGATACGGCCGAGTGCCAAAGCGCTCGCGCGAGCGAGGCCCAGACGACGCGACGCCCACGACGACGACGACGACGACGACGCCGACGGGCGGCGGCGGCGGGGGCGGAGGAGGGGGCGGCGGCCCCGTCACCCCGACGGGCACCAACGGCGTCGTGCCCCAGCTGGCCACCGCCACCGCCGCTAACAACAACAACAACAACAACACCACCACGGCGAACAACAACAACAGCAGCCCGAGCAACAATAACAACAACAACAACAACAGCATCAGCAGCAGCCCCCAGAGCCAGAACGCGATAGCCCGGGTGCCGCAGGCGACCGTCGTCGAGGCCGACCAGTCCGACGCCGACGTCAAGCAGCTCGCCGTCTACGACGTCATTCTCCAGGTTTCGCAGGCACATCATGCCCATTGTGGCTTTACCGATGAGTCCACGAGGGGCATCGTCAGGAAACCTATGATCATACCTGTAAGTCGTTGAGGAACAGGTCGTAGCTTAGAACGCTTGAGCCATGATATTACGTATAACTTTCAAAAGGCAGAGCCGAGAGAGAGAGAGTCCGAAAATGAGAAAGGAACCGATAACGCTAGAAAATTGTGTCCACTCTTACAGAGTTGATCATATCTTTTTCCCTGAAATTTCCCTGTAACCCCCGGAACCCGCTCGCAAAACTAACGTCGCACCTCGCTCTTGACCCGTTTGCAGCCGGCGAGCCCGGAGGACCCGGAGGCGGCCTCCTCCACCGCCGAGACCGTCGAGTCCCAGAGGATCTGGCTGTGGCAGCAGTTCGCCGCCCGAGTCACCCCCTCGGTGCAGAGGGTCGTCGAGTTCGCGAAGCGCGTGCCCGGCTTCTGCGAGCTCTCCCAGGACGACCAGCTCATACTCATCAAGGTCGGCTTCTTCGAGGTATGGCTCAGCCACATCTCCAAGATGACCACCGACTCGTCCATGACCTTCGAGGACGGCACTTACCTTACCAGGCAGCAGCTCGAGCTTATGTACGAGGTTAGTATAGATTTCTGACTTGGATTTCATCTGGCGAACAGACGCGTAAAATGTTCTTTTAATATCGGGTTGAAGACCGTGGATAAGTTCGGGCACTTTATTAAAAATGACACTGTCCTCGTTATTTCTAGCAAGACTCATTTAATTTCTAAAAGACTTCTTCATCATCCTTTCATGGCATAGCTCGGGAGACCTTAGTTCATTTGGAGAGACTCGCTTTTACGTAAAGAGAAGTAAACTTGGCATTTTAATGAGAGTTCTTTTTGAAGCCGTTCCTCCCAGCTCTTTCACGTCCCAAAGAAAATTAGAATATCCCATACTTCGCAGCTACTGAAATCTCACGCACACCTCGAAAAACCCCCATTCGTTTCCAGCCCGACTTCGTCTCGGCGGTGATGCAGTTCACCTCGGCGCTGAACAATCACCAGCTGTCGGACGCCGAGCTGGGCCTGTTCTCGGGTGCGGTCCTGCTCAGCGAGCGGCCCGGCCTGAACGACGTCAAGGCCATCCAGAGGCTGCAGGACCGGCTGCTCGAGGCGCTCCGCGTCCAGACGGTGCGTAACAGCCTCGGCAACGGCGAGACCGTCAACGGGGCGGCCAACGGGGCCGTCGCCGCCCCCGGCAACATCGGCGGCATCACCCAGAGGATACCCGAGCTCAAGGCCCTCGGGGTCAGGCACTCCAATCTGCTCGACTGGTTCAGACGGAACTGGACGAAGTTGAAGCTGCCGCCGCTCTTCGCCGAGATCTTCGACATTCCCAAGTGCGAGGAGGACCTGCAGTGAAGAGAGGTCAGTATATGTAAGAGTTACTTGTTACGCCGTCGATTTATTTGGCGAGGAATAATGCGTTTAAAATGTGGAATAACGAATGTTTCATTGTTGCATATTAACATTTTGATTATTAGATATAAAATTATACCCGCAGTCGTGCACGAATCAATGAGTTTATTATAATTATAAATTTTATAAATTTTACTATCCGATATCTTGAAAAAATATTTAAAATAAAAGTAAACTATAAACATGTTCAGTTACTTATCATCTAAACCTGAAGGAAATTTAGCCAGGACTCAGAAAGCGAGCTTAACACCGGACATTCTGTTTCCAAACCGTTTAATATTGATCGCGCAGTTTCAGTAGGTGAAATTAATGTTCCGTGTCCAATGACGCCGGCGGGTATCGTTAAAATAAATGATTTCCTCGATATTTTTCTTACCTTTTTTACGATCGCAGACTGTCCAATCAGATATATATACATTTCTTCCTCTCCTCTTCAATTTTTAATTTGCACCTCCCTAATGGTTCTCCTTACCTTCTCTGTAAAAACGGCACTTGAATCCAACAAACAATCGAAAAAAAAAATCGCAAAGAAACTTTTATCCATCAAAACCAGTCGACGATGCGAAAATGGTGACATCCTTTTTTCGAGACTATATACTTTCGCTGCGTATTCTCAATAAAGTTTTAATTAGAAGTTGAATGCAATCATGCAGACAGCGCGCTAAATTAATAAATAACAATTCTCAGCGGCGAACAAAGAGTATTTAAACAAAATATTTATCAAGCGAGCTAATTAAAGCGAAAAATTTCCCGACGGAAAAGGGGAGTTTGTTTATTAAAAAGCGTTTCATTTGGTTAACGCAGCGATCCGCCGTAATTTTCGCTCTATTTTCCTTCCTCTCCGCTTTTGCGCGGAGCTTTTTTAGCCCTATATAACGGCTCTTCCGCCCTTTCTCCCTCCTCCCACCCCCTGCCTCTCTTTGCCTTTTCTTTCACTTTGAGATTGCCCCGGGAAAATTCTTTTATCCGACAAGCGCGACAAAGTCCGGGCGCCAATAAGAACTTGAGTTGCCCCCCTTTTGGAGTGGATGCGCTTACAAGTAGCTTTTGAATCTTTATTGAGTTTTTTACCGAGATACTCCGTTTACCCCTTTATATTGTTTTCGTATTTCGAACTTCAACGGTAAATATAAATAAGGACTTCTTTATGGTTTATTTTAACCTACGCTTAAAAGTGCTCTTCGTTCAAGTACTAATAAATTAACGAGAATACCTTCGAATACTTTGATGTACGGTGCGACATTTCTATTATTTAGTTTATTAAATGAGAACCTTAATTACGTATATAGATGAATAAGTTAACGAAATAGTAGGTTTTATTGTTTCTTTTTGTTCACAGGAAAAGGCAGCAAATGTCAGGTTAATGTTTTCCAGTGCGTTGATAATCATTTGCGATTATCGCAAACCCAAGTGAAAGACAAACGAAACAAAAAACGTAAACCCGACGGAAAGAAGCGACCTCGTTAAAATGAATTTTCGGCCTCTCATCTGGAAGTGAGAAAGCGCCAGTCGCTTATATGTATGTACAGATGACGAACCAAGCATCAACAACAATAAATATTTCAAGGCAAAGAAGACGAAGACGAAGAATTTCATTGCTTCCCCCAAGTCGATAAAGTCCAGGAAGATAATGCACATATCCACGAACTCGAACACAGAACAAGAAAGCACGCTGAAGAAGACAACGATTTCCAAGTTTCTAAAGAAGAGAAAGAGCAAAGCCATATCCAAAAAAGCAGACAGTTATCTCGTCCATGACAATGAAACGACACACTCAAGATATGCATTTCGACGATATCCCGACTTTGGATCGCGCTGCGCCCCTCCAAAGCAATATATGTATAAGTCGATCTCTCAAAAGGCACACTTTACGTCCTCCGTCGATCGACGGAAGCAAGGCTCCAACGTGCGCTGTCCTATTGTCTCTCTAAACTTTACCGTTTTAAAGTATAGCGCTTCGTAGCTCTCTCGTTCGAGAACGGAGAAGCCTGCAAGTTTCGAAAACTTCGGCCTTCTTCCTTCTCTTACACGGAGCGAAATAAAAGACACGCGTACACGTCCTGTGCACGACGCGCTCCCCGAACACAGTATATACATTAATAGATTTTATCGCGTATGCATGAAAATAAAAGTAAAGAACAACGTCGTACTACAAGCATTTAAAGAAGAAGCCAAGCACGGCGACTCTTCCTCTCCCACTTCAATATAGTGCATGCACTGTGCGAGTCTCAATCTATGCAATTCTATTTTTATTACTCGACGTAGAATATATATAAATATATATTAAATGAATGAATAAATAAATATAAATGAAGCAAAAATTATATATATATATATATAAATAGCGGAGGAAGGCAAAAAGTGTATAGGGTTTTATTATTATATAAATATATACAGCAGCAACACGTCTTTTTAGCGCGCCGTCGATAAAACTTCTCAAAATTTCTATTAAAAAGTCTATATAGCAATTAAAGTAACGTTAGCGAAGTAATTAAAAAAAAACGTGATCGTGAAAGTCAAATGCATATCGAAGACGCGAGGATTCTATTCGGAGGATAATATTTAAAACGCCTAAATGTGTAATTTAAATTAATTAGGAGATCTATTGTGTTTTTCCGCGTAGTGGAGGCGCGATTTATATATAAATATATAGAAAATTTTTATCATTGCAAAAATGAAAAATTGTGCAATACTTCGATTGAGATTAGGCCGACTTAGCTCGAACCGTTACTTTTAGGGATCAGAGAGATGAATTTATATGTATAGAATGCTTTGGGTATTAGCGCTTACGTATAAAAGAGGGCGACGAGTGGGGTAGTTTTTTCGTGTCGAAGTTCCAGGACATATCACATCGCGATCGTATTTATCGATTGCAGTCGAGCAGCGAAATTATCTAGAGGATTGAGGACAGTGATCGGGTTTTAAAGTGCGTGTTTATCGAACTCGACAGAGATACTCTTTGAGGGAAGATCAACGGTCCTTGTCGGTTTTATGCAGTCTCGCTATGCAAGCGCGGTCGAGCGATTATATATCAGTCAGGCACAAATACCTATTTGCGCTGTTAACAATTTAGTTCAAACGGCTTATAATAATAATTATTTTACTCTATTCGACATCATTTTACTGCGATAAATTTTTTATTTTCAAATTATAAAGTAATTAATCCAATGTTAGATACTTTCTAAAAGTATTTAGGAAAAATAATCTTAACAGAGCAAATACGTAATTTAAAAATGAGAGCAGATAATTATTCAAAAATGGATCTAATATGGAAATGGAAATCGTCATTTAGCAAACTGTGATTTTTCTGTACTTCGTAGATGTGATTTGTCACGAAGAAGAAACGGTTTTAATAAAAAGAGAAAAGCCGAAATAGTGATTACGCGCAATCATGACATTTGATCTTCCTAGGAATTAAATAATTATAGCGTTGTACTTAAATTAATTAACGATTCTTCATCATTTACGCGAATAAAAATAGATTTAATGTACTTAAGCTTACATTTCGCGACTTTAAAAAAAAAAAGAAAAACAATTTCAACTTTAAGCGCTCACATCAAGTTGTGAATAAACATATCATACCGAACTAATATATTGAATAAAGTAAAAGATATTACATTTTAAATATTATATATTTAATTTTAAAAATCATTAATTATATGTGTATAACAGATATATCGGAAGCCTGTGACTCTGCCGCAATTGACGCATAGGATTTTATCTATTTTTCTCAAACCCTCGAACATCAATATCAAGATATAAAAGCAATCCAAGTTATAAGGTAAAAGAAGTTTAGACCGATTCATCCAAACATCTCCCAAGGATTCGACAAAGATTTAAAAAAAAAAAAAGAAGTGCGAGCAGAATTCTTCCGCTAAAAGCTCCTTAAAATATTATATCTTGTGCTCGTGCAATCTATTCAAAATTTTTCTAGTCCCCAATGTATATGTTGTACAATTACTCTTCGTTTTTATTGTGTTTATCAACAAATTTTCTTTCGATCGTAAAGCACGCTCGTGTTCTTTCGTTGAGAAGCTCTCGCGTAAATGTAATGAAAACTTGAAAACGGCCAAATATACTTGAAGTTGAAGCTACAATTACTTAATTAAATAATCGTAACAACTTAAACATTAGTTAGAGGCTCGTCGGTCTCATCTCGAATACATAAGTAACATAAAACGTAAAGAAACAAGACAACCTTCTTGAATTTCTTACGAGGGTAATAGAACAAAAAAAACTGAGAAAAAAATTCTTCTGACCTTTTCAACTGCTTCCTTAATCCGCTTTAATCTTAGGGAGGATGTCGTTTAATTTCCAAGTTCATATTTCTCTGACTCACCTTCCGTTCCAGTTATCGTTACAGAAGTTTTCATTATATTCCATCAAAATCATCTAACATCCTGGTAGTGATAATACAAGAACACCAATTCTCATCGTCTTTTGTTTGTCGGTTCATTTAATCGCTTTCAGTCACGCAATAAAAACGAAAAAAAAAATTGTTAAACAATTTTTTAAACTATACTAGGAACTGATTAAAAAATATTTTACACGTGTTAATTAAATATTAAAGAAACTACTGTAAAAATTGTACTATAAACGCTTTGTAACTTTTCGTATATTCTTCGTTCAGCCGTAGACTAAAAGTAAGTGTTCGCAAAGGAAATTAGCGCTTGAAAATCTTCACAGCACAATCCTCATTGTACACTTCATTGTAGCGCGCGATCGCGCGTCTCGATCTTATGGTGCTATTTTACCTATATCTGCGTATATTTATCGTTGTTATCTATACATTATCTATACACACGAGATCGTCGATGACGAAAAAAAAAGAGAGAGATAGAAAACTCCCCTGCGGGTGGCGATGACATGCGAATTTCGTTGCGCACTTGGAATTGAAGCGCTTGTGCGGGTGACTCGTACAAAAAATACGACATGGAATTCCCTCGCGAGGAATTTAATAATTCAGTGAACGAAGCCCTTTTTCTATTGTTACGGTGATATCGTTTTTCCGTTGTAATCTCTAAGAGCGACAAAAGTGTTATTGTATTACTGCGGAGGTACGTTTTTTGTATAAAAGCTCTCGTTTTTATTGTTACGCGATTTTTTTATCAGGTGCGAATGTGTATACACTTTTACGCTGCTGGAGGAATTTTATTATTATATTGTTTAGCGAAATTTATGATTTTTGAAAATTTTAAGATGAACGTTACGTTTGAGTTTGTTGATTAGTTTATCGTTGACGAAAGAAGTCCAGCAGAGTAGAGCGAGAAAGTAATTTAAAGTCTAAATACTTTATTGTCACTTCGCGAAAGCTTTTCTAATTCGACGATATCGAGTGAAACGAAGCTCTCAAAGAGAGCCTCTGAGCCCAAGCGCAAAAACAAAAAGATCACGTAGATGAGAAGCGAGAAAAAAAGAGATCGCCCGTAGTTCTTTCTCACCCCTTCTCAAACTTGCTCGTACTCATTTTTTTTCTCTATACATGTATTCTTTTCTTCCTCGACGACAGCAAGGAGACTAATGTAATCACAATAAGAGAACGAAGAAAGGAAAGTAAGGGAGAACGTGAACTATTTTGTTTGACATTGATTCTATGTGTATAAATTTATAGGTAGGTTTACGAACGCTTTGAAAAGGCAACATACGCGTAACACTATACGCGTAAAAATTTATATATATACTATATGGATATTACACGTATATCGTGGACTCGTAAAGCGATATTTACATATATATGATTTGATATATAAATAAATGCAGAGCTCGAGGCAAACGTATATATAATATATATAAATGGAGAAAAATTGAGATTCACGTTTATTATTATTAACTAATATGGATTAATTAGTCGGAGCTGACAAAAAAGGAGAGAGAATGGAAAAAATAACCGCGCGATGATGATCAACTCTATTATATTACGGCGGGAATTGTTTTTTAAATAAATAAGCTATAATAAACGAATCTATTACATAGATAAATAAAGTAATTGAATAAATGTATATGTATGATATCGATATATAATATACTTATATATACAAACGACTGCTCTACACTGCTAAAGTACAAATGTTTCATTTAATTATTTTTTAAATGGAAACTGCGTGTGAGGGAGGAAATAAAAGAGGGACGAGATACGGAAAGCAATCGCGGAAAAAGTAATTACGACGATGAATCGATGGAAAATGACAAATGAAAACGGCGGTAAGGTTTGCGTGGTATACATCATTTGTAATTCTAGTTTTTACGTCTAGTAGAAGGTTCAATCGCATATCGTCCGACATTCGCGTATACATACATACATCTTTTTGTATTTATTATTTGTACAATTTTTTTTTCTTCTTGCTCCTTTCTTTTCCCTGTACAAAACGCATAACGTGATGCGATCGATTCTTACATGCCGAGTTTCCGAACTGATTTTTTTCAAAGGCGGCGTGTTTATTTTTCACCTTTTTTATGTTCACTCAAACTTCACAAACTCTTTCACATAATACATACACACTTTTCTGTGCCTCGCTACGAACTTTTTCCTATTTTTTATACACTTGTACGTACAACACTGTAAGTTTTTTCTCGCTAGCTTCGATGTATGTATTCTTTTTGCTACACTTATCCGCATCGGTTTTTCTTTCTGCAGATCTTCATTATCAAGGCCTTAGAAGCGTTATTTTTCTCATTTGGCACTTAATAGTGAGATTCAACATATCGAAAGGTGTAAACTAATGAAGCTACAAACACTATCAATAATTACATGTCATTGGTTTTTTTTTATTAAAAAGGGAAAGCTCGTATGCAAATATTTTTTAATCTTTTCGAATTTTTTTACTAAAACTCGATGTTCAAAACTCAATTTCACGTATATAAAACTATTTATTAAATATTATATACTCCTAATAAAATAAAACAAAATAAAACAAGGCGAAGATGAATATTCTTTCTCTTTAACTGGTTTCTCGTCGTTTGACCTCTCTATTTTTCAAAGCAAAATGTTACTCAAAGAATTTAAAATAAAATGTTTCAAATGGCATAAATTGAGATAATTCGACGTTTAAAGAATATAAGCGTCAAAACCTAAAGAATTAAAATTCCGAAATGTAAAAGTGTCGATTCTAAGGTCTGTGCACAAAAGTGTTCTGCAAAAAGTATTAGGTTATATATATTATAATATATTATTATGTATTATATAAACACATTGTATCATAGATAGTCTATCCTTGATGTGAGATAATTCAAAGGTGGGAAAAACTCTGTTCCACATTAAACCCGGAAAAACTCACGTGTAAATTATACACGCATAACAAGAAAAGAAAAGAAAAGAAAAGAATTGCGCAGTGATGATTAAGGCTTTGGCGTATAACTTACAGATAATTTTTCCCGGGCTTTGAGCGCAAAAAGGGATGCATGTGAAAAGCAGGTAAAGAAGCAGAGAATTGTTAGGATATTTTAATAAATTTTACTATTTTAGATAATGTAATAATGTTACACGCATACTCAGACAAACACACATACAGAAAAGACACGCAGCCACTCTTTATAAATATATATATAGAGATATTAGCTCCTGTACAAGTGCTTTTACGTCAACGTACGTAAAGGACACTTTAGGAGACGATAAATAATAAAAAAGAAACTCGTACGCAATTATCGCATTTCTTCTTCTGCGTTTTGTTTCCCTTTTGTATATCGTTAACTGTATAACGGAGAAAGAGGGAGAAAGCTGTATTAAGGAAAAATTCGTGCCAATTACAAATGCGTAAACGACTAATTAGTAAAACGAGACGTCGACTATACAAAGGCGTCGAGGGGAGAGGAGTTAATAAAGGAGAGAAAAAGACGAACGGCCAAAAAAGCAATTTGATTGTATTATCGTGTGTGAGAGTTGTTGAAGCATGTCGAGTTGCGCGCCTTGTTTTTGCGAAAAATTGCTATAGTATTTTACATTTTCGAAGTTTATTTTCATGAATTTTTTATAGCTTACTATTTTTTACTGTTATATTCCAATCTGGTAAGTTGTAAAACGTTCGGCAATAGAAAATGTTTTTTAAGAAAAATTCAGAGCCGTCTTTCGCAAGGAGAAGCGTGAAGGATATTCGGTTTCGTAATCAATGGAATGAAGAAAAATGGCAAATATTTAAATAAAGTATTACGCAACGTTCGCCTCCTTTGAGGTTCGTGTAGCACGGCAATAATCTTATAAAAAATGAAGCGACCGCTATTTCTTCGCGATAAGTTCCGATTAATGAGTGTTCTATTATCGGGACTGTGTGCATAATAGCCTCCAGTCGATTGGTTCTATATCAACGGAAAATGTTGTTACTGATGGAAGAGCGTATAAAGATTTTGTTCAGAAAATATTCTATGTCCCTTTTTAAAAATTCTTTAGTTTACGCTCTGGTTTCAAAAATTTACAATAATGTGCGAAATTATTAACTATTAACGAATTTTTAAAAATGGACAAGCATTTCAGAATGATTCCTTGAATTTTTGCGAGCTGTTATATACATATATACTTTTTACGTGCATTCGAAAATATGTTCTGTCCAGGCAAAAAGAATTTTTTCTTTAACAGCTTCTAAACCCTTTTTTCGCTGTGTAGATGCGGATGGGGAATAAAAGAATGACAATCACGAGGCAAGGGGGAGCGGTTACTTACTTATGTCGTATAGAAGAACATATTTTCTAAGTGCATGTAAATAGTCTTTAAAAAAGAAAGCAAATTATAATAAATTAGAAGACTAATTAAAATCTAAAACGTCGTTATTCTGTCGTTAATAGAGCTCGTAAAGTAAAAAACTAATAGAAGAAAATGCAATCAACTATTAAACTATCAACTGGTGTAAAAGAATTGCAATTGCATAATGTCTCGTCGCTAAAGAAAATAAAAAACATAGTGATTTTACGTGTAATTAAACGTTGTTATAAGGACGAAAGAAGAAATCGTTATATAGAGAGAAGCGCGCCAGCGAAGGCAAAAAGGATGACGAAAACCCGGTGGATAATAACTTTTAAGCTCGTGTACATTTTAATCTACGTAAAGATAATCGTTAAGCGAATGTGCGCAGGTAGTCATAATAGAAAAAAGCACTCCAAACGAGTCCACTGACAAATTGTATTATAAAAGCGAGAGAAAAGTAGACGTCCTGTGCAGATTTTTGCCGATAAAAGCATAACACAAGTTAAATAAGCAGATAAAGCTCATCAGACACACAAACACGCAGACAGACACAAACACACAGGCAGACACACGCGCAGTTTTTCGCCAATAGTGAAAGAATTACAAGAGATTATAGGAAGTATACTTATTTCTTTTCTTTGCTAATAATACATACATAGTAAGCGAAAGTAATTCATTCGTGGATTTACTACATAGAGCGAAATGAATGTAATTACAGTACTTCGTTGTTATTGATTTCTATATGTCGATTATAGATATGATAAACTATGGGATATATATAAAAACAAAAAAGAATTCGTATTTTTTACCATTAAGTTTTAAACGCTATACATTTTAAATAATTATGATATATATAAAGATATTGTATTCTCTTGAGAAACTCCTTTTTGCACTACCCTCTACTCCTCTCTTTTTCCCTCGACCGCCTCGATATCCATCCTCTTCCTCCTGTCTCTTTCTCTCTCTTGCTCCCTTGGACAAACAAACAAGTGTATATCGTCCCTTTCGAAAAATGGTGTTGTACTTTTTCATATAAAAGGCATTGTCGAAATAAATATGGGGTTGGAAGACTTGAAATTAAAATGAACTGTTGTTTTATTCATTTTCATCCTTCATATCCCGTCAATTTCATGTTAATTTTTGTAATAATATTTTTCAATATATTGTCTATTTTGAAAATTTAATCAAAGAAAAAACTTTTATTAATTAATTTGTTAGCTTTATTACTTTATAAGTGTTATTTGAAAGGAGGTAAATTATAAAAAATGACAAATAATTAAAATTTTTACAGTATTTATTATAAAATATATTAGAACTTAATTAAGTACAAATTCTACATACAACTATTTATAACAATCTACCTGATATCATGTGATACAGCCCTATTACAGGTTGCACTCAACTGTTCGAACGCGGACTATACAATATATATGGGTCTTTTAAGTTTTTCATAACACATTTCTCTCAAAACAGTAAAAGAAAACAAAGTCAAAAAGGAAAATTGCAAAAACAACTCGCTCTTTCTATTATACCTACGTTGAGAATACTTATGCACTCAAACTGTTCATTATAATATATACATCACAACCAAGAAAAAAGTAAATTTAAATTAGACGAATTCGATCATCTAAAAAGGCAGAAAATGCAATCACCGATCGCCTACTAATGAAACAATCGATTTATAAAAGCCAAAAAAATCCTGAAAAGTCTTTAGCAATCTTACAAGTACATTTTTGTTAGTCCTTAGTTTTCCTTTATGTTTTCTCTTCGAACAAAAGAGATGTCTTATTAAGAAACTGAAAGATTATCCTTCGTTGTCAAATACTATCACCGAAGTCGTGGTTTCAGAATCAACGCGTATCAGTTTACTCCGCGCCTCTCAGACTTTATTACTTCTTTATTTACTTTCTCGCGAATCTTTCGAAATTTCTTTCAATCGAAATGGCCCCGAAACATCAGTCTTACAGGTTTGTTAATTTTATTAGTAAATATAAATTGAGCATCGCTCGTTAATGATAATAGTAATAACATATCGTAGTTATAAAATTCCCAAAATATCCAAAAGTCAAAACTATGAATACTAAGGCATCGCACCATTAAATTACATGATGTCTCACTCTCTCAAATTTAACAGATATTTAACAGAACGGCATTCATGAAAATTATAGGAGACGTATAAGTTTCATCATTCTTTTTAGCATTCGTATCTTTCTTACATTCTGACATAGTGCGTTTGATTACGGTACAACTCTCGAAAACTACTTCAACTACTTCTATTTATGGAGAGCACAAAAATGTCAATAATTCACAAGTGTGTGCGACGATAAAACATGTGAAGAAATGTGAAAAAATGCATTTTTAACAAATTAAATAGGAACCAGCCTATGCGTACTTGTAAGTAAACCTTAACAACGAGAGTTGTATCTCGTCTATTATTTGTCGACTGCCTTCACAAAACAACTTAAACAATGGCAATAGTCGCAAGAATACACGCACACACCTTAAAACAATTGTGCAGTTTTCATTTAGTTCTTTTGAAACAGGGAAAACACTTTATTAATATTGTCTGCTGCACGGTAAAAAGGTAAGGCTTTTTATTTTTGATTTGCTAAATGCCACCTGTTGTTCTGAAAGTCTTTTTCATGAATTAAGGCTCTACACATATGTGCACGCAATTAATAACACTTATTATATTTATAATTTCAATAATGTACGTAGATATTTTTAATACATGTTAATGCAATCAATATGTAAAAATAATTAATCTGTTTTTATCAGAAAATTTTCTAAATTTTTAAATTTTCACTTGAAAGATAAGTATTAAAATTTCTTAATATTAAATCAAACATAATGTACTCTTTTGTAAGATTGTATGCAGTAAAAATATATCAGTTAATAAATGAACGACAATTTAGACCTACTGATATATATTTTTAAAGATATTAAGATCTTTTTAATGCAAAATGGAATTCTAATATATTTGTATCATTGGTTGATAAATAACTTGTTTCATATTCTATCCATTTCTTTACATATACATTCGTGCATTGTTTATGTTGCATTTGCTAACTTCTTAAAAAAAAATGTTATACTGAATAAATGTGTAACGTTGATCTTTCAAAAGAATATCTTCGTCCACGAATATTTTACAATGCTATTTAATATTTTATATACTTAATTGTATGGCGTAAAATACTTCACCCTATCAATACTTCTGCAATTAACATTAAATATTAATTTTATGTTAATTCTAAATATTGTACACGTACGTGAAATATTCATTTAATTCTGCTATTAATTTCGAAAGAGACTGAAATCCTTGAATATACTTTAATTTTGATTTTTTTTTAATTTATAACCGTACATCATTTATAAAGAGAAAATACGTATTAATATAACATATTTATTAAATTTTAATATTCGAATCTTCGTATCGATTTTTCTTAGATTAAATTGAAAACAAAAACTGATAATGATTATATAAAAAAAGAAGTATATTTGATGGTATTTCTAATATTATTTTTTACACGTTTTTCTTTGAGTTTTTACAAAGTATTTTCCTGTACACATTAAAAAATTCTGTAACCGAAGTAACAAAAATCAATATTTGCTTAAAATCCTGGGAAATCAAGCATGTTTCTCTACCATTAATTTATTAACTACGAACACCATTATTCTGCTCGAGTTTGCAGGTTTGTTTTCTTTAGCACTTCATTAAATATTTACTCTATAAGAGTATTGTTTAATAAAACTTGCTCAGTGAAGCAATTAATGAACAATTTTCTTTTACCGTGCAGCTTCTAGTCATTAATGACCTTGCGTTTCTTTGCATACGCCGCTTTAACACAGCTTGTCGTTTCCATAATCAATGTATCGAGTATCTTGACAGTCAACTCGTTTTTGACTGCAAGTTCGTCGTGATGGAACTTAGTCCATTCTTTTTCTTCTGCCTGAGCTTCTTTAGCCAATAATTCATCCACTCTATCTCTTCTCTTTCGACTCCATCTCATGACCATATTCTCACGCTGTAGCTTCGTCTTAAATCCAAACAAGGTCGCCACTTCCTTTGAGACATAGTCATGAAGTTCTTCGAGTGATCTCGCCGCCTTCAAGGCTGGTTTCGTCTTAACGTTAGGTTTGGTCCAACTGGGTCCTGGCTTCTCGTACTCTGACTTGTACATTTCAGCTATGAGCTCCTTGCACAGATCAAACAAGAAGGTGTTGTAAATCCGGCGGTCCTTCTTAAGAGCTTCGCTACTATTGTCTTTGACGAGTTCGCAGATCTCGGTGGGAGCTTCTAAAGCTAGAACGTCTTCACCAGCCTGCTTTGCCTGGTAGATGATTGAGGTTGCCTTTTCAGTGAAAACCGTCAACTCTTCGACGTTTGTTGGAATGACGGCTGGTGGTGGCGACGGAGAACCGTGAGCACTAGAAAGACGAACTGCTCCTGGAGGAGTGTATGGAGGTGGTGGCTTATTAGGAATCTCGCGCATGAAATACGAGACCTCCTCAGCTTCTAGTTTCTTGATCTGCATGAAGCGCAAAAGATATTTCATTTTTAGATTTATCTCGATTGATATAAAAATATCGATGCAAAAATTTATACTCACTTTTAATTCGATTTGAAGATTCTCTATTTGTAGCAACTTGGCTTCTAACTCTGCTACTTCCAATCCGGGTTGCTCCAGTGAAGCTATACGTAAAAGGATATATTAATAAACAATGAAATAAAATATGGTTTTTAAAATCAAAAGCAACTCATCCTTATCATTATTAGATGTTATACGTTATGTAAGGGGTATAAAAAATATTTTCAGTGCTCCTAGAAGATACAATTGAAGTACCGAATTTAAAATACGAATAGGAAAGGTTTTTCGATGCAAACATAAAAGTAGTTGAAGCTGTGTTCATAAACATTCCATTAAATTCTTTGTATATAAGTATATTTTTATCACATATTAAAATCTATATATTTTTCAATAGCAAGTCCCCCTCGAAAAGATGTAAAAGTTTATTACGAATATACTAAAGTAAAACAAGTAAATCATATGCAAGTCTTCATTTAAATCCGACGATATTTTTATTTGAAAAATAATACTTAAATAATTCCAAAATATTATTTATGCGAAAAAATACCCAAAAAAAATTGGAAGGCAATGATAAACTTTTACATTAGTGAATTTGTTTTTCATAAAAATCTTCTTTCTGGCACGAAAAAAATGTGCTAATATTTTAAAATGCTACACTAATAGATAAATGATTAAGGATGATGCATCCATAAGTATATTTTCACGGTACTTACATGAAAAAATAGTTATGTAGGTATTAAAAAAACAGGGGGAGATCAAAAATATAATATTTATGTGATACACATATTTACAGGCTTTTTTGTGCAAATGTAACTTACAGTTTATTATAAAATGTATACGAATATAATCGAATAAATATATAACGGACAAGCATATTCATGCGACACCTAATTCGTACAAAGAAGACAAGTCAATGGTTCATGTCATTCCAAATTTTGTCGTATGTATATAAATTACCTTTATGATAAATATTATCTCGACTTTGCTATTCTGTAAAATAAACAACATATTTGCTATACCAGGCAATGCTTTTTTGCATGGGAGCACACAGCCATTATAAGAAAACCAAAATATAAAAATATAATTAAAAATTTTGTCTGTTTTACTTCGTGTTTCTTATTTTTTTTGGCTTCCTCGCCTAAAATTTTTCATATTCTCAGACCGATATATGTGTGCGAAATGCATTCAGCGAATATAAACAATATCTCTCAGCCAAAAGAAATATTAATAATTTCAACAAAATATAATATTAAAATATTAGTGGTTTTTAAAAGTTTGCAGGTTAACTTAAGTTGTAAGTTTTACTTATATACAAGATTCAAATTTATCTATTTAAAATTAACAATGAAAAGTTTTAAATATCAATACAAACAAGTACAAATAAAATTTAAGTAAATACATTTTTTCTAAATGCTGATTTTTCAATTTATTTATTTTGCAATATTGAATTCAACTAAATATTCTATTAGAAAAAACGTATTTTTCAATTTCAAGTAATTATTTTAAAAGATTTACAAACATAATTTAAGATTTCATATAACTGTTATAAATATTAAAAATATAAATTGACATTGAGAAATATCGTTAAAATCTGCATGTAGCTTTCTACGCATCTAAATTTAAGTGCATTCAATACAGCGATGAATATTAAACTCTTCAAAGATGACAATCACAAGTACTTTAAAATTTACAATATTTTTATAATTTAATATGATTTCGCGTGAAATTTCATCAATTTAAATCAGTTTTTTTAATATTATTATCTGTATCATCGCTGAATTGTCAAATTTTACAGCCACGGAAAAAGAAAAAAGTAATTAACTATATCCAAAAAAAAGAATAAAATAAAAATTTTAAATATATAAAAACTCTACCTTTTAGCTTTTCAATCATAGCTTCGATGTCCTTTTCTGAGGTGACGCCCATAGGCGTTGTACGAAATTCTGTCTTCGCATCGTTGCTTTGTCCTGTCTGCATCAGCAGTGTATTGCCACTTAGTAGATCATCGTCGAGAGCATCAACATCCAGTCGTGAATCTTCATTTACGTCTCTTGGTGAATCCATGTCAATTTCAGAAATTCCTCGCGGAGTATCAAAACCACCACCTTCACTCGACTCTGAGGCAAGTTTTTGCGATTCTTCTTGCTTCTGTTGCAAATCATCTTCCTGGGATGATTTAACTTCTTCAGGTACGACGAGTTCTTTATTTAAAACCTCTTCTGCAGATTTAAGTGCGTTAACTATTTTCATTGATTCTTCTTTTGCGCTTTCAATATCGTTTTCTTTCTCCAAAAGTAATGGGGGTAGAATATCTTTATTCTCCGATAGCGCAACTGTACTTGCAATTTGAAGCGATTCATTCTTTTCATTCGCGCAAATATCTTCTTTGAAATTATTAGTTGATTTATGGGACAATTCATCTAAAATACGCAGCACTTCGTCAGACTTTGATTTAATAACATACTTTTCAGGAACTTTTGCAAATTTCTTTGATTTTTGAGCAAAACGAGAATCTGATTTATCGAGAATTTCAGAAACTTCAAGACTTTCCTCAGAGATGTCTTCATATCCTGGATCCTTTATCACTTCAAAGGTTCTGTCCAAGAAAACTGTAACTTGTGTTTTAGGTTTCTGCACAGTAATTTCACTCGAAATATTTTCAACGGATGCTTGTTTTTTAGGTGTTATCTTTTCTACAGTATCAAGTCTACCTTCTACAACTTCAATCAAATTATCCATTTGTTCTCCATCAGAGCTTATTTTATCTTCTCCGCCAGATTCTGTAGTTTCTGTTGCTTCGACCTCACTCAATTTTTCAGGAGAATTCGGTTTTACCTCTTCTTTACTGTTTTCGTCCTCGTCTTCAATAACTTCTATTTTCATTCCGATTTCTACTTGAGGTAAATCAGTATCCTTATCATCTGAAGTTTGTTCACTTATTAAATCTTCAGAAATACTTGCGTCATTCTTCCCTTCAATTTCTTCTTCAATACTTTCAGATTCTTCATCAGTTGCTTTAATTGTTACAGATACATCGTATTCTATTGGAGTGTCAATTTTAGTATCTGCTTTAGATTTTTCTTCCATATATAGAATAGCTGGGGCTGGAGGTTTAATCGTAAGATCATCATTCTTTGTTTCGCGTTCTATAATTTCAAGAATATCGTTAAACTCCTCTGAACGAATCCCAATGCGTGATTCACTTGACTCATCTAATTTTAGTACAAAAGTGTCTTGAATATTTGTCGATTCACCTCTAGGAAGGAACATATTTGAATCTTCCATGATACTAGTTCCAATTTGATCTTCTTTTTTAAAGTCTTCTGTTTTAGAATTAGTTTCTGATTGCAGCTCATCCACTTTAGAATCCTTGTTTTCAAACGGTTGAATTTCAAAAGAGTCAGACAACGTCCAATCGTTATCCGAATCTGCAGTCTTAACAAATAATTTATCAGTCTCTACATTTTCTTTTAGAATTTTATCATTGACTTCTTCGACGGCCAATTTCTTGTTCTTATTTTTTTCATATACTTTCGACTCATCTTCAGTCGTAATAGGAATATCATTTATTTCATTTTCCTTTTTCTCAATCTGCGGGGATGGAATTTCTTCAATCGAAATTTTATCCCCAACATGTTTATCTTCAGTTGCCGCATTTTCGAAGTCTTCAGTGCGTTCTTCTTCATTCTTCAAAGATGCAATATGATTTACTGAAACTTCTTCCGCAGTAAAAATGTTTGCGTCAATGTACTTAGCTTTCGTCGCAACCAAACGATCTTCAATAGTTTCTTTTTCATTAACTTCGGAGGATTTACCTTGCTCCGAAGATATTTCATTGTCCTTTTCTAATGTTACAGATTCATCCGCGACACTTTCCTGGATATGAGTGCTGCTGAGTTTTTCGAATTTGGAGTTATATTCTGTTTCTATTTGACTACTGATTACATTATCAGAAGATTTAGATACCTTGTGTACTAAATTATGAGATTCATTTGGTGAAACATTTTCTTTATCTTCTTCTACAATTGTTGATATAACTTCCGTTGCTGACTTATTTTCTTTTTCAAAATTAGTACCAGTCGATGATTCTTTTTGAAGGATATGAGAAGATAAATATGTAGAAATTTCTTCACTCACTGTAGATTTATTTATCATTTCAGACTTGTCAACTTGATCAACTTTACCTTTAGGATCAAATTCTTCAATCGAAGTTAATAAGTCATCTGTCTCTGGAATTACATCTGACAAAATATTCTTAACCCTATTTTGTAAGTCTGCATCAATGTGATCAGTTAGCACAAGGTTTCCAGATGCTAGTATTTCTTCAGAAATGTCTAGAGTATTATTCTTTTCACTATCTTTTGTTATTTTTTCACTAAAATCAATTGATTTTACATTTTTCTCAGTAGACTTTTTACTGAAATTAGACATCATTTCTGTTAATTCTTTAAGGTCATGTTCAAGATTGTGTATATCATCGTTTAATTCTTTATTGTGCAATTGAATGTTATCTAGTTTCCTTGAAAATACTAATGACGTATCATCGGAGACAGGTGTTAGATCTTCTTCGATATTTGTGCTTTCTTTTTTGGTAATTTCAATTTTCTCAGTAATATATTGAGAAACTGATGCTTCAGATTTTGCAGTCTGAATTGTTTCTGATTGTGATTTTACAGAGTACGCTTCACTTGGAATTTCTTCAGAAATGTTACTACTCTGTGAAGACGATCTCTTCATTTCTTGTATTTCTGTAGTAACACTTCTTTGCGTAGCAATTTCTTCCGAATTCGATTTCGTTTTATAAGAATGCATGGCGCTGAAGTCAGATTTTTCGGAAGATTCATGATCCTCGTCGTAGACTGTGTGAAGCGTAGACAAAGGTTTAGATGCTACCATATCTTTACTCTTTGTTGAATCTTTTTCAGCATCGTGCGATTTCGATTTATCAGTTGATCCTTGAGTTCTTGCGGAAATAATATCGGAATCAGACTTAGAACGCAGTAAATCACTGCTTTTGTAAATCTCTTGAATCTTCTTAATAGGAATTTCAGGTACTTTAAAATCTACGACTGACTTTGATTCAATAGCCAGTTTGTCACTTTCTTTACTAGATGTCTTTTTCGATTCCAGTTTCTTTCGCATGTCAACAATCGTGGCATCATATTTCTACGACAGAATTTAAAATAAGTAAAGAAAATCTATCGTAAAAAACAAAACCGCATTTAAAATCAAAGCTTACCTTAATTTGATTTAATAAATTAGCTTCTAAGGCCCTAAGTCTTTGCTTGGCTTGTTTTCGAGCTTCTTTCTTGAGGCGAGCCATCTCCAAGCGACGATCGGCCAATTTCTGTGTAAGCAGCTCGATTCTTCCCTCGACGTCACTAGTGTCCGAGGAAACTGTTGTGTCTGAAAGTACGTTGTTTTTAAAACAAATTTCTTCTTAATAAACAATATAACGTTTTATGTATTGCGCTTACTGCTTGCGGTAGAATACAAATGGGAAACATAAAGCGAGTGAGCGAAATTCAGGAAGTAAAAACAATTGTAGCGTGCAAAATTTAAATATCAATATTTCGGTCCTTTGAAACCTAATCTTTTAAATACGTAGCAACATTTTAGTTGCCTTTAACACGATTGAGTATTAACTATCATTAAATAATACTACTCAAATTTAAAAGAATCAGTTTTCAGAAATTATTGGAATTTTTTACATATCTCAACTGATAATGGTATTGTATATAAAAAATTACTTCAGTATGACGTCAGGTTTGGAATTCAACTGCCGTATGACGTCGAAATAGTAATGTATTTACTTCCGATAAGTACTTTAATGATAAATTGAATAATACACAAACTTTAAATATAATAAAATGTAAATTGCACTCGATTATCAAAATTAACTAAATTTTTTAATAAACAGAAAAAATAACGAGACTTTCGTTTGATTGTAAAAGCTTTGAACTATTTTTGTACACCATATAAATTCTTAATGGTAAAAAGGTCGTTCAAACTTTCATGTTTTGTCTTTATCTTTAAAGTTACAATCATTATTTAAGTCGGACTTTTGTATAGATAAATTAATTGATCCCCGCGCATTTCAATTACACCAAATTAGGCACTGAGAATGCACCGTCAAAATTAGCTCAGCCGGATCAGTATTCCAAAACCAAAACAAGTCTCTCTCGAATTCGAAAACAAACATCTCCACTCGCAACAAACTACTTTCAACACAAACTCAAAAATAAAAAAAGAAGCTGTAGAACTATATTCCTCTTACCATTGTGCGACAAAGCTTTGGCGGTGGCACTGACAAGCTTGTAGGCCGCCTGCTCCATTCGTGCTACGCGATTTTCCTCCTCCCGTAGCCGTGCATGCCAGGCAATCCACTCCTCGACGCAGTTGCGCCTCGAGACCAGTGTGGCCTCACGGGCGTTTAGAATTCTGTCGGACGGACAACGAAAAGCTCCTCATTATGTGTCGTACTCTTTCCACTCGGACGGAAAAGCTCTCGCGACGGGGGATAAGCATCGCGAGGAAAAGAGAATGAGAGAGAGAGAGAGAGAGAGAGAGGCGGAGAGAAATCGCAAGTGAGAGAGTGATCTATTTTTATAGGCTCTTGCTCGGTGTTGTGTACACGCGACGCGTTTATAATTAGACCGGCTGCGTGTCCGAATATATATGTGCCCCGCTCGGTGGTTCGCCGCCGCCGGCGGCGACGACGCCGACGACGACGGAACCAGCGAAAGCGCACATCATGGGTTTTCCGAAGAGCCAAAATGGTATCCGACTAAATTGCGTCGCGATAGCTATTAAATTTTAGTAAAGCAGTTAAGAGACATTTTTTAAATACCTGGATAACTAGATTTATTGAAAATTGTATTAAAAAGCAAATAAATTATTTATGCTTTAAAATTTTAGTCAGTTTTAATTTACACGCGAAGTATTTTTAATTGATTAGGAAGAGGCTAATTTTGAGTATGTAAAACCGGTTTATAAAATTATAGAATCTGTGAAAATTTCATAATAGAATTGAACTCACTGTTCAAGCTTCTTAGATGATTTTAAATTTGAATGACTGTGACGATGATCCTGCTGTGACCTGATGACGACTGACCTCGAGTAACTTCTATCGCTGTCATTTGAACTTTGATGCGATATCGTGAGGCTAACCTGTGACCTTGCAGAAGTGTTTCCACCTCTTGTATTATCTTCCTCATCTTTCTGTGATAATGAGCTTTCGGAATTTTCTGTTGCGGCGTTGTTCCTTTCATCAACGATCTCTTGTAAAAGTTTATTGTTTCGTTCCTTTAAAAATCGCGAGTGTTTTAAGAGAGCTTGTAACGAACTCTCCGTCTCATTATAATCTAGTTCTTCAAGAATGGAATTTTGATAATTGTCATCTGACTGCTGATCGGCCTCAATCTTTGAACGTTTGTTGTGATGGCGGAACGCTTCTTCTACGTACTGTGAATCTTCGGATCTTGATGTCGACTCGATTTGGGCAGTCTTAGGTTTTTGAACTTTCGTTCCCTTACGTTTTGCGTTTTTATCAGTCGATATATGTTGTTGTTGTTGTTGTTGTATTTTCTTTGACAATTCTTTTTCAAACCTTTTCGAAGAGGTCGCTTTATGTAAAGCCTCTACAGAATCAGATGCAGCTAATAGATTCAACGACTGTAAAAAAATTAGAATATTATGAAAATTACATTGGAAACAGTGTATTCATTCTTAAACAACTATATTTGCATACCTCTGGATATTGAGATTTCCATATCTGTGCTAATTCTTCAATTAATGCTTCAGATTCAGACTTCATATGCTCAGAAATTGAATTGTCGTTGTCTTCATACTGACTTAAGCTTGCATGACTGTCATTGTTCATCAAACTCATAGTTCCACGCTTTATAATAGCATCTAGGTCGTAATGTGACGACTTTAATTTCAGCAAATCAGATTTTGGCATTTTTTCTTCGAATTTTCGCGTTTTTAAGTCATATTTTAATTTGGGTGAATCTTTATGTAGCTTACTGGAATCCAGCTTCGATAATTTTTTATCGACATTATCTGCACCATGTAAACCCTAAATGACAAAAATAAACGAAATACTTGTATCAATATAGGTATCAAAATTCTGCTTTAAAAAAGTTAAATAATAAAAGAAATTTTTCTTTTGACTTAAATCTTAATCAATGCTTTTGAAAAATGTTACTGCTTTTTATTAGCAACATTACTTTCAAGCATTCTTTTCAAAATTGAAATCTCTTCAAAACAAGTAATGATAAGCATAATAAATCAATGTATTTTAAACTCACCTGTTTTAAAGATGAATCCAATTCTAACCGTGATGACGTTGGATCATTCCTGTGAGGCGCAATATCAGATAAATTAAATTTAAAATCAAACTGTGAGCGATCGAACAGTGACTTATCAGAATCTACTAACGAACTGATTGAAGAATTACTACGAATATCGTATCCTTTCATAGGTCCGGAGAGTCGCCGTGGGGATTGACTGTCGGCGCTTCTCTTGAGCTTGTTCAAAATATTCTTTGTCGACATTTCAGGATTAAACATATCCCGCTGCTTCTGTAGCATCAGCTTCCTCTCTTGACTAGCTATTTTATGAAGTTCTTTCAACCTATAATAATTGTTTAAAATAAAAAGGCTCTTTTAAATTAAAGATATTAAGAAGACAGTATATTTTTAGTAAAGAAATGTTTACTAGTCTTTTAGTAGTAATCATTAATTATAATTCTAATTAGTTCTAACGTTTTTTCGGAATTTATAAAAAATCAAATAACATTATGCAAATAATATGTTAAATTCAAAATTTCTTTAATGTAGCACATGAATCATAAAAACATTTCATTTGTAGATAAGAAAGAATGTTATTTCTTCGACTGCGTCGATAAGGCTATGGTATTTTATTTACCTGTTCATTTCATCTTTTTCCTGTTGTAATTTTAGCAGCAGGGCCCGCTGCTTCTTTTTTACGGAACTTATACGACTATCCTGGCCAGTGTCCCTCAGCGCGCGCTTTTGCTCCTCAAGTTTTACTAATTTCTTAGTTCGATCGTTCAAGGTCTTCTCGCGCGATTTAAACAACATTTCGATCTTATCGTATCTTTGCCTCTCATCTTTTATCAGTTGCGCCATCTGAGTTAAAAAGAGCTTGATGAAATATATTGTAGAAATTTCTAAGTCTCATTTTGTCGCGCAAGTAAAGTAAAATCCGCACGGGAAAACTTTTGCAATTAACTTTATATTCTTGTCAAATAAATTGATATCAGTTAATGAATGTATGTAATTAAACACTTAAATATTGTAAAACTGTCTCGTAATGTAAATTTACTTTAAAACCACGTGTCATTTCTATAATTTTAGTAACGTTTGATAACTTTTCTTAACTAGTTAATAGTGGGATATATAAACTAATCATTTTTTTGTCTTTTACTATTAAGACTTGTTTTGCAAAAACGTAAATAAGAAATTAAAATAATTATACGTTAGTTTCTATTCACTGTTAAACATTTGCAAATTACCTAAAAAGGTAATTTGCAAAAAAAACTAATGTAAAAAAAACATACCTCTAAATCTAAGTATTTATTAAAAGAGCACGTGACATCTCTAGTCGAAATGCTAATTTCAGTTCCAGTTTCCGTTTTAATTGAAGAGGTAGTTTCATGCAGACTTATTTCAGACATTGTCCTCATTTTACCAGGCAATGAAATATCTTCCACTCGATCCATATCCTCATACCTATCCTCAGAATTTAAGGACATGTGAGGAATATCATTTGGATCAATGGAATCTCTTGAATATATTAAACTAGTATTAACCCCGCGTTGACAAAGTGTTGTTTCTGTTTGTGTAGCAATGTCATTTGCAGTTTGGGTATGCACTTCAACAACTTTAACAGGTGGCTTTATTTTATTTTTACTGTCGTCTTTATTATCTAAAGACTCAGAATCTTTGTGATCAGTTTGTAATGAAACTGAGTGCCTTTTTACATCTTCATTAACTAATCTTGACCTTTCAACATCAATTACTTGCCTCAATGACTCATTAAATGAATCAATTAAATTCATTTCTGCTTTCAGCTGTTTCTAAAAAGTAAAAAAAAATGTTCTTATAAAATTTATGTGTGCTTATTTGTAAGGTATTAATTACAATAAAATGAAAAGTAATAACTCACAAATTGTGCTTCTTCAACATCCTGACTACTCTTTGACTGACTCTGTTTAGAATCTAAATTGTCACTTTCAATTTCTCTTGATTGATAAATTTGTTTTCTTCTTTTGGAACGGACCATAAGATTCATGTCTGGAGTCACAAGATCATTGAATTCTGGTATACTAGAATAACTATCTTCTCTAAAAGATATTCTTGTAGGGTCCATAAGTTTTTCATTCAAAGAACTATCTTGCGAAAGTTTGGTTTCAATCAATGTGCTACCAGATGTTTGATTAGATGTAGTCGCATGCTGAAAATTATCAGAATGTTTGGGTTCTTCCGAACTTCTACTATTGGTGGTCTGAGAAAATTTATCAACCTCTTTATTTTTAGAAGTTATTGAAGATGTTTCATTGGATAAACTTTGACTTTTCACTAGACTAGCCATTGAAGTAACAGCAGTCGTAAGATCTTCACTTATTTCAGAAGAATGTTTTGAATCTGTTTTACTTAATTTTTGTTTATCTTGTATTCGCTTATTTTGATCTCGTGTCAATACCTCAATTGGTTTTATTGGATTGGATTTACTTTGACGACTTTGTAATCGCGTTTCTGAATGTGATTTATGTTTTTGCTCTTCCGATTGTTTTGCATTTACAAGTTGACTATCGTCTTTATATTTACGATCATTAGCATCTGCAATCATTGCCTTGTAACCTTCTTTAATTAAAATTTTCTCATGTAATCGAGATCCTTTATCCATTGGATGAAGAGATTCACTACTTGAAGTTCTGTTCTTAGATTCTAAAAATTTATTTTTAGACTTTCCTGGTAGAATGTTTAAACTTTTTGGTCGTTTTTCTTCATCTTGCCTCCCTGTAGATGACACAGGTTTTGTTTTTAACTTTTTTAAAATAATATCACTATCTTTTGTACCATGAGCTGAGGTACAATCATTTTTTAATTTTCTATTAACTATGGAATCTGCTATTTCTTTTCTTGATATGTGCCTTTGATTTTTGGACCATTTAGATATATCTTCTTCTTTATTTTTTAACATATTGAAATCATCTTTCTTTACCCTTTTGGATCTATTTTCTTTTTCCTTAGAACTATCTCTAGAAAGATCTTTCTTCTTTGATATAGAAATATCTGGGACCTTTAAAGGTTCAACATTTTCGTAATTTAGTATGGATGTAGCACTAGAAGAAGAGAACTCAAGTTTTCTTGGTCCCCTATCAGTACACCTTAAAGCCATTTCATCTCTTTGTACCGCTTCAATTTTCCTGGACAATTCTTCATTTGATAAAAGACTTTCCCGAGAAGAATAATTAGCCTTAGGTGAAATCTTCAAATCTGGTACATTTAAAGGCTTTATAAGATCCATTGTACCCTCAGGTACTTCATTAATTTGATGAGGCTCATAAGCTTTCTTAGTGGGATGATTTCCACCAAGTACAAGTTTTCGCTTTACAGCTGTTAATAATGTAAATGGACAAGGCTGTATGGAATGATACAAAAGTGAATTTCCTTTAATATTTAAGCTGGTTTTATCAGACTTGTCGATTGATGTATCTACTCTAGCCGATTCTACATTTTTTTTCTGTTGCTGGCAAGGTTGAACATATTGATTGGCCTGAAAATAATTACAACTTCTTACTTTGTTATACCCTTTATTAATGAGACTTACAAGTAGTACACATGCATTACATTAAAGAACTGTGTAAAGAGTTAGTATTATATATATTTCTTAATGAAGTAACACAAAAATTAATTAATTTAAATTAATGTAATCATTAATTTTTAGCATAAAAATGTTTTTCTCTGAAAATTGTAAAAAACTTATCATCATCAATTGCTGATACATTAATTCAAAATTAAAGTAACACAAAGCTATTTTGCAGTACACTATCAAGTTTTCTGAATAAAGAAATAATTGCAAAGTGTCAAAAAACAAAATTAGTACAATTCTAAAAAAATTTAATAAGATACTATAAAAGTCAATGTTGCATAAACTTACACCAACAGATGTTTTGGTGCATTTAGTAATGCCAGAATTTGAAATGGAAGCATACTTCTTAGCTGTATCCTCTTTATTACAGCTACTCTTCATGTTCTCTCAACAAGCTCAACTCTCTTGCTTGACATACTGCAGTCATACTTGATCTATCCATCGAAAAGAAACCAAAACAAATCAATTAAATTCAAATTTCATCTCCCATCAACAATCCACGCCAAACACTTCATGTACCACAATTATAAACTATACAATAGAAGTATTTGCGTGCAAAATTCAGCAATCAAAACACAACTGCTCAATCAATCTCTCCCTTCACCAAGCAAACACTTGTCCGTCACAACATTCTTAAACCCGCTCTCCGCGATTAGATAAAAAGAGAAACAAGCCTCGTCTCTCTCCCTCCGCAAAACCGCATTAGACCTACACACTCGCACTGCGAGCATGGAATTATTTGCGGAATGCGCACGGCTGCAGCACAGCGGCGTATGTACGTGTGCGATGAAGGGAGCGAGAGAGAGAGGAGCGAAAGAGGCAAATCGATGCGCTCGCGGAGAGCGACGTCTACTACATGAAAAACCGAGCGGCTGTCTAGGAAAAAAGGGTTGCAGGAATGCCGCGCCATAACCTAAAAGTGCCGCCGCTTCTCTCGAACAAGGATTACCTTGAACTTCGGCATTCCTGCGTGCGAACGCGCGAAAGTTACTGCAGGCGTCGATCAGCCGCTAACTGCCGTCTCTTCCTCGCCATCCAGAAGCTCTTTGGCGCCTCCAAAATAATCGAGGCGCCCGGCAGCGTTACAACCCCTGGTTAATTTTGCTGATGGACGAGTCGCTTTTTTGCGTACGTTGCACGCAAAGTAGATACACTGTTTGCACGGCTCAGCACTTGACGGTTGTCGCTTTACGAGTCTCTGTTCCTAGTGTTCTCTTTTCTCGTTGTTTCTCACTCGCACGCCGCCGCCGCCGCCGCCGCGTTCATATGCACGCACACACGAAACCCCAACCGACTGCCTACAAGCAACGAATTGGAATTTCGGAGCGAATTCGACAACCGTCGTTTGTAAACTCGAAGCTCGAAGGTCACGTGGTACACTTGTATGAGTGACCCGTTTATATTGGGCTGTGTGTAAGAATGGTTTTTAAATTTTATGCAGTTTTGATTTAACGGTGATTTTAGATTGGAGATACGATACGTTGCAATTTCGTTTGCGCAGCAACTGTGTAGTTCTGAATAGTTTTAATAAAGAAATATACTGAATTTTAAAAAAAATTAAAATGAGTAATTTGGGAGTTATTCAAATATTATTATAGTCACATAGTCAATTGTTGAAATCTTGTAAAGCGGTAATGTAAAACGGACATGCCTGTTAGGAACTTTGATTTGCATAAATTAAAATAAAAATACTATTAAAAAGTAAATGCACAGTATGATTTTAAAATTCATGAACACTACTGTAAAACTATTTAAACTTTATTTTTATTTATTTTTTATTCTGCAAAATTTTTCATGATGACAATTAATAATAACAACTTTTAAGCACAAACTTTTATTACTAACTTTTAAAAAATATCCAGCTTTAAAGAATTCGGTATTGGTAAAGCACAAGAATCAAATAACGGTCAGTCAATTTATCATTATCCCAATAGTTTATCAATATCGGAGTTCGAGGGAGGTAATATGACGCTATCGGTGAATCTTCTCGATAGGTATGAATATATGCTACTGCACCACTGATGCATACACCAGCTCCCCTTACGTTTGCATATACTCACGTACACAATCCAACGTCATTTTCCCGCCAACCACTGTATAAAAATGCCTCCTGTACTTGCATCCCTATATTATGGCTCTTGTCTTGCACCCTTCTCATAGGGGCACTTCAGCTCACACGTCGGCTGAGAAAAGTACCCAATTACACCACCTTCAAAGTGAAAATCTTCTTATTCTGGTGGAAAGAGTTCGTTGCACTCTAATATTGTACAATTGAAAATTAAAACGCAATTATAAAAACAATTGCCTTTTAATGTTTCAACGGCGAATTTGTACCACGTACTATTTTGCTTTTTTATTTAAAACTTATTAAAAATTATTAATTCACTATATTGATTTCTATTGTTTTAGAATTGAATATGTATCAAAATTAACTATTATATGTAGCTATCCTATTAAAAATAAGATGTAAAATTCCTATTAAAAATAAGTTGTAAAAAACTATAAATTTTATCGGTTTTTCATATATTTTATGCATCTACACTATTTTCCGTGGAATGCACATTTAAATAACGCTATAAGAAATTTAAATAACTCATTTTCATTTCAATTGGCCATTGTATGACCAATCAAAAGAAATTCTTCAATGAATCTATCAGGTTATTTTATTTGTATGTAGGTAGACGCTCTAGATAATGGCGTTACACCAATGACTGAAGCAAGGAGTCACGCTCATCGGCTCATGATTTCTTCTAAAACATAACCTCCTTTTTTCCAACTTCCGACTTTGTCGAAGGGTTGCTGTACAACTTTAGTTTGTACAAATTTAGTATTTATAAAAAATAAATCGCAATTATGGCGGAAGCAATGAAGCAAAAACTCGTGGAGATGCTGAAGGGTATCGAAAGGTGCGTAATAATATTTTTTTCTCGAATGTTTTTAATACACTAAACAAGTGTTTAACACATGCTGTCAAAATATAGATTTCTTCTTCATAATTTTATTACTTTTATTGTACTTTATATTTAATTCATACGATACATTTAATTCAATTTTGAATAACTTCTAGGTACAACCCAGATAATCTCCAAACTTTGGAAAAATATGTCGATATCCAAGTAAGCGAAAATGCTTATGATCTTGATGCAAACCTGGCTGTTTTAAAGCTGTACCAATTGACTCCACATCATTTTGATAAAGACATAACTTGCATGATACTTTTGAAGGCATTAACAAACTTACCTCACACAGATTTTGTACTTTGTAAATGTCTTTTGAACGAGAGAATTGTAAGTAATATTTTTTTCTCAAACACATTCATTAACTCTTAACAGCAGAAACTATAAAAGTAAAAATTGAGTTTCAGATGCAAGATGCAGATATTACAAATATTATTGATTTGGCAAATATGCTAGAAGAGTGTCAATTTCAATTAGTCTGGGATCAAATCAATAAAATGAGTGATTTGTGCAACAAAGTAACTGGTTTCAACGATTCTGTTAGGAAATTTGTATGTCACGTTGTAGGAATTACATTTCAAACTATAGATAAAACATTATTAGTAGAATTATTAGGTGGAAAATCTCAAGTCAATGGTAAGATTAAATTACTATTAATTGCACGACTTTAAATTTATTTATTTATTTATTTATTTAATTATGATAATTATTTTTTAAAATTATGAAAAAAACAATTACTAAATAATAAATTTTATTTTATAGATAATGTATTAAAATCGTGGGTTAAAAAATATGGATGGAAAGAAGAGAATGACAATGTTATCTTCATTGCCAATCAAGATGAAAACATCAAAACAAAAAACATTACAGAGAAGATTGATTTTGAGAATGTAGCTGGCTTGATGGCAGCGTGTTTATAATTTAATAAACATGAAAACTTTTTAAATGGTAATTTTTATTTCGATTTTATTCTGAAATTACAATTATTTTGTGAATTTTTTGGAGCAATATTTGGTTTATTTATTATTATTGCTACAATATTTCAAAATGGAAATAAAAATTATAAATAAAACTTCTCTTGTACATGTTATAAACTTTTCTTGTACAAATGTTATAAAAATTTATTTGCAAATAATATTAAAAATCAACATAATTATAAAATATATTCTTTTCATACTTTACATTGTTTTGGTACATGCTTATTTCTTATAATTAGACAGTGAAAAATTCTTACTTAATAGTACACTCTTGAATTGCGTGCATAACTAAAAAGTTTGTAATGAATTTTTACATTTAATATTGATATGACAATATTTTCTTAAATTGAAAATCAATTTCATTCACGTACAAAAGCTTAATTGAATTACAATGTTTTGTATTATAATTTTTAGATTTAAAAATCTTAAACATAATAAATTATTAGCTACCATAAGCTATGAACTATGTCACCTCCATAACATTATTTGCCATTACCCATATAATAAATTAACAGTTTTTAAATTAATTAATCAACTGAACTATAAATTTTTTTTTTAAATTATGACAAGATAATACAACTTAAATTTAATTTTTGTGTTTCTATTACTGACTTTGTGTTGTAAATCCTTCGATTACTCAAAAAAAGTAACTAAATTTTGAAACGTGTTCTATTGAAAAATTTGTATGGTATAGTAATTGTTGTAATTACTGTACGTATAAATATGAGATAAGTATATACATATAAAGACTATATAATACAATCAAATATAAGTAATTAAAAAAACATTTCGTTTAAATATAAATTGGAAAGTTATAAAATAGGATTTGTATAAAATGCTATATAAAATATAAACCAAGAAAGTATACATATATATAACACAGTTCTAAGCACTTTACGTCGTATTATTTGAATTGTACTTGATTGTAATTCAACTATAGTTTATAGTTAACTACTACTACGTATTTAGCGATTCACTTTCGTTTCTGCATTTAAATACGTTTATACCAAAATAAAAATCATAGATTGAAAATATTTTTTGTTTATCTGATGTTTGCTATATCTTGACACTGCCTTTGGTAAAAAAGAAAAAAAGGTGGCACAGTGATCTCACCTAGACCGAAAATTTACCTTTGTATGAAAAATTACCTTTATAAAAAAAAATTTATTCTCAATATTGAACAAAGACATTTCTATAATTTGAGTATCGAAAGATTCAATCGTTGTAAATGAATGAGTATACGCGAAATTAATTATAAATGCCTGAGTCTACAATTTTTCATAATACTAAAGGGAAATGTCTGTGAAAAATCCAGTAGGCTTTCTTATTACTTTCATCAATAATTGTAACTTATTTCTTATTTAATCAATAATTTAATGCATCTAATTGAAATAATCTTGAGAATTAATTCGAATGTCCAGTAGATAGTTCTAATTTGGAATGGTAAGGATTGAATTTAAATGTCAATAAATTTAGGAACGTAAAATTTTCTATAGATAATAAAAATACATTTTTTTCTAAATTGCTTTAAACTTATGGAACATTTAAATTATTATCATTGCACTATGAAATATATTAAATTCTTGGCAAAGTGCCAAATAATGTATCGAGTGTAGAAAAATATAACTAAATCTAACTTTATGAACTTTTTATAAAAATATATAAGGAATTTTTGAACTCACTGACATTTCCCTTTCGAAAGAATTATTTAAAACTAAATTAATATTAATGTATTATTAAACTTGATGATCTATTAGGTGATCATCACGTCTGTACGAGTATCGTGGTGGATTATGACAAGGAAGTAACCAGAATATTGGATGACTCTTGCCACAAACTTGTGCCATCAAAGTAAAAGCATGAGTGTTTTTGTGATGACTATGAATTCCTTGCACACGTTCAACCGCCGTTTCATCGTCCAAAATGGCTTGAAATTGGTATATCAAAATTGCAATGACAAACATTCCAAATAAAGTTGACTCTAGAACTAATATCACACAGTGTAAACTGAAAAAGAAATAAATATTTAATTAATATATTTAGTATGCAATAAAAATTTACAATAGCACACTATCTTAATTCTAGTTGAGGTAAACATTAATCCAATTTTTAGAAGCTATGATTTGTAATCACTACTTACATGCGACTCTGTTTTATTGCAATGTCATTGCTACACTGTGGACAATCGAATACCCAAGATGTAATCACTAAGACTATGGCATACAAGGCTAAAGTACCAACATACACCAAAAATTGTATGAAGTATTTTTGATTTCTTTCCCCTACACAATTGTTGATCCTGAAAATTCAACAAAATGAAAATCAAGAAACAATTTAGATCAAAAAATAAAATTTATCATTTCATTTAATTTTATACCATGGGCAATGATGGTCCATTCTTCTAATGCACCGTTTACAAGTCCTACAGTGATGTGCCCTAGGTGGTCTATAGGTTTCACACCTAGTGCACACAGTCCAATCATCTCTCTCATCACAATCATCTCCACCAGAACTTCCAGTATGAATATCTGAGAAGTCCATTCTTGTCTGCGGTAAGGGCACAACTCCAGGATCACTACATACTGCTTTCAAGTGTGACATCATCAATAATAGCACCACCGTGTTAAACGTGATAGCATGGAAGGGGCCCCACAAACTAAAATCAAAGTATTCGTTATCATTATCTGTCGTTGATCTACTCTTAGTGTTGATTAGATAAAAAAAGCTTTACACTCTTACATTTACATTGTCTATAGGTATCAAACACTCCTTTCGGCATTTATACACTCTTGTACAAGTAGAAAACTTTTAAAATCGTAAAAATAACTATACCTAGCCTGAGGCTTATGTACAATTTGTGCAAAAAAGCAACTCATTATAAAAAATAAAATGTACTCGTAAATCATAAATCAGATAAAGAAAATCATAAACCGCGAATTCCAAGGTAGTTTTTCCTCGAAAAGAGCATAGCATAAACAAAACGTGCGTCAACTCTCAACAATGCGAAACAGGAGCAGAAAAGCAACAACGTTACCTATCCTGCATGGTGTGGAGGATGATCCACCGGACGACGACATAGTCCGCGTAGAAGACGGCGACGTAGGTGACGATGATGCAGACGATACCGCAGGGATCCCTCACGAACATTGTTTACGCCTAACGGTGACTCGCATTCTGCATTATCTCGGTCGCATCGTGACAGCAGCCTACGAGGATGTTCCTCGACTAGTCCCGTCCAGTTTTTTTCCTTCCCTCCAGGAGAAGAAGAGAAAACGGCGCTGCGGCTCCTTTCACCGCCGCCGCAAACTTTCGCCCGTCGTCGTCTTGCCTTACGCACACACGCGCAGGCACGTGAATCACTAATTCATTGCGCCGCCGAGCGCCCTGAGCCGAGCCATCAGCGGGATCTTATCGGGTGGTAGGGGAAGAAGGTGAGGGAAAACAAAACAGATAGTGACGAGGCGGATGAATCGTGGGAGGAGACAGATAGGAGTGGGTTACCGGCGGAGTGGCGGCAAGTCTGCGTGGGTTTCAAATTTCGAAAGCAAGGACGCGCGGGTTCTGCGATTTTTGGCTAAGGCGTTTTTTAGAGAAGAGAGATGTAGATATATTTTGGAAAGTGATGCGATGACAAGTGTTGTGGACTACTTTTGAATTGACTTGTACAGATTTTTATTTTTGTTTTGGTAACCTGCTTATAAAATTATTGTCGTTGATAAAGTAAATAAAAGTAAAGAATTGACTGTAAAGTTAAACTGCACTTAATTTTGAGTTAAAAAAGTAAAAACAGTTCTCTTATTCCAGTTTTTCATTTTTCTTTCATTATTTTTCTCAATTAAACCAATTTCTCTATTACATTAATTAAGATCTCAATGTAAAAAGATGATAATCTTTCAGGGACAGGAATATTTCGTGTTTTTGTGAGAGTTTCGTAAGTTACTTTTTACGCGTTCCCACAATGCAGTTTTTTATTCGTCTTAATTTGAAGATTTAATTTAATAAATATGACAGCTCTGCTGACTTAGAATATATGATAAATGCCAAAAAATTGAATTCATTGTGGAAATTTTGTTAAATATTTTACCCAACATTTCTTGGATCGATATATTTATTGTTGCATAAATAACTATAACGAAAATATAAGATTTAAAGAAGATGATACAATGATTTAGATCTAAATTTAATTGCAAACGATAATTCTTATAAACTACGGTAAATTCCCACACTTCAAAGCAGCTTATATTTTCGTTCTTTCAGTATGAATAATCTTTTACACTCGCGTTACTACGCTTACGTATTTTTACCGGCGATGAAAACTAATTAACATATAATCTACAAATCACCTTGCTTTTCTCACAAATCCCCAAATCCTTGAACGCAGAGCGCTTCTCAAAATTCTCAAGGAGCACATCCAAATCCACCTCCTCCTCCTACTCCTCCTTTGCATATTTCATACAATAACCGCAGAAGGCAATAAAAGGCGCTTCCCGTCGCGCCGCGTAACAATCCTTATCGCCGTTTTTTCCCTCCCAATTTTATCTCGCATCCTCTCCGCGAGTATTAGCTTCAGTTGACGGCGAGGATCTTCGCGAGATGGACACGACGATGGCTCGCCTGGCACTGGCTCTGCTGCTCCTCGTCGCTGTCGCCAGGAACGTCGAATGCAACATAAGGCAGAAGAGGATCGTCGGTGGAAACGCTGCTCCGCCACCGCCCGTAGACGATCCGGTGGTGTTCGCGAGGAAGGAGGATCGGGAGGCGAGGGTTTTCGGCACCCGGGATCAGAAGATCGGGTACTATCTGTTCAGGGGGATCAGGTACGCGGAGCCGCCCGTTGGAAACCGACGCTTTCAGGTGAGGAGATTTGGGTCATTCGAGGAGAGAATTTGACGATTGGAGCGTTTTTCAATTCTGACTAATTGATGATGTTTTAAATGGTAGCTGCTGTAGTTAATAATTAATAGTAAATTAATATAATTTTTTATTATACTTTTACTGAAAGTTCTAAAATATTTTACTTTTCCAACTTAAAATTTGACCTTCGCATCATTCTTTAAAAAAACGATCGAATCTACTAGAAGGTGTACTTATGCTTTTAATCATAAATCATAATAAGTATCTGACTCGAGAAATAGTTTCATCAATCAAAAATGAACAAATGAATAAATCTTTAACTTTTACATTATTTTCCATCCTAGTATTTCTAGTAAGGCTTTCATATTTTATAAAAAAAATGTTTTTTAAAACCTAAATTTAAATTATAAAATTATAAAAACCGTAAAATTTTCGTTCTCGTTTTTTGATATAAAATTCACTTCAATTTTATTATCATCCTGAGCACATCCTAAAACAGGCAATTAGCGCACAGATATCAAGAACATTGTGTCACAGCCTCATCTTTTTGGTTTCTCTCAGCTTGAATCATAAAAAAAGCTTTATCTTTTCCATTTCCGTTTTCTTTATAAAACGTTAACATACATTCCTCTCCGCTTATCGCCCGAATAAAAAACAATTTCACAAAACCAGTTAATTTTAGAATCATTTTTACGCGAGAGTAATTATTTTTCAGCGTTCGGTCCCGCTGTACTTGGAAGGCGACGTGAACGCGACGGAATGGGGATCCCCCTGCCCGCAGCCGGGCGAAAACGGCGGAGTAATCGGAAGCGAGGACTGCCTCTTCCTGAACGTCTTCACCCCGGCGCTGCCGGACGCTACGGACGGCCATCCCGTCCTGATCTGGATCCACGGGGGCGGTTTCCGACGAGGAGCTGCCACCCAGTACGAGATGCGAAACCTCGTCGATAAGAACACCATCGTCGTCTCCATTCAGTACAGGCTGGGATCTCTGGGTTCGTTTTTACTCCGTTCATTGAGAAAAATGAGATTTACATTTTTTACGCTGTACGCAACTACATAGTTGGGAAACATATTGTTTTTTTTTCTAAACAGGATTCTTAAGCAGCGGCACGAAAGACCTCTCGGGGAACAATGGCTTATTCGACATGATCCTCGCGACCGAGTGGGTTCGCGATTACATCGAATTCTTCGGCGGGAACCCGAAGAAAATCGTGGCCTTCGGCCAAGGCAGCGGCGCAAGCTCGGCCTTCCTCCTCGGCCTTTCTAAATTCGGAAAAAGTACGACCCGAAGAATATCGATGTAAAAGGCGCGAAGCTTACACACTGTTTTTCTTTTTAAATTTTCAGATTACTTCAGCGGCATCGTCGCGATGTCCGGCTCGCTGCTCTCGCACTTCACGGTCGACAGAGAGCCGCGGAGGACCTTCGACTCGCTGGGCACCGGCAGCAGCTGTCGGGGTAACGACACCGTGGAGATGGTTCGCTGCCTGCGCGCTTTGCCGGCTTCTCATCTGGTCGAGCACGACTCGAAGGAGGAGAGCTTGCTGAGGAAGGCCAAGAACTTCATTTCGGATCTGTCCTCGCTGCTGAATCCCGGGCCCGTTGTCGAAGGGAAGAACGATTTGAGGTGTGGGAAATCGATAGATTATGAGCGTCTTATTATCGTTTTGAGAATTTAAATTGCGCAATTTTTGTGATTACAATTCATGTATTTTAATTTAAATTCTCGACTTCAGGTCACTTCCAAATTTCGTGCTGGACGAACCCGAAGACTCTTTAAGCCTCGACAATCTTCCGGAAATACCTTTACTCACGGGCGTTGTTAAGGACGAGACTGGAGGGGCCGTTACCGGTCCCTTCAAGAACACTATAACCGAAACGCTACAGAAATTCCCGGACTTTGTCTCCAAGCAGCTTGTCCCGAATCTACAGAAGATCGTCCCCACCGTCGGCAAGATCACCAAACAATTCGTCCCGGAAGCTTTCAGCAAATACTTGAATCCGTTCGGCGGTGGCGGCGACAAGAGTAGTGGCAAAGGCGTCGATACTTTCGCCAAAGTCGCGGAGGCCCTGAACGACGCCATATTCAACGTCCCGGCTTTTTTGACCGTTCAAAATTGGTCGAAGAAGAGCAAGGCCTTCCTCTACAGTTTCGATCACAACAGCAACAAGGGATTCGGCAAAGACTTCCTCGGCGGTTTACCGATCGTTGCAGACTCGGCTGAAACCGGTGAGTTTTCAAAGTATCAAATCGCTCTTTCGATGCGAAAACAATTGTTGCTCAAGTTATTATATCCATTCGCGTTCAAAAGGTAAAACCGGTCACGGAGACGATCTGGGATACGTTTTCGAGCCAAACAGCATCTCCGGCGATCCGCTGCCGAGTAAAGCGAACTTCGACGAGGAGGACGAGCAGGTTCAAGAAGCCTTTACCGGCATGATAGCCGACTTCGCCAGAAGCGGCGACGTGAGCGTCAAATCGAAATCGGAGGACGGCAACTGGTCGCCGGTTTCTCTGCCGTCCATCTCGGGAGGCGACGACGACGGTTTCCTTAGTATCACATCCAAGCCCAAAGTCGAGAAAAAATTCAGGTAGATTTATATTGTTATAGCTTATTTTTCTGGTTTGTCATTAAAATTATGCTGTTGTTCTTGCTCAGATTCTGCGAAATGGGCTTGTGGACGGGCATCCAGGAGAGATTCAAGTCGGCCGCCTGCAGTTTCTTCTACGTCGACATTAAAAATCCTTTGAAAACGTTCGAGAAGTCGCTGACGTCGATATCGTCGCACGCGCCGACTCTCCCGAAGGTCGGAAAGGTTTCCGAGTTCTTGAGCCCGGATTTGATAAACAATTCCTCCTTCGTTAAGTTGCCCGAGGTGCCGAAACTGGATATACCGAAAATCGAAGCGCCGAAGGTTGATATTCCAAAAGTCGATGTGCCCAAAATACCTTTGAGCCCGTTTTCTAATAATAATAATAGTAATAATAAGAAAGAGAGCTCCGGTTCGATTTTATCAAAACCCGTTGAAGCTCCGAAAAAGTTGTTCGGTTTTGGGAAATGAAACTTGCACGAGGTTATGTTCTTGCAATTTTTTGTAAGTTTAATAAAATTTGTCGATAAATTTTTAATTATAAAATAAAGGCAAAATTTTTTAATTGCATTTGTAATCTGTAATATGTTTTACACATTAATTAATTAACGTTTCGGTTTGAATTTTGAAATCAAATATAGCTAATAATTATTTATTAATTTTTTTAATTACAAAATTCTGTACCACTAAATAAAAAATAGAGGTACAACATTCTCCTGTATCCTACACAAACCTACTAACATTCACATTTTTTATCATCTGCATTTCAACTTTACCGCCTATCAACAATCACCGTTAAAGCAGATCTCTACTATTTAACCCAGCAGCAGCATCATACACACCGATCTCACGAAACCTCTCGCTCCCTCGGTCTCAACGCAAGATGTCGTTGAAGTGCCACTCAACCGCCTCTACGAGCTCGCGACCGTCGCAAGAATCAATCAAACGGATGCCGCGTAATTCAACCTTAATTATCCTCGGCTTCGGAATTCGCAACTCCTCGGTGTCCCTTTCGGCTCGTCGAGATGCCTCCGCACATCCGCCGCGCGTGGGAGGCTTACACAAAGCGGCGTAAGTGGCTTTTGTTATGTAAATCGATAATAATCCCGCGATTGGCTCACCACGTCGCGTCCTTTACGGCGAAAAATCGTTAACTCAATTTTTATACACCGCCGATCCTCTCCGTCGTCGCATATTTGCTTTACGCGTCGGGGCGGGCGTTTTTTCTCTCGACTGTGAAAAAAAATAACTGACGCGCTCTCGCGCACACATTCGTCCTATATCATTTTCTCGCGACTCTCGCGGAGACGACTCGGGAAAATAAACGGGCGCGGAGCGCGGAAAGTGCACTTTTCGAGAACGAGTTCCCGCGCGGCCGAAAGCGATGATTATTTATTTGGCTTCTTTACCCGGGTACTTTTAGAAAGTCGTTTTCTGGGATATTGGAAATTGGTGAATTAGAAACTTATTTAAGAGCCGGCGATAAAGATATATATTTTCGGAAAATTTTCAATATTTAATGCCGGCTCTGATTGAGCCTTAAATTTGGGTCGCTTATTTTAACTTCGTTTTGTAAACCGAGTTTTAACGTCTCAAGGCTGTACGTATCCGTTAATCAAAGCAATGAAGATTAAAATCATAAGTAAACCGGAGCATTTGCATCCAGGAACCGCGAAACTTTACCAAAAGACCAAAAACCAGCGCGTAATCTTTGAAAATAAAGACAGAGCACGTCAGCGCGCGACCAGTTTTCCTGTCTACAGACTGACATGAGAAGTTATATATTTCTATTCCAATTCTATTGAAATGAGTAATGGAACCTGTGAACCCCATTTTTTCTCGCGCCTCGGAGTTTATTTACGTTTCCGAGAAGCTCCGAGCTGGTAATATTGTGTCTGCTCGCAAACGGCGCCCAATTATCCCATTATCGTCGATCGGCCGATCTGCAGTATACCTATAAAAAGCCGCGCGCATATACTCATCGTCGCGAACTGATGCTGATTGATGTCACAAATGTTTCATCAATCTACGCGGCCATTTTCGACGATTCATATTCTCCGTGTCTCGAATCGAGTCGTCTTTTTTTAATTTGCCGATCGCCTCGATTGACTGTAAAGTACAAAGTCCGAGAGTTTATGTACATTTGCGGTTTTTTAATTTGTTGTATAAATTAGCGGGCAATTTACATGTGTAAATAAATGAATGGCAATTCAAGGAAATTTTTAATATTGATTATCATATTTGTACTAATAACAAATGGTTTATGCATATATGATCGATTAAAAATGACGTTTATTCCTATTTTTTTCCACATTTTTTAGTTGAATTATACAATTTTGTCTTATTTGGTATTCGCTTTGTTAAACCGCAATTATATACGCATCGCGTTATCTTAATCATCGCTTTCATTGTTTCAATTTTTTCGGCCGTATTCAAATGGCACACTCTTGAATTCCCAAATGAATCATCGGCGATGATAAAAAAAATCGTTTAAAGCTCAATCGCATCGGCTGAATTAACAGACAATATTTCGCGGAGCGGAATTAATGCCTCGATAAAATTGATGCGCTTGACAGAGATTGCAAAGTTAAGGTGGGGAAAAAAAGCGCAATGTCAAACCGTCGAACTCTCTGACCCAAAGCTCGACAAAAACGTTATCGATAAAAAGTGCAGTGTGTATATAACCTTGCCGACGTCATTATATTCGCAGCTCTCTCATCGGTGATTGACGATCGGAGGATATGTCGGAGGGGAGGGGGGAATAAATAATATTACACAAATTATTCTGCAGCGCGCAGTGAGTCACGTCGTCATCAAATGCCATTATCGTTAATGCGATATACACCGTTCGTGCTTCCGATTTAAATCAATAATTGCGAATCGTGGAAATTATGCAATTTTAATCGGCGCTAAACGTCTCCAATTTTTCGGATGAATTAGAAATTGCGGTTATCGGTCGAATATACGTGCGGTTCGTTCTATCCGCGACGTCGTTACACAGTATTATTTTCAGTCGGCATGCGCGCCGCATGTTGGCTCTCGCCTATTGATTATGAATATCATGTTGCAAGGCTGCGTCTTTGTGCAATATTACGTCTCGGAAACAATATTACGGCTCGGAGTTATTTCCGCTTTAACGTTATTTTGTCATCGGTTTTCTAAAATATTCCATAATGTTTTCCTACATATTTGCATATTTTAAAGGCTTGCACTCGTTGCCTCTCGAGTATTGCCGCAAGGCCTCGTTGCGAGTATAATCGAGGTACAACTCAAGAATTTTGTGCGTCTAAATTTATTACTAAATTAATAATGTATAATACACCTCGCCATAATTTCTCCGAATAATAAACGAATAAAATAAAAAGCAATTACATCGGGCAGGAAGACGCAATTGAATCTAAAGAAGCGCGTTATTTTTATATTGCGTGGAAGGTGGAATGAACACACTGGCGTGAAATATATTCCAACACTTTATTGAGATCGCTCTCGCGCCTATAACAACTACGCTATAACTACACCGACCGATGCGCGGCTCGAGCGCAGCCTCCGCTCTGGGACAAGGGCCCCAGTCCTTGGCAGGGAATGTTCCCAGGCTGACAATTGGCGTCGTGCGTTGTGCATTATGTTTATGATGTTTGTGCAGTCTGCAGTGACCGACGGATGGATCGATAATGCAAGTATACGTTACATCCCCTCTGCTCCTCGTCAGCAGTACCTCGCGTTAATCCCCAATTATCGCTGTGGACAAACGCACGCGAACGTTATCGCTTCCGATCTTCCGATTGAAAACTCCGTGAAGCATTCTTCGCAGAAGTATGGAAGCCTCGCGAAATTGTTCATTATGCAAGATTTCCGAAACGAAAAAAATGCCTCCTCTCCCTCTCTCTCTAAATTCCACGCGAGATTGACCTTGCGCGCGAGAGCAGCAGTGGCGCACGCGAACAAAAAAAAAAGCGAAAAACAATAGAGCCGGAGGTTCTCGCTCTCGCGCACGCGCATCTCGCGCATAGATCGGACGCGCCAGCTGCGCATATTACATAGCCAGGTACGTATTATAGATATCGGCGGAGCGCGAAGCGAGGCCTGAATTTATTGCAATTAGAAAATAGAAATTCGATATATCGCGGCGCCTCCTTTTTTCTCTCTCTCTTCTTTTCATTATCGCGAGAGGGAATCTTTCGCGAGCGAGAGGAGAGAAATCCATTTCCAGAGGGGAGGAGGGAGGAGGCGCGGATAATTTAAGGAAGAGCTGCGTTTTTTCTCGTTTTTTTTTTTTTGCGGAACTAGATGAGTCGAGCCCGATAATTCTGTCGTAACGTAAAATACGTCTTTACTTTCTAAGTAAGGCGTATGAGAGCTTTATTGCTCGAGCGCGATCGATCGTTTGTTTGAATTCGAAAATTGTTTCCGCCGGAATGATTGTTTCTTTCGCGGGCTGGGTATATTTACGATATCTGGATGCGCGGGAAAGCCGGGAATGGGAATATTGTTTATGGACGATAAATTTCGTGAATTCCCGGCATTTTTCTGCTATATCGCCAAAGAGCCGCGAACGGAAAAGTACGCTGATTGGTGTATATATCTTTATTACGAACTGTAAAACTGTATTTTAATCACGAGCCGCCGCGCCGCCGACGTCTAAACAATATAAGTGTGAAGAATTTTTCATTAACGCCGCGCATGAATCGCGCATAGGCCGCGGAATTGCCGGTACGCTCGAATCATAAAGTTTAATGACGCTTGCAATTTGCACCTGGCGATATTCCTAGAGAAAGAAGCGAATAATTAGGTTTTAATGCCGGTCGCTAATTGTATATTGACCTCGATGTCGCGCGTCCGCGGTGCTGCAGATTTTTCTTTGAAGAATTTCCGCCGCGCGCCGCTCGTCAATTTTGCTTTATGGATTTTTGTGTCAGTGTGATGTAAAAAAAAGGCTTTATCTTGTTTGCATTACACTTTGATAAGGCACAAAGTGTTTTCGTGTGTATAATGTTAAGTACGAGCTTTCATAATCTCGTAAATTAACTGATGGAAAAACTGCTTTGACGGAAAAATTTGTTTAATTAGTTCCGATGGCTTTTTACGTAATCCAAAGTATTATCTGTTCTAATTATTTAATAAACGTTTGACATAATCGTAAACTCAAAATTGCTTGAAAGCTTGTGCAGTTTGCTTCGACAAAATTGATTTATTAACTCCATTTTACTGTAGTAGGTTTATCCGTAATGCAAGATTATCGGTTGCCTTAACTTTGCAAAGGTTTCATCCGAGTAAAAAGCTTTGAAAGACTTTTTCGGAAGAAAAATAACGTTGCTGATAAAATATAGTTTATTAACAATAAATGAAATTCTGGTGATTTTAAGCTTACAAATTTACTTTAAATTATTATATTTTTTTCAGCGTTGTAACGACAGGTTTGATTGAAAAATATTCAACATCATTCATGTCGACAATTGTCACTAGATAAAAGCGTAGTTGACCTTACCACAATTGTAGCTTCGTCCTGTGCAATTTGTTCATATTTCAATTTGTAGCTTACTTGACTACATTGTTATAATACTCGGCGCAAGCAATTACTTATATACCCTATAACTTGCAATTGAACAAAAAAAAATAGTCGGTTACTATTTTGAAATTCCAAGAGTCGTGTTATTTTTTTCCAGTTCGTTTACAGCAACGCATTAAGTCAAAGAAAAGCACAACGAACGAGGAAAAACGACTGTAATGTGCGTTTAGAACACCTGCCATTTCAGAATGCAACATTTGAAGATTAATTGATTTATCGTTCTGCAAACAGTCAATAAAAAACCGTGTTCTCTCAATCTTCTCACCATTCTTGCAATACTTGCTATTTTTTTTTTCACAAAAATGGAGTTACAAGTAATAATAGTTTATGAATTTCAACGAATGGAGATTACAGTGTATTGAAAGTTAACAATGAATAGCCGCAATAAATGGTATTGCGTGCTGAAAGCTGCACTGTAAAGAGCACTTAAATTCTTGAAGAACCGGCAATTCATTAAATGTAAATGAAATTTAAATTAAATTTAAATGTAAATGACAGCATTATACAGCCATTCGACATTTCAAGAATAAAGTAATTAAACTACATCCAGATCAATATAATTATTTTTTAACTTATTTCCTATAAGCCACCTTATACTTTTTCATAAAAAATTCATAATTTATAATTCATCATCTTCATTCTCTCGTTATCGATTGCCGGCACGAAGAAAGTTACAAAGGTTCAACCAAACCAATGACAAAAGGCTTAAAAAATTCCAGCAGGTACCGGATACGGATACCCCGCTACCTCAACTTAAGCCCAGTGCCTCCTCGAAACCCTCCTCCCAAAGCCCAATTCGACGGATCGATCAACCCAGCCGACGAGCATTCCGGCGGAGCCGAAATCAGTGCCGTTGCACCTACACGCCTTCGGTCGCACCTGCGACGAGCGATGGCGCACATATACACACGTATCCATGGGGGCACCCATGCCTGCGATCGCCCCCTCTCGCCTGCCGTCTCTCTCAGCCGCTCTCCTCGAGCCGAGCCGCGCGCGCTCTCGAGAGAGGTTCCCGAGCCGCGCCGTTCTCCGCTTCGGTTCAGTTCCCCTACCAACCGGTGTCCAGTTATGTTGCGTGCTGCGCGCCCAAGTCGTGGCGAACCTCCGCGCTAAAGGACACTCGCCCTACAAAAACGGCCCCGCTTTTGACACCCCGGGAGTTAGGACAAAGACGCGCGCGCGCGCGCGCTCAGTGCACGAAGGAGCGAGCGTATCCGTCGGCTCTCTTCACCGAGGATCGTCGTTTCACAGTGACCGAGAGAGATGCGAGAGACGGGATCGGCGAGTGCAGCCGCCGCCGCCGCCGCCGCCGCCGCCGCTGCTTCTGTAACGCTCGGTGAGTAAGAGCATCGGCATCGATATGTGACTCCGCGGGCTTCTGTGTGTGTGCGTGCGCGCGGCTCCGCAGGTATGCACGCGACGGGGCCTGCCATATTGAAAAATTTCTAGCGCGCGCGGTTACTCGCGATGGGAAAGTTGCAGCTTTTTTTGCGCGCACACGATCGGCTGCCATATTGGCTATCCTTTCGTAAGCGGACCCCGTATAGCCGTGCGTGCGCTCGGGCGCGAGTGTGTGTGTGTGTGTGTGTGTGCAGGTATGTGTCGGTGTTGTAAGAGGGGAAGAAAGGAGAGTGATTGATATGCGCGAGCCGTCGCGACTTCCTTCCTCCCGCCGCGGTGCGTTTCCGTCTTTCTATTATTTTTTTAAAGTCAACGATCTTTCGAAAGGTAAACGTCGCTGGTGCCTTCGGTTCACGAAAGATGCGCTCGAGCGCCCATTCATTCCGACGGCTTAGCCGACGTGCAGGTGAGGCTATGGTGGGGGAGGGGGGGGGGGGTGAAGACACTTGACAATGTGTTTGATTTTCAAGGATACAGACGATTGTTTGAGGTATTACTAAGCGTTTTTGTGGGGACGGGTTTCGTCGAGCTCGGAATCTCGAGGGACATTGGGGATACACCGACGGAGTCGCGGTGTGGGAGTTTATAAATATTTCAGCGAGCGTAGGTGGTAGTTGAATAACGTCTTGGAGCAACGAATCGCGGTGGTTCATCAACCTCTAAGAATCCATAAAACAAAGTGCCTTGTTTATACACTGTGAATTTCTTTATTCGCCTTTCTATTTCGCGCGGAAAGCCTTTCAGCTGCGAAATCCTTCTATACAAACCGCTTTCGGCGGCAATTTTGCGATTTTGCCAAAACAAAAAAAAAAATAGCCCGATTCGCGAAACGAACGAATCCTAATCGAACGATCCGTTAAAAGCCTCGGCTTCCCACACGATCTCTCTCTCTGTCTCTCTCTCTCTCTCTCTCGCCAAGCACACGGACGCGCGCACAGACAAGCGCAGAAACGATCCAGATCCACCTTTAAAACACCGAACTCGGCACGTCGACTTTCGGGTGGTATCGGGCATAATGCACGTCAGGCTTAAAGGTGCCTCCTGACAGGTGGAGCTTTCGACCGCCTCGTGTATACATATTCGTTGCACTCTCACACAGAGAGAGAGAGGGAGAGAGAGAGAGAGAGAGAGCTGCGGCCTGTGCACCGCGCGGCGCGGCGGAGAAAGAGAAGGCCCCCTTTCGTGGAGGCACGACCGGAGCGACGCTCGCGGCGTGGAATGCGCGTGTTTCAGGCCCCGGCGTACAGTAGTAGTAGTATTAGTAGTAGTAGTAGTAGTAGTAGTAGGAGATAGTGGTAGTAGGCAACATTAAAGGAACGCGATTCAGTGGGAGAACGGGTTTTCCTTTTTCCGATTGCAAGCGAACCGAGAGCTAGAGAGAGAGAGAGAGAGACTAGAGGCGAGCTAGAAGAGAGAGAGAGAGCTCCGCCGATAGCCCCGACGATCCCGAGGCTCGCGGTATACTTGCTGGCCGTGTTTTGGGACCGACGCTGTTTGTTTACTGTTGGGAGAGGCTTTTTTACGTTGTCGAGGTGTGCAAGGGTTTTTAGAGATTATTTTTTTATATTTGTCAGCTTGGAGATGAAGTTGACTGGTTTTACTGGTGGACCGGTGGATTTAAAATTAATATTGAGTTGGCGCGTATTAATAGAAATTAATAGACGCTACTGTCTAGATTTATGCTTTATTTTAAATCGACATTTTGGCTAATAGCGATCATTTTTCAAGATATATATGCGTCGATAATGAGTTGATTTGTTTTTGTGCCAAAAGCAATTTTAGTATGATGTTGTCGGACGAACGAGCATTTCTATGCGAGAAAAATAATCTTGGATTTATAAAGCTAAAGTAAACATCGGTTTCGAGAAAAATTATTCTATGATAATGGCTTATTTTTAGAAAAGTTTTTAGAGACAGTTTTATTAAACAACTTTTTTCGAATCTCTGTCACTCAAATTTCCATTGAAAATATTTGAATCGCATTATCATGATTAAGGCTAATTGATTTTTATAAATCAAACGCCTTTTTGCGGACAGGCAATTATTCTTTTCATTAAGCTAATAAAACTCGTTAATCGAGCAAGTTTTTGCAAAGTACTTTTTTTTTTAAATCCTCATGAATTGATAAAAATTGCTTAAAAAAAACCTACGTTCAAAGGTTAATATTACAGTGCTGCATGTCACATGAAAACTTGTTTAAAGACTCGTTTGCTTAAAAAGTTATTACTTTTTGTCAACAAGAACTTAATACTCCCAAGGAGGAACTGTAAAGTTATGAAAAATCGCGTGTAACTGCAACCTTGTCCCATTCCTTGTCTTTCCTTACGAGGCTACGGGTTAGCTTTCGGAGCATAGGATATTGTGACGTCGCTCGATCAAAATTTTTTCCCCGCCGCCTATCAGGCAACAGAGAACGTAGTTACGCTCGACGAAGGTTACTTTTGGGATTAGCTTTTTTATATTCAATCGGGCAATTAAGTCCTACCTTCGAACAATTATGAAATTGAAAACCATTACTCTCCTTTTTTTTCGAGCTCAATTTTTCCGCGGGAAATACAAGCCGCCCCGAACAATGAGGACCTTCTTAATTGTGTGAATATTCGAGTGTTCGTTTTAATTGCTCCTTTCAAAAGTCCACTATTCTCTCCCGAGAGGAATTCAGAGAGTCGCGCGAGCATTGTTCGCTCTCTCGCCGTTCGGAAAAAGGCGCCGCGCGAGTGCATGTATAATTTTCCGCGTGCGATGCTTGAAAGTTTGAATACAGTTATGGGCGCGCGCGCGGCAAAGGTCAAATATTTAGATAGCGCCTGATTTTTTTGAGGCTGTTTTTTCTAGAGATAATGTTTGGTTTTTCCCCGGCGGGAGCTCGGTTTTCTTAGGCAGATTCTGTTTTTCCTTCTAATGGCGTATAATTCGTGTGTGCTTAAATTATTTTCACCTGCACTGCTATATGTTTCCTTGTGCGGCTTCTAAAACCACTGCGTATTTACGTAAAAAATTTGTTTTAATAGCTGCACTGTCGCTCGGTGAAAAATCACGGTTTAAATCGTTTTCGAAGCTTCCTTTGTTCTCAGCATTACAAAGTTCATTAATTTTGTGTCAAACAAGTTTTAAAATCCTTTTAAAAATCCGATTTCCCTGAACTTATTAACCTACGAAATTTATGGCGAGACCGTCGTCGGTTCTCATCGTAAAATTCAGCCCCGTTAATGGAGATTTAATTGTAAAATAATATTACGCTCATTTTTGTTGATTCATAAAACACTCGTTTCCATGAGAAATAAAGAAGATCTAAGGCCTGCACGTAGACTATGTCTATATAAGACTGAGCTAGAAGAACCTTATATAGGTATCTATATCCCGCCCGTTTACGGTCGGACTCTTGAAACTTTAACGCTCACCGCTAATATTCCGAGGAATTAAAACGTATTTTAATACGAATAAACTTTATGAAAAGGAACGTTATATACCTTTAATAATTACCGCGAGTGAAATTCGCTAAATATGATTGGCGTTTATAATAATTTATTTTTATGCGCCCGGCGAAGCCCGAGCGGTTGCGTTTCCTGCATGGAAAATTAATGAGTTTAATTTGCTTTACGCGTCGTGTCGTTAATTGCAATGCGTTTATCGACAAAAAGCGCGGCGAACGAAAGAGAAAAACGAATTCAAAATTCGCCGATGCTCGTAGAAATGCACGCCGTTAAAAGTGTATACGCGCAGAGTAAGGATTGTATAAGAAATTCGAGTGTCTGGCATGACTCTTATGCAAAGGAAGTATTGTTTAAAAAGAAACGAAAATCCAACCGGAAAACGTTTCAGATATACTCAATAACGCATTTTATATAACAATAAAAATATTAGATTGTATAATGCGAAACTCGCTCCTAAAATTTTATCGAACCGCCTTGCGTAACCGCGCGGCGATTCGACGCCGAAATATAATTTTCAAATAGCGTAAATAAGCGTTTCCCAGGTTAATTCGCAGTATAAATCGTTCCACCGAAAAGCGTGCAGCTCCACATTCGAAACAATTTCCAGGCGAGCTATAAATTTATATTCACACGCTCCCGTAAACCAGCGAGCAAAAAGGAAACGCGGTGTTGTATTTTTTTGTTTTCCAGGAGAGAGAGAGAAAAAGGGCAAAGCCGCGGCGGCGCTCGACAATAATTTTCGTCTCTCTCTCGGCTTTGAAATTCCGCGGCGCTGACGGACGCGCGAATTTCGATATTATCTCTCGCCGCGGCGCAATTTTCGAGGAATCCGGCATCTCGTTATTCAACACGCGAGCGCGAAAACTCGAGGCGTCCACGCGGGAAATCTCGAGCGCCGGCGAATTTTTGACGGCGAGAGTCGGTGTTTTAAAAAGGCGGACAATCCAACGTACGGCGGATTTATTCGTATTTTTTTTTTTGTTTTAATTTACCGCGTCGCGGCGTCGTGATTACGCGTTAATGAATTCCGGGAGTGTTTAGCGAGCTGACGACGGAAGGTCGTTGGTAAGACGTCCGCGACGCGGAGAGGAAGTGAGGATGAGTTCTGGTGAATCATTACGGCCGATAGCATCGGTCAATGGGTCGGATAAGGGATAATGATTTTTTTGTTTCACCGAAGAAGCGGCTGATTTAATCACGGAGTTAAAGCAATGTTTTATTCAAATTTAATCAAAATGTTAAACAGTTTTATTGTTCTATTTTATAACCATTACATTTTAGATGCGTGCTTTATATATATTTTATAGAGATTGATCGCTTTATCGTTATAGAAGCGAAGTATATTAGCTACTACATTTGCAATGACATCATTCTTTTGAATTGTAATGTATGATCGTAGCTTAGCTATAAGATAATACAGTTTTTTCGCACTTTATAAAGTTGACACAACATTGACAAAGCGTAAAAATACATTATTTGAAGGATATTTCCTTTGACATTGAAATAAATGCACAATTAAAAATTAATCTATTTTCAAATTCTAAATAAATTTACGAATGAATCATTCAAAATCAGTTTATTAATCCGAAGCTCTCAAATTAAAATCCTAAAAATAATTGTGCCATCACCCAAATAAAGCAAAGACCGCCGGACCGAGCCAAAAATATATCATAAATTAGTGAATGTCCCCGCAGCCTCAGTATAATGAGTCAGTCGCTCTCGGGCACCTCTCTATCAAGAAACTGCACCGCTCAGCGCGCGGCCCTGCAGAAAAAGCCAATTAAACGAGCCTCTGAAAACTCGCGGAGAGCACCACACACATTTAGCGCAATCAGCAGCGCGCGCGCAGCTCCCTTTAATCAAATCTTAATTACGCGGAGAGGAAAAAGTCCCCGGCGAACTTTCGGATAAACCTGTGCAGCCGCGCGGATATAATTTATCGCGGACTCCGCTCGAAAAAAAAAAAAATAAAGCCGATACAGCCGCACCGCGATGCAGAAATGGCAAAACGCGAAGGTCGCGCGGAGCCGCCGAATCCTCTCCTGGCTTCCTCGTCCTTCTTCCTCCGTCGCCTTGGGATCGAGTGTGCTTATCGCGTCGCTGAGTGGCTGCGGATAGGTTCGCATTATTTCTTTCATTACATTTTGCGTGTCCGTCTTCCTCCTCCTCCTCCTCCTCCTCCTCCGTTCTCCTCTTTTTCGCGCGAGGACTCGTTCTACTGGTTCGCTGCCCTCCTCGAGCTTATATATACGTACATCCTTGAGCAGGCCGAGAGCTTGACCTTCGGCTTTATCGGCCTGCGACAAAATTGCCACGAGGAGCTGTGCTCTCGCTTTTGCTCTAGTCTCCCTGGCTGGAGATTCGGAGTCGGTGATGATGCAAGCTTTTGTTTTTCGAGATGATCTTCTTGGGAGCTCGAGTTATTTAGGTGATAACGTAAAACTTAAGATCGCGAGGAAGAAGCTCGGGACACTCTAATTAAATTTATGGTAGGTGCATAGGTGAAGTCTCGCTTCCGTAACTTGTTTGAAGACAAACACATAAATATTGTTAGCTTTCATTCTAAAAGGAGTTGTTAACACCTTTCTGGTATCAAAAAATTTATTAAGTTTGTGGCTATATAAATTATCAACTTGCGCATTTCAATGAATTGAACGTTATTTTAACACCTATTGCTTTTAAAAGTTTTAAGTTGATAACTTAAAGAAGATAACTTTAACTTTACCTTAAAGAGTTTTATCTACATTCAAAAATAACAAAGTAGTATATCCCTTCTTTAAAGGAAATTCTTTTTGTAAAAAAAAGTCTCTTTTTTTTATGTCAGCAAACTAAGCGAGGAAGGGCACAAAAGATAAAGTTTATTTAGTGGGTCCAGAGGTATATTCTTTTTACGATTAATGCTTTTGACGGCAAGGACGACGAGACACTTCGTGTGTGCAAACAAAATATTTGCGCTAAAACAACAGATTACTCCATTTGTATGCTGAACCGTCATGTTAAATTTAAATGTAACATCTAATAATAATATTGAATGTGGCACAAGTCACCTGTTTTTTTATTTATACTGTTCTTGAAAATTTAACCCATGACCTTTTTTTTCAACACTTCCATTGCGTCATCACTTTTAAGTTAATCAATTTTTAAGTGCCGCTAAATAAAAGTTTTGTTTTACAACATCTTTAAACTATTATTTTAAAATATGCATTACAATCGATAAAATGTTCATTTTAATGCGACAATACTTGTAAAACGAGGAAACAACTTGCGCCGGACCGAATGAAGTTTTTCCCGTTTCGTTTATGACTTTATAGCAGGTTATTTTCGTGAATGACAAATTATTTTGCGACACGTGAAGAAGAAATTACTGTTTGGCTAAAGCTTCATGCTTATGTCCTGTTAAGTAATCAAAACAAGAGACAATCTTTTCATCGCACTTGTAAATGTATTAAATGAATCGCACTGAAAAAAACACATTTCGGAAGTGAATAGAAAGTCAGGGACCAAACAGTAATGTAGAAAGTCTTTTCACCACGAATAATTATATTTTAATCGATCGAATTACATCGCGTTAATAAATTTTCTCTTTATTTTCAAATACCAAATCAATTGTCTTTTATTAAATATAAAATCTGATTTTCAAAGTTTTTCGAATACAAATGCGTACAATAAAATTACTTGTTTATGTACAGGTCGGTTTCGGAACGCGTCCAACAAAATTTTGAACGTAATAATCTTATGTATACCGATAGCACAACTTCAGAAAAATCGCTCGTAAATAAGGATCTGCAAACACTGACTACATAATTTTCCAACGTCGCGGCGTCTCGCTCCGTCCTTGTTTACAAAAACTCGAAAAAGATTTAAGGAAAAACTGGTCGATTGACGTAAGCAGACGAATCGAACGAGTCATTCACATTGGCTCCTCTCGGCGCGGAATATTATATTTTACATCCTGGCGATCTTAACGATCCGATAAGCGAATGCCTCCTCGTTGCGAGACAAATCTATTTACGGCGCAAAGTTACAAAATTTAATTGGCGTCTATGCATATACACTTGATACGGCTTATGGATCGACTCGCGCGGGGGCTTTTTGCGCTGAAAAATCTTGCTTATACGATCCTTGACACGAATTCGTTCATTGTTCGGCCGTAAAAAGTTGTAGGCGCGAGGGACCGGTAAAAAAATTGAATTAAACGCGTCAAGCGATTATTCTTTGTCAAAACTTTCTGAAAATCATTTAAGTAAATCGACGCGGTGTACGTGTAATTGCGCGAGTCGTTGCGCAAAAAGGCGTTTAGCCTGTCTCATTGGAAATTAAAGAAAGTATCGAAATTGGCCTGCGTTCCATTATTTTACATCGCCCGGACTCGTAAATACATCGATTTATTTACAAGTATTTATCCGCAGTAAAAGTTGCAATAATTCTCCATTAAAGGCCTCGCGAGGCGGGAATTCTCACTTTCTAAATTTTTACGGCTAAAATAGTTATCTATATAATCCGCGGTGGGGATTACAATTTTTAAAAGAATTTTAAGCGATTAGTTCAATGGACAGAGATGTATTGCTTTACGCAAAGGCCGTAATTTAACAGTAGAAATTGCCGCGAAATGAATGTTTACGAATTCAGATAATCGCGACAATTTGAGCTCCATAATAAATTTCTTTATTGAAAACACAATGTAAATTTCCGATTTCGCAACGGCCCGCAAACTCCTCTCTCTTCGCTTCGTTCTAAGCAACGAAAAAAAAAAACAACTCAAAAAACCACCAACAAAAAAACGGCGTCGAAACCGTCGTCCTCCGAATTTCCATCTTTCCCTCTAAAAAAGCTTCTCGTCGCAACGCGTCAAGAAGACTGTTGCGCGAAAGTCGAAGAATTCGTCCCACGTAGTAATCGCGCGCGCAATCGGCGTCCGATCTCCTCGGCGCGTAATAATAAGCTCTCTCTCGCACGGCGCTACACGGAGACGTTCCGCGGCTCTCTCGTCGAGCGCGAGAAAATAAAAAAAAGAAGAAAAATTAGCTCATCCTCGCTCGCGAGGAGGCTCGCGCGTCTCGTGCATCATTACGTTTCCCAAGAGAGGGGCCTGCATGCCGCGCGGGCGCAGACAATCGCGAACCTTTTTTGCGGCCGCTTTCTCTCGGAAGATTGAGGAATCCGCGCGAAAGTCCGCGGGAAGTCGGCGGCGCGGCGAGGCGTCTTCACTCTCTTTTCGATTTTTAGCTGAAAGTCCCCGTGTGAGCTGGTATATGGGATACACCTTTTTTTGCCTGCCCCCGCTTATCTTGACGGTGCATGCAATTATATGGCTGCAGTTTGTGATGAGGCGGCTTTGATGTTAAAATAATGAAAGTTGAGTTGGTACGGAGCGAGGGAGGATGTTAGGATTAAGGAGGATTCATTTTCGGTGTCTATTTGCTTGATTGGTGTACGATTATGTCCCGCGTAATTAGACTTGGGACGTTACGGACAATTAAATACTTTCAAAACGAATCTAATTGCACAAATTTCGATTTACGTAACGAACGATTATCAGTAATCAACGTCGCTCTCAATGTCATTAGCGACATTTAATAAGAAAATCAGTCAATAACTCCAATCTCCATAGCAATCAGTCCCTCCCAGAAGACAATACCACCTCATTTCCATCCGCTCGGAATCTCATATTCCCTGAAAAGCAGAATCGCAAGGTGCCGACTCCCCTCCTCCAGCCGCTCCTCGTTCAAGAGCATTTAACGCCCTTTCTCGCGGGGCGGCGCGATCCGCATACAATTATCGACGGCCGACGCCGTTGGCGCCGGCAAGAAGAGTCTCGTAAAAGGCTGGGAAGTGCGGCCTCGGGCCCTTCATTCATGCCTCCCGCGCCGCCGCGTATGAGTAATGAGCGCCGGATTCGCTTGCACGAAAGAGCGCCGCGAGTTCTTTTCTTTTTTTTTTGTTCTCGGCCGACGTTCGTCGCAGGTGGTTTCGCTCGCTCTTTTTTTATGGACCGCCTTTCGGGGACGGGAACGTGTTTTTCGGAGAGAGGCGGAGAGGTGAGTGGACCCCGAGAGATATGGATTTTCGGGTACGTCAGTCGATAAAGTAGCGCCGGGAGTGTTTGCTTTGGGGATAAGTTTACATTTAATTGGAGAGAAAAGGAACCTCGACGGGGGAAACTTGTTCTTGCCGCAATTTAAGGCGTCTTTAGGGTTTATTTTGGTAACTTACGCCGATACGGCCTTTTAAAAGTAAAATTGTCTGTTCGAAGGAGAGGCTGATTAAATTGTTAATTTGCCGGAGTATTTATGAAGAAATATTTTATCGGCTTTGTTTCACGGCTATTTCGCGAGTAAAACTTCAGGATTCGGGCTAAATTAATTTTTTTTTACCGAATTGTTTAAATCGAATTTATTATGTATTTCGCAGAAAATTTCAATTCGATAAACTGACGTGTTTGTTCATTAATAAAACTTCTCAATGCAAGATTCAGACGTCTCAAAAATATTGACTTTCAACCTCTCGCGCAAAGTAAAAAGTAGCTGTCCGCTAAAACTTTTACAACTGCACTAACCAGAACGACCAATACGTCTAAAAGTGAAAAAATCGACATTCCTGTTAAAAAAAAAACGACAGTAGCTCAATAAGCGCGACGCTCCACATTTTCTTACGAAAAGCCTTCGAAAAAGAAAATAATCCGTTTCCTTTGATGAAGAATTTTTACCTCCGCCACGGCGGCGGATCGGAATTCGACCTGAATTCCTCGGCGCCGCTAGAAAAGCGTGGGACATTCACTTCATATTGTAAATACGCCATTCGTCTGCTCAAATATTGCAGAGCCCTCCCGTCAATTCGCGCCTGCCGATCCTGCCTTTCTAGATTTTTCCGAACGCTCGCCGTTTCATTTCGCAAGGATGCGAAAGAGAGAGAGAGAGAGACCCGTCCGAAAAACAGGTTTCCTCCCGACTAGCGCAAACAATTATTCGCTTTTAAATATATATATCCTTGGATTTTCATTCCTCCTCTTTTTTTTTCTCTCGCGCCTCGCTTTTCGAATATTTATACCGGTCGTCGCGTGTTTGCTCGCCCTCCAGGCGTGAATTTTTTTATCGTTTTACGACGAGAGCCGCATAGAATGACTTCCGCGATTGCTAAAGAAGCCAGGCAAGAAAGTGCATTTGAATTACAAACAAAAGCGCGATGCGCGAATTGCACCTCTTGCGTTTTTTTTACGATTGCGCACGCGCAGATGTTGATTCGGCCAATTTGGCGGAGCGACTTATGTGTGCCTTAGAAGCCGTTGTCAGTCAACTTTTGTTTGACTTATTTTTAACTCGGGATTTGTAAAGCTACTTTGTGCGGCGATTAGCATAGGATTGTCAAGAGTTATTTCGAGAGACAATCGCATAACGGAATAAAGTGGGAGGAGCTCGCATCATGTAATTAAATAAAAACTTGGCATTTTTATCAGGGGAACGCAGGCCGTTATGTGAGCGTGGATTTTTGTTGAAAATATATTCAGTTTCTTGCGAGAGTTAAAAAACGAACAAACAATGCGTAAAATGAAGAGCTTTTTGTCTAAGAGACTCGACAGGTTTTTGTCATTTTCTTTTTTTTTTTTTTCAGTAAATAACTTTATTGCGCAAAAACCTTTCGTAAAATTCATGGCATATTTGGAAGTTAAAAATAATGATGTAACTCAAGCCATAGACGTTTTCTCTCCGACTTTTCAAAGAAACGCACAAGTATAATTGCAAGTTGCGGCTTATTAGACAAGGAATTCCTTAGCTTTTTTTCACCGGCTGCTTTATCCTAACTGCCTATCGATACATTTCTTGCAAAACTTTTTTTATTCTCACTTCCGTAACGTTCTTTTTAATAACAAATTCAATTGAAATTAATAGAAAGTAGTTTTAAATCATTGAGAATTACGAGAGGCTCTTTTTAAATTTGAAAAGCCAGTATAATTACGTAAAATTAATTAAAACATAAACTCCTTTCTAAGGAATCAGATCTAAATTGAAAGCTTAAAAGCCCGCTTTTGCGTCGCAAAAAGTATCTTTATAGCACCCTCACGTTTTTTTCAATTTGCTTCTAAAATCACTCGTTCGATAAGAGCCTGGCGCTCGTTTTTTTTTCTTCCTTTTTTCTCTAACCCGTGTCGTCCATTAACCGAGTAAGAAAGGTAAAGTAATAATGAACGTTGGCCGAGCGGACAGTAAAAAAGTTTATCAATCACCCGCTGCGGTTTTTTGTCGCTTCGCACCTTTAGGACATGTGAAGTGCAGCAGTTTCGCGGTTGAAAAAACTCATCGTGAATCCGTTAAAAAGGTATTTACGTAACGAAAGAAATATTGTAAATCAAAGACGTCCCGTCAGGCTGAGGAAATCAAAAACTACTCTTTTAATAAATATGCAGATTTTCGATAGTTCTTAATCGCACTACATGATCCACTCCATTACGTAATACATAAATATTATCGCTTGACTTTTATCGTCCTGTTTGAGGACATCTATTTTTCGTATTTTCCTCCTTGCTCAAACATTAAACAGTCGGTTTTTTTAAAGATTGAAATTAAAAGCCCAGCTTTAATTAACTTCTTAATATTTAATTTTAAATTACAGCCTTTCCCGGAATCCAGTCTCTCCAGCAGCTCTTTTTAACACCTCTCGCACAAAGAGCCTAAAAAGCATAAAAACGTTAGTTTACGGCAGCTGTCACACAAACACAATTCCTTCCTATTTAAGTATTAATAAAAAGAATCGAGAGCAGTAGAGTCCGCGTCAATTAACCCCCTTACATCCGAGCCACCCAAAAACCCCGAGAGTCTCGCAGCGACACGCGCCGCGAGAGGATTACATTAGCCGGCAATTAAAATCGCTCTTTACATGGATTAATCACGCAGCCGGCCTGCCTTCCTCTTACTCAGCGCGCATGTGTAATTTCAAGTCTCGGCAAGCGCACTCGGAAATGGAATTAAGCGGAGGAATTTTTTACGTCTGCGCGGAGCGCGTGTGTGTGCCGAGCGCGCGATTTCCTGTACGATATGAACTGCAGGCCTGACCCTGAATCCGGCGTGCAACTTCCGATTTTTCCGTTCGATCGATCGGGCTGATTAATGGATTGAAATTGAAAGGAACGCCAGATGCTGGATTATATTGTAATATCGATCGGGGTTGAATTTTATATTGCGCTGCTTCGAGTTCGAGATTTTCGTGAGAGCGACGATAATATTATTGTGCGGCTTTTTGCAGGTGATTGCAAAATTGACGGAGACGATGATCGGGGATTGTAGCAGTTTCTGACGTCAGAATTGTACTTAAGCGTTATACTACACTCGAGCAATTTTCACATTTAAATCAAACTAAAAGACAATCAGAATCCTCTTTATCAATTGCGGAAATTGCAGTTCAAAACGCGCCTGGTTAACGAAAAAATTAAAACGTCAACGAGCTAAAAGCTAGAAACCCTCCTCGCTTCGAAGCAAAGCAAAACCTTATAATCCAATTCCCGGTAATTGCCGCGTTCGCTCGGCAAACGCGACACTCGCCGAGTCCCGCGGCTCCTCGAATCCCTGTAATTTATATCGAGAAAAGCCCCCGCGACGTATATACATATAGAAGCCGGGCCTGGCACGCGATCCTCGAAGGAAAAAGCGCGAGAGTTATATACGTGGAGCCTTTGCGGACTCGCTCGATGACGATAACTGGAGGGCATTGCGTAAGCGATCGAATGAGCGCTGTATGTATATACGTAGGTGCGCGCTGATGCTCCGCTCTCGAACGAGATGACTCGTGCGTTTAAATGCGAGAGAGCTACCGAGGAGGAGATCGGGTCACCGCAATACAACGCGCGGGAGTTCTGATGACTCAATGGATTATCGTTGCCTCCGCGCCGTGACGGGCCTTTGTTTTTTTTTTTTTTTTTTTTTTTTTGACGTACGACGTCGCGGAGTGTAGGGAAATTCTTGTTAGTCGGTTACTGTTCTTTGAAGACGCAGTGGGTGAGTCGGGTGATTTACGCTGATGGTTTGAGACGTTTGTTATGCGTTTGAAGGTTCTTCCTCTCTGAAGTTTAAATGTTCTTAATGTGAATTTTTATAGTATTCATTAGGTTTTATAGATTCAATCTGAATCGCTTTGTTTATTTGGCTTTCTATCCGCGCGTGTATTATTTTTGGAAAAGACTTGTTTGTTTATAATAATAGTAAAGACTGATTTTATTGTAGATTTATTATTCATTGTTAAAAAGAAATATGCGGCAATTATTTAAAGAATTATTATTAAAGTGGAATAAAATACATTTGGTGCTCCAATTTATGAAAATATTTTTTACCAACGATTTTAGCAATGTTTTACTCGCTAGGCTTTTATTGAACCGGTAATAAACTTTTTTCAAAGCTCTTAGATTTCTTCACGCTTCAATAGATTTTGTGGATACTTAAAACTTATATTCAACGTATAGATTAGAAACCGCTTTACTCTTTCTAAATTGTTGATTTATCTCGGTGCATTATTTTATCTATATATAATAGTTCTCCGATGCCTTATATACTTTCAAAGTGCGAAGTGTTTTCCATCTCGCGCAGAAACCTCTTTTATCAGGAAGTAAAAGAATCGACCGCATAGTTTTGCGGAAACTTTCACAAATTGCAGCGGGGATCATGAAATTAGGTGGAAAGTTTACGTGTACATAAATAGTTTGACAGCCGGATTCTTCGAGAATTCCTGCCTCCTTTAAAAATAAAATTACCGCCTTTCCCCTCATATTTTTTTTTCCCCCGCCTTTCCCTAACCAAATTACAACAATTAATCGAAAAGGCAAACTCTGCGCGCTCGTTACCGTGCTATTTATACACCGATCCTCATCGGCTGAATGGTCATTACTCCTCGCTATCGGCACAAACACACACACACGCAGGCCGTCACTTCTATTTGCCGCGGATGATGTCAATTTCGTCGTCTCCGCCGATAAGCTTCTCCGCTAATAATCCTCCCGTAAACACGCTCGTCGTCGCGGAGGAAGAACAAAGAAGAAGCAAAAGAAAAAAGAACCTTAACAACCTGCTATCGTATTCCGCACCGAGCGCCCGAGAGCCCATCATCGCTGCGCGTGACACAAATTATTCGAGTGCGCTCCTCGCGGGGCGGCACGTGCCTCCTGCGCGCGAGTTCTCCGCGCGTCCGGGTTTTGCGGGTCGACGCGGGCGTCTCTCTGGCTGGATTTTTGCCATATCGCGTTTTCAGCGGAGGTTTCCACACTCCGGAGGATGATGGAGCAACTGGTGCGTTCAGGGAGGGAACGCGCGCGGGAAAGCTAACCGGCGGCGATTTCGAAACTAGGCGATGCACTAATTCGGATGGATTTCTGCAAGGTTTTCAATCATTCATGAGGACGAGATCTCTTTTTTTTTTACGGCTGCGAATCATTTCGCCTGCGATGTATCGGCTGTATTCCAAATACTGTAGATGTACAGTTTTTTATTTCAGAAGCTATTACGAGCTATCTTTCTTGCGACTCGTTACGACAATGGCGTTCGGCATTTATCACGCTTAATGTCGGAAAGGACCTTAATACTTGCAGACGACGGAGCGAACGACTTAAAGGTTAAAAGTTCGGCGATAAAGGAAGCATTACGCGTGACACTGAACTAAAAATATTTTGGGGTCACCTTCTTACGTACGCCTAGAATTCCCGAAATACCATTTTCGAAAAAACGAGTGCGCGCGCACGTGTTTTAACACGCCGATGGGGTCATTATTTCTTGATTGATAGTTCAATGTCGACGCCTTAAAGCGCTTTTTAGATATAAATTGTCCATCGGTTAGCTGGAGGCATCAGTTGATGTACGGCGTATAAAAATAAGTCAATTACAATTTGGAGTAATAATTTTATAGGTGAAAGATTAACTTTAGATTTATGTACAGTTTAGCATACAATTGATAAAGATACGTCAGCGTTGAAATTCCATCTCGATCCACGAGTGTTTTGCAAATAACATTTGCCAGAAGGCTGCAATAAATAATAATATTGTATTTTTTGTACTTCACTTTTTTTTTATCTAATCTTAAACTCCAGTTCTTTTTCTGATTTTATAATAAATACTTGTATTAAAGCTATTGATTTACTCGGAATATTTTAATAAATTAAAAGAGCTACACCTTTTAAGAAAAAAAGCAAGAGAGAAAATAAAAACTATAAGAATTGCCAGCTTGAATTCATACCATTATTTATTGTAAGTGATAAAGTTTAGCTGGAACAAAAAACGTAATTCCTCTATAACATTGCAAAAAATTAAAATTACAATGATCCACAGAAAACGAAAGAACCGCATACAAATGCAAATGTATCCCTGAAAACATTTCAAAAACAAAGCAGAAAAACTCGAAATTCTTTCGGATTTTTCAAAGACTGAAATTGAAGCTCCTCCGTAAAGCCCCGCAACTGCATACTTATATACCATTCGTGCATTATTTCAGGCCAATTAAAAGCAATTATCCGCAATCACGAGGGATCGAGCCTCCGCATCAAACACTTTCGTGCTCTCAGCAGCCTTGCCAAGCCCGAGAGAGAGAGAAATAAAAAAAAGCTCCCTGCTAACCCCCTTCCTTTAATAAACGGTTCGCTCTCTCTCTCTCTCCCGCAGCCGGCCATTACGCGCACGCGCCAAATATTATGTACCGCAACACGGCGGCGACCCCCTTTTCCCCGCGTTTTTCCCGGCGGGAAAGCCGCTAATTTATTTCTCTCGCGCGCGAGGGTCAATCCGGCTGGGGGCCAAGGGTCGCCGACGCTCAATCTCCGACGTGTTGTTCCACTATCCGCGGACGACGACGCTCCTTTTTGCCCGGTGTACACCAAAGCCTCGCGATATACGAACAATGGCCCCCGGGAGCTTCTCGGAGGCCGGATTAGTTTATGGCTCTCGGGGATCGGGAGGGATGAGAGCAACGGCGGCGCGGGGCCTGGAAGTGATACGAAAAATCCGCGACGCTCTGATGAATGGAGAGGCTTGTTTTCGTTTTGTGCGCGCGCGAGCTGATGGCCCGTACAACGCGCGAGTATATGGCCGCGGCTGATTGCGACGCGAATTGCCGCGATCTTTTTTGGCGAAAGTGCTTCTCGAATTTTTGTAAACTCGGTCGTTTAGCTTTTTCTTGATTTTTTTTTTAATTTTAGGAAAATAGTCGCAGATAAGAGTTTGGCTTCCGAAGTTGTTATTCGGTCTTGTGTACTTGAAATGTTAATTTTTCGAAAAGGAAATACCCACGCGAAATTTATGATAAAAATGCGTTTCCAAAAATAACTAATGAAACTTGCTGCTTATGTAGAAAAACATTTGAAATTTCGTTAAATCTTTTTGAAAAACAAAGCGATCTTTACAACTCGATTATTATTCGAAAGCTTTAACAGCATCCACGAAAATTCAATACCGTCAGCGCGATGGACAATTTTACAAGGTGAATTCAATTAATCCCTAAACAACGCTCGGAAAAAAACTCCAAAATAAAAACCCCGAGCAAACGCAATTAACCTCCTTCTGGCGCGGCGAATTTAATTTTTCAACCTCGAAATAGGTAAGAGAATAGCCTTGTTAGTCTTATTCCAAAGTAGCGTCGCGCTCCTCGTCCGAGCGGGGTGACGCCGCGAAAAAGCTCACGTACGCCTCGGGGAAAAAAGCCGGAAGCGTCCTCGCCGCGGAATTATTAAAGCTCCTCTTTAATAAAGCGCGCGGCCATTATTTTTAATGCGATCGGCGCTTGCAGTATAAAAGGCGCCTCTGCTGCGCGCCGAATCATTAAAGCTAAAAATATATATCGTGTCTTCCGAGGTTCTCTCGGGGGGAAGAAGAAGGGTTAAAGCAATGGCTTTGTATATATACGTCTGTAGATAAACCGCAGCTCGCGGACGATTGTTATAAAGATATTTTTCTCCGGGCCGCCGTTGATAAACGAAACTATAAAAGTGTTTACTAATAATCGAGCGCGCTCTTTTATCAGCCGGCGCGTGCAGTTTTTCTGCTTTACAGCCTTTTTTCCTCGCGCGCGCACGCACGGCGCAGAAGCATATAAAAGCCTCGCGCACACGCGACAAAACAAACTGTTTACCCCAAGTTTCTCTCCGTTCTCTCGGCGCGGTCTCCTCTTCCGCTGGAACTTGAATTTTAAAAACTGTTTTCGACGAAAATTCCCGAAAGGCACAGAGACGCGAGTCACGCGCAATTACGCTGTACGCTCGAGCGAAAGAGCGAGAAACTGTCGAATACAAATGCCGCCGCCTTGGCGCTAACAATGGGGAAGAAGACTCTCTCGGACTGGATGTCGAACGCAGGTCTCGAGAGCGTAACAAGGGGAGAAGATCGAAGCGGAGCGACGGACAATGCGAGGAGGGAACGGCTTTATTAAAGCGTTCGGGGCTTGTCTGAGAAATTGAAAGGACGACGGGAGGAGACGCGAGTGCGTTTTAGAAAGGCCTCTCGGGAGATAAAATTAGACGCTTTGTCAATGTGACTTTTGAAAAAATCCCCGACGCGCCCAGGTGCGAGGTTTCGAGAGATATATAGAGTTTTTTTGCGAATTTATATAAGCGGCTTACGGACGTTTGATTTATCGGTAAACGCGGGCTTTTAGGAGAGCTTATATATGAAAAAGTTTTGGCGTGAGAATAAAAAAGGGTAAATTACTTTGGACGCTTCTTTAACTATGAACTTTTCTTTTTGTTGCAGGTGAGTTTCTGGCGAGGACGCTTTTATATATTCTTTTCGAAGCGTAAGTAACGATTTCGACACACTTTTACGAGACTAGAAATTGATTCTTTAGTAGTTTGTTGAGTGAATAATTTAAACACAAACCCGACCTTTGCACGAAACGTAAATTGTATCAAGGCATAATTCTGAACAAATATTGCCTTAATCAATCAAAATTTGCTCGACATTCCACCCTGACATTAACGAAACTCCTCGCTCATATTTACAAAATTTGCCAATAATCGAAAGGTCGCGCTCTCTTTCTTATACAATAACCCTTGAAAAAACTATAGAAACTAAATTACCGTTTATGATCGAACCCCGGTACCACTTAAATAAAACTGAAAAACTTCCCATGTTTAAACTACTTATTAATTTGCAGTCCACGGGAAGCGAGAGATCAGTTTCAATTGTAACAAAAAAAAAAAGGAAAAAAAACCAAGTACGAATTACGGCAATACAAATAATTCTAATAATTGATACTCAGCCGCCCGTAAGCGTGTTTCACAATTGATTTTTTTTTTCACCAATGTACACCTGCCACCGCCGCGATCTTAAGGCCTCACCGCCGCTCTAATTTCAGTCCTCGCCCAAAAAAAGCAAAAAGCGCCACGAACCAGCTCTCCTCTCCCTTTCGAAAAGCTCAGCCGAAATCCAAGCCCGCCAGACAGGAAAGAAAGCTCCTCGCCGTGTAGCCTCCTCGACTTATCGATAAGACCCGCCGGTGGTTCTCCCTCTCTCTCACTCACTCTCTCTCTCTCTTTCTCTCTCTCTCTCTCGATCCTCGCGCCGCGTGTGGGGGCGAGCCGCGGAGCGAGAGAGGCGGCGGCGGCGGTCAAGTCAGTCGGTGCACGAGCGCCCAGCCAGACGCACACGTACACGAGCACATATATATATATCTATATATATTTCGCGCGCAGAGAGCCTGCTTTTCCGAGTGCGCCCGAGGAGGGAGAGAGAGAGAGCCTGTTTTGTTGTGAACGGTGCGCCGCCTCTGGATGTAACCTCTCTCTGGTACGTGTCTGCCGGTGTGTGCTTTTGGTATGTGGGCCGCCAAGCCGTGCGTGTGTGCGTGCGTGTGTATTGTCTGCCTCGATTTTCATCAAGTGCCTCTCCGCGCGGTGCGTACGGTTAGCGGCGAAATTTTATCGAGCCAATGAAAGTTGGACTAGATTCTTTTTGTCGGAGAGCGCACTTTTTGTGTGTCGGCGCTCTTTTTTTTCTTTTTTTTTTCTTTTTTTCGGCGACGACGACGAGAAATCGATGCTTTGTCGGGGGGGGATCGGAGCGGAGGCTTTTTTTTTTTGAAGTGTTTTTTTTTTTTTTTTTTGGAATTCTGGTAGAAGTGGCTTTTTTAATTGGTCAATTTATATACGCGGATTTAGATGCAAATTTTGAACTATTAACGTTATCGTTTACTGCGATATTTTCGATGATTTAAATTGTTTTTTTACTTTAATTGCAATTAAAGGATATTTTTTAGTTCGCAACTTAATTGTAACTAGATCGACCTCATTATTTGCTCAATTACGATAAAGTGCTTCATCAAACATTCATTAGTCTTGAATAAAGATTCCGAGACCAAATTACACTCCTCCAATTTATGTAAAAACATACATTTCATTCTCAAGCTAAAAATCATTTCGCCGCAACGTACTATCAATCCACTAATTAGCTTCCTAAAACCGACCGTTACTCCGGCAAAAACCTCAACCCTCTCGGGCAGCCCCATAAAACCCTGCCGCGCCATCCATCCATCCATTCCCCCCGATCCCCGGCGATCTTATACCTCTGGGCTCGCGTGCCGGCGCTCCTCGCCCCGTAACAAAGGCCCGGTAAGAAAGGCGTCTTATCGGAGGGTGGAGAACGCGCGGAGGGAGAGTTTCGTCGTGTCGATCGATATGCGCTCGATGTATAATATTATTATCGTCGTCGTCAGCGTCGCGGGGCCGTTAAACCGACGGGAATATTAGCGACGGAACGGCACGAAGGTATATATTGCTGGGATTTTTCGAATTCGGTTGATGAGGTTCGCCGTGGGATGGATGGAGGATCGAGGCTTATTAGATTCGCCGGGGGATTCCGTTTTTTATTGAATTTGCGCTGGTGATGACGCTGATATTGTATTAGCTTGAGGGCGATGGGGGAACGTCTTGAATTCGGAAGGCTTGATGAGGAAGGCTGATGGTCTATTTGGCGTATTCGAGTTAAGGCTCGAATAGAGGGAAATTTTACTTGTTATTGATCGTCGAGATTTTTTGCTTTAATCAATGATAAAAATAGATGTTTTTTTTTTAAAGCAACAACCAATCTCAAGATGTTTATATTTTTATAATAGTTTAAAATAGCAACTTGTTTCCATCTCCTTTCATTAATCACACCTACAATAGCTATTCAATAAGAGAAGATTCTAAACAGCAACATATTATTATGCACTTTGTTATAATTCATAACATCGGTATTCTAGAAACTTGAAAACAGGAAATCAATTTAAAAGATGAATCTTTTCTCAAAAAATATGCAGGCAAATCTTGCACTTAAAATTTAATTAATTTAATGCGACTCGTAAAAAAGCTTAGCTTCCGCCTATCAATCTAAAATCATCATCATCTAATTAAATGACAACCAAAATCGAACTCAAATCAAAATCTCCAAATCTCGCGAAAATCAACTCGATCCCTCGTCGAACCGCGAAAAAGCTCGAACGAACCCCCGATCCTACTCGACGTACATATAAGAAAATCGGTCCTCCGCGGAAAAGCCGCTCTCGCGAAAGGCCTCCGCTCGTCGGAGTCAAGTTTACGCTTGGCGAACGCCGGCCGATCGGCAACTCGTGCGCCTATACCTATATATACACATCGCGCTCTCGCGCGCGCACAACAGTTATGCGGACTATTTCCTCGGCGCGATGAATAAAAGAACTGTATATGCTTTATCGCTTTATACACCGCGGCGGGGAGAGAGGGGGAGAGAGAGAGAGAGAGAGCGGCGAGCGCATTGATTTCCAGCCGCGGAAAACGGGCATGTGTAACCAGCTGGGAAAAATCGCCGCCTAATAATGGCGTTTCCGCGAACAAGCCGTAAAACGCCGCCGCCGCCTTTTTGCCCCAAGCGGAAGTGCTCCCTTCGGGAAAATTGCGCAACGACCGGACTCCGTTCCTTTTTTTTCTCTCTCTCTCTTTTTCGAACTGCTGCCGGCTCCTGGCGATTGCGGCTTTACGAGCTTGTTACCCGGCGGCTTTGCTTTCGTTTCGGCGACATTGCGGGAGGTGTCGGCTTCGGGATCTTTTGTGTTGTCTCGACGGGAAGGAGAGCAAAAAAAAGGTCGGGGTGGATCGGGGGAGCGGTTTTGCGGGTATTAAATGGATTTCGCGTTCGGTAATTTTTTTAAATTGAGGAAGGCAAATTTATACTCAAGCGGTGCAGTTTATTTCTTAAAGTATTTTGGAATTTTTTAATTGTTTAGAAAGATAAGCTCGCGCGGAGGAACAAAGAGAAAGATTTGCCAAGGAATTTTAGAGTATAATAAAGCTATCTATTCCGCACCTTTCATAATAAACAACGGGCAAGTCATCGTTTATCGTAAATTTACAATATTCCCCAATCCGTCTGAGATATCTTCATAATTGCGCCGTAATTCTAAGCGTTCCTCATCGCGGAAGTAGGTAATTGAAAGTCAAACAATGATCCGGGGGATTAAATATACCGTTGGCTCGAGCCAAAAAAATTGGAGTAAACAAATTCCCCCATTGACTCACTTCGCGGTGGGAAAAAGGTTTCATTCGGACGCGCGGGATAAATTTATCAAAATTTATCACTTCTCGGTAACATGCCTAGCCATTTTATTTCGGAGGGGCCGTAAAATTTGTTGTATTTAAATGAGCAGCCTCTCATTGTGCGATTTTCAGGCCTGCATAAGAATTATACGCGCCGAATTCGTGCCACTTTCGGAAACGCCTACTTTTGCGCGCTCTTCGCACCGAAGCGTTTCCCCATTTGAATATCGGCCGGCCGTCGGAGCCGAACCGCTGGATACTCGAAATTTCGTAGGAATTCTTATGAATTACCCATATTTTTACTGTAACAGTCACCTCGATCCGCTGTGTAAGCTTTTCATAAATCTCCGTGACCGGCCGACTTTTTGCCGAGTTTACATACGTATATAACGTTACGAGATTCCGGCCGGAGTGAAGAATTAGCATGAAATTACGAGGCTGGATTATCAATTCAGGAGGTTCTCACGCGGCGGCTCAAAACAAACTTTCGATTTTGCGGGAACGTCCGACGCTCGTTTCCACCGAACCGAAAGTGCACGCGGCCAATTTCCAGCGGCGGCGGCGGCGGTGGCGTTCTTTCGGGATACATTGTTTTCCCGCCCGCGGCGTCTCGGGAGAATGTAAATTTTCCGCGCGCGGATTTCTGAATTAATCAGCTCTCCGCCGCGGCGTGAGAGATTCGTAACCGCCGCGCCGCTGATAGAGTAATTAAGTTACGCGGGGCTTTCGTCGGATTCGATGCGTCTGATTGCTTTTATTGTTTCGCCGGCGAGAGGCTCGCGAGAAAACGATCGATTCCGAGAAATGAATACGCCCGAGCGATCCTACTGTGCATTTCAGTGTGCGATGTAGGTATTGTAAGGTGTGCGCGCTTTTCCGCGATTTCGCTGCGGCTGCATTGAATTTTGTAGCTCGGCTCTCTTTGGCGTTACGTAAAATATTGATTAAGTTTTTGTTTTTAAAAATCGAGCGGAGTGTATGCGGTTTCGTATTACGACCCATTAATTTTTCGTTTAACGAGAAATATATTTTGAAAAGAAAAAAGATTCAATTAATGAGGTATCGAAACAGATTTAATTTCTCTGTTAATAATTTTAATTTTAATTGAAAAATAACTTTCTTCCCCATATTCTGCGCAGTGTAAATAAAGATAATAAAACGAAGTTTATAATATACGTATTAATCCGAGATAAGTTTGCAATAAAAGTGTCATATAAGTTTACATAAATTTATGTATATTCCTCGCTGATAAAACTTTATTAAATCATAATCAAATATTTGGAGATTAAAAGTGTTTACAAAACTTACAATTTTCTTATCGACTATGGCGAGGTAACGAAATGTTACTTTATTTTTTAAACTCTCTTTCCTTCCCAGTCGTCCGACAAACACAAAAAACACCTTCCTATACACAGAAAATTACTCACCTCGACGAAACAGAAAAAAGCAACGCCTCCCCTAAATTCTCGCGGCAGCGAATCCCGCTTCCTCCCGTCCTCCGCCGTCGCGCGGCTCTCGAAGCTTCCTCTCGACGGCTACGTGCCCGGCATATTTCGGCGGAGAGAGAGACACAAGCGCGACTAACCCATTCCAAATGGGAGATAATTGCGATCGGATGCGCGCCCGAGCGTGCATAACTGTCGGCTGTGCGCGCGTATATACATATATACACCCTCGCCGCCGCGGCGCGCTTCCGTTTCGCAGCCGGATTACGCCGGTCGCCGAGTTTATTGCCATTCGATCGGCGTACGCCTCGACTGCGCGATGACGAGCGGCCGGGAATAATTAGCGGGTAATCGGCGATTGCTATCTCTCGACTCGCTTGATGAATTACTGTTCGGGGGATGCGCGGGACTCGGTAATCGCTGCCGGCTGGTTTACGCAGTTGACATCGGCGTCGGTGCAGCGGCGGGTAGGGTAGATTGTGTGTTTATGTAGTAATGTCTTTTGAGATTGACTGAAATGCTGCGTTAAACATCGTTAACGTTTTAATTGGAAATACATTACGTGGAATCATTAATTTTCATATTAATGTAAATGAAGCGTCAATACTACGCAATAATCGAATATCGCACGTGTCCGAAGAATAATTCCTCGAATTAGCAGTTAAAAGCTCGAGCTTTCAATCTACCACCAACGCGCGTTATTCCCATTAAAATCAGCGAGGAGAAAATGCGCCTGCAATTAGCGTACGGCTATATAGCGAACCTTAAAAAATGAATTTTATCGACGGGATACGGGATAAACGCGGGCGCTCCACTTTATTAAACGCACTCGCTCAACCGAAATCGATCCGAGAACTTTCTACCCGACGAATTTTATATACGCGGATCCGCGCGCGTAAATCTCAATCCCAAATTTTTGCGCCGCCGTCGCCGTCGTCGTTAAATCGGCCTTTTTTTCCCGATCGCAATTAACATCCATCAAGCTCCGCGAGCTGCAGCGCGCCGGTAAAAAAATTCGATTTCCCGTCGTTCGTTTTTTTGTTTTCACGTGGGAAAAAAAATGCTGACGAAAAAATATCCTCTCCTAGGCGATTAAGCAATCAAACAATCATTCGATAGGCAAACGATACGTATATGTATACACGCAACTGGTATCGGCTGTTAGGACTTAAAGGTTTTTATCAGTTTCGCGCGTATATATTCATCGTCGCCGCGCGGCGATTTAAATTTCAGAGCTGCCGCGGCTTTTTTACTCCGCGAGAACTCCCATTAGAAATCGTTTAATTGCGTCAATTTCGCATCGACAATGTGTACATCGTAGCTGAAAGATCGGGCCAATTAAACCGAAACTTTCTCGGGCGTAAATCGCGCTTTAATTAGCGGCCGCGAGTTTGTGTTTACAAACGGTCGAAATAAATTTTGCAGCGTCGCCGGGGAAAATCCTCGGAACGACTCTCTCGAAATTGGGTTATTACGCAGACGAACGTAACGAATTACGCCCAAGTCACCGGCCGGGGTCACTTAAACTTCGAGTGACATAACGTCCGCCTCTCGCGGCGCGGCAGTAAAATCCCCCTACCCTTTTTTTTTCTCTCGCGAACAAATGTAAAACGGGACAATCGCGCGATAAAAACCCCGGGAAAACGTCCGATATCGTTCGTAAAGCGATTCGTCGCTGCTCTCCTCGAGGCGAAAATCTCTCTCGCGCGCGCGTTGAGGCCGCGGCGCGACTCGCGCTCCGCGGGACACAACGCCAATAAACATCCGGGTGACATAATGCGCTCTCGAAATTTGCCGCGCGAAACGAGCGACAAATTGGAGCAGGCCGCCGCTCTCCGCGGCTCTCGGAATTAATGCGCCGCCACGCCTCGCCGCGGTAATTGTCCCCCCGTCGACGAGATGCGTTTATTTACTAAGCTGTATAACGGGCCGCTTCCGACCGGCTGCCGCCGCCGTCTGAATTTTCTTCGCTCTCGGCGCTCGCTCCGCGACGCGATCGTTCCCCCCTGTATTTCCTCGAGTTGAATGTTATTGGAGTGCCGGGTTGTGCGAGAGGGATGGGAGGGAAATGTGGGTCGCCTCGAGTACCGAATATTATTTTCAGGAGACTGGGGGATGCTCCGTTATGAGTTTCGGAAAATGAAGAGGGTTTTTTAAAGGAAACGCGTAATTTATTGCTTTTAGGGGTAAATTGGAATGTATTATATTGCGTGGGTAGTAAAAGTTGAAGTTTTTTCGACGTATTTATGCTGCAGTTATTTGTAATCTTTAATATTAGCCTTCCACCAACGTAAAAGTTACTTTTCCGCGTCAAAATGTCTTTGAAACTAGATAAAACTGACTATACATCTCAAGCTCGAATTATGTAAAGAATTCCGACGCAGCAGTCCAACTAGGAAGTCACCTAATGTTTTTTTCGCGCCCCGTCCTAATTCGCGCAAAACTTTATCATCGACAATAAAACCGGCGGCCAGTCCTCGAAATACCCGTATAATTAACGCACGGAAGCATAAATTATACCCGGCCGGTCCGCGGAAAAAGCGATAATCCAGTTCTCTTCCGTCCACATTTTTTTCCGTTTGTCCTTTCCCGCGCGCAAATCGGAAGTTCGAAAAGTCCGGACGGAGAAAGCTCCTGCTGCGATCGAGAGCTGTCGAAAGCCGCGAAAAGCGAACGCGCGCGCATAAATTTGCCGGTATACTTACGACTCGTCGGCGCGGGGGGCAATTACGCGGCGGAAGCTCGATCGCGCGCTTTTTGTTTTCCTCGGCGAGCCTCTATTTCGGATCCGAATCGTGTTTTGCCGCGCGGCGCTTCTTTAGCGGAAGCGTGTGATGCGCGCTCGAGGAAAAAAAATTGTTTGGCCGCGGAAAGTTTCAGCTGCGACATTGAACGATCTTCTTTTTTTGCTCTCTCTCTCTTCGTCGCCGATGCTTTACGAGCCCCGCGCGCGCGAAAACACACAAAAACAATGGCCTCTTTTTCTGCGGTGAACTTATTTTTGTATACACAAACCAGCTGGACGGGATATGCGATGTGTAAGTGCGTTGACATTATTGTTTGCGCGCTACGGCGCCAAGATCGTACGATGTTTATCGGGAATATTATAAGACGGGATATAATTTGCATGTGTAGTTCGAGAGAATGATCGACCGAGCGAGATTCGAGGAAAATAGCGGACGCGGTGCATTTAATTTGTATGAAAATTAATTTTGGTATCGCGATGGAAAAAGTTTTTAAGTTAAACTTTTTTAGTTGGGATATCGCGCAGTTATGCAGTTTTGTATCTTTTAATTTAAGTTTTTTAATTCAGTTAAAGTTACTCGTTCTACGTTTAATTTCGTTAATTTAAAACTACTTTTTCGTAAACTTCTTTAAACAGAATTGACATTAAAAGGTAAAAAAAACATACAGCACGGGTTTAAAAATTGATATTTTTCATCCTCTAAAAAAAATAGCTACGACAGGCATCCGCTATAGATCGCAAAAAAAAGTTATCTCTCTTAAAAGCGCCATCGAAATGTCGTTTCGCGCTAAAAAAAAAAAAAAAAGTAAAAAACTCGTCCCCCTCGACGTCTCCAAAAGCGGTCGAAAATTCGCATGTCCATAAAGCGACGAGAGAGAGAGAGCTGTCGCTTGCACGCGCCTGCACTTTACACCACTCGCCGTCGCGCGGCGCACTGCATTTTTCTCCCTTTTCGCGCGCGATCTCCCGCCGCTTGCGTTATATATATATATGGTGCTCTCGAAAGCTCGACCCTGAAATACATATTCGAGAGAGGAGTGTCCTTCGGCCGCTTTTATTTATTGCGGAAGACCCTTCGAGGCGATCGCCGAAGCGATGTTACGAAACCGCGCCGATACGCAGGTGAACGCACGACGTAGCCTTTTTTTTTCTTTTAAAGGGAGGGGGAAGTAAGTTTTCATAGAAGGTATGTCGTAAGGCTGCTCCCGGAGCCGGGTTCACGGACGCGCGTTCGAAATTCATCGCGCGCAATCGACGATTAATGGACGATCCCTTTTGAACTTGGTGGTAAAGGGGAGAGAGAGCTGTCGAGCCTTCGGGTTATTTAAATTCTAATTTACGGCTCGGAGATTAGGTTTTGAGTGCGGCGAGGTTAATTGAAATTTTTCGGATTTTTTTTTTGGTTGGTAAATACTATAAGAGTTGCTTTACGTTTGTTGGAATGGTTAAGGTTAACAACATATTTACGTTTAATGGATATGTTTTACGAGATAATTATTAACTGCCTTCCGATCATATTTTTAGTAATAAAAATAGAAAACAAAACTATTATAGCTACCTAGTTTTTTTTTTTACATTTTAACGAATACCAATCCCATGACTAAAAGTCGAACTATTTTTATCAATTCCCGAGAAAAAATGTCTATGCCTCATTTCGTAAAGCTCATTAAATATCATTAACATACAAATGAATTCTAATTCCAACTAAAGCACTTAATTTCTAATTCATCCGTCAATCATCGAGTCGAAAACGCTTCTCATCGACTAAAACAGGTCCCGCAGCACTCGACGCTCGTCCGAAAAATCAACGTCAACCCCAATATCGCAACAACCTCCGAAAGCTCCAAAAATAACCGCAGACTCGCGAGAGAGTTTTTCCGTTGCGAAGCCTCGTTTTCCCATCGCGGGTCCGTCGCTAATGGCGATCGAACTTGATCGGGCGGCGTTTCGAAACCCCCTCCGTCGGCTTACGTCATCAGTTTACTGCGCTCACACACCTGCCGCCGGAGAATTCCAGGATAATTTAACTTAGAGCCGTGGCCCGGGTAATTTGATTTGCAGTAGATGCGCCGCGGCTCTCTCTCTCTCTCTCTCATTTTTTTCCGACTCGGGAAAAGGAGCGTGTTCGATCGAGTTCGCGGAACGGATCCGCTGATCTTACGGGCTCTGGAAGAAGTGGAGTTGCGATTGTTGCGAGGGAGAGAAGTGGTTGGGAGAGAGGGCTCGTGGGATGAAATTTTACGAGTAGGCGGATGGATTACGGGGAAGAGGCGAGTAATCGAGGCGGCTGAACTTTGTTATTGCTTGTTAGTCGGCGCCTCTTGCTCGAGTTTCTTTCTTGGCGATGGGAAGTTAAAAATTTTCTCACATCGTTTTGCCGGGTTAACAGGAGGCTATTATTGGATTTAGATTGTTAAAAGTTTCTTCTTCGACTTGTAACTTGCGACTTCTTCCACTTCCACCCGGCATCTCTCTCTCCGCCCCCGCTCTCCACCCCTTTCACCCGCGGAAACACTCGCCGTTCCCTCTTTCCCACACCGCTTCCTCCCTCGGCGGAAAAATCCCTAACCACAGTGAATTATCATGGAGAGCTCCTCTAAAAAGGCCTCTCCAAAGACCATAATCCCGCGTCGAACTGGGATATATATATACATATATATACGTATAGACACACGCTAAACTTACCCCTCGCGGCCGATCCGCAACGCACTTGGCGCTCTCGAATCCAATCAGAGCTAGCGGCTCGCCGCTTTTGAGATATCGGCCGAACGGTAAAGCTGCGCGCGCGCTCGGCGAGAGAGCTAAAGGTAGTGATCAGAGCGGCTTATCGTGACGTCATCGCTGCGTGTGTAGGCCACTATTTTCATTCGTCTGCGGCCGCCGGTGCAGTTAGGCGACGAGGAAAGCCGAGCGCGGACGCGAACAATATACGTTTTTTTTCTTGTTCGATCACGCCGAAAGGATCTGCGATTTCTGTTTTGTGAATTATGTATGTCTTATATATATTTTTTTTGTCGCGGCGAACGAATTGCCGCGATAATTGATATGCGCGCTACTTGGGAAATTTATTCGAGTGATTTTGTTTCTGTTTCTTTTTTTCTTTTCTCTTTTTGTGGAAATTCGATTTTTACGACTAAGCGGTTCATTAAATTTTTATCGTGAGGAGGTAATTAAGCCGAAAGCCTTAATGAGCTCCTTTTTTATAGCACCATTACGAAGATTTGTTTCGTGTAACGATTGCTCGGTGCATCTGTCTATAAACCTATCCTAATTATACAATTCTCACTTTTTACTCTTAAGCAAAGAGTGCCTCGCCGTTAAATACTCTTAAATCCACTTCCCATGTACATTCGATAAAGAACCGACACGGCGAAAAATCAAAAGTCAAATAAATTTTTAATAAAATTCTAGCCGCGAGTTTTTTGTTTTTTTAAAAAAAGAGGGCAGCGAAACCGGACAGCGCAAAATTCAGCTCGACGCGAATTATATACCAGTCGGAGAAGCAGCCCGGCCGCTTTGTCACTCGATATTTCCCGCTTCCGTGACGCTCGATTTTCCCCGCGGCGCGTCATAGTCGTCGCTCCGGCGGACGGACTTGCATATTAAAAGCACGGAACGCTTGATTTCGCATTGTGCTGCTCCTCCCGCAACGGTGCTTTCTCCCTCCGATATATATATATATATATGTATATGTATATACGTGTCAAGCTCGGAATCGTACGGGATTTATTATTTTCTCGAGCGCTTCTCTTTGGAGATATATCGAATTTATAAGGAGCGTATATAAATAAATAGGAGCGTCTCTTTTTTTCCTGGACGGTCGATGAGGAATCTGGCGCGACGAGGCCGTAAGAGGAAACTACACATCTTTTATTGAGGAACAATTGGCGGTTTTAAATATAGAAGCAGCGCCGGCGAACGAGGCTCTATATTTAGAAGCAATTACAAAGTGCTTCGAATCGAAGGGATTTTCTTGCCGCGCGGCGTTACGCGAACGTCGGATATAAAGAATTTTAAACGCTCGCCTAATAATACTATAACTGTTCATTAATTGTTTTTCGCGATCGGCGGCGCGTATACTTTTACGTAATGCCAGGGAAACGGAATGAACTCGGTACTCAACAATCCTCGCGGAGGAGCATCAGAAACAAGAGCGCGAAAGCACTTAATTATCTCGGCGGGGAGGGCAATTATTGACAGCGAACCCGATGCAAAATTCATTACGGGAATAATTGCATTCCCCCCCCCTCCCCTTATTGCACACAGTAACATAACAAAGCTTCGGATCGTTTAATTTCTAGTCTTCACCTGCTATAACGGTTCGCCGATCGAGGCACTAATGTTTAAGGAGCCAAGGCTAACGAGATCGAAATATATATGGATCGGCGTTACTCCCCCCCTGCCTAATGAACAGTTCCAGCAACGGTAGCCTGTATGAGCATTCCTAGAAGAAGACATTAATTTACTTCACGCTCCGCCGACGCATTACCTAAATAAATCCGCGAGCTTTATATCGCGCAATTCGATAACGGCCGGCGGTGAGGGAACGAAGCTGCGATTTCGCGGCTGTGCGCTGCACCTTTGCGAAATTATTCGCGCGAGCGGGACGCGTCGCATTAATTGCTCCGAGGAGCAAATTTTCGGGCTGTTAAATCAATTCTTCCGGGAACGGAAAAAGTGCGGGAAAATCGAGACTCGCAACGGCGGCCGGCGTTATAAATCAGTTCGCTGGAAGAGGCGCCTCTGACGTTGCGACGTCGTAAAATTCGCGGGAGAGACAATTTGCCGCGCACTTCCGCGTGCGACGACGACGACGGCGCGGTGACGTAAATTTTGACCCCTGTTCCATTGCGCGCGCCGCGGCTGAATTGGAGGATTTAGGAATTTTCAGTCGACGATTGGATGATTAATCCGGCGCTTTGGGATTCATTGCGCTTCTTCCGGGAGGGAAGGATTTGAAAGAGCTTTGTTCGAGGAAACGTTTGTGGAATTTTAAGAATCGCGAGTTTCCATCCGACTCGTGACAATGTTTTGAAGTACCAGTAAGGTGTATAAATAAATAAAATTATATTGCTTCGTGCTTTGTTGAATTTTATCACCGCACTCATTGTAATTATTTCACTTTTACGAGTGCATTTGAGAAATCTTACAATCAGCTGATTATCATTTATTTTTAACCATCTCGCGAGGCCTTTAATCCTATCCAATTTACCGATTCCGCCTACATAAATAATCACCTTCTTTATACCTCCAAAGTCAAACCCAGAAATCGCTTCCCCGGCATCCTTTTGTCTCGGGGGCATCTACCTGCGTCTAAACGGCCGCAGACACCGAAAGCCGCGGCGATTGCATCTCGGCTCCCGTCCGAATCAACGACCCGCGACCGCTTTTCGAAACGCGCGGCGCGTGCGCCGTGTCGAAAGCCTCTTCCGGAACGTCGCCGCTTCTGTTCTGCGTGCCAAAGGAAAGCTCTCTCCTGCCTTTTTTTGCAGCGAAAAAAGGTCGCCTCGCGGGCAACTTTCGTTTTAGCGCGGAAGTTTTCGCTTTTTCGTTGTGCGAAGGAATGCTTTTGAGAGGAGGATCGACTCGTTTGGGTTTATGTGGGTTTCGGCGTTTTGCGAGTGGCTAATGTTCGGGAGCGGCTTAATCGCCACTTTTTAGCCTTTTTTACGGGCGGATGAAAGTTTCTTTGTTGAGTGGCAAGTTTGGAATAGGCGGTAAAGCGTTGGCTTCTTGAGAATTATTATACAGTTGATTTTTTCAGTAGATTGTGCGGTAAAAGTTAATGGTAATAGTTTTGTTTTTCTACCGTGTAATTTTTGAAATATTTAAATAATGTTTGATAGTGTTATAAAATTAATTTTATTCATTTCGATTAACATTTTTGAGATTGTATACGATTGCTCGTGATGTAAGCTTTGATTACGCCGAAGTATTGAACTTTTGAGCAGCAACTTATGCAATACTAACGAGGCCGCGGTTAAACGTCTCAATAATTAGACGTCGTTTCTTTACAGTCGGTTGTAAATCACGCACGATACTTCCTAAAATAAAAAAAAAACTCTCAGTAAATTATAAATTTATCGTATCGCTAATTATCAATCGGCTACTCTAATCTTTACGAGTGACCTTAACTTTTTAAATAACAGATAAACCTCCTCTTCTTTATTTTAACACATTTTAATAATGAAATCTAATATAATTAATCTTATCAGCAAACGAAAATAGCATCCTCTGCTATCGGGCTTGGTAACGTCCCTGATTTTGATCGTCAATCAAAATATGCAAAGTACCGAAAGAATTTCGTTTCGAAACATTTAGGAAAGGCGGCTAATTTAAAGGCAGTATTTGACACGGTCAAGTGATATCATTCGGGTCAATGCTTGTTGCATCTCATTTAACGACAGAAAGCATCATCAAAAGCAGCTCAGGTTTCCTGCTTATTTCCTCATTGATCGATTAATATTCACGACTCTGTTGTACAACCCGCAACAACAACTATAATAACTTTTTCAACATTTTTGCGGGCATAAACCTTTTTTATCCTTCGAATAAAAATAAAAAAAAAAACCCGTTTTCACAATTTTTCTCAACCGCCTCCTGAAAAGCTCATTGCGGAAGAATCGTCCAGCCTCCGAAATTCTCAAATAGTAATTGCACCGCACGCAGATCGGCGGCGCGTCAACTACGCGGCGGACTTATACTAATTAAATAGCTCTCGGCGCGTCCCGTTAATTGTCGTTGATAATCGCGCTCACTTACGGTATATATACCTCCGCGAACGGTGGTTTTACCTCGCGAGCGCAACCTGCCGCCGCATGAGAATTAAGCGACGACGAGAGACAGCGCAGCCTTTGTGCGCGCAGAGCAGAAGCCAGAGAGAGAGAGAGGCTATCTCGTTTGGGCGGATTGTGCAGTTAGGGGAACAGGTGCGAGACGACCGGCCGATTTGCTCATTGTTTTCACTTGCCGGAGATGTGCGAGAGAGAGAGAGGGATTAATTGCGCGAGATTCCGCGGATATTGCGATTGATGGATTGCTAGGAAACTATTGGCTTGATTGGAGCGATTATACTGATGTGCGAAAGATTATTTTTAGTTTAATATTATATGAACAAGAAAGTTTGGGTATATTTATTTATATTAATTTGAATTTTTTTTTTCTGTTACAGGTGAGTTGGTCAAATAAGATTCGGCAATGATGCATTCATTGTGAGTAAGAAGAAAACGTTGACTTTTTAATTATTCGAAAGCGTTTTTGGTATGTAAATGAAGACATTTCACGTGCTAATTCTTCTAAATTTGCGATACTCGAGAATCTCCGAATGTTACAATGCGATTAACATATTTAAAAATAGCTTGATTTATAAACGTTAAGCCTCCTTCAAAATCGAACCTCAATAATTTACACGCTCGGCACAACTCGTAAATAACTCTCTCGCTAAATTAAATATTATCGTTCGCAATAAATTTTCCAATCAACAATAAAGTCAGCCTGCGCTCCTACATATTGATTCCTCGAAAAGATGATTCCCACAGCTGTTAGCGTCCCGAAGCGTGCGGCGCATGTTAAAATTCAATAAAAAAAAAAGGCACTGCTTTCCCAAGTAAACAAAGCCCTCCCCCCCTAAAGGCCGGTGACGGACAATAACGTTTTTCCCAAACGACACTCCGGGGGAACAGCTTGCGAATCCGCCGCGCGGAGAAGCGTGCTCATTGTCATTCCCGAGACGGCGGCCGTAAGATTCCATATCTGCGCAAAGCGGCTCTCTCTCGTCAAATATTTTGGAAATTTTCGTCGAAAAACTGGAAGCGCTCGTTCGTTACGTAAAACGGTTACGCGGCGCGGAGCAGATAATTGTTTTAATTGTAGGAAACGTCGAAGCTTCGCGTGTCGGGGTTTTTTTCTTCTTCTTTTTTTTTTGAGGTCGAATCGGCTATCCATCAATTTAACCTTTTGTTAAGCGAGGTAGAAAAAAAAGCGGCGCAAAAATCGCGAGAGAGCGCTGCGTCTTTGCATGCATGACAAATTGTCTTTTTTTTTTTTGTTCTCTCTCTCTCTCGCTCGAACGTCGTATCTGCGATCGAGCGCCGGGATATTACCAGTTTGCGAATGCTAAATAGACTCGAGAGCAGAGCCTGTTGATAAATCAATTTTTCGGTGCGCGAGAGAGTTGCAATTACCCGCGTGCATACACGCTGTACTCCGCAGTTCTTCGCGGAAAATATATAAAGCCATTCCGGCGAGGAGAAGCCGGCCGGTAATTTTATGCGGAAATATTCCGGCGCTTTAATTGATTGCGGTGAAAAAAGTTGGAGCGGCGAGTCGAGGTGCCGGAAAAAAAATCGACTATTACGTGCGAGGTCTTGAGTAAGTAGCGTAGTGGGGCTCGTACGGCGTAAGTTTACGCGCGATCTGAAATAATGCGATATAGTCGAGAAATGCTAATTCGGTGCTCCAGTAGCCCACAAAATTCCCGAAAGCGGCTCAGCGTGATTTTGGAAAAAAAAATCTGGCATTTAAGAGGGCGAAGCGAGAATTTTGCGGAAGGTAAGTCGTGATGTCACGAGCACGTAATTTCGATCTTCTTTTTCTTGGGTCAATCTCGTGATTAAAATTCTGAAATTTTAACAGCGCGTCGTTAAAGACTTATTAATTTCTCGCGTTTTTTCGGTAGTTAGTTGTTATTTTTTTACTATTTTAGGAAATTGAATTGGTAGAAAAAGTGTACAAAAATAAAATGCGATTACAAAAAAAAAAAAAAAAAAAAAAAGTATTTCAGAGTGCATTGTAAATGGTTTCATGAACGCGTTTCTTTTATTGTAGTTTTATGAGACAGTTTAAACAGTAAATGTACTTTTGCCTTTTCATAAACAAATTCCACAGAATTTAATAAAATTTATACACTATTTCTTTACTATATAAAAACATTAGCAGCAAATTAAAAAGCAATCCATCGCAAAAGCCCTAAACCAGCTGCGCACCTCGAAAACGCGAAATTTCCAGTCTCCCGAGTATTCCTGAAATTTTCCTCGAAAAATTCCACGACCAGTTGGGAGAGAAAAAAAACGAGCAGCTGGACGTCGAGTACACGTCGGAGCGCCGTCTCCGATTTGAGATTCGGCGCACGACAAACTCCACGTAGACACGTGTATACGTATGCAAGTGCGCGATTCCGCGCTCTGTGAAATTCGCAGAAGGACGTCTGCGCATTAACAGCCGGGGCACCGATTGTTAAACCCGTGGTGCTTGACCCGCTGATGACTAAACCGTATAACCAGAATGTTGCTCCTTCGGCGAGTGAATCTCCGCCGACACGACAGTCTTTTTCTACCGGGAAGGAGTCTTGCGTTGATCTTGGGGCGAGTGATCTTATCTCTACCCCCGATTCCATTAACTACCTGGGTGTTACCTATAGTCTATAGACTGCCTTGAAGGCTGCAACCTTTGCATTGATGCTACCATTCTCTCGTAAAGATATTAGACAAATGATTTATTATACTATAATAAGAGTGAAGTACTGTTGAAGCATTTTGGATCGTTTGATTTAGGCTTGAAAAGGAACTACGAAAGGTTATTGGATTGCTTAAAGAAAATTTTGCAAAAAATATTTTCTATCGACACTGAAAAAAAAATTTTGTCAATTCAAAGACAATTTCTAATTTTTTATTGTTAAATTTTTCATTTTTTTAGTGTTTAAAAATAGGTTTTCATAGTTGAAACAAATACTTTAATTCGATCAATCAAATATTTGTTTATATTGGATATTTATTTATTTAAGTGTAATAAATATTGATTTGCAGGAAATTTAGACCAGTTTATAAACTCAATTGTACGCGGGCTTTTTTTGGAATATATGTTATTAATTTAAATAATTATCTCCTTTCTTCAAAATATACAAGTATTAAAAACAAATTGATTTATAATTTTGTCGGGTGAATAAACGAAGTTATTAAAGGAAATAAATATTTCTTTACGTATAGGAAATAATTATTTCCATTAAAGAACCGTTTTATCCCTGGTAGAATTTCCAGCATTGAAAATGGCCAGAAAAATAGTTAATAGATAAGTCCCGTGGCTATTTAATAG
>JAWWEO010000009.1:18109461-18175846 GCA_035582975.1 Ormyrus labotus | reverse complement strand
AGAGAGAGAGAGAGAGAGAGAGAGAGAGAGAGAGAGAGAGAGAGAGAGAGAGAGAGGGAGAGAGAGAGAGAGAGAAAAAGAGCTCTCGGAGCAAAAGGATCGAGACGATCTCGTGCGCAGACAGAACGAGCAAAAAGGAGCCGGAGAAAAAGGACTGGCGCGGATCGGGGGGGAGAGGGAGAAGAAGGACGGTAAGAAAGCGAGAAGGAGAATTAGTGAATGAGCGACGGAGACGGAGAGCGAGAGAGAGAGGGCCGAGCAAAAAACACTTTTAAAACAAAAAGCGCCTGCATGGAAACACGGGCAAAAAGAGCGAAGCCGCGAGGGAAGAAAAATAGAGGAGCAAAAAAGCGAAGAATAAGAAAGAGAAGAGAGAGAGAGAGGGAGGGAGAGACAGAAGGAGCAAAAGGAAGATAAAGAGGATTTGTATGCCGGAGCTCGCTCCGCGGCCAGACAAGGAGGCCGACCGACCGAGTAAGGCCCCTTCTTTTCGGTTGCCGGTTCAGCTCCCTCTCTCTCTCTCTCTCTCTCTCTCGGCTTTCGCGAGACAGAGAGGAAGAGAACGCCCTTGACTCGGACTCTCCTCTCCCGCCGCGAGAGAGCCCCGAGGAGGAGGAGGACGAGGAGGAGGAGGAGGCGACTGGCGCGCGGGGGAGTGGGACCTCTATTGCCAGCCGTGGCCTTGAGCAGCCGCGCCGCGTCGGCCTGCTGTTTAACAGCGTTTCTCAATCAACGGCCGAGAGAGCGCGCGACTTTTTGCCCGGCGAGCGAACGAGCTGCCGCCGCCGCCGCCGCCGCCGCCGCTGCTGCAGCTCGTTTTTTGCCAGTCTGCCGCGGCTAAGGACGAGCGAGATGGATTTTCGGAGGAAGCCGCGGGGACGTGCCAGTGACTCCCTTTCGTCGTGCCAGACGAGGCTTTTCTCGGGCGGATATTTAGCCTCGAACTCTGGCTAATACGACTCGCGAACGTCGAGAAATAGAAAATAAACCGTCGAAACATCTCGAGCCGCGCGTTATCTCCTCCGCCGATAAATAACTCCTTCCCTATCTCCTCCGATCTCCAGCCGATCGATCCCCCGGCGGACCGCCGAAAATCGACGCCGCGGAGAGCTTTCAGAAGCTTATCTCGAGGACGTTTCGAAATTGTAATTCCGCCAATTAAGGTGGCCCAGGAGCGCCTCGATGTATACCCGGGCCGCCGCCTCGACAACGCGTACCGTTTGTGTATATAACCGAAAGTATCCGGGGAATAAAAGCCTTTCACCCGGAGCGCGCGCACGGCAGCGGAGAGGCCCCCTTACACGTATGTATATATAAAAAGCCGATCGCGCGATATCGGCTTCTCTCCCGGGGCCCCACAAAAATTTGAGACGGCGACCCCCCAGGGAGGTTTTTTTTTTTTTTTTAAGGGGGCCGCCTGATTAATGGCGGGGCCCCGATTTACGCGGAATCCGATAATTTTCGGTCGCGAAAAAGGAGCCACTTGTAAAAATGTTCATTAAGCCGCTTTAAGGATCGATTTACACGCCTTTACCGGTGCCTGCCCCCCTCCCCCCTTAACGAGCATAAATATTTGCGCGTGCGCTCCTTTATGACACTAACGATCGGCAATTACGTCTCGTAAAAATCCGGAGATTTCGAACAAAAGCCGTAGAGAGAGAGAGAGAGGGAGAGCAGTGGCTGGGCTTTGAAATAATGGCGGATCGGTCGCCTCGCATACCGCGGGCGCCACGGAAAATCGTTAATGCCGGCTATTCAAGGTCAGTGGCCAAATCGTTCCCTCTCTCTCTCTTTCTCTTTCTGTCTCTCTCTCCGGTGGCGCGACGGTTGTTGTAGTAGTAGCTTCATTAATGTCGCTGACTGCAACGCCCCGCTCGACGGAATGTATGCACAGGAGGAGAGGCACAAAGAGAGAGAAAGAGACGGAGAGAGAGAGAGGACGAATTTAGATGGCAGAACTGGTATCGGAGCCGATTTCTGCGCGCGGATAGATTCTTTGTCAATTGCTTTATTGTGAGTAATGCTGATGAGAGAAAATGTAAATACGCTTATAATCTCGTCTCGCGGCTGTTTAGACGTCATTCTGCTTTACGTTAGGAGATAGTTTGGTATAATCAAGCGATGATTCAGTCGGCGGCCGAGTTTATCGCGCGAGAAAGTTAGACGGACGCGCGAATGCTGAACGATTTTTGGGTTTAACGAAGCCAAGTGGGAAAGACGAGTTTCTTTTGTAATTGAAATATGCTTTTTCAAAAATATTTTTTAAGCGCGTGAAACGAACGATCAGCATGATGCTCGAGAAAAAGTGATATCACAACAGAAATTATTGGGCCAATTTATGATGCATAAATTGTCATTAAAATTTCAATTATCAAAAAAATTTTTTTGGATAAAAAAAACCAAAATCTCGAAAAACTGCGTTTAATCGCGAAATAAATAATCTAATATATTAACACTAAAAAGTATACCGTTTACTTATTCAGCCCACATAATTTCGCCCGACATGTAAAAGAAATAAAGAAATTTATCAACGCGGAATATAAGTTATTGTATTATCATTATAGCGAGAAAAAATGGTGACAGATATAACCGAAATCGAGACAAGCTGATAAAAAGTAAAAGGATGAAAAAATCACTGCGGATAAAGAGTTTCGATTTCAGAAAATAAATTAAAAAAAAAAAGCGCAAAAGAGAAAGTCAACGGGCGCGGTAAGTGCGAATCGTTACAGTTCTTTTTATTTTTCTAAAAAAAAATGACACCTTTAAAAGCTTGCGGCTCCGGCGTCTTTTTGCACAGCGGTTTACAGGAAGCTAATGGCTCGAGATTTGAGGTATTACGGTTAATTACACATCGGCGGCACGCAAATTTAGCAATTGTACAAATAATTCGCGCGAATTCGAAAATAATTCTATTGGACACTCGAGATCATTAAATGCGCTCAACTTCTACTTTCACAATCCTCCGATCCAAAAGTTCGGTGAAACGTTTTTTTTCTCTTATCGTAAATTTAATACAAAATGAATGTAATAAAAATGGAACATGTAATTACGTCGAGGATAAGAAGAGGAATAGAGGTAAAAGGAAAGAGGTACCAGTGACGTAAATTTTTCCGGCAGCTTGATTTTTATAAACCGTCAAATTTTTTTAACGGGATTTCTTTCAGTTAAGCGTAATTACTTCATTTATTAAGGACCTATCAATTGCCTCTCAAAACTTTTTCAAGCGATAAATCGGCCAACATTTTTCCTCCATTTTAGAACGCATTTATTAACACGTTAATGGCACTAATCGATCTGAAATCAAGATTCAATGTTGAACGCAAATAAGAAAAAAAGTCAAGCGCTTCAATTAAACTTTCGACTCCGTAAATCAAACTCAAAATCATTGGTCAATTAAAGCCGAGTCGGGTCGAAAAAAAAGGGAATCCTCCGGTTCCGAATCGCTTTTAAAATTAACCAGCAAAAGGAAGAAGATCAAAGCCGGCAAGGCGAAAGAAAGGCAGATAAGAAAAAAAGCGAAGAACAGGAGAAAGAAAGGTAGCCCGAAGCTCGCGGCGGAAAATCGAAGACGAGTAGCCGCTTTATATTCACTTGCCTTTTTTTCGACAACCTCCGAAATTTCCAGCTTCTCGTTTCCCGTGTAAAAAAAGAGCGCATTTATATACCTATGAAATATCTCTCTGCTTTAATCGCTCCCCCAAAAATTCGATATAGAAGCCTCAAATATCGGCCGAGTAATTGAAACGTCGAAGCTGCGCTTAACGGCCGAACTAATTAATTAAAGAAACAAGCTCCGCGGCGGGCCGCTCAAAAGACATCTCTCCCGCGATACGATATTCCACTGTCCCGTTTTCCCAAAAACCCGGCCGATCTTATCTGCCCCGGCGTGTAATTGCGCGCACCTGCGCAAAAAGGCCGGGAGTTTGGTTATTAGTGGCGCGGGGCCCCCCTCGGGGAGTAATATCGGCGAAAAAGCCGCGTCGGAGTTTTGTATAGATGAAAGAGCGGTGGGAGGCAGCGAGAGAGAGAGAGAGACAGAAAGAGAGAGAGGGAGGGAGATAGAAGTGCGCGCCGGAGTCGTTGACTTTCGAAACGAGTTGACGCGCGAACGGGTTCAAGGTTCACGAACTTGGCACGTCGCGCTCGGCGGCCGAGGAGGAGAAGCGAGCTGCGACAAAGAGAGAATTAGACGGGGCAGCGGAGATGACAGCGAGAGTGAGAGTGAACGCCTTGACGAGAGAGAGAGAGAGAGAGGCCGGAGAGGGCAATTAGAGAGATTTTGAATTTGAATTTCGTCGGCCGATTAAAGCCGAGAGCTGGGAGTATTCTCTTTTTTTTTCGTTTAAAACTTCGAGAAACTGGCGGTTTTTAAGTCAATTCTTTAAGCGTGCAAGAATTTTTATGTTGATTGATTTCTTTTCATTCTAAACTTAGACTCTCGACGGATCTTCATTTTAATAAAAGAAAGTCTAGACGTCGATGCAGACACTTGGATTGTTCGCTTACGTTTCTCTAAACCATCATAAATAGTTCGTAACGAAGCGAAGTATTTTTCACATTTTAAAAAGATTACTTCAACAATCGCAATTGTTACGTAAATTAAAAAAAAAAAAAATCGAACCGCTTACCCATTCATCCCAACGCAACGAGACACCTCGTCATTAATATCAATTATTCCCATTACGCATAAAACATTTTTCGAACGTCGCTTAAACCCCCCTCCCCCTTTTATATCTCAATCAGCGCCGCGGCGGACGGCGGATTTTTCGAAGACGAGCCGAAGGCAAATTTTTACAGCCGATCGTTACTCATCGCGGGGCGAGGTGCGCGCGCGCCGAAGGAGAGGCCCGCCGCCTCTCGGCGCGTTACTCAAAATTTAATTACTCTCTCGCAAAAAGCCGCGATTATAAAATAAATAATCCCCCGATATATCAATCACACCGCGGTTTTTACGCGCGAGAGAAAAGGAGAAAGGCGCCGAGATCTCACCGCGCTTAATTCGGGGGCCCTCGTATAAGCCGCGCCGCTCGCGAGAACGCACGGAGAGAGAGAGAGAGAAATATATATATATATATATGTATATTGTTAAAAGCGAGCCCGACGAGCGGGGGGATATAGCCAAAGGTTTTTAAAAGCTCGCTCGAACGGAAGAGCAGCTCGGCTCCTATTGATTCGGACGAGTGCACCGTCGATTCACGCGATTAATCGCGGCTATTTTTAGAGCCGCTCAAGGTCCGAATTCATTAATTCCCCGAGCCGAAATAAAAAAGGTTCTCGAAGTCGCGCGGCCGCGCGTTTCTTCGGGACGCGCGACGCTTTTTTTGCTACCGATTGGCCCCCTTTTTTTTATATATGTATTTTGTCTATGTCCGGTTTAGGAGGGGAACACTTATTGCGCGCCGAAATAGAAGTCCAGCTGGGACAATGATCTTCCGGTATTGGACGGGAGGGGGCCTAATTTCCGCCGCCGCGGCTCGACTTGCGACTGTCGGCGGTGAATATTTTTTTGCGGCTCGGTTTGGAGGAGCGCGGCGGCGGATGTATAGACCCTTCGCGATTGCTGGCATTCGGCTGATAACGCAACGAGAGAGAGGGAGGAGTCATGCGCCGCGAGCAATGAGTATGAAATTAAAAACAGATGAATGTACGCGCTGCGGTCTTGTTGTAGATTCTATTCGCATTTCTCAGAGTTGAAGTAACAATTTTGAGGTTTTAAATAAATATTTAAAGCTCCTTTATTTTTGAACGTACTGCGGGCTCGTTAAAAGTTCACTGGGAAAGGAATTAAGTCTTGAATTAAATTAACAATCTTGAATTTATTTCACTAATTTAATCAACTTCTAAAACAATTATTGACTCGCCAAACTAGGCGATAACCTTACTTACTTAACCCGCAAATAAATCGCAATTAGCCGCTCTTAACGATTAATAAACGAAGCTCGGCCTCCGAATCAGTAAAAGCATAAATCTAACTTTCGACGTGAACGCAGCGCTCGCCGATGGTTATCCGAAAAAAAGTCATTACCTTAATACACGCGCCATTATCCGGGGTCCTGTCCGCAGGTTTCCTCCGTTTTCTTTTATATATTCGTCGCGGCTCTCCTTCCTCGTGCCCCGCGTAGCTCTCTTTATATAATTACACGTATAATCCCATATATAATACTCACTACTCGCCAGTGGATTTATGCGAAATCGGATCTTACGTAAAAGGGGAACGGCTCTCGGAGCGCGAGGAGGTGTGGTAGTCGGGGCCCCGCCGCAAAGAAATGGGACCTTCCATCTGATACAGCCTTCGATTTCAAATTTGCGGCGGGCCCCAAAAAACTTTTGTCCCACTCTCTCTCTCTCTCCCTTGATGTGCTCATTAATGGTTCTCTCTCTCGCGCGCGGATTTTTATTCCTTACGTAAAAGGTGGAACGGGGCGAGGTGGCCCCGCTCGGCGTGTATATATATATATATACGTTCGCTTGAAAAATGGAACTCCCTTATCGCGCATCGATCGTCCGCCGCTGAGAGAAATATATGGGCTCGCGGGCTTTGTACCGTTTTTCAAGGCGACGGCGGCGGAGAGGAGCTTTCGCATTGTTCGTTTCTCGAATTTGTAAAATCGGAGCTTAAGCTCTCGGAAAGTATATATGAACGTTTTAATTTACGTAAGATCGAAAAATCGAGATACGCCGAGAAATTAAGACGACACTTTTGCGTTGAGAGCAGCTCGACAAAGCTTCATTAAGATCCCCCCCGCGGATTTCGGCGCAAACTCGCCAATTACGGCGCAGAAGCGCCGCGTGCATTTAGCCTCCCATTTGATAAATCTCAATTTCCATTTTTACCCACAATACATGAATAATGCATCGTAAATCACTTATAGCTCTCTCTCTCCCGGACCCCTTACATTCTCTTCCCTCCCTCCTCCCTCTCTCTTCCTCCGGGGCCCTCCCCTTTCTTTCTCCTTTGCTGCTCGCGCGAACATTTCGCATGCACGTCCCATTTTCGGCAACGAAACGCACGCGCAGGACTGATTGATTCGTTGCGCGCGCGCGGGGACCTTTTTTTTTCTTTTCGAGCTGCGCGCGAGAGAGAGAGAGCACTTTATATTTCATTCTCGCCCTTCGTCGGCCGGTAATTATTGTAATCCCGAGCGATTGAAAATATACGAGCGCGCGCCGCTTTTTCGGCCGAGGAGACCGGGCCAAACACGCCCGCGAGAGAGAGGACGTGCTTTATTTCGGGATCTCGGCCGATATGCGCGCCGATCGGGGAATCGATTTAACCCGGCGACGTCGATTCTTTTTTTCAATTACACACCCGCCCCGAGTCGTAATTAGTTTAAATTATTAAAAAAATGCAGTCGGGATCGCTGCGAACGCCGAAGGAGGCTTCGGGTGCGGCGACGCCCTTGGGTTAAAATACAACGACGGTCTTTTCAATTTTGGGCGCGGTGCCGCATCGGGTAAACAAAATTTAATAACGGAAATGACCGGGAAGGCAGTTTTAATTAAAATTAAACGCGAATTCGATAACAGAATCTAAAACTATCGGTTGGAAAGTATAACGTTCTTTATGAGTTACGGTCGGGGACAACGGTATTGTACACCGAGGAAAATTTTTCGACAAAAAATTCGCGGAAATCATTTAGTCCGAAAATAAATGTCTTAATGTGCAGGCCAATTTCGCCGGGCCGAAAAAAAAAGAACACCGCGAAAGAGGCGCAGAAATTTCTTTGAGTTTTTTCCGCCCGCGGAGTGTAACTAAAGTGTTAACTTTCGCCGCCCGAAGAATGATAATAACACCGATCGAGTTTCGGTTAATTTTCACGCTGTCGGGTCTCGGGCGATGATTATTTGCTTTTGAAATCCGTCTCGTCCCTCGTTACGTTTCAATTACGCGGAGAGCGACAATTAGATTTACAGGACACCCATCAGTCCTCACCTTTCCCTCGCGCATTAAAAATGCAGAAATCAAACGCGCGTCGAATAGTCGAAGTGTGATAAAGAGGGTTTTTCCGAATATACGACGCTTAGCAAAACGAACGGGGCGCCCCGGGTTTTGTCAGCGGATTTACGACGGAGTTACGCGTAATTAAAGTTTTTTTATCTACTGGATCCTGATACGGTACACCGTGCACGTTGCCTTTCACTTGCTTTAATGGGCACTTAGTACTTAAAGGGTCTTGCAGGGCCGCCGATTACGCATACGAGGCCGAGAAAATGAAATTTATAATTACGGATTCAGTTGACACGCTCGCGAGCTCTTATGTAGGCGCATTAATTATCCTTTTTTACGTATTCTTTGCGCTTTAAGGGAACTATTAAGTCTCCACTATTTCGAAACGACGCAGGAAAATATTTGTAATTGAAGGCTAGTTTTATCGAAATTTTGTTTTTAACGAATTTAAGTTTTTTGACTTTTATTCTATTTTCAAAAGAAACTATAAAAACAAAACATTAAAAAAACAATTAATCAATTAAAACGGAATATTCCAAAAAATTAAAACGTCTTCAATCGTTCCCCACTTCCTTACCAACGAACGTTCTCCTTTAACCCGCCGAAAATTTAACCCAATTTCCTCCCCGCGCCAAAACTCGCAGGCAGCCTTGGCCGGGCTCTCCTCTCGCTCCAAAATGCACCCTCCTCAAATTCGCTCGCTCGTTACCTGTCTCCGCGCTTTCACCGCGCGCGCTCCGTTCCCCCGTTGCCGGAGAGCGCGAAAGTACCGCGCGGCGGCGGCCGAAAAACCGAAAGGCTAACGAGGGAGAGCCGCTTCGGCGAAAAGTCCCGATGCAGGAGTCTCGCGTCTTTACCCGGGGCCGAATGAATGGGGCCGTCGGGGAGAGCGCGCGCGCCGCTCTAAAAGGAGCGACAGGGCGTCGCGAGCCCTTCGCCGAGCGGAAAGAGAGCGTGCAGAAGTGACGGGGGCCGCCGGGGGAAAGAAGGAGATTGTACCGAGAGAGAGAGAGAGAGTTTTGCCTTATTTTTCGTCTGCGCAGAGCCGCGCGATGCCTCTGCGAAAGGAGTTTTCGGCTCTCCGCGACGAGAGCAGTTTCTTAATTAAGTTCCGGGGGATCGCTGAATGGATCGCCCCGGCGACGATTCGGAGGGCGGTTTTTCGGGAGCCGAGGTTTTTTTCGAAGCTGGAAGCGTGAAAGGAGGAGCTTTCCGGAGGAGGGTATTCCGGGCCCCTTCTTGCGAGATTGCGAATCGAATTTCGTTAAGTCTCGCTGCAATTAAGAAATTCGCCCGTTTATTCGGACGTGTAAAACAAAAGAAAATTAATTTACAGAAAGTTAAATTTAATAAACATTCCAATTAGCGAAAATGTCGTTTCCACTCGATTCACGAATGAATCTTCAAAATTTCAACAAAAGCTCAACTCCTAACAAAGCTACCGGAGCAAAGCTCGTAATACAGAAAAATTCGAACTCGCCAATTTCTCAAAAAAGCAGGTTCAAATAACAACAGCGCGCGACAGCAGCAGCAGCAGCAGCGCGAGTCTAATTGCGTCTAATTCGCCGGAGATTTCCTCCGACGGACCGCTCGCAAAAAATAAGCACCTGTCTGAAGAAAGCCCTCGAAAAAAAAGCCTCGGCCCAGACGCGCCCATTTGTTTCATTTACATTGAAAAGAGAAGGAAACACCCGCCTCCTCCCCCAACCCCCGACGGACGATTTGCGGGCGCAAAAAGAAAAGTGGAGAGAGATTCGGAGAGAGAAACACCCTCTCACAAAGGCCGTCTGCGGCGAAGAGAAAGGGAACACTCGCGTGCGAGCGCAGAAATCTTTGCAGCCGCCGAAAAACGCTCTCGCCGCCGCCGAGAGAGAGACTCGAAATGATACGGTTTAAGAAGGAGAGAATATTCGCGAGGCGGCCCGCTCTAGTCTGGGTGTGCTGTTTTTTTTCTTTCGGCCGAGGCTTTCGAAAATTGGCAGGGGGTTGAGAGAGCTTCCTGCGAGCTGACGGACTTTCAATTACACGTCGGGGTAGCTCGCAGATTTGTTCGGATGAATGGGAGAGCTCCGCGGACGTCTTACTTAATGAATGCGATTGCTCCTTACGAAGTCTTTGGATATAATTGATAGTTCGAAGCGGAGGAACGACTGGGCTTTTATTGCATAATTCGACGGGAATTATGCCGTCATAATTACCGCGGTAATGGCGGCCTATCTGCCTTGATAAAAACAGAAAATAACAATGGCCGTTGCTTTTTATTTTGTACTTAGGAGATGCAGTTAAGATGCACGAACACGCTTCGGTTACCGTTTCGTCCTTCGCCGCAAGGAGTCAATAAAGCTCGCTGCAGAGGCAGCATTCCGCGCGACGGTGTTCCTAATATTGCATACTTCCGCTGAATTTCTTGCATTTTTTAAACTTTATTCCCATACGAATCTATCTTTGCTCCGTTTTATTTATCTTCGAATAATTTTTCATCAAAATTCTTGCGTCTTCTTTTAATCTTGCAATTTAAAACAATTTTTGTAATGTTAAAAAGATTTTTGACTCTAAATTGATTTATACAAAGCCAATATTCGTTATTGACATTTCGCGAAATCAACGATTTCCACCGAACGTAAATTCCCTAAATTATATCAACCATCCGCTGTTCTTCCTAATTATTCCCGAACAATTACCAACCAATGCCAACCATCCGCGAAACAATCACCAAACAAAGGCATCGAACAAGCGATACTTAAAGCGAAATTCGCTCGGGCTTTAACGAGATGCATAATCCAGATTCCAAACACACACCGCGCCGCGGGAGGAGGAGGAGGCCCGCTCTCGGGGCAAGTGTGTATTTAGCCATTGAAAACAGCCTGCGAAACAAGGTCAAAGCTCCTCGCAAGGAGAGCAGGGGAGAGAGAGAGAGAGAGCACAGTCGACAGGGGGGAGAGGCGAAAAAAGGAGACGGATCCGCCGAATTATGCCGGGGTGGGGTGGGAAGCGGGTCGCCGAGTTTACGAGGAAGGGTTCCGTCGTTCGTGATTTTCGAGGTGCGGAGAAGACGTTGATAGAGATTTTATGCCCGAGCTCGAGTGGCCGCTTTAGCGATGTAGCGACGACGTTTTTTCGGATTTATCAACGCGGATTTTAATCAAATGAAAGCCGTTTTGCACGATTGAAGGTGTGCTCAGTTTTCGACGGCTCTTTGAGAAAATTTACTTCAACGGGCCCTTTTAGTCATTCCTGTCGATAGTACTTTTTGTTTTATGTAAAAGCCGATAACAAATTTGTTTACAGGTTCCGAAAAACGCGTATCGCGCGACTAATGACATTTGTAATTTTGATTTTAATTCAAAAAATATCGATTAACGAAGGGCAATTCCGCGGCGTCCGCTCGCGTAAACACTCAAATTACACAAAAATTACAGTAAATTATTGACCGCCAATATCAATTTTGAGTTAACACGCTTGTAAAGTCTTGTAAATCACGGCCGTAAAAATGATGCATGTCCCGAAAAATGTGACATAACGCGCAATAAATATCCCGGCCGATATAGGCGCTTCTTGAAAAGAGGTGAGAAACGGCCGATAACGAAAAATGGATCCGAGAACGAGTAAAAAGGCGCGCGACGCCTCTGTGCACCTTTTCTGAAATTAAATTTTTAATACGCGCCATTAATCCGGCCCCATATCGTCTTTATTTTCGAGATCTCGTATCGATGGCCCGTAATTAATTAGTGCCCGGTGTCTGTGCGGAATTAAAAAATTAAGCTTCATTAAACGCGCGATTAATCATAAAATTAATAGCTCAATATACGCGGTTTAAGCGTTTGTTTGAAGTATCGCGCGTCGTTCATCAATTCGATTTGAAAACTTTCGGGAATTCTCGCGCGCAAAGTGCTTCGGGTTTGCGAGCGATTCAAAACCGCGAAATAACTTCGTAAAAAGTCGAAATAAATGGGATCGTATTGCATTTTACGATCGATATAATACCGTGGCTTCTCGGAGTAAACCTTTCATATATTCCTTCAAGTATACAACTTAAAAAAAAAAAGTAGATTCGACAGTTCAACGGCGCAAAATTGCATTAAAAATTCACTTCGCCAAATTTACCATTCCCTTTTAACCGACGCACACGTCCTTCCGTCGCTTAATCATTACCACCTCCGCCCATCTCGTCTCCCAATATCCCCACCTGCGGGCCCCGCGGCGGCAAAAGCCTCCCCCGAAAGAGCCTCTATAGATCAGGTCAGAAAACAACCCACTCGACTTCTCCGCGCGGCGGACCGACTCATCGGCTCGGCTCGCGGCGGCCGACCCACGCATGCGGGGCAAATGCAAAGCAACGAGAGCCGGCTCTCCGCGCGGAGGCTGAAGAAGGGAAGAGAAGCGAGAAAGAGAGAGAGGCGGGCAGGACGAGGGAGACAGAGGGAGGAGGGGGATCATCCTTCCACTTGGCCTACTACTCCAGTGCGGGAGTAGGTGCTCCGGCGACGAGTGCCGAGGGGAGCCTCGCCGCCGAAGAAAGGAGCGAGAGAACGGCCGATGCGTCCCGCCGCCGCCGCCGTTGCTTTTCTCCATTTTTTTTTTTTTCGCGGCCCACTTCCGACACTCGGCGCGACTCCCCCTCCGTTTCTAAGCTGCTCGCGGGGGAATGGATTTTTCGACTTTTGAGGATTGGCGATCTCGTCGTTCGTTTGCGCTAATTAGTCTGGAGGAACGACGCTTTCATAATAGTGTAATACTATCTTTATTAAGCCTCCAAATGACTGTACTCTCTTTAAAAAAGAAAATCTCAATTATCTTCGTTCCATTACCAGCAGTAAATTAAGGGGCGAAGCGACGGTTGATTAAAAATTGCACAACCGTCGCGGCAATAACAAGAGGCCAGCGACGATAAACCAGAGAGCGCATCGGCAGCTCCCCCGCGCAGCAGTTTCCTCGCGGAGAGACGTCCGCGAGACGAGAGCAAAGCGAGAGAAAGAAAGAGAGAGCGGCGGCCGGAAGAAAAAGAGAAGCGCCCCTGGAAAGAAATAAACGACGCGGGGGGAAGGAAAAAAGGACGACGGAGGACGGAGAGGCGGCCGGGAGAGGAGAGTTGCGTAATGCGCGGGGGGTGCAGAAAAGGCAGGTTGTTGCTCGGCTCTGCGCGATTCTTCGTTTTTCGGGACGCGTCGCCGAGGTTTTTTTCCCTCCCCCTTACCTCTCTCTCGACGATGTTTACTTTCCGACGGGCGATCGCTCTGCTTCTTTTTCGAGATATTGAGATGCGCGCCGAGCGGAGTTTTGGTTCTTTTTTTTTCTTATTTCGCGAAGGATACAATGCTGAACGGGGTGTTTAACTGTTTAATAGGTGCAAAAAGTTGGTGCCGACGGGAATAGGCTGGTTCCGCGAAAGATAACTGTAACTTATCGTTGGTTCGTAATTTAACGGGATTTATTTTAAGCTCGTTTCTAGAAATCAGAATTAAATATACACTTCTTGAGCTGCAATGTTTTTCAATATGAAATATCGGTAACATTGTATTAATTACAATTTATAATGGGGAGTACGATAAACGATAGTTTTACTCGTTGAAAAGCAAAATTAATCAAAAAGATAATATTTATATAAAAACACACAAAAGGTATAATAAACAAATTTTCTCAACTGATAAATAAAATAGAATTAATTTCCTCGCAAATAAATTCATACTAAAACAATGCATCTCGAGAAATCCCAGTCATCTCAACGATCTATAAATTAAATCAATACCTCCATCGAATCAATCATTCATCGCTCGGCCGAGCAACTTTTTACATACCCAGACAATGTCCCGCCTCCGAGCGCCGAAAAACCTCGCTAAAATAAAAGAAACCTCACTCCCAGGAGGAATACTTAATTTTCCATCGCTCGTTACTCGTCGCCGCGCCAAAAACGGAGAAAGCCACCGCCGCCGCTGCCGGCCCTGATGCAAAATTAGCAATTAAGCAAGGGCCGCGCGCGGCGTAAACGAAAGCCGGGAGGGGGAGGGGGGGAGATTTGCATATCGAGATGAGAAGAGGGCGCCTACGCCAATGCGCGCTGACCTTCGGAATCGCGAGTTGCACGACCGCGAGGCAGCAGAGTTTTCGCGAGGCTTCGGGAGGGAGGGAGGGAAGATGCGCGGAGTTATAGCGAGGAGGGCTGATTGATTGAATTACGAGCGGCTTAAAAGTGAGTTTTGCTGCGCGTTTTCAATTTGCGGCGGGATGGCATTTTTGCCGGAGGAATTGATTTTGGACGTTGAATTAGTCCATCGATCTTGCGACGGGCGAATTTGCAGGTGCTTATTGTCAAGTTTTTTCAGAGGCGGAAAGCAAATTATCTCGTATTAATCAAATGCGTTAATAAAAGTATTAGATTTTTATATTTTCAAATACGAAATGCAGCATTAACCATATATTAACTTCCGCGAGTAACAAAAATTCTCCAAAAAGAAAAGAATCAAAACAACACGCGGTAATGGAAAAATAATGAATTGTAATCAAAGTATAAATCACATTAAAGCTATAAATTCCGAAAGGGCATTTCTCGCTCGCGAACGAATGTATAAATATGATCGAATTAAAATTTTTAATACCATCCGCAAATTCGAGCCACGAGTACATTATCGCGAGCATTTCGTTCATTATCCGTGCATTAATGCCGGGATTATGCGCGTTACGATATGACTTCCCTTCGCTAATGTTGCACTTGTCATAAATCATCCCTGGCGTTTATTGATAAAGAAATTCGGCCATCGAGTACTTAACGAAAGAAACGGGGAAGCCGCCGCGCGATAACCCTAATATAAAAAATGACGTATTAAAATGGAAAGAGCGATACCAGGAAGACGCTGAGTAAAAAAAATAATGAATAAGAAGATTGAATTTGGTTAAAAAAAAATCCGTAAGATCTCATTACATTTTATTACTGATGAGTTTGTTTTTTTTTTTTTTAAAGAAAAATTTATGCTTTTAAATTGATTTTTTAATCGTTCGCAATTGATTGAATTAATCAGAAACATATCTAATTCAAAACTTGCCTACATCCAAAAATAGAATTAAAACACACTCAAAAGCTTACAGAATAATAAACATTTTTCCTCGAAATCCAGCAACAAAAAAAAAACCCACTCAAAACTGGAGTGCATAACAAAGTGTTACCCACCTCCCGAAAACCTTGGCGTCATTTTCGCGCAAACCGACGCGGACGCCGCTGAAAATTGTTGCAAAGCCTTTGGCGGGGCCGACGGACAAAAGGGCCGGGCTCCGAGCGGTGCAGGAAAAGAAAGAGCTCTCTCTCTCGCGTCTGTGCAGTTGCGCGGGGCGTCCGTCTGCGCACATAACGTAATAATGCCCAGCTCCCGCTCGATTTCTTCGCCGAGCCTGCCTCGCCGTGCCGCCTGTGTACCTACCTACGGAATTTTTCATCGCTCGCGTCCAAGTGCGCTCGCGCTGTTTCAACGGGATGGCAGAGGCGCGTCGCGAAAAGCAGGCCCGCTTCCCGCAAAATTTTCGCGCTCCCGTTTCGCTCCGTCGTCTGCACGGCGCGAGATCGCTCGAGCTTTAACGACCCTCGAATGCTAATTGCACATAAGCTCGTTTGCGCGGCTGCAAAACATCGTCGTTCGCGCGAATAAAAATTTTTGAAAACCGAGAGAGCGCGACAAAGAAGTTTTCGAGGAGGCGGATTGTGAGCGCGGAATGCTTTGAAACGTTAAGCCGTTTGAAGTTCAAAAAGAGAGGAGGAAACGCGTTTGGGTTGCGAGTGTAAGTAGAAAAAGTCTTGAATGACAAGACCGGGACAAACGTTTTTTCAAACGACGAAACCGCTCGTAACCACGCCGATTTCTTCAAAAACTTGTACAAAACAACGTTAATTATTATCAGCGAAAATATATCGCGACAATTAAAAAAAGTACCTAAACAAGCTAATTATTGATTTAACAAGCTAATCGCACGAAAAAACCTAATCCACCCGCTTATCCTCTTAGAAACAACCGAATAACGGAAGCAAGCCAGAAACCCTTAAACAATCGCAATTCCCGGCGTCCCTGCATCGAAAAAGGCATCGGCCCGCGCCGAAATGCATATGCAACGTTCGCCCTCTCCCGTCCCCTATTTTTTCCTTTCCACGCCGCGCTCCGCGCCGTGCCTGGAATTAGGATCTTCGGCGCGGAGCGTCGACGTTCGACATATATTCCATCTTGGCGCGAATTTATTTTCGAATTTCATGTTTTAAACAGCAGAGTCTTTGAATATTAAACGCGCCTCTCTCCCCGGATCGGAGAGCGCGTGGCCTGTGCCCGCGCTGCGAAAAATCTCCCGACGATATATAGAATTTTTCAAGGTTGCGCGCGCGCGCGCGAGGCTGCGCTGCCGTTGTCATTTTTTGCGTATGTGCCGCGGCGAAGCGGAAGTCAATCCGAAGCGAGAGAGCGTCGGTTTTACTCGGAGATTTTGCGAATTCTGCCTTCGGGATTTATGCTGATCTATCGTCTCTTTTCATCTTGCGCGCTGACTTTTTTTTTCTGCTTCGTGCCTCCTATTGTTCCGAGTGCAGTGTCTGTGCTTTTTTTTTCCTCTTTTTTTTCAGTCGCGGAGTTGATTGGCAGGCACATTATTTGAATAATTAACGAAAACTTTAAATTCAAGATGGGCGATTAATCTTTTTGGTATATGCACCGACGTCGAATGTCTGATCGCATGTTTTATCAGCAGCTTATTATTAAGTATTTATATAAAATTGACTACTCTTTAATTGTTTAAGTGGTTAATATGCAATGAAGTGTCTGCATATTTTATGTAGCTGGAAACAATCAGACAGTACAGTTATATGATTATAAATATTCCGCAATCATGTTTTATGCAATTATATTATGTAACTAAATAATAAATTTCCATTCACAGGTCATCGACAATTCTCAATTCATCCATTATTCGCAATGGCAACTACTGTCTATAACAATGTATAAAACCTACAAAGCACATAATAATAGTAAAATTACGAAATCGCTCTCAACTTTTTCCCAACAAAAAGGGCAGCCACCGAAGCAGCAATTAGACGACTAAAAATTCCCGACCCATAACACTTCAGAGCCCGAAAGCTCCCCGGTATATACAACACGAGTACCAAAGGCACGAGCTTAGGATCCTTAATCGTGCATTCTTCATCCTTCGGCTCCGGGAGAACCGCGTCGAAAGGTCTCTCTCTCCTTCTCTGCACAGGCGCGCCAACTTTTCGAAACTCAATACGTAAAGCCAGGAGGGAAAACGGGGCGGGAGCAGAGTCGTCGTCGTCGTCGCCGCCGACGCGACGACGGCGGAAAAGCGGCTCGGCCGATTTCCCCGAACGAGCTCCGTACAAAGCACGCGGGATTTCGCCACGTACATAATAATATATATACAAATGTAATAAAAAAAAAATAAAAATAAAAATAAACGGACCCTCGCGGAAAAACCAGGCTTCGACCAGTCTCTCGAGCCGCGCACATATCGGAGCTTTTCCGCGAGGGACTTATTCACCGAACATACGTACTGTAGTGTGACTTATATGTAAGAGGGGAAAGGGGTGGGGGGAAGGGGTTACATTAGTTAAGGGCTAAGTGAGAGGCGGTAAAGAGGGGTAAAGAGAGAATTTATCGTGTAACCGATCGAGGCGCAAATGATTTACGAGGCATCTCTTCGTTTACTATATATCCGCACACAACGTGATAATCTCGTACCATAGCTGCCTATACAACGTATTTAGCCCAACGACACTGGCGCACTTCAAGGAGGGAGATTTACATTGCATCCGAGGCTCCGGGTCTGTATTTTACTCGAGCTAAGTTTTAAATTTTCTTGGGGGGGGGGGGGGAACGTACCCTTTTGGATCGAGATAAGCTTTAAAGTTGTAATATCTTATTACACAGTTTATTTTGTTTTATTAAAAGGAACGCACGATTAGATTTGAATTACTTAATTAAATTGCAGAGTTTTTTTTAATTAGAAAAAATTAATTTCAAACGTTTCTTTCAGTTCTGTCTTGAGGCGCAGATTAAAATTTGTAAATTCGCCGATCTTTTTATTGCTTGGTCGGAGAAGGAAATTGGCCGTCAGACTCGGATAGATGATTTCATCGTCTACCTGAAGACGACGTAAAAAGTGGTCTGATTTGATGAATTGATCAATCCTCTTGAAATTCCCAATGTCTCAGAGATTTATTTCAATTCGGAAAAGAAAGCCTGAATTCGTTTTAAAACTGCAAATTTTCCATTTTTTTTAATCCGCTCCAAGCAGAATTTCAAAGATAATAGAAACGCGAAACATTCGATAAACTTTTATTTATTTGTAAACTAAAATAATTGGCAAAAGTTTCTTTCTATTATGCACAATAAAAATGCGTATAAATTGAGTTTTTGTTTCAAAACGAATGAATATACCTTTAAAAATATTCATCGAGGTACGTATTTTACCCGCGGCGGACTTGACAGAAAAATGTTTCCATTTTCAAATAAATATATTTCGTTTCATAAGAAAATTTATATTTGGCTCTAAAAAAATGTAGACTCTCGAATAGGATTTAATAAAAATTCTTTCTTCCTCGGTGCCGCTTACAATCACATTCTGCGAATGGAAACTCACCACTCGCCGTTCGTCTATTTTCCGGGCGGAACGGGAAATTTTCGGCCCCTCCGCATTCAGCGAGTCGTCGGGCGTTCGACTTTTCCTACGAAAAACGGAAGTTCAATGTCGGGGCGCTTTTGTAAAGTCAGGGAAAAATTTGCAGACACATAAATTTTTGCCCGATGAGGCGAACATCGCGATGGAATTTGAATTTAAAATACTCGAAAAGGGGAAGAGAAAGGAAGGAAGATATTTATTTCGATCGTATCTCCATAAATATTAATCGTAACACACGAAAATATACGCCCGAGAAAAAGGTATCGAGGAATCTCGCAATCCCTGTTTTACTATAGGAAAATTGTATTAACGATTTAAAACGGAGGGCCGAAAAGATGGAAATTCGCACTCGAGTATACGAAAAAAAAAAAAAGGAAACCTGTATCCGCACATTTCCCAGACAATCCTCGCGTATATTGCAGATCTCGACGTCGATTAGGAGGAAGAAAATCTCTCGGAGGGAAATCATATAGGAGCTACGCATTTTTCTCTCGTTTTCAGGAGGTCTTTTCGGATTTCGTACTGTAAAATTGCAATTCTTCAATGTATTACTCTCCAAGCATTTAAATAAGCGTAAACCAGAAACTAAATAAATATTCACCGTCATTGTCATTTATCGCAAGGCTAAATATTTACGTCGGAATTGTGGCGCCGTAGAAATTAATTAATGTGGATGCTGTAAGGAAATTTCTTCTCTCTCGTATAGTTATCATGAACTGTGTATACTTAGGTGTCGAAAAACAAAAAAAAAAGCGTCTTCTTACAAAAAAATAAACTCTGATAAATAAAGGTATAGAAGCGAAATTGAGCGTCTGATTAAAGAGGGGGGGAAAAAAAGAGAAAAATCGCGAGCGACGTTAAGGAGGAACAAAACAGGTTTTGTGTTACAGGTGCAGTTACATGACGAATCAGTACAAATTTTTTCGTAATCGAGTCTTTTGGACCTGAGGGACCAATCCAGACTATTATTTGCCGTTTGAATTTTCATTTCAACAGGTCTTCGTTTTATTGCCGCGCGCTCGGACAATTTACAACAGCAATATAGAACGGTTTTGTTTTTTACAGTTCCCGATGTGATACAATAGTGGATTTATTCGATTATTAAATTCCCTTGAACGTTCCCAGTAAAATTGTCACTGATTGTTACGCAGAGCCGACTTTTTACTGCGAAAAATCAAGAGGAGCACCGTCAAGCAACTTTTCGAACGCAATTTCAGGCTAAACAAACTATATAACAAAAATCTCCGAGCGCGCTTAAAATTAATCAACAGAATCCTATTTTTAGAAAATTCAGGCGACCCCCAACCCAATCAGCGCAATGCTCAACTTACCAATACAGTCCTCCAATGGTGAAACAATAATTTTTATATCCACGCAGAACCGTTATACCGCAGGATCGCCTGAATTTTCTAAAAAAAAAGGGATATCCACTTTTATCATAATGTTTCTTTGATCGACAAGCAAAGAGTAGTTGCGGGAATGATTAGCGCAGATCGCTTAGCAGTTATACAAACTCGCGTCACCGCGGGCAATTAATGATAATAGATAAAATAGGGCGTCGGAGGCCAGTGAGTCTTCCGGGCGAAAACGCCCGGGAGAGCTTCCGCGGGTCGCTTTTACGCGGCGCGGCCGTCCGGCGACTTGAATTTCACATCCCACAGACGCGTTCATACGTATACATACAGGATGCTCTCTCCCATTGGACGATTATAAGCCCGAAGTGTGGCATTCCGCCTTTGTATAATGAATTATACGTTGTTGCTCCTCTGAACAGATTCTACAGATATACAATAGATAGAGTGTTTTAAATGAGCCCTTGCTTTGTTTTGTACATTATATGGATCGTTTACGTGACAGTGATTATTGATAAATAGTTGAAATACAGGGAATTTGTTTATAGGGGGGTGAGCCCCCTAATGCTTTCCATCTTATCGACGGCGTCGCTTAATTAAATAATATTACACGTTTGACGAACACTGGTCTGTCAGCTATTAAATTGTAAGAGCGAATGCTCAGAAAATATTTGCTTTTAAAATTAAAAACGGAATATAAGCTCCACAGACTATTTCGACCTAAACTTGTAATCATATTAATTACTTAATGGAAAAATGTAAGTAGTGCTGAGGTAGAAAGCATTGGGTCAGGTTTACTTCCTCTTAAAATGAAATAAATCGTTATATTTGATGTACAATAAATAATAGATAAGATAAGAGCAAAAATACGAAACAAAATAAGGGTCCCCGTTATTCGTCACTTTCTTTTATACAGAAACACAGATGCATATATAGTACATAATAATGATAATAGTAATAAGAATAAATAACAAAATATGATCGTCGAATGGGAAAGAACCGCGTTGGTTATATAATAAGGATATTTCGCGCGCGAAGACACACCCAAGCAAGGATCTTTAATTATTTATCAGAATTGTACGAATGCGAAGACATGCACATGTGCACACGTTATATACGATATTGTATACAGTGTAAGGGGATTTTTTTATTATAGCCGATATTATATATATATATATATACGATTCCGAACAAGGATATAAAAGCGTAACGTACAGAAGAAAATAAAAAACATGAAATGACTTTCTCCCTCTACGAATTTTTTATCGTAAAAATATGAAATATTAATATGTTGCTATACGATATTATTATTATTAATATTTATTATCAATTATAATATGCGCAATAGTTCGCGCGACGCGCGAGGGTTATTAAAAAGGCGAAGGGGGGAGAGAAATTAATAAGAAGTAACATTAAAATAAAATAAAGGCAGAACCCGTTTTCACATAATGCATCAGACAGTTTAACGCGCCTCCGCGCGCACATCTGTAATCGAAATGTTTTCTATTTTTACACGTAATAGAGATGAGAGCGATGAAGAGAAAAAAAAGAAATAAAAATAAAAAGTTAAAGACATAGTCGAAGAATTGACAGTTAAGCAGGATTGACTGAAAAGCTCGCAGAGATTTGATACCGCTTAAGGTAGTTTCTGCTCTTCTCTTTTTTATCTTCGCAGAAGACACACACAGGGTAAGTTGCAATAGTAATCGACTGAAGTAGCACTCAAACAATAAGCGAACAGTTCAAAGAATCAAAATATTTTTTAGTTAGCAGGATACAATGTGTATCGCGAAGCAAAGACTACCTTAAACGAGCTAGAAAGTACGAGAAGGGTAACCGCGGTGTATTAACGTACAATAAACGATAAACATGTCCTTCCAAGCGCAACCTCAAAATAACAAATGTTAAAAAAAAAAAGCAGCATTTTATTTTTGCAATAAGCCCGAAATAAATAAAAGCAGAATTTACAGTTTACAAATGAAACAGAGCCGTTTACCATGTACACACCTCCGTAATTTTAATTAATTAATGAAGCCGACGACGAACAGTATCGAAAACTTTATTCTACTTTACAATAGTGTTAAAAAAAAAACCGAGACAGAACGAAAATAGAAAGAATATTGAATGCACAAACACAAACCGAAGGATTATTATACAATTGCAGTCATTTTTCAGGATTACAAAATTGTATCTTCGACAGTTGAGCGATTTTCTACTTCCTTGGGTGATTTATGCAACCGATGAAATTCAGAAGCAAAAAGATAAAAAAAAAAATCTACGACTGTACATATTATACGATTTCGACGTTCGAGTTCTCCTCGAGAGAATCCGGAACTTTAACAGCTTAAACGTTCTTTCCGATCTTTCCTGTGAATTTCGCATTTCAAGTAGGATTAAAGAAAAAAAGCACTACTCATAATTATTGTACTTATGGATTTTATACTTCGAGACTGTAGTTGTAAAGACTTTAAAGGCCACGTATAATCAAAATGTAAGCGAATTTAAGGAGAAAAATCAAGTCTAAGCTTCGATTATTACTTATCGATTAGTTCTAACGTGTAAGGAAATTTGAAAAATTTTTCTATCGAAAGCTCCTTCCTTCGGATTCTCTCGAGGCGAGTCTCGACGAACAAAAAACTACGATTAAAGGAAAAAAAAAGGCAAAAGCAGCGTATAAATTATGTGTAACACTTCTCTCGGAGTAAAATAGGTTAAATAATGACAAAATAATGAAAATTCCATCTCTTGGGAGTCTGAGTGTAAGTATGTAAGCCTGAGTGTGCAGCTGTAATATCATGTATGGGATTCGACTTTTCGCTGTAATGTACTCGATATTCATATTAAAAGAAAAAAAAAAGATTACGTGTTTTTTCCATTTTAGAAGGTATAAACGAAAGAAATAAAAGCGACGGAGAGAAAGAGAAAGTACGTCTCGTCGACTCGTTCCAGATTCAAAATCGATCATTTCGATTTGACGCGATGCTAAGCTTAAGGTCTTGCCAAGCTGTTGTAATAATTTAGCGGCTGAAATTACGAAATTTTTAATTGCGGTCAGATGTAGCAATTATTTTTCGGCGGATCTGTCCAAAAAAAAATTTATCTCGAAAGCACGAAGGTTTGTTACAGAGAAAAAAAATTACGCTCGACAACTTAAGCAGAGGATCGCGAGGCTTAATTTTTCCAAAAAAATGAAGAATCTCTTAGATGCGTAAACGAGGGAATTTTATAAGTGTGCATTAATTTAGGGGAGAGAAGACGTTGTGTACGAGTTGAACTTTTTTAAATAGTCTCTTAAATATTCTGCACGACTTTTTCATAACGTAACGTTCATTCTCTTTATCGAAATCAAGGAAAATCTTTATGACTGCGCGGCAATACGCAAAAACGCAATAAAAAAAAAGGAGAAGAAAAGAAGAGCAAAGCCGGCAAATAAAATTTGCTCGAATCTGTCCGTAAAAAACAAAATTTGCTTTCGCGTCTCTCTTGTACGAAGCATTTTTGCGGTCTACAGTCAAATCTTCCGTACTGTTGTATCAAAAATACAGATTTTCGAATCTTAAAATTTAAAAGTTTTAAAAAAAGTACTTCGCTTTTCTTTCCATATTCTCGGAATATCTCGAACAATTTTTCTAATTACATACGTAAATACGTGTATAATCAACAAATAATTTTAAAATATTGCGTAGATTTAAAAAGAAAAAGAACAGTGAGGGAGAATCGACTGTATGTATAAAAAAATGAAAAAAAAAATTCTAGTGTCGAATCAAAATTATCTCTTAGGGTATACAATATTTCGCGATCGACTGTACATACAAAAGACAAAAGCAGCGCGTACGTTGTAAAGAGCAGTAAAAAAAAAGCTGAAAAAGTATCGAAGATCTCTAGGATCAAAAGAAATTGTCATTTTTCATCCAATTTCACTTGAAAAGAGGAGAGGCGCAAAAAGAGAAGAGGAAGAATACACGAGGAGTCGATTGCTTCAAAGCTTTTCCAAACGATCAATTACGTATGCGTGTGTGTAAATAATAATAATGGTCGCAAAAAGTGTCGGACGCATAAAGATTGGATTAAAGTGAGCATTGTTTCTTTCGTCGTCCAGGAGTACAATTTATCAAGTAATACGTACTTAATCGATCCGACGGAGACACTTTTGCCAAAAGAAAAGATAAAAGAATGAAAGAGAAAGAGATGCGTTGAATCGTGATAATGTTGAAATGAAGAAACTCGATCTTTAAGCGCTATTATTCAAAATGTTTCTATGCGAGAAGGACGAATGAGTTTTGCGTGTACTACGATGTTTTCTTTGATTGTAACTTTAAAAGTCTTCGAATATATTCTAAGCACTTGATTGTACATAAGTATGTGATAAATATGCATATATATATATGTAAATATAAATCGATTAATCTTTTTAACTTTTAATTATCGAATACCTGTAATTATGTTAAATCAAAAAAATAAAGAAATCTTATGAATAAAAGTGAACTTTCAATGTATGAATTTAATTTTCTTATTTTCCTATCTACTCCACTTCCTTGTAAAGGCAAGAATTTTATTAATTTTGATAAATAATACGGATTTTTAATTGTAACAGTGCAAATTAAGTGCAGTTTAAAAATATTAATTTTATTTACACAATTTAATATACACAGCAAGAATAACAAGTATATTATTTAAAATCTTTGTGCTCCAACTGTAGCATCAAATAATTCTGGGTTTACAAAATTACCTTGTTTATCTATGATGTATTTGATTTTATTATTTTTCATTCTTAGTGGTACGTATGTTCCTACAGAATTTCTGCTTGCCTGAGAAGAAACCTAAAAATTTAATATTCTCATTAGAAAATTGATTGAGAAATAATTATTTCAAATATCACAAACATGCTTACTCTTTCTACAGGTAATGTCATTTTTGTTTCACCTTTTACAGGGTGATATGTAACTACAGTAATTACTTTACCGCCTTTGTGAAGAACTATATACTTTACAGTACGCGAAATCACATACCAAACTGATATTAGTATCAGAGGACCTAGAAAGTTTTGAAATACTCTGTAATGTATTACATAAATTTATTATGTTAATGAAATAATATATTAAAAAAAAAAAATTCTATCCACCTCAATTTATAGCATTTACTGGATAATTTAATAAAGCAATCTAAATAAACCATATAAACAAAATATGTATTTACCTCCAAGAACCCCAACTGTAATGAAACTTAAAGGTAATATGTGCTTCTTTATGTTTTCCAACATAGGCACGTCTCCTCTAAAAAGATCTTTACACAAAATTAAATAAACATTATCAACCATAGCTAAGCACCCTACTAAAGCTACAATTCCAAATCCAAATGCAATTTTATACATCCAAGGCCTCTCATATCTGTATAAAATAACATTATTAGTAATGTTTGTATTAATTTTCAAAGGATTCCCAAGCGGATTAACTTCAGGTTTTAGGGTAACGTTGCGCTTTAAATGCTGAAAAATATTTGGACGTACAGATAAAATTTGTTGGTGTCCATAGTTTTTTCTAAATATACCATTTATGTTCCTGTAAACAAAGTGCTTTGTAACAATGGATAAAACTAAACAAGTTATAAAAAAAATAGATTTAATCTCTTGTATTTAGAATTCGTTTTGTTGACTAGTTAATCATCGATAAGTATTATGAAAAAATACAAATTTTAAAAATGTACCAAAAAATTAATGGACTTTTATAGAAGAATAAAAAGTTATGATGCTAATATTGATAAAAATAATCTCTTACCTCCAAGATCCATTTTGAAAGAAAGTCCTGGAATTGCTAAAGTTTCGAACTCCTACTTTTAATTGTTGAAAGCTAGAGTACGTTCCTTGTAAATTAGGCTGTCTAAAAATTTGTAAAAAAACCCGGCTCCCACATTTTGAACACGTATTTGTATTTAACCTCGAAACTGTAATTACAGCCCCGAGCATCGTGACAAATCTAAAAAAGCTGTAGAAATAACAAATATTAATAAAAAATTTGTACCTTATACAACACAGTGCTAAACCTAAAGAAACTTGTTAAAAATAATACCGATTTCACGAATATTTTTTCTCAGCTGTTCTCCGGTAACATGGCAAGGGATTTAAAGATCGCACTGTCGCCTCTTTCGCCAATCCTCCAAACCCTCTCCTCCGCCTTCTCAATCAGTGTCATCACTCTCCTTTATACCGACGAACAATAAACACTCGACTACTGGAAACCTCGGTACCGACCTGATCGAACCTCAAAACTCGCGAACCAGCCGCCGAGCGTGCAAAAGCTGTGGCGGATTGTTGAAACCCGGTCCAACTCCTACAGATATCACCCAAGACTCTCCGCCGTTCAACCGGATCAACAAAAGCGCAGCAAGGAAACAGATGACAGCCACGTGTACGCCGACATGCAACACCTTCGGCGCCTGCGTTGAAAAACCGAACCGTTACAAGACGTCGGGTTGAAAATCTCGGCGCGCGTCTCGCCAACAAGGCCACCGTAAACAAAAGGTAAACACCTAAATGCCCATCAGGACTCTGCTGCTCTCCGCGCGTAAAACGCGGTCAAGGTGCGAATCAAATCGATCCCCCGCCGCCGCCGTCGCCGCCGTTTCTTTCTCTCGTTTTTGTTTCCGCGGACGACCGCGGGGATAGAGAGAGAAAAAAAACGAACGGATTTCCAGGCTTTTCCGCCGGGCTGATTGCTTTCGTCGTATTTGGCCGCGCGGCGTCTTTCACGCCGCGTGAGAATTATTGCCTTTTTGCGTGGATGTGTAAACGTGACCTACATGGGAGAGAGAGAAAGAGAGAGATGATAATCCGATTGGATTGTTTGATTTGGAAGAGAGGACTGCGCGCGGGGATTAGGCTTTGATTTATGCTACTGAACGAGCCTCGTGTATTGACGTTACAAAAAGCAAAGGCTTATTTGCCGTGCGTGATTGAACGCCGTGGCGAATGATTTTCTAAAAAAAAATCATTTTTCAGAGGGAAAAATGATCGGTGTGCACGGCGTTGCGTTATTCAATAGTTCGAAAAACGAGCGTAACAAGTATTTTATTGTTTCTCCTTTTTTTTCTGGAACTATAACGATGCCTTTGTATACTTGATAATTGAGTTATATAATTATGTTTCCCACGCAAAGCAAAGAAAAATATTTAATTTAATTTAAAAAAAAAAACGATTGAGTGTAAAATATATAGGATACTTTTTTTAAATCGGAAATCAAGCGTTTTTTAGAAACCTTATTTTTTCCAAGTTTAACGACATTTACGGGAATTAGAATCGATACAAATTACCGCGTTCAACTCCTGAATCAAGCATTTAAATAGCTAGCAGCTTTATCGCCTGGCAATTACGCGTATGTACACAAAGGTCAAAAATAACTTCCTCAAACTCAATCAAAACCTCGACGAGCCTCCGATCGAGGACAGTTAAACACCGAGCCGCAATCTCGAGGCATTTCGCTAATTGCGCTTCCCGCGCAAAAAGCCGAATTGTTTACATTAAAATTTACGACGGCTTATATACATTACCCGCAGGTATCGCGCGATTCATCGGTGTTCGCGCGTTTTTGTCTTATAACATCCTCCGCGCTCCTTCGCGTCGAATAATTGCCCATTATAACCGTGCAATCAGTCGTTACACACAAAGTCGCCAGTTAATCGGAGAAGAAGAAAAAAAAAGAGAGGAAGGAGGCGGCGAGCAAACAGACCTCGCCTCTGTGCTAATAAACGCGCGAGCGAGCACAGCGCGACACGTGAAAACACGCGAAAGCGCGAGGAGAGATATAATATGCGCCGGGAATAGCGATATACGTACAGCCGACGACAAGCCGACGACGACGTTCGTGCGCGCGAGCAGAAGAAAGGAGCTCTGGTGGATTCCGAGCGATTTTTAACGCTTCTCTCTTTCTCCCGTCCCTTGCCCGGTGAATAAGCGCGGCTGCGGCGGTAAAGTGATAACGCACCGCCGAGTATGACTAAGTTCGTTAAACCGACAGGTGTTAAGTCGAGACGAATGCGGGGGAGGGGAGACTTTGCCTCTCGGAGAGGCAGAGCACAAAGGAGAACGAATTTAGCAAAATTATTTCCAGCCGACGAGTGAGTCGCGCGGTTTAAAAATGTATATGTGTCGTTTGTCGCCGGTGGAAAGTGTATTTTCCTTTTTCGGGGAGGTTCCCGCATCAAGAATGTACGAGCCAAGTTTGCTTTGATGGAAGCTACCTGAACAACCCTCGAATATAGACAGAGCGATTCTAATCTTATCAATCGTCCGTTTAATGAAACGGTATTTCGAGCAAATAAGTAAAACTTGCTTCGTCGCGATTTTATTTTCGCGATAAAAATTTCCTTCGGAATTGCTGTTTTAATTGAAAGAACATTTTCAAATAAATTTATTAAAACCCACTTTTACTACCGACGTATAAAATTTCTTTTTCAAGCCGGTGAATTTCAGAGTTTGAAATTCATGTTTGCCTTATCTTTTTTAGTTCAATTAAGATAAAAATTGGCAAAACAAAAGGTGCACCCAATCGATTTTAAAACTCGGCATATATTTTTACCTTTGTTGCAAAAGTATAACAGAGAGGAATAATGAATTGATTCTCGAGGGAGTAAAAAACATATTTGCATACAATGATGAAACTCTCCGAATATATGGAAGGAAAATCAGACTTTGTTCGAAATTTTATTTTCGATCTTTCCGCCTCCCACAGGAGACTTCCATCTGCGTCGAAAAAAAAAAGAAAAAAGAAAAAAGACCGCACTCTCCGCGGTCATTCCAAACGTCGTCATATAACCCCACCCACCTCTATTAATAAACCCCAATTACAAAAGCTCCGAGAGCGCAATTTTGCGCACAGCCGAAATCGCGCAAGACGGAGAGAAGTTAAGTCACTTGACCGAATTAAACGAGCCGCAATTGATATCGTATTTCCCTGGCACAGAAAACGGCGCCGCCGCCTCGCCCATGATGGCGGTCCCCCGCGCTTGGCTTCAATCGTCGGAAATCATTGGTAATCCGCGAATGTGTTGCCTTCTCTCCGCGATCGCCGCGCGGGCCGTCCTAAAAAAAAAAAAAAAAAATCGCTTTCGCGTGTATACACCCACCGGTATGCAGCATCGACGTTCGCAGCTTTATGCGCCGAGAGAGACTCGAGCCGCGTATATAAAGCGCGTGTTTTGCGCGCGATAAAAAAGAATTAAAGCTCGCTTTATTGCGACTTTTCAACACTCGGGGCATACAAATAAACCTTGTTAAAACTTTGAAATGTAAATGGTTACGCGTCGCGTTCGGATAGCTCGCGGAGACGCGAAACCGCGGCGACGGTGAATAGAGAGAGAGAGAGAGCGAGACAAAGACGATTTAGCGCGCGAAGGTGCAATATTTTTCATTTTTCCTTTCCAGCGGTTCGTGTATGTGTACATACGACATTTTTTCAATCTGCTAATATTGCTCGCTAAGACTCGTTTCCGCTGGATTTTGAGGTAACGATTACACAAGGATAATTATACATAAATTTCTCATTGCTTCTTCAAGCAATTCGCTAATTTATCCGATGCGACTCCGACGCCGCAAAATCAAACGTAAGATCGAAAACGCGACGAGATTGTCGCGGAGGCATTATATCCTTTATTGAATCGACGAATCAGCGAGGCCGAGAATCAGATAGGGAGTCCGTGACCCAAACGCACGAGCGGCGATAGGATCTGTTGGATTTTGGCTACAATAGAATAATACGCGTCAGTCATTGCATAATTATATATACACGGATAAAAAACAAGGTAGTTACAAAGCCATTCCGGAGCTTCCAACTTTAATTACTTATTAATGAATGGAAAAAGTAATCGCACGTGCATTTTTAACGTAAAAATAAAGTGAGCGTCGCGTACACCTTAATAATTTAATTAAATAAAATTTTTCCAGCGGCAGTTGGCGTCGAGTGGAATATTTAGGAATATTCGAAGGGTCGATCTGCGGAGCAGGAAATGATAATATTTGAATTAAAAAATTGTTCTAACGTCCCCTCGCCACTTTGGCACTTGTTTGTATACGAGGAGCAAATAAACATTTTCGCTGAGTCGAGCGGTAATACGAACGTCGGAAATATTTGACGTTAGAATTTTGCGGAACGGATGAGAATTTCGATAGTATTGGGGATTTTTAATAATTTAAAAAAAAACACATCATTACACTTTCGAGTGCTTTACTTTAGTATCTTGATCGTTGAACAACTGATGAAGGTAAAGAGATAAAGGAACGATAACAAATCACGAGTGGATTTATCTATATTTTTCGAGCTCCTCCAATTTCTTATATATTCTATCGCTCCATTGAGAGACAGTTAGAAGAAATTATCAATTCCGAGCGCCATTTAAATTTTTAAGACATTTCACGCCGCGGCCGGATGTACATCCGCGCTGGAAACTTTATCATCTGCGGGGACGGAGAGAGAGAAAATAAATGCTCCGGTGAAATAGAATACCGCGCACTTGCATAAATACCTGAGCGCGCGAAAGCGCAAGAAGCCCCTCGCCGTTCCATTGTGTTAGTTTTCGATTTCGCCGAAAAACCTATTACAAACGCAGCGCGCAATATCGTTTACCCGGCGACGAGCGCCTCTTCTTTTTCTCTCTCGATCCTCGCGTCGCGGTATATTTATAAATAATCAATTATTTAAATCGGCTTCCTCGAGAGGCTTTATTTTCATTTATTCGCATAATCGAATTACGGGCCTCACCTAGTTCCACTAATAAAATTAATGCACGCTCCCCGTATCTATTTTTAGCCCGAGATTCCACAGGCCGAAAGGAGCCTACTCCTCTCCCCCGCGGACGGGATTTCTTTTCCCGTATCCTTACGCGGCGAATCATCGTCGCGGTGTAGTCGAGAAAAATGTGTCGAGCCTCGCAAATCGGCTTACTTATTTCGCGTCGTTAAAGGTCTGGAAGGTGATTCCGATCTCGGTGCGCTCGTGCACGTATACATATATATATATGTGTGTGTGTGCGTGTGCGCGCGTACGTACACGTCTACGCAACGGCGCTCGGCCTCGAGAATTCGCTGATAATGATTTGCGAGCGTTGCTCGATTCGAAAACTCGACTCGCGCGCGGTGCTACTCAAATAGTCATTTCCGAGCTATTTTGCGCTCGGGCGAAAAGACGCGGAAGGCGCGTCGTGTTGGGGTGCGAGTCGATTAACGCGTGTGCCTTGGGTCAGTTTCGGATTTTTTTAATGCCCAAGTCGAGGAGATATATATATACGCACTCCGGCGAGCCGATTAAGCCTCGTGCGTAGTTTATACACTTTACATTAAAGATAATGCCGACGGTTTTTACGGCTGCGGAAATTTAAATTGATGATTTTTTAAGAGGAAATTTATCCTCATTTTCTCGATGCCTTTTTTTTTTGAGACGCGGAAGCGACCAAGAAATTATATTCTAATTTCATTATTCGATCATTTATGATTTTGATTTGATTAAAAAAAAAAATTATAGTCATTTTTATTACTTTGATGAAATCTTTTATTAAAGGTCATTTTTAATAAAACCAAGTTTTAGATCTCATTAAACGTTAAAAATTAGATTTCAGTGTTTAACTGGAATCTTAAATAACGAGCTCTCCGAGTCTCAATTCGCGCTCGTTCGTTTTAGCTTGAATAAATCTATATTTGTATACTCATCTCCTCCGACATGAGCAAACAACATTTTTTTCTCTCTTCGCAAATGTCATTATGGAATATAGTTTTAAAGCGAATCGCCCGATAGTCTAGTCGAAAATACGAGACGGCCGAGAAGAGCAGCCAGCAAAGAGGAAAACGCCAACGAGAGAGAGAGAACGGAGCGTTTGAGAAAACTTGAAGAAAAATAAAGCTTTCGGAGATAACGTACGTAGATAATGCACGAGTGTATCTACCTATTCACAACGTCTGACTGCACTCTGCATCTATATACTTAGAGGACTTTATAAATAGACGCAGCGCCTATACTTTTTCATGAACTCCGGTCGCATCTCTCGCTCGTAATCCGGCCAATTTTCGCTTGAATTTTACATTTCGAGGCGCTATTTTCATTTCGACAAACCGCCCCGCGGCCGCCGAAATAAATCGCCGCGCATTTTCGCTAATATAAAGCACTGCGACGACGCAGAATCCGCGATAAGGTCGCCGGCGATCTGCGCAAAAAGCAAACGAAAAAAAAAAAAAAAAAAACGCCCTTTACGAAGTTTACGCGCTCGCCGAGAATTTATCGATGACTTTATATTACATCAAAGAGCAATAAGCTTCCGTTACAAGCGATGACATCCGCATGTGCTCTCCGGCCGATCGATGAGCCAAGGTCACGCGGCCGACGAGGCGGAATTCTTCCTAGATAAAATTCGTTTTCGGCTATTTTTATTGCCCGTTCGAAAATTGCCGTTGCTAACAAACTTCCGGCTGTGCGTTCAATTGAGGAAATAATCGTGGTAGCAGCAGCCGCCGAGAGTCTCGGCGTTATTATCGTATTTGTTTGCGAGCTAAAAAGCGAGATTGTCGAAAATATTTAAAGGATGTTTGGCATTCAGTATTGATTGTATTGCGCCTTCTCGCACACCCCGACGTGCGCGAGGAGAATTATAAAATTTTTTCAAATCGAAAAATCAAACGTAATTGTATTATTTTCTTGGTTCTACATCGAGAAATTAAATTAATTGGAGTAAAGGAAAGTTTATTCCCTCGTAAAGTGAATTTGTTCACGTGATGCAAAGTTCTCAGGTCCCGTTCGGAAATGGTAATAGCCTTTTAATAATTTACTTTGTGTAATCAATAATCCTGCCCATCAAGCCGCCCGTAATACATAACTCAAAGGTTAAAAGATTCATTTTTATTCTAAGGAGATATCGCTTAAAGAATGATAAGTCAATAACAGTTATTATTGAAAAGTCTTTCTTTCCTGGTTTGATTATTAATAAACGACATCGCTCGAAAACAGAGGCGAACGTTCTTGCTGCTCTAAATAAATAAACCTAAGCGTCATTGAGACCACAAAGTAGTCCCCCCGGCGAAACGGCAAAGCGAGAAGTTTCGAAAAGCCGCATTCGCACTCGTATCCAGTACAGTTGCACCAATCATCGGGCACTGCGGAAAGTCCGCTCTTTATAGTGACCGTCATCGTTACCGCTCTCCTCGGGCCGCGGCTCTCCGGAGGAGCTCTCTCTAAAAAGGAAAAATAGCAGTTATAGAACGGCAGCGGTCTCGGGAGAAAGAAGACACCCGCAGAGGCTTCTGCGACTGCGTGCGATTGCCAGGCATTCTAAACACATGCAGGCCCGCGCACACGGATATTCGCCGCCCGCCCCCGACAGGCAGCAGCTGCCGTCTGCTCTTCCCGCAGGCTGTCAGTGAGTGTTGTTCTTCCGTATGAAGCGCACAAGTTCGGCATGAATCAGCTCCGCTGCAGCTGGTACGCTGCTTCGTCGCGGCTCCGTCGTCGCCTCAAGTTCAGCGGCGGTGTATTATCTCGCTCGGCGCGATAAAGTCTGCTTTGCCCCGAAGATGCCTCTGCCTTCTAACTAAGTGCGCACTCGAAGAAAAGAGCGCCGCGTTTGCGCTCGCTACAGATATAGATAAATATATACATACATATACGTGCGTGTACTCTCACGTCCCTCTCTCTCCCGTATAGCCAGCCAGCCGCGCGCGAGAGCAGGCAGCAAAGCAGCAACATACTGACGTCGGCCGAGAGAGCGGCAAGGAAAGAGAGAGAGAGAGAGAGAGTGAGAGGCCAAACGGAATTAAACGAAGAAAATAAATGCGGAGGCGAGAGGAAGTGGTCTGCACCGCCGCTAAAGAAGAAAGTAACCGACAAAGCAGCTCGGAAAATTCGCGAACGATTTTGATGGAGGCGCTGCGCTCCGGAGGAAGAGCTTCGTCGGGAGCATCAAGCCGAGGAGGTGAAAGTGCGCCGACGGCAGCTCCACTGCCCGACTACTGCTAATCGCTCTCTCTCTCTCCTCAGCGAGTCAGTGAGAGGTAGACAGAGACGGAACGACAGCCTTTCAAGCCGCACAGACAGAGACGCGTCGAGGCTGTTCTCTTCGCGAGAGCGCGACCACTTACGTACGTAAGCCAAGTGAGTCTTCCACGGTGTGTTTCTCCGTGCGTTGTTTGTTTCGCACTCGTGATCGCCGACGTCGAGGCCTCCTGGGAACACGCCAGAACAGCCTCGCCTACATTTTCCTGAAAGAAGGTGCTGGACTTCTCTACTTGCTTACCTGTTGTTTTGCTGCTGTGCACTGGAGAGTGGAGACTGATTTTTTTTCATGGGAGTTTAGGATCAGCGTTGAACGCTGTCTAGAACTGCTTCATGATTTTACTATCAAGGAAACAAAATTGGGCTCCCGCTGGAAGACTCTACAGAAGGTAGCGGAGTTGATGCAAGAAGGCTGCTGAACGTTGAACAAAAGTAAGATTTTGCTAGTTGGTATTAGTGTTAGTCGCCTTGACCATTGAAATTTATAATAATACTGAGAAGACTTGTGTTTATGTTGAAAAAGATTTGGAGAATTAAGTTGTTTTTGCACAAAGAACTTAAAAAATGAGTTGTTTGGCTTTGGTTATTTTTAGAAAATGCTTGACATTTTTTGGCAATAAATTACAGTCTTGGGCCTTACATTGTCAAAATTTTTCTACAATGCTAATTGAAGTAGAGCGGAGTGCAAGTGTAGAAGCAATGACAAGCACTTAAATTTAAAAACCCGTTATGATTCAAATCTAAGACTTTGAATGACATCACTATTATTACAATTGTTTTTTTAATGAGTCTTCATTAAAATGTATTCTGATTTAATTTTGTTCGCATGTCTTGCAACCTGAAAGTATGAAACATGAAAACATTGATACATAATAAACTTATATCTGTGTCAAAAATGTTTCTTATATTACAACTAACAATGAGTTTATCTTGCTATATTTATTTTTGTTCTAATTTTATTTAATTAATAATATTTTAGTATGCTAGAATAATTTTAATTTTTTAATTATAATTATAAATTTTCAACTTATTAATTGTATGAATCTTTCATTCCTATAAATTTTCATAAAACAATTTTAAATTTGATTTTGCTTTTAAAAATATGATTTATAACTTTCATAATTGAATCAGATTCAATTGAACTTGTAAAGATACACTATTATATGATTAACAACACCTTATTTTCTTGATCTTTATTTTCTTTTACATACACAGAATATTGAAGCTTGTAATAATATAACTATTGTTATTTATTTACATATTAATGCTAGTCTTATTAGCAGAAATTATAGTAATGTTCTATAGATAGACTTTGTGTTAACCTCCTTACTTTGTATATACAAAAATCTGTGTACATTACAAATTAAAATCAAAAACTTTATATTAAATTAAACCAAAATTTTAATTTACACAATTTAATATAATTATTAAAGTTTTGTTTACCTAAATTGCAGAAAATAATTAAAATATTGTAATACACTAAGTACTTTCTTTTTTATTTCCTGTTCTAAACATGACACTTCTTTTGTTATATACATTGCTTAAAAAACAAATTTGAAAATGATGCCACACAGTTTGTTTTAGCCTTTTTATTTTTTAACTAAGGTAATTTGTTTAAATATTTAATATAACATTATTAAATATTTAACAGCTGTTTCCTTTCAATTTTTTTCTTTTTACTTATTTCGTTTAACAATGATATAAGAACATTTTTAAATGTTATTACGCTATTCATCTAATTTGCTTAAACATTAAAATATAAAGATTTTTTAATCAAACTAATTTTGAATTAGTGCAGACTGTAGTCTTACATTTATTCTTGTCTCTTGAAAACAAAGAAATAAAAAAACTCAACATGCTTATCAATATAATAACACTGTACGTATTTCCATTTCAGAATCTCATTGCGGACAGATGTACTCTCCCATAGAGAGGTGATCTCATTCTTTGCCCCCAGGAGCAGGGAATAAATACTTTACCTTGATTAGGGGATGCCTAGCCTACATTCGCTCGTCATACGACGAGCTGCTCCCATGGATATGGGTACTGCTGCAAGTTCAGTAACTACAGTGAATCCTTCATCAAAAAGTAATAGTTCTAATCAGAAGAAAATGGATAAAAACAACAAACTAAGCGGCATAAAGCTTCCCCTGCTGCGCAAAGAGTCTAGTGCAATCAATCTGTCTCTGGCTGAAAGGTCAATGAACAAACGTAGTGGAGAGGCTCCACTTTTAAGGCCTGAGAGTAGTGCAAGTCTAGAGGCCCGAGGAAGTAGTTGGATAAGCTTGGGCCCAACAGCTTTGAGAAAGTGTGAAACTGCAGTAGGACTTAGTACTTTGGCCCTAGAAGGTCGTCCTGTGAATCGTAGTAGAGTTTGCTCGCGATGCTCAAGTCTACTGTCGTTGGCGTCGAGTTCACGATACAGTTTAGCAGCCGGTAGTTTTGTGCCCGCGGCTACCTCGCAACAACAAGTCGGTCGGCTGTTGTGTAAACTTTGTTTAACGGACGTTTCGTTGTCGCAGACGTTCACCATTGAAGGTTGTAATTGCGCCTACTGTAAGGACGTATGTAATCCATGTTTATTTTTTATTAACTGTAAAAATTTGTGAATGTTTTGATAAGCACTATGAATAGTATATAGTAAAATGTTAAACTGATGTATTCAAAAAATAATGCATAATTGACCTTTGTATCAATTTTCTGAAATAACTGGTATTTAAGAGATTACTCAAGTTATTTTTTTAAAGTAGTTTTAAATACGAATAATTTAAAAACTTATTGCAATTCAATAAAAATTTATTTTACAATATTCATGGAAGAGAATGTATCATATCAGTGATGTAACTGAGCTTCTTACCAGAGCTATAAAAAAAAAACATTTAATATTCTTGATTTGTTATGCAAGGAATTTTAAAAATCAATATTACTGTAACTTTAACTGCATAATATTTTATTATATATTAAAATCAATTTCTTTGATATGGAAGAGATTGTTAATATCTGTAAATTCATTTGAAATGTTTGCAACAAACAATAGGTATTAAAAGAATTAAAATTTTTAGTGCTTAATGCTTGTAATTGTGATGAAAAATCATCATGTCTTGTTTTTAGTGTATGCGTGCTTATGTGGAGTTTGAAATAGAAGAAGGAGCTTATGACATCAGTTGTCCTGATGCAAAGTGCGATCAAGACGGCATGCTTTCTTTGAAAGAGATCAGTACCCTTGTCAGTCCAGAACTCGTAGAAAAACATCAAAAGTTTCGTCTTAACAGAGGTTCGATATATGTTTCTTTTACATGTTTAAACAACTACAATCACATGAAATAACTTTGCACGTTACATTCATGCATACTGATATCTAAAGAGGATTATTTATATGAAAACTGGTCTCAGAAAATGTTTCATGAAAATTTACTTTATGAATTTCATACTTCTTTATGGTTTCAATATTTTTACTAATAATTGAGTACTTTTATCATTGATAATGTAAATTTACTAATAAAAATTATTAATTGTATAATTATTAATATATTACTAATATTTACATAGTATGAATCATAATTGTATAAACATTTTTTTTATCTTATTAAATTTTAAACCTTGTATGAGATCAGTGGTAAAAACTTCAATTAGCTTTAATTAGTTAAGCTTTCTTTTAATCATCTGTTGGCATTATTTAATCATATGTTCAAATGGTCCCTTCTTAATCATATTTAAAGTTTATATAAAAACTTCAGTCCACTTTGATTAAATATCAAGAGTATGTTTGAAGTAATACTAGTTAAATATTTATAGGAATCACATTAGTTTTGCATTATAATTATTTTAATTGACATTACCGAGCTGCAATAAATTTATATTCTTCCACATTTGATGAATCAGAGGCAAAAATGGAAAAGCGCAGAAGATGAAAACGCGAATAAAATTTATTTATTGAGTCCAATATACTGCTCGCTATCGGTAACAGATACACCCATTAAAAATATTTAACGATATTTTTAATAATTTTTCAAATGTAAACACACATGGAAGATTAGATTGCAGCCGGTTCAATAAACTTGTGTCACCTAGTGAAAAGAAATGATTCGAGACATTGCTTTAATTCGCTAGATGTGTCAATGGACAAAGAGAGAGCGTGGTGTCCGCGAGCAGGATGCGAAACAATATGCTCGTTGAACGGCGACGGCTCGAACGGAAGTACTCCTGGCCCGGTGCATTGTCCGAACTGTTCAACGGACTTTTGCTCGCTGTGTCGGGAACCCTGGCACGAGGGGCGCTGTCCGGATTTACCCCTGGGCATCCCTTTTGACAGCGATCACATCAAATGCTGCCCTATGTGTTCCGTGCCCATCGAGAAGGACGAAGGCTGCGCCCAGATGATGTGCAAACGCTGCAAGCATGTCTTTTGTTGGTATTGCTTGGCCTCCTTGGACGTACGTATACTTCTTTATTTACATTTCCGTAGAAATGTCTGACGAGCCTGAGATTTTAGAAAAGGGACCGAGCTGACACAAATTTTGTTTTACACATTTTTTTATCTACCTTCAGAGAAAGATAACAAATAATTTACCGTTATAATTCTTTTTATTCAACGTTCATTTTTTTTAATCTCAATTTTCAATTTTATGTAATTTCAGATTTAGAAAAGTGTTTTCTGCTCTCCGGCCGGAAAGCGGCAACTTCGTTTCGCGCAGCGGCCAGAAAGTTACCGCTTTCCGGCGGGAGGGCAGAAAAATAGTATATACACCTAGGCCAGTAAAAAAGAAAGCCTCAGATCAGACGTTTGTCAACCTCGGCTTCGCCTCGGCCAACAATTACGTGAGATCTGAAACATTTCTTATTTTATTGGCCTAGGTATGTAATATACTATTTTTTAAATTAAAAAGAGATGTCAAAAATAAGAAACCAATTATATGTTTTAAAAAAGGGAAACAGTAAGAACAATTTTAACATATTCTTTTACTTTATAATCTATTTTCAAATAACTATTAACGTGCAAGTTTTTTTTATGAGTACCTAGTTAAAGTTTCTGATTAATTACTAAATACAATAAAAAGATTAGAACAAATCCATATATAAACTCCATAAATAAACAACTCCATACAAAAATTAATATTTATGCAATATTAAATAAATCAGTAATTTTATGCTTTATTGAACTTTTACAAATATTAACATAAAATATGTTTTCACAATGTTCAAAAACTGTGCGTAATCGTTACCCAGCTGTGTGAAATTTTTCGCTGTAAATCAAAACTTATATAACGTTCTAATAAAACTTAACATTTAATAACTTCCTTCTAATGTGATTGGTTTTGAAAAGAAAAAAAAAACAGAAAAATGCAACTGTAATAATATTTAATCAGTTGATTATACAAGATATATATGCCCCGAGACAATATAATTGTAAAATTGAAACAAATCAACGTTTAAGAGTGCTATTTAAAGCCGAAGCCTTATTGCAGCATTGTAATTACGCCTTTTAGAATTATGACATCATTATGACAAGATAATTAAAAATTATGCTTTAAATCAACACATTCTTTACGCATGAAAGATAAAAAATAATCAAACTACATTTACAAAATTAAAAACAATAATTCTAAAATAAGATTGCGAGGTCAGATCAAAGTATCTCTGCTGGTAGTCAAGCAAAACCAAGGAAGCAATTTTTTCTCTCGCATTACGAGTATGCATTGGAAAGCAATTCTAATTGACGTATTTCCTTCTTCCTCAGGACGACTTCCTACTTCGTCACTACGACAGGGGACCATGCAAGAACAAACTGGGTCACTCTCGCGCCTCCGTCATCTGGCATCGGACGCAGGTGATTGGTATCTTCGCTGGCTTCGGGCTTCTTCTTCTGGTAGCGTCTCCACTATTGCTGCTGGCAGCCCCCTGTATAGTCTGTTGCAAATGTCGCGTTTGCGGCTCCTCGCGCCTCGAGCAGGACGAGGCTGCAGCGGCTGCGTCAACAACTGCAGCTGCACAGCAACCACAAGATGACACCGCCACGTAAAGAAAACGAGCATATCGTTAGGACTGGTATATATTAAATATATGTATGTGTATGTGTACAACTAATGTTTTCTGATCGTTTAAGATCTCTAGAGGATTTAAGCACGTGTAAGTCGGCTATGCTGGGAAAGGCATGATGTTTGAAGGGCAAACGTACCAGTTGACGATGGATTGAAAACAATTTTTGCAATGATTTAGGACTAGTTGATTTACGAGTGTAAATAGAATTTTATTTCATAATTTCAGAATTGTGATGTGAATTTGTTTATATTTAGATATAAGACGGTTTTTTATTTTCCTTTGAGTTAGATTTGGATAAGTGATCAAGTACTGGTGCGTTTGTTCGATGGACGTCTGTTTTTTGCGATTCGTGAGCGGTTTGAGAATTTATTTTATGAAAAAAATAGTTTATTTTTGGAGCAAACTTAATTATTAATTAGATTGAGTTACTTGTTGATGGCTTGCGGATTTGTTCGTTGAAGACAAGTGCATTTCTTAGTGCTTTGAAAAAATCATGCTCATAATATGTCAAAAAAAGAATCAATGATTCTATACTTTCCTTCATAAAGAGGTGTCTTTCTTGCTTAAAAGTCAAGAGAATCAAGTGAATCCTCGCTAGTTTTTAAGATATTCGAACCAAGTGAGAAGAGGGATAAAGAAGAAAAGTCACTCTTATAATGTACTAGGTACTACTTATTGCCTTCCTTGTTTATTGATAAAATTAGACGCCATTTCGCGCGTTGCATAACGAGTGTAACTACGATGTAAATTGGTTGTTGAGTTACCGTAATGTTAAAACAAATATAAAAGACATTCCACAGAGATAAGCCCATTGAGTTTTCAAGATGGCTTTAAACGTGTAAAAGGGAGACAAGAGCAACGTTTTTATTAATATTTTTCTTCATTCGATTATTATATTTGACGACACAGTTTTTACTAAAAGCTTCTAACGATTTTCCATACTGTACGTCGTTTTGTTTTGCTGTAATGCGCCCAGTGTCAGAAAGGTATTTTAAATTGTGTTTGTAGATTTATTATTGATTGGCGACTGTATACGTTATTATAGACATACATATAACTGATAACGAATACCTTTTAAATTGATACTTGTGCGTAATGTTGAGAAAAACTTTGGAAGAATAGTATTAACTCTTGATTTATTTTGACATGTGTGAATGTATATATATATATATGTAACCAACGGTTAACAGTGATTAGTATTATTATTATGGCAGAAAAAATGAATACATTATGAATTTTACGTAATAATCTTAAATTTTTTATTGTTCTCACAAATTAACTCCTTAGTTATTTACGTAAACTGCATTTTAAGAAGTGTTTTGTTAAACATGCTATTAAGATCTTATTCCTGTTACTTTTGTAATATTTACTCACAAAGAACAATTTTTTTTAATCCAACTTTTCAGGTCTCTGATCCAAGTAAATAAGATCTTCATTTTGTAAATATTTATTGATATAAAAAATATTTACTTAAACTTACAGCCATTGACGTATTTTATAGACATGGAGATTTAAAGAAACAACAAGCACTTGTACTTTTTTTTCTTTAAAGATTGCGTAGTTTATTTTTATAGTCAACTAAACAACGATGCCCTGATGTAATTTGAACAGAAATATTCTATTCGTTCACAGTGATTTGAAAATAGAAATAAACAATTAAAATTCTTTGTCTACTAAATGAGATTCTTTAATAAAAAATATGGCACACAGTACTAGTCATTGATTAGATTAACACAACAAAGTACCGTTATAAATAAGTCAAACGATTTATCTAACGTAAGAGAAATAAAGGAAGTGTGCGTGTGTGTGTCAACATTTTCCACGATTATTTTATTAAAGTAACTTACAGATCGCATAGTGCCAAATATGCCTCAAGATTGAAAAATTTCCTATATTTGAAATCACTGACCATGTATTGCCAGTTGCATTCATTTTGATTTTCTGAATAAAATAATACCGTATTGATAATATACTTTTTAAACTCTACATTGAAATAAAGTACCTACGAAAGGGTAAACTTTCCAAACTGTGAATTTAAATAAGAAAAAAATATTGAATAAAAAGAAAAGACAGTGCTCCGTCGTATATGTATAATTAATTGAAGTTCCAACTGTAAATATTAATTATCGAACAATTCGTTTGCCTTAGCCTCGTTTAGTAATGTACAACAAAATATAATAGTTATAACAATATTAATAACGATAATAATTATAAATATAACGAAGAAATGTTAAAAGGAAAGATGCAAATAAAAATTACGTGAATGAAATTGTTGTCAAAGAAAAAATAACTTGTCAGTGTACTCATTCTTGAATCCCTAGAATAATTTTTTTTTTTCAGGGGGTTATTTATGTAAAACATTAAAAAGAACATTTATATTGGAAACATTTATGTATTTCTTATATCTTCTACTTCACAAAGCATATACAAAGTAATTTTAATTAATTAACTTACGTGTAATTCGTTTTATGTACAAAAGTTACTTAATACTTTTTAACTTTGATTTTTAATATTATTTTTACAATCAATCTTTTACAAAAAAAACTTCCAAAGTACTAAAGACAAACTGTACCGTGCACTAAGTTAGGCTTAAAGTATAAATTAATTTAGTAGTTCTGTACAGAAAACCTAAAGTTTTATTCTTCAATTAGATTTCGATTCATATTTAAAGTTTAGCAGTATTTAAGCTCATTCACAGCTCGCATTTTTTACATCATTCACGTAACAAATAAATAAGAGCTTACAAATATTAACAGATACTTATATGATCAGCATTTTCAATCGAGACAGTTAACAAATAGAAATAAATGTAACTAAATTTGTATTTCTATGTTATGAATAAATGGAGGCAGTAGCTGTAATATACAGTTTTAAATAATACAGACACACTATCGATGTCATGCAACCTTAACGATTTCTTTCAATAATTAACATTATCATAAATTTCGAACTTTGCAATTTCACAATGAAAACAAAATTAAAATTCAAGGGAAATTGAAAACTGAAAATAAAAAAAAACGCTTAGTTTTGAATCTGTCGTAAGTCGATTGTTTAACTTAAAATGTTTAAAATCGAAATTCGATAACTAGTAGTCAAAACCTATTAAAATGTTATGAGTATCTTCACACTGTACTTGTACTTGTACAAAGCACAGTACAATTTTGCTTTACCTAGTTCGAAAACGGCTATATTACAGAAAATGTATTAAAAATATACGTCCACTTAAACAAAGTGTAAAACCGCTACAACGTAAGCCTAAAAAATGAACAATTGTCAAGGTATTCCATTATTATTATGGCCTTCGTTGATTTTTCTAAAGAGAAATATTTCCAGGGGTGCTGTACTTCCCAAATCTAGAATGTACATCTACAGCTCTGACAGCAAAGTAATAGTTATTTCCTTCCGTGAACTATAAAAGAAAAAATACGTTTATTAATTATTAAAGTCAAAAACAGTAAACAGATAAAAGTAATTATAAATTTTTAAAAAATCCTTATTTTTTTTTAATTAAAAAATTATGAAAGTATATATATATATATACCTGTGTTAAAGTACAAGCCATTGGCAGTGGCAACGCTCGAACATCGCCTACTTTCTTCCAAAGAGCTGCACTAGGAGTCGTTCCCGTAACCTCTTGGTAAGCATATAATTGATAACTAACTATCTCCGCATACTTGTCCGAAAGAGTCATATTCCAAGATAAAACAATACCTGAAATTAATTTACGAATTAATAAACTTCATTCAATTCTTTAGACAAAAAAAAATCATATGCACTTACCAGTCGCTACTTTAGATATTTTTAACGATGGAGCTGGTGGCGCCAACTTCCATATCGGGTTTGATTCCGGTAAAGGGCTTTCTGGCAGAGGCGCTGGGTGCTATAATAAAATGAATTTGTTAATTCAAGTCACAAGAATAAAACATTTCAAGAATAATTGAGATAGTCGATACTTACTTTTGCCGATTGCAAATTTGTGGTGGGTGCTGTTGTAGTTAAAACTCTCACAGCTCCATTAGGTAACGTTGTTACCCCTTGCTTGTAAGTAATAGTGGGTATATTTTTTGATGAGACGGTTGTAACTGGTCTTATCTGAAATTTAATAGTAGATACATAAACTAAATGATTTAATGATTTAAATTACTATTAAACTAATTCTACTTAAAAAATATACTAACCGTACTATTACTCGTTAATAATATTTGCCTCGTCGAAGAACCATTTACCCCACTTTGCATCACATAAGTTACTCTCGGCGAATTATTAATATTGTTCTATAAAAATATAATTAAATATAAATAAATGTCATCAATAAAATAAGTATTATTATTTTCAATAAAAAGAATAAATAATACTCACTACTATGGCAGTTGGAGACCCTTGGCCACCTGCTTGCACTAGTCTAAGATTGGTTGTATTTGACAAGGCAACACTTGCTGGAACAGCTTGCAAAACTCGAGGGAATCTCCCTGACAAAGATGTCGTAGTAATCGGTGTAATTACTGTCGCTGCAAAAAGAAAATTATTTCCAATTTACTTTTGTTTTAGAGAATTATTTTAACAAGTTTTCAAATAAAAATATATTTTAACTTTATATTATTCATTAAAATATTTATAGAAATATTTTTTCAAAATTTATGACGCTTAAAGCTTTTGTTAACAAATGTATAAACAAGTGTAAAATTATTAATCAAAATAAGATTAATTTATTTGCGATGGATGTGATTCCACTCGTGCTGCCACTACGTTGAAGTGTACTACAAACACGCTACAAAAAAAGCATAGAAAAATAAAACTCACTTTTCAACTTATCCTCCTCATCGGTGAGGTCGATAAGGTCGCTAGCCTTGGCACTAACGTTGTTCGCTCTCTGAATGGTGAGCGTCGTTGGTCTACTACTAGGCGCCCCACCGACGGTGGAGTTGACCACAACGGCTGACTGCGACTGGCCGGCAGGCAAAATCTGCACGATGTTGTTGGAGTTCTGGAGGGTAATGGTGCGTTTGTTATTCGGATCAACCGACTTGCTCATGACGAGAGTGGTGGGTGACGACGTTGACGAAACGGTATTGATGGTTGTCGGCGTCGTCGCGTCGATTCTGCGAGGCGATCGGGTCTTTAAGACCTTCCTCGGGCTTTGAGCCAGTGAGCGATTGTCCTGCATCGCGTTTGACGGCGTCGTCGACGTCTTTGCTGACGTCGGGCTGATCGACGCTCCGCTGCCTGTCGATTTCGCCCCCTGTGAAATTAACGATAATTTTATAAAAACATAATTTTATATCAGGTTCATTTTTTTTAATTACGATTGATTGATAAAATTAGATTCTTTTATGTTTTAGATACAATACACCAAATTTAAATCCATTAAAAAAAAAAAAAATGAAAATCGCTTGTCAAAAAATATTTAAAAAATCAAACGAAAGTTGCTTTAACCTTTGCAGGGGCACATTTAGATCAAGAAATCATTGGTTTTTCGATGTTCATTTGTTTATTAACAATTGCATGACAAATATCTGGTAATTATTGGACCCTCAGTTTCACAAGTAGATATATGGGATCCCACGATTTGAGTGTATTTTGAGTGTGTCGATGTAAAAACATACCAGTAATAATGAAAAAACCTATTAACAGAAGATAGGACGTGTACGCTTGATTGTCCGTTTTCGTAAATTTCATTGTTTACGTGTAACTATATTGATAAACCCATAATATGTATACTCCCCTAATTATTTATATTTTTAAAAAGTAAAAAATTCCAACCTAAAGTAAATAAAATAGAAAAACTTGTGTTTATATTCCGCAATTTTTAAAGGTTACTCCGTATTTACATACATTTAGGTATCTACTTGCGAGATATCTGAATTTTCAGAGAAACTTGGCAAAGAAAATATCTCACAGTAAATAAGCTTTAATCAACACTTTGATACGTGAAACACGAACAGAGCATTCATACAAAATATGTTTATAAAAGTAAAGAAAAATTACAAGAGTACTCACAGTCGGGAAGTTAACTTGCAAGCCGACGGACCGATTGATTTTAATGGGTGTTACGTATTTTTCGGCATTGGAGTTCTTGTCGTAAGTAATTCGCTTCAACACCATATCAAATCCTTCCACTTGTTTCTGTAGCTGCTGGCACTTTGCGCGGGCTGCTTCCTGGTTTCTCTTGGAAACGCGAGCTTGTTCTCGAAGTTTTCCCATTTCACCGCGGATGGTTATACACTCGAGAATCTTTTGCACCAACATTGCTTCTAATTCCTGTGAAGAAAGCAACCTTTAATACCCTTTGAAATATATGAATATGTATCAAAATAAATAAAAGATTCTAAAATTTTAACTACCTCAGGCTTGAACTTTTTAATCTTCTTTCGGATATCTTCCTGTGAGATCTTCCGAACAAGTTCATTAGTCTCAGCGATGACTTCCTTGCTGAAGGGAACAAATTCCTTCTTTTCCTTGCTCGTCATAGTGATCGAGGTGTCATTCGAGGGCTTAATCCTTTTCAAAGTAACTGAATCAGAAATACAATCAAGTTCCTCCAGAGTTCGCTTGAGCGAAGGCAGCGACGGCGGCGACAATGGCCGCGCGTGAACATTGTTTTTCTTGTAGTTGACCGGAACAGTTTTCTCCGATTCGTCAGAGGAGTCCCCGTTCTCCTCGTCGTCCTTCAAAATTTCTTTGCGGATCATCTCCTCCGCATTCTTAGCCGATCTGCGCTTCTGCCTCACGCCGTTCTCTGAGAAAATTAACATTGTTGCTCGTTTTAAAAAATGCAAATTCGAAATTTTTATGTTAATTGGAATGAGACCGCGGCGCTGCTAGCCGCCAGGTACTTTTCTAAATTGTGCAGTGAAGTTTTTGTTTGTACGAAGTTTATTTACTTCTGAAGTTATAAAAGTAAAAAATGCGTAAATAAAAGTATTTTATTAAAACAAAAGAATGTTGCCTTTTTAAGAAATGTTTATCAATCGTAGGTGACTTCAAGTTATTGCTGGTTATATTTACTTTAACATGCGAAAAATTAGTCTTTGAAGTTGAAAAAAATAAAGTTTGAAAGCAGCACATCAAAAACAGAATGTAAAGTTATGTAAAAATATTTTCTTCATACACATTACTTAAAACTGGTGAAAACTAAATCAATTTTCGTCGATTTTCTACCACCGTCTAAGGCAATTCAGGTATTTGCTGCGTAAAATTAGTATTGATGCTTTTATTTAAAGTTATCAAATCAAATTATAGGCAAATTATCTAAACATATATCATATAATCAGACCATCTACAAGAGTTTCTAATATTGAAATAATTAACACATATAAACTAAGAGGAGGCCGGAGTTTATATCATTTGACGTTATGACGGGCTGTAACCGTAACGTCCATTTGAGCTTATGCATAAAATTGTACTGCGACGCGTAAAAAGACATCAAATCAGTTGGCACCGGTCTTCACTTAAGAGTTTAGGAAAAAAATTTGTGTCTCCAAATTACAAAGGTCTGACAGTAAAACTAATAATATATGCAAAAATGGTATACCTAATATATAAGAAAAAATAATTTATTTTGCTAATATAAAATTCGAAATACTGATTACGAAAAAAGGGTTTCACTTCTTAGAATATTAAAAATTTGTAGTCGCGAAAAAAAATTATTTTCTACACTTCACATTTTTTAAAAAGATATTTTTTTGTTTGTTTTTGTTTTATTTACCAAACAGAAACTAGCTTAAAGCATCTATATTAATTCTTCGATCGTCTATTCTGAACTGCAAAATAGTTAGTGTTTTAATATAACTTACCGACTGGAAGGTCTAGTACACCATCTTGAAACTCTGCAGAAAAAATTTGGTGGGCTGTTCTTTTCCTCCGCCGCCTTCTATGAACCACCACGCGCCTTTCCTCGCTGCCTTCTTCAACTTTAGCCTCTTCTAAATTATTAAGAGGAACTGCTTGTGATGTATCAGTAACTGTTGATGTCTTTGCTGCATCAATTTGAGTTTTGGAAATATCCTTTTCAGTCTCATTTAATTTAGAAGTTTCTTCCATGTCCTCATCATCTACTAAATCTACTTCTTCGATAATGTTATTTACTTTTGGCTTTTCAGCAGCTTCTACTGCCTTTTCTTGTGCAATAATATTACTTTTCGAACTTTCTGATTGTTCTGATTCTTTAACTTCTTTATCATTTTCCATCTCTTCATAATGAATTTCTTCTACTATCATTGTTGATGAAGAATTCTTGTCATCCATATTAGATGGCTTTGAATCATCTGACTCAATACTTTTATCAATACCTTTATCTTCTGAACTTGCTATTGAAAGGCAATTAGAAGACTCCTCATTAACTTCTACTTCCATAGCTTCACTTTCTTTAAGAGTAGCAGTTGATGCAGATTCACTTGCATCTTTCTCTGTTAGTTCACTATTCTTACTTTTTTCACTTTCCACTTCATTTTTAGATTCAACATCTTCACTGTCATCAACATTTTTATTTACTTCTACATCATTATCTTTGGCATTACCAGATGTTTCATCATTATCACTTTTAGGTGCATTAGATACATCTAGAACCTCATCTACTTGCATTAAATTTTCATTTTTTTCTTCATGTTCTACCTGGTCTTCTTCAATTTTATCTGCTTCATCCGTATTTGTACTTTCATTTTCTTTAACTTTTTCAACTGTTTCTTCATTACAGTCTTTCACAGCTGATTCAGAATGGTTATTGTCATTAACTTCTGATTCTTTTATTATTGTATCAGTAATACTACTACCATTCTCTTTGCATTTTTGATCAGAGGAATTTTTTGATTCACAAGAATTAAATTTATTTTCTTTTTGATCAGAATCAGTTTCTGATTCTTTTGTCTTTTCACTTAACTGATCTTTTTTTACAGAAGAACTGTTTTCTTTTGATTTTAAATCAGATGAAAAACCATTCTCTTTTATTAAATGATTTTTATCAGATTCAATTGATGAAGATAAGTTACTTTTCAATTTAGAAGAATCATTAATTTCTTCTTTTTTTGCTTCTTCTTTATGATTTTCTCTGGAGTTATTGTCATAACTTCCTCGTGTATTATTTTTTGACTTCTTAAAATGATTATTGTGATGATTGAAATGATTTTTATTATTATATCTATCTTTTTCTGGAAATTGCTGATGATACCAATTATTAGAATTCCGATGATGATGGTTTTGTCGATTTCTAGAATGATTTTGACCCTTCCATCGCTTGTCCAAATTATTGGACCAATATTTAGGAGAATCTTGCATTAGATGTGGTAATCTGTCACTTCCACTCATTGTTGAATCTTCTTCATTCACACTATCAGTTTCATCAATATTTTCATCTACAATATTACTATCACAAATTTTATCTTTTTCAACTATTTGAACACTTTCCACTTCAGATAAACCTGACTTATCTGCTAACTGCTTATTGTTGGATTTTGTTACTTCCTGGAGATCTGAAATCATACAAAAAAATAAAATGATAAAATTGAATTAAAATACTTTTCTGTGTATAAATTATTTATAAAATAATTATATGTCCTTTTATTCGTAATTCATAATTAATCTTATTTTTCTACTTTTGAAAAAACTATAACTATAGCTATAATAAATGGGGTATTAAAATAAAGGGAACATAAAATAAATGATAATATACACTTAGCAAAAAAAAGGGTTCATTGTAAGCAGTTGTAATGTTAGTAAAGCATAATAATGACTTGTCCATTATTTATGTTTATAATATAATGTATACAATAAGTTATATATGATATGTTATTATATTAAAAAATGTCCATAATAATATGAAAAACCATTACCAAGATTTTACTGATCATATTTTCTTCCACCATAAGTGATTTAGAAGACTTTAATTATTATTAATCACATTTTTTAATATAATCATGATTTAAGCATACAATTTGTTTAAACATACTTGAAGTTCTAATATAAAATTTTGAGTAAAAAATTTTTAAAAATGCATAGTTCTCAAGATACAAAAAATTGTATTTAGAGATATATCAACATGGATAGGTTCACCCAACTCTCCACAATTTCTAGACATCCCTCTGATGTTTAAACTAAGCAAAGTGTGGCCAATGAATAAAGAAGAAGTGGTTTGTCATACAGAAATTCTTAAGGATCATAATGCAAACGAAGACTATGAAAGTAACAAATTACCTCCTTCACAATTTGAACCAAAATATAAGTTATAAACAAGCAAATCCTTCATGTGTTAATTTATTCTTAATAAATATAACTTCCAAATTGCTTTACTTGTTTACTGCTATTAATTTTTATTTCTTACCAGTACCTTTTGTGTCTGTGTTTGTTTGTTGATTTTCATTTGTTTGTCCTGAAGTATTATCTTGTTCAACCTCAACCTCATCATCATCAGAAAGTCTTAAATGTATTTCATCATCTTCATCTACTTCATCAAGAAATAAAATATCATCTTTTTCCTTTGAAATATCAGTTGCTTCTTGTATTTTAGAACTTAACAATGACTTAGAAGTAGGCAGTGTTTCAATTCTGATTGCATCCATTGCAATAAGGTGCATTAAGAATGTTGCAGCGATTCCATTAGTTTCGCTCAATGTAAACAGTTTGCATTCTGTGAATAACCAAAATTATTTTGGTTAATCGTCTAAGCACATATTTTTTTATGGTGAATAATTATATAAGAATTGGTAATAGACTTTAACTATTTTCAAATTAAAAGTACAAGCATGAGAAATTATTATTACTGCTTACAATGTTTTAAATTTTAATAAATTGATTTAATTAGATTTTTTGTAATGAATAAATATATGCAATTTTACTTTAAAGTGATTTAATGTTATAATAGTATAGCAACAAAAATTTCTTTTATTTAAAATATTTTGAAAGCAAGTGTAAAATAAATGTGAAGCAAATAATTTCATACTTTTTTTCATTTCTGATAAAAAAATATATTTTATTTGTTGAATTATTAAATTGATATTATTTATTTGTAATTTAAAATATTTTTTATTTTTTCAATTGACAGACATCTTGAAAAATCTAAGCTAAAAACATATGTATCCTTTAAAAGATATATGCATTATTTTCCATCTTATTGAGTTAGTGAAAATTTAAAAATTTTATGAAAAACTTTAACTGTATATATTAAATATTAACATCAATGAAATTTTTTGGAAAATCGCTGAAAAACTATTTGTTGAGGGGTGATTCGGTTTTATTTCAATGGGTCTTTTTACTACAATGATAGATAGCTTCATAATTTGTTTGTGAAAAATTCTTTAAAATTATTGACAGGATTTGTTTAGAGTAATTTAATGAGAAATTCAATGTCAATGCAATAGGAGGTCATATTTTACAATAAATGAGGTAAAAATGCAGAAAAAAAATCGCGAAAGTTATGTACGTTAAAATAACTGGGGGTTTTTCCGTGCCCGTAAATGTGAGCTGGATTGCACAGAGGGGGAAATACTGAACCCGACCAGCTCGGGTGAGCATGCGCGCCAACCTCAGTGGTACTCAACCTGTTCGTACGACACACATCGCTATATGTATATGCTCGACTCCTCTCTCTCTCTCTTTTTCATTAGTGTCCTTTACGCATATTGATTTTTATTTCAAAATTAAAAGATTTTTTGGTCTTCTTAGCTCAATCGATCGGGATAGATACACCGTTAAATCTCTTGTGAAAATTCGTTCGAAAAATCTGAATTGGTTTGATTCTTTGCATAGAGTGGAGACCGCAGTATAACCTACAGCGTAAACGCTCACCACGTTTCAATTCAAGGAAACTCACGCTCAAACACGGCAGCCATGTTGTTCTTGTTAGGTCCCACTGCGTTTTAACAAACGTGATCATTTTTTATCGTTCAACGAAAATATATGCAATGATTGTTCACAACTTTCAATACTTCGAAAATTATGAAAAGAATTTAATAATTCTAATTAATTATACAATTAGTATTGTAACATATCATATAAATATTGTAACCGTTTATAAAAAATATATTTATTAAGAATACAGTTTGAATTGTATTGCTTTGATAGAAATAATCATGTGAATTTTACAATTACATTCTTACTTGGTATCTTATGAACTTCCCGAACTAGTAATATGCATTACATTTTTTATTACGTATAACATCATCGTATAATAAAGGCGTATCTTGGATTCATTTACCAATAAAAACCAGAATTCTTTTAAATGTTATATTATACCTAATAGATTATATAATGTAATTTCTATATTAATGTAATATCATTGATTTATTATTTTATTTATGAAAGAGGTTATCGAATGTTAGTTGTAAGATTGTCGATGTTTTACAATTGTTAATAATAAATACTTCTAAACTTTTTGTGATATTCCAATGTTAAATTTTGAATCAACTTTTCAAATCATTTAAAATCTATTACATATCTTCTTCATATTTGACCTTTTAACCTACTAATATAATTGTTTTTTATATTTTTAATTCTATGCATTATATTTCGAAGAACACAAAAACTGAATAACAAAAACTCCAACGTCAAACTTTGTGAGTTTGTCATCTGCATGAAGTAAAACGAATTGAAATTCGAAAAATGGTCTTTTTTCTTAGATGATATTGATGATATTAAATTTAAAGGAAAAAACTATAATAATCGTCTCTTAAAGATAATTATAATAAAGACAATAGCTATGTAACCATCTAAACTTAGTATAGGGAAAGTGACTGTTTAGGGACAATGACGCGGTCACATGACGCTTTCACGTATATAAAACACATAAATTTATTTACAAAGGGATTGTAAATAATTCTTTAACAATTAAGTATATTTTCTATATAATTATTGAAATTTTGGCTGAATTCTTTTATTGTTTATAATTCTTCGTCAATAAAAGATTTATTTTTTCACGAAGCAAAAGGTCAGATATGGATTTTTACAATTTTTTTTTATCATTCCGTTCCAATATTTAATCACGTAAATAATTTAATAATTTAGGATAAAACTTATCGGTAAATGAAACAATTTAAATGATTTATGTAACGCGGGTGTAATGTACTTAATAAACTTTTTGATATTGTTTGTATAAATTGTATACGTAAAAGAAAAGTAATTATGTATTAAATGTACAAAGAGTAAATATTTAAACATTGAAAATCTAGAGATTTTTAAAGAAGTCTTTTATGGAAAGTTGTGGAATAGTACTACTAAAAAAATGTTAAGCCTTTGTTTGAAGTAAACGTAATCTGTTATAAGTTAAAATTTTATCTTAATATAAAGTAAAACTTAATATCTAATTACGTTATACTCTTCTATATATCCGCATTAATTTAATTGATATTTTCATTAAAAACCAATTATTAAAGTAATAGTAAAAGATATAGATAATGCACGTTGTTTAAACCTAAAGGTAATTATTTTGAAAAATTACTTCAGTAGTTGAACATAAGGGGTCACTGTATCTCAAACAAGTCTCAAAAGTAGAGGGGAGGGTGGGGCTAACAAAAAAAGTATCTCCTACATAGTCAGATACTGATTTAGCTGGCAAGTCAAATAAAGTGTGTTATAGTAAAATGCCGATCTCCAAAATCATTTCATAACAAAATGAATGTTGGTTTCATATTATTTTGAGTTATAGCTGCAAATAGCTGTGTATATTCTAATACATGTTTATAGTGATGTATCAATTTTTTTTTTATATTTTGTAGATTAAATTGTAGTTTTGCAATCATTCATACTCAGTAAACTAATAAATCTTCTTTTAACGAATAACTTTCAAATTTAATTAATTTGTATGACAGGTATCAAAACCTGTAATTAAGTTTGTTACAAGGAAAAAAAAAAATTTTTTTACGTATCTTACAAAATTAACTTATCCGTTAGTAATGAAGTAGATCGATATATGTTTTGATATAAATTGCACGTAAAATAGTGTAGATTAAAAGCAATGTCTGCAATCTTGAAAAGATCGATAATGGTGATCTTTGGACATTCCCCCCCCCCCCTCTCCCTACTTGTGACCAATTTTGAAGGGCAAATTGTGGTTTGTACACATAAGAATCATGCATATATTAATTATGCACAATTTAGCAGAGCCCAATATATCTATATATAAATTTCACCAATGCTAAAGTATGTACAATTAATATGTGCGTAATTCTTATGTGCATGAATCACCCTATGCCTTTTGAAGTACCATTTCTTTCAAGAACATTAAAATTCTAACTCAGAAAAATAAATAAATCACAAAAACGGATTTATTGAAAATGTTCTCTAAAATAAAAAAAAAAGGAAAAAAAGAATTGGGAAATGTAAAGAGGTTTTCACGATTCATTCCCTATGTCATAGAGGGCGCCTCATCGTACATGAATCATTAAGACACATCTTTTGTATCATGGCTATGTATTTCAAAATGGTTGCCAATAAAAACCCATTATCTATCTTAAGACACATCTTTCTTTTCGCACTTTTACAAAAGTTCTAGAGATTTTCTAATACTAATATTTTACTTTAATTGATGTTTTCTTCGCATTTTTGGTAAAAAGTAGTATATTTACATAAACTATTTTATCTAAATATTTGTTTTAAATGTTTACTTTAATACAAAATCAGATCAAAATAGTGAAAAAAAAGAAAGACATCATTTAGGTATATGGTTTACGAATTGGAAACTTAATTTCTAAAATTTGATTGTTTCATAAATTCCCAGCCAACTTCAAGGGGTTCTGATAAACTTAACCTAAAAGTAGATATAATGTCTATACAATAAACTATAAACTAAATATTAACTATACCTGAAGTATTCTGTTTGCTAATCTGGCAACCCTAGGTTATATTACTCAGCAAATTGAAGTAAGGCCTTCATGCGTGGTTTTCCTCCTTTAGGATGAAAGAAATCCAAACAATGGTTTGTAGTTTTTCTTGTCAACTTATTAATAAAACGGTATTTCATTTACGAACTGTATATCAATTTCGCGCCAATGCCTTTATATATATATATATACACACACACACACACACACGTTTAGTTCCCGCCGACTGTACTTGCATGCGTTGGAAACGAGCAACGCAGGGAAGCGACGTGCACGCACAGCTGAAATGACGCTTCTGAACTAGGGAGACCGCCGAGAGTGCCGAAGTGCTGAGCCAAACCAAGCATATATACGACCACACCAGGCGGCTGCCGATGTCTCTCTCCCTCCTACGGAGCGTGCGCAGGCTTTAAAAGCCCTCTCTCTCCCACCTTGCTATCGATGAACTTAGTAGTTGAAGAGAGACAGACGAGGACAGTTAGAGACTGTTGTACGCAGGCCAGACTTGCGCTGTACAGTCCAGGCCCCGCTAGTATTGAGAAATATATACGGGAGAACCGAAGATGTACGAAGTCACACGAAGCCTCTGCGAATCAAAATGGCCGAGATCCATTTCGATCTTCTGACGATCTTAGGCTAGAAGAGAGGGGGTAGGTGAAATGGCCAATGAAAAATTAATTTTCACTGAATTTGCCAAGTTAAGAACCATCACTCATTTACTCAGTACTAGATGAGACAGTTCAACATTGTAAGTTTACAAGTATAAAAATAGAAGATATTCGTTCGAAACCATGATTTGCCTGTTTACAACCTTGATTACTTAAAAATGTATAAAACAAATTTTCCAAAATGTCTGATTACATATATAAAAATTATAAAAAATTTTTATTTTTATTTACCCTTCAGACACAATAATAGTAAAAATAATAGTTAAAAGTGGTAAAAAAAACGTTTTTTTTTTTTTTTTCTTTTAAATACGGTAATGGTGGCACATCTCGCCATCAGTTAAGGAATCAACCAGAGTAAAATTAATTAAACTGAGTAACTTTTTTTTAAAAGCATGAAAAATAGCAATAACAAAAAAATGTCAAAATGCCAGCATGAGTTAGTTGTTAATAACTATTTTCTAAATATAACAGTTAATATTGTCTTTTTATGAATCAATTAATAAGAAGGCAGTAAAAATACAATTTCCGAATTTTTAGAATTATACGAACGTCATGATAAGTGCCAGACAGATTGCGCACAAAATGATATTCCATAATAAATTAAAAATTATATTCGAAAATTTATCAAGATTCATTTTACTTTATAACGATCAAATGGGTTCTTTACGTACAAGTAAGGTTGTGTGAAGAGAGCTTTAAGTTATAACGTAAAAGACTTGCAACATCTCCAATATTGATACATAGTATTTCCATTGCTCCAAAAAGAATGTAAAACGTATTCATCTAGATGAACCTTCATTCTTAATCAAAAGAAAGGAAATTATATTCATAATAAAAGAGGGGTGATAAGTACACATCGTTGCGAATATACGCCGAAAGTAACATACTAGCAATTTCATGAGATTTTATATAAAAGGTATGCAAATTTCATATTGATCTCTCTGTTGAATCGGAAAATTAAAAGCTATACAATCTTTCAAAAGCACATAATTGCAGAAGTTATTCTAAAATTCATACCACAATTATAATCAACCGACTTTTTTGATCCGACTTTCATTCTAAAGATTTGTAATCAACCCACACTAAAAAAGGACTCATAATCAATAAGATTCTTCTAAACTCCTTTTCGAATCCATAAGATTCTTGTTTTTGGATTTAAAATAATGGATCCGTTTCCAGGGGATCAACTTACGTAAATCTAATGCAGGAGTAGTTAAATCTAACAAGTATTCACATTTCATGGTTCAAATTTCTTTAGATTATAGACATGAGAAAAGCCTTAATTATAAAGTTCAAAGCTAGGAGGTGCTCAAAGATGGGAATGGTACAAAGTTCAAGTAATGTTTTCATTATGTTCTACTTACTGAAACGTTAAAATCAATAGTATCTCATTCAGTCATAATAAAATATACAAAATCAGCAAAAAATCTTTTGATAATTGGTTAGATAGTTTTAGATGGTATGACTTAAAACACATGAATTTTTTCAAAAATCCTGAACCTTTAAGTATTCAATTATAGTATGACGATTTTATCATCAATAATCCCCTTAAATCTGAGACTTATTCCTTAAAATTAAATTTAAATTTTTTGGAGTTGATTTTTATTATATTACGCAGTCCTATTTGTTTACACGTTTACTTTATCCTTCCTAATATTAATAAGGTTGTAGTTACGTTGCAAAAAAGATAGTTTTTCCGTGTCCACATAATATTGAACATTCGAATTGGTATAAAATATCTACTATTACGCTTTATGGAATTTTATTTTAAATATGAAAAAAATTATTATACTTTTTAATACATAACCGCTTCTATTCACGTTTATACCGAAAAAAGAGGCTGAATGTGATACCTTAATTTTCTAAATATTTTTTAAACTTTTATTATAAATTGACAATATCGTAGATGCCATTGACCCACAAAAATAAACATTAAACATTGTTATAACAAAACAAAAGAACTTGAAAAAAATTCTAAAATTCTAAAATTTCATACGTTAAGTACATAAGAAATTCAAGGAACCATATTACTTTGATTTATAAATATTAAATGAATATACTATTAAAATGATTTTGGCAAAGTACGTTGTACGATAAAAGTAAGATTGTGTAGGTCGGCAAAACTTCTGGGCCTAACTGAAGTTTCGGGCTGGGCGCCCGGCCGAGCTCAGTATTGACGTGCCGAGGGGCAAACGCACGCAGACTCAGTAATACAACCAATGGAAGGCTTGCGAGAACTGTACGACCCGCTGGACTGCACTCAGGCCCGCAATGGAGGTTCCACGAAACAAGAAGGGAAGGTCTTCTCAATTTCATCCTTTGATTATTATTAAACCATTAATATTTAATTACGTACGTATTATGTATTATGTACAATACAGATTTCTACCTAATGATTTATTGAAAAATTGAATATCAAACAAAAAAGAAATTTATCTTGAATAACTGATGCATACAGTTATGACCCACCAAAATTAATAATACGTTAACTTAGTTTAATGAGAATTTACGTTTTAACCTTTAAAGGACTGGGGTGGTAGATTGGTTCTTTTACGGGTCACTCCGACTCTAACGGTTAAATAAAGAATTAAGTAAAAAATGAATTTAGGGGTCCGTTCTGTCTATGTCAGTACCATAAGTAGATAAAAAGAGGAGAGTACTAAAATAATTGAAAATAATTAAAATTAAAATGATTTAACTTGAAAATTTTACGCGGGTCCGTAAGTTATATATATATGTATGTACTGTAAGTGCTTCTGAGTCTTCAGGAATTATCAGAGAAATCAAAGCTTACTTTTTTAGAAACATTTTTTAATGAAAACTTTATCATATTAGTTAGACCTAAAATTTAAGTTACCTTTAATTTATTAAACAAATATACAAAAACATTAAGATTTATTATAAATTTAGATAAAATTAAATTTAAGCAATTAAAAGTAAACGTATTAGTTTGCAAATAAAATGAAAAACTTCAACACCGAAGTTTATCTTTCGATGTGTAAAGAGCGCCATCTATATTCACAACTTTGTATAACTGATCATACACATTTTACCATGAAACTTTAAAAATAATATTTTGTGTGTATCATGAAGTAAAGTGCAAAAATAGTATCATAAAACTTTCATTAAATTTTAAATTACTTTTTTGCATTAAAGAAATCAATCCGATAAAATAACTGTTGCATTTTTATATTACATTTATTGTGCAATAATGGAATATAATCATATAAATCTACGTATATGATTAGTGGTTTGTGACGTCTAAAAGTCATAATTCGGGTTTATGACGACCATATTTTTTGTTCCGAAAGAAATAGTCAAAAATGTCGGGATTGTCATTAACCACTATGAAGAAATGTTACATACATATACAAACGGAAAGAATATATATATCTATATAAATATATGCATTCCGTTTATTAACGTATATGAAAACCTGCTTGTAATATAAATATTACGGGTTTGAGTCTTAACAGCTGCGGTATGAACGCTATATTTATCGCATTATTTTATAAAGATAACGTTAATAGTAAAATGTAATGTATAAAATAGAAATATTCACTTATACATGTGATTGTACATGTGATTATTATAAATGGAATTCCCCACAAAAAAAGGAAACATTTTTTTACTTATACTTTTTCGATTCAAGCAGTTTACAAATGACGCAATCATTTTGAGTATGACTAATCTAATTTGGAATCGAGAAAACCCGTGGAAAAAGTAAAGTTGCAAGTGACGTAAATTTTTTGTGGTCTTTTTCATCTTTTTTCCTCGCCATTCCATTTATTGATTGTTTAGTATACAGAATCGATAAAAATAATGCTTTAAACAATGATACTAAATTATAAAAAAAATGGTACAACACGTTTTAAAGGCAATAACAAAAGTGGATAACGTCAGCCATCTTGGATCATGCTGCTTGCGTAGCTCTTTCTGGCATTCACGCGCTCTACTTATATCTACACAAAACGCCTTGTGTAGGTAGAATGTTCCAAGATGTCTGGCAGCAGTCCCCTTGCCTTTACTAACGGAGTAGTCAACGCTATCCGATTGCTGGTCTAATATCACGCTTAAACTAAAATAGCTAAATTGAATTTAATCTTTCTTTAAACGTTCGACATTATTAATTTTTCATAATTTCTTTTAGTTTTAAAAATTATGAATCTATCTGTAAAAAAACTTTTAGAATTGTAAAAAATTGTAAAAAGAAATATTTTTGTGCGATGCAAAATGTTTGTAATGTTACAATAAATAAAATATTTACTGTAGTAATTTTTCACTTTCCTACAGAAAGACCGACCTCTGTAGGAGGTATTTTGAAGCAACAGTTCTAAATTGCAATTGCGTTAATAGTAGAATAGTTTGTTAAAGAATAAAATTTTAAGATGTTTAAACCTTTAAATAACGTTTATTTGCGTCAAAAGCAATTAAAATAATAAATAAATAATAAATGTTTGATTCTGACATACTAAAATAATATTAAGCACCAAACAATAGTATAGAATATTTTTATACTGTTTATTATGACCATTCTTTTTGAGTTTGACAACAAAATTTTCTTTGTAATTTCGTGAAACAACGCGCATCTTTAAAGGTTATGTATCCTATACATGTTGATAAAAATTAGTAATTGTTTCCAAATTTAAGTAACTACTGCATTGTTTCACGTTTATTGGATTTTAAGGTTATTTTTATTTTCTTTTTTTTTAAACAAAATTAAAGGAAATTCATGGATGAACTTAGGACGCATTTAATTTTTCATTAGATTACTTTATGATAAGTAAAAATTCTTTTAAAAATAAAAAAATAAAGAAATAGATCGAGTCATCGACGTAGGCACTGTGACAAAATTGAATATGTAGTTCGGGTTTAAAAAATCTGAAAAAGGTAACAATCTAAAAATGAAAAGAAAAAAAAAAAAAAATTAATCGTCAAAATGTTTATTTAATAACTACGATCTATTAGAAAAATCAACAAACTTGAAATTATTTCTGTATCGTTTGTGTAACTGGGTTAAAATTTTTGTCTAAGACATTCAACTTCAGGGTCACAATTGGGGTGACAATTTTCAAGTAGATTATACAAAATTATTAAGTACATGACTTTTTAAGATATTTTATTATTTTTACAAATATATTGAAAAAACTACTGTAACTACGTAAAATTTTCAATTTTAGTAGTTAATAATTCTTTTATTTATCAATTTAAAGTTTGAAGGACAAATTAAAGACGAGTTCATCAACAACATGGCTGCCTATTCATGGGGCTATATCAGCCTCAAAATTCTAACCTAAAAGTGCAAAGAGAAAAATTTGGCCGAAAAGTTACAATTTGTACAAAGTTGCTCACTTCAGGGTGCAAAATAGTCAACAATTGGCGAATTTACCATTAAAAATATTTTCATCAAAGAAAATAGGGAGTTGATGAAAAACAATATATTTGTACAAAAAAACAGTACTTATGATTTAATTTTACTAAAAGATATCATAAAAATCAATATATACAACTTAATACAACGATATGATACAATGTTTGTAAAAAGAATGGTGGAAAACTCACCTATTTGCGAAGAAAAGCGTCAGAGAGAACAACCACAACACGCGATCCAAGATAAATGAAGAATGCAATGTTGCCACGCTGCTGCCGTCTGCGTCTCATAGCGGTGTTGGTGTTTCAGTGAAACACCGCCGCCAAGTTAGTGACATCATCATACTGCCGAGAAATGCTCCACTGCAACCATAACGAAAAACTATTTTTAAGACAGTTGCTGATAGAACATGGACATTCTATCATACCATCTCTTTTTTTTTATTTAGAAGTATTTTGAATTCTTGGCTTCACGAAATAGTGGAAGCGTTTATCGACAAGTAGCACATGCGTAAACTATTGAGTAATTGATGCAGCAAGCGTTCTTTCAACCCAAACAGTTATATTTAGTCGTTCGAAAAATCTACGTATTCGATATTATGGAGATATTTTTTATATAATTGAACATTTCTCATATGATTTTTAAGTTAAAATATAATTTATAATTTTATATATTTAAAATTAAAAACATCTATTCCTACTTTAGTACGTTCTAAAAAGTCTAAAATGAGGACACATAGACTGGTATAGGAGTGAATGACCGAAACCTTGTTTCATTATCACAATTTAGTTCTAAAATCATTCTGTTTTTCTAACTTTCGGTATTTTGTGGATGTAATAATAAACAGGAGATTAAAGCTTTTCCTATAAACATACAAATTGCACTCTTCCAAAGAAAATGAAAGTTTTTAAATAAGTTCTTTAGAGGTACTCATTTAAAAGCAGTACTAATTGAAACTTGAATATTGAACTTCAGCATATTTTCTCTAACTAAGAACCGCAACCGATTGTATTCTGATTAAATTGATGATAATACTTGTTTATGTAAAATTATGGCACGTGGCTACACTCAATATAGACGACTCTTCCTCAAACGCAGATTAATAAAATGAAAATTTGAGAACTACCACTACCTAAGGTTAAAAAAATATTCAGTTCAAGTTATTATAAATTCCCTGAAAATATACAAGTAATATATTTTCCGAAAAACATGTTAAAAGAAATATGACATTATTCGGAAGTTTTCAGTTTTTTACAAATAAAAACAACACAAGAATTTTTTTATAAATAATCTTAAATATTTAAATCTTGTAGAATATGTTGAAAAAATTTAATTTTATTCGCTTTTATGGTTAATGGACGTCTCTAATATGTATCAAACAGTGTATGTAATGATAAGGAAGTAGAATCTAGAAAAATAAATTTCCCCCACTGATAATGAAAACTATACCAATTTGACAGTAATAATTGATCAACAAACAACTATGAAAACTAATACTTTTTAAGGGTTCCTGTAGACTCCGGCGCCTCAAACATCGTGTTATGTATAGGCTTTGAGACCTATACTTCTGGAATAAAAGAATAATTCAATTGACCGAAAACATTGTTTCTGCGGGCTGCAATGAAAAAACTATTTTTACAGGATTCTTTAATTTTTCCTTTAATTGCATCATTCATAATAAATTTGTTAATTATTAAAAAATTGATTTATTGGCTTGTCAGTTGTATTGATTATCCAATTATTCATTCATTTCATTCTGAAAAGTTTAACTTATATTGTTAACTGAGTAACGCTAGTTTTCCACCGAAGGTTATCGAAGTCTAATTTTAAACCCAAGTTGCATTCGAAAGAGTGAAAAAATGTTCTAACTCAAGGAATAATTACGTTTTACAGATTATTCTATTTATATCGATTAATCAATCTGTAATATTGTATTATCCGTGCAGTCGGCAGAAAACAAATGGAAACGTGTTGCAGGTATATTAAGGCGAGGGACTATAAGGAAGGTTCCATATATTCCGTTCAATATCCGTACTTACAACATGCCTACCTTTTCGTTTCGTTAACAGTTCTGCATTTTAGGAATAGTACACTAACTTACGTCATCGTTGATTAAACATTTAATAATATCGTATTTTTTAAAGCAACAAAGATCTAATTTTTTTGTTTAGTACAACCCGAACAATGCTTTCGTAACTAGTGTTTTTAATCTTGTTCAATTTTCCGGAATTGAATAATTTATGCAATTGTTATGATATTTACTATACTTTTGATAAATAAAAAAGAATTGCTTTTAGTTACTTTAATTTATTCCCTTATCGGGAAATTATAAATTTTCCACTTATGCCATTTATGCATTATGGTTGTCGAATCGTTCATTTCTACATCTACAATTTCTGCATCATCCTACAACCTCCAAATCAAACCAAACCTACTCGGCACCCGTCTCTTCAAGTCAGCTGCCGTCATCACAATGAGCATTCATTTTTTGCTGCCTCCTTATCCTTTGTTTTGCTTTTCGCAACCAGGTGTTCGGTGTCAACTGGACACCGAACACCCTCGACCTCGTTGCCAGTTGTATATAGCGATAAGTCCCGACAATGCGGCCGAGTTGCTTATCAACCTGAGCAGCCCCGAGAAGCGAAAGGTTGAGAACACTATGATGAAGCAAAGCGGCGTGTCTGGGAAAGAGGAGTAGGGATAGAGTTGGATTGGGGGAGGTGTGTTGATGCTACACTGCGCTCGCGACAGATGACGATTCGCGTACGTGCACGTGCAAGGCTTTAACCTTAAAATTACTACTGACATTCGACAGCGTGTTTTCTGAATTTTTGAACGATTATTAGTGCATTAACATGAGTGAAGAGGAAGGACAGTACAGCGATGCTGATGAGAATGATGTCAGGTTAGAGAAAGTTGTTTGATTCGTGATTTACGATAGATTAGAAAGTTTTTCGTCGGGTCAAAATTTTGAGATTAAATTGCATTGTTAGGTTATTAAAAAATTTTGAAAATAGAATATTGCAGACAATTTCAAGAAAAATTTGAATAAAATTAAAATAAGTTTTTTTTTCAAGTATACAAAAAGTTTTGGAGACATCAGAAATTTTGGTTCAGATTGATGCCCTTCAAATTTATTGATTATAGACAATACAAATTAGTCTGTTAAATTTATTTATGTTTGCTTCTTGATTTCTTTTTTTATGCAGCACAAATAATGTTTTATATTTTATTGTAATTACATGTAAGATAAAGTTTCTTACTAAAGTAGGTGTAATCTTAGACCTGTCTGTTTTTTCAACATTGAATAACATTTGTTATATATTGTATCTTTTATTTTCAGACCAAATAAATCGAAAGGTGAACCTATTTTTCATGCTTCTATATGTAAAAAAATGAACAACACTAATTTGGAAAGTGATGAAGCAGCTGAAGGTGAAGATGAGTATGATGAAGATGATCATGATTATTATAATGACTATGTATGGAATAGTGAAGAGGAAGGCACTGGACAGAAGCATACATTTAAAACAAGCTCACAAACTACAAATGCTCAAGGATCTGGTTCAAAGATTACTAATTTTCAACCTACAGATAAATTATTTAGAAGATATGCACATAAAATAAATATTGATGATTATCATGGTCCAAAATTAAGTCAAAGTGTAACAAGTTCTCTTAATGAAAAAACTAGAAGTATGGAAAATAACAGAATAAGGATAAAAGACAAAAGTGATCGTGCTACTGCTGAACAAGTTATGGATCCAAGAACCAGAATCATTTTATATAAAATGTTAAACAAAGGTATTATAGATGAAATTAATGGATGTATTTCTACAGGCAAAGAAGCGAATGTATATCATGCTAGGTCTACAACTGGTATAGAATTTGCAATAAAAATTTACAAAACTTCTATATTAGTTTTTAAAGACAGAGACAAATATGTTTCTGGAGAGTTTCGCTTTAGACGGGGTTACTGTCGCAGTAATCCAAGGAAAATGGTTCGAACGTGGGCAGAGAAAGAAATGCGTAACTTGAATCGTTTGGAAGTCAATAAAATTAGAGCACCAAAAGCAATCACTTTAAAAGGTCATGTTTTATTAATGGACTTCATTGGTTCAAAAGGTTGGCCAGCTCCAAAATTAAAAGATGCCGTATTAACTACCTCACAACCAAGAAAACTTTACAGAGAATGCGTTGAAATCATGTGGAAACTGTATAATAAGTGTAAATTAGTACACGCAGATTTAAGTGAATATAATATACTTTACGATCAAGAGTCTTTGGTAATAATTGATGTGTCACAAGCAGTTGAACATGATCATCCAATGGCATTAGAATTTTTAAGAAAAGATTGTACAAATATAACAGGTAATTAATTATTTATTTAAACTTCAAGATTGAGAATTCAGATAATTATAGAGTACAAATTTTTGCATGATATTAAGTTGGTATGTAAGTTAAAAAATTAAAAACTTTTTTACAGAATTCTTTAAAAAGAACAAGGTTGCTGTTATGTCTATTAAAGGTCTGTTTGACTTTATTACTGATCCAACAGTAAATGAAAAAAATATGGATGAATATTTAGACAAAATGTCTAAAATAATGGAAAGCACATCTGATATACTTGACCCTCAACAAGAAATTGAAGAGGAAGTTTTCAAAAATGCATATATACCTCAAAGATTAGCTGAGGTATATTATAAAATAATACATTTTAAAACTAAGTAAGAATAAAATTGATTAATCTAAAATATTGATGTATGCAGGTACAAAATATAGAAAGGGATATTGGACTAGCAAAAGCAGGGAAAGATCTGGTATATAAAACACTAATTGGTTTAAAGTCAGATTTGTCAAAACCTGCACTAGTTCCAGAGATTCTAACAAAAAAACCTAGGCAAACAGATGAAAACAAATATCTTAATAGTGAATCAGAAATTGAAGAAGATTCTAATGAAACTGATACAGAAGATGATGATGAAGATGATTCAGCTTCAAGTAATAGTAACAAGGACTCTAAATTTGTCAACTGCGCACGCCCAAAAAATGAAACCACAGAGGAAAGAAAGGTAACTATTAAAAAAATTTTATATGAGTATGAAAAATTTTTCATTTACACATTTTTCGATTTTAGGCAAGAAAAAAAGCATTAAAAATACAAAAAGCAGAAGATAGGAAAAGTAAAATTAAAAAACACGTGAAAAAACGAAAAACAAAAGCAGCCAAAAAAAAATAAAATAATATTTTGTAAGATATTTATGAGTTTATAAAAATTAATTTAAAAACGAATGAAGAAGAATGTTTTTTTATAAAACGTCGTATAATTATGTACATAATGTAAAGTGAAATAAAATTATCATTGTATAAACTGGTTGTTCCACTTTTCGAAATTCAAAGTTTTGCCTTTTTATAAAATATTTTTTTTTTAAGGGGGTATGATACAGAAAAAATTTCAAAAAATGGAAATTTTTTTTATTACATATTTTGATTGTATATGTTATAATCTATATGAAAATAAAT
>JAWWEO010000009.1:18078230-18109361 GCA_035582975.1 Ormyrus labotus | reverse complement strand
TTTGTTATTAATTAATTTATGTATTTTTCAGGTCAATTTTGCAAGAGAAGAAAATGGGTATCATACCCCCTTAAGTTTACTATTTTATCCCTTGCATACTATCTAGTAATTATACTAAAATTGCGTAAATAGATTTTGAATGCTGACAAATACAGAAACACTTTCATGATACTTTAGTCAATGAAAAATTTTGCTTTTGACAGCGCTTTATAAATCCAACCATTTTAAAGTTACAAGACCATTAAAAATTGTAAGTTTCGTAGGCTCGTAAACTATTCTTCAATAGCCGACGAAGTTATTACCTGAAATTTTATGACTGAAACTGAAAGGTATCACAACTAATTTCTTAGGTATAAAACTATGCCTGTAAAGGTGGGAAGGAGAGACGGCATTATTAAACCTACATGTCAGGTGGCACTGCGATCGCAGTTGATTAAAAAAAATTCAATATTTTAATTATTAAAATTATTATATAAATATATTTACTTAAAAATACTTAGTCTGTAAAAAACGGGTTAAGAAACTTTTTTCATCAGTTTTCAAATATAAGTGCTTATTTAATAACAAACTGAGGAAAAATAGCTTGGCCCAAAGAAAATCTCCTAGGTAAACAATTATAAAACTTTGAAGTTCGGTAATGAATATTTTCAAGGCTACTGATTGGGATGATAATGATTCGACCGAAATACAAATTGGAATCCAGCTGTATGGATTACAATAGTACATTGTGCAACAAGGGGAAAAAACGAGCTATTTCTGAAATCGCGTTTCTCCCCGAGTTACACACCATGTTTTTGTCAATGAGGGCATGAAAAACCCTCATTTGGTGTTAGAAAGTTGAATAGATGATCATGCACTTCAAACCGTGCACAGAAATAGTAAAACATAGTTTAAAACCGAAAAAAAAAATTAATTTTAAAAATAAAAAAAGTGACTTTTTTTTTCCGGTAAGCCCCGCTGTAGTGGGGAATAAAAACTTTATTACCACGCTGTGACAAAAAATTTTCTCAAACGTTTGAAATGCTTGATTTTCTACGCCACTTTCTAGCATGAAATGAGCGCTATTTCATGCCCCAGGTTGGGAAAAATAAAAATAAAGGTCCATGAGGAAAGTTGACATGGGTAAGAACATCCCATGTTAATCCATGACCTATATTATCTGCTTGCCATACCTATTTTATTTATGGGTTTGCCCGAAAATAGAAAGGACTACTTTACAGTCTACCGCTCTTTCCAGATGCGTATTGTGGTACGTGAAACTGTCAAACCCTATTCATTAGCCTAATGCCTTTTCTATTGAAAAAGATCTGGATTTCCCACTGGTAAATCATTAAATTTTTATACAATATTTGTTTATTATTATAAACATCTAAAGAAATGAAATATTAAAAATAGACAGGAAAATATAAAATAACTAGAAAAACTTAATTATTCTGATATATCGACTAAAGGCATTTTAGATCGTTTTGAAGCAAATTGATCGTGATCTCGGAACATTCAAGTGAAGTTATGTTTTTCTTCTTGGTTATTTAATTTCGTAGGAAAAAGATTCTGTGTTCCCGATAGTTTCAAATCATTCGTAATACTTCAAGTATAAAAAAAAATTTTCTACTTTTTTCTGTCTTTCATTTGGCGTAATAATTTTCAGTTTTAGTCCAAGGAATATTTAAAAATGATCCTAAATAGTGTTTCATAAATCGAGGAAAATGGATTTCATTTTTTAGTATTTAGTAGCCCTATTGAAAATAGCCAGCTGGAAATCCAGGTGGATTTTTCAGGTAGATATTCATTCAGATTTTTAAAATATTTTTTTCTTAATAAATATTGAATGTAGAAGTCAGATAAAAGTTTATAATATTTGAACCAAAAATCAACCAGGTTTATTTTCAAATGCAACTGGAAAATATTTCTGAAATTCTCCAAATTAACTAAATATTAGTTGAATAGAAATTTAGACATTCATCATCTATTATAAATTTTCGAGAAATCCACCCGGAAAATCCAGCTGGGTATTTTTAACAGTAAGCTATTTTATCAAAGCTATCTTGCTTGATCAAATACCTTAGAAAAAGTTACGAATTATAAAGCATTAGACAGATGCGAAATCTTCAGAAAAATTCTTGTGGAATCCATATGTAATTTATATGTGATCCATTTGTTACCAATTTGTGACAGGGCTCACGTGGATCAATACCGGCTTTATTTGCACTACACTTAACCAGTTAAACAAATTTTTTTTTCAATTTTAATGATAAATTTTAATTATTATACAATTTTTATAAAATTCCGGCCGTAATTTAATTTATTTAAACTAAGTTTATTTTTACAACCAAATTTTATTGGTTATGCGGTTTATAGGACCCGACGTGTTAATTTACTATTTTGTCATTCCTTTCCTCATCACATGGATTATGGTGCCCCGTTTCCAATAAAAAAATATGAAAAAAATAATCTCATTTGTCGAGCCAGGGAAAAGCTAACATACACTTTTTCAATATCAAGATAATACACTGTGCAACAAGGGGAGAAAGTAAGCTATTGCTAGCAAAGGTGAGGTGTTTTGCACGAGACAGAGATGAGTGCTGAAAACCTCACCCGAGTCTGAAATAGCTTTTCTTCCCGTGTTACACACCGCATTTTTTTTAACGAAGGCATGAAAAGCCTTCTTTTGCTGTTAGAAAGTTGGATAGACAATCGAGCATTATCAAACCGTGCACAGAAATCGTACAAAATAGTTTAAAACAGATAAAAAAAAATTTTTAAAAAATTTTTTTTTTTTTTAAATTTGAAAAATTAAAAAAAGTTACTCTTTTCCCCGATAAGCCACGTTTTAAGCGGGGGAAAAAATCATTATTCCTCGCTTGAACAAACAATTTTGTCAAACGTTTTAAATGCTCGATTTTCTACGATACTTTCTAGTGTGAAATGAGGGGCATTTCATGCCTAAGTTGGGAAAAGTAGTTTAAAACGTAGAAAAAAAAATTTTTTAATTTTAAAATAAAAAAAGTGATTTCCCCCGATATTTAATTTTTTCACGCTTGAACAAAAAATTTTCTCAAACGCTTGAATTGCTCGATTTCCTATGCTGCTTTCTAACGTGAGATGGTGGCTATTTACAATTAAATCTGCAGAAGAAAAACAAATATTCTTTCCATTATTACGCTATTAATATTTAATGTAGGTTTTCAAAAGAATTTATATCTAACAAGGAGAATGTACGACATTTGCGTAATGGATTTTCCTGTAACTTTGGAATGTTTTCTAATGTTAAAATATGATGGAAGCCGCATCCGTTCGACCTAACACATGATTTTTCAAAATTTATGTGCTTTTTTAACGAAAATCTAAGAAAAATCAATATTTGTCTAATCACTTATAATTTCTTAATCATTAACGGTACTCTATTTTAACTGTTCGCATTCGAAAGGTAAGATCAAATTCTATCCATTAAAAAAAATTTCATCAAAAAATATTTATTTGTTCAAAAGTTCTAGCTAAATAAACATTTGCAATAAAATTAAGCTAAAATTACATAAGTAGATGTTTATGTTATTTTAATGGTTATTATTTTTTTGGCTATAACTTTTGAACAAATAAAGTTTTTTTTATTTTTATTTTTTTTACCTTTCGAATGCCAATAGTTAAAATACTGTATCGTTAATAGTTGAAAAGTTATGATTAAACAAAACTCGATTTTCTGTTAGATTTTCGTTAAGAGCACAGAACTTTTGAAAAATCGAGCGTTACGCCGAACGGACGCGGCTTTTCATATTTAACATTAGAAAACATATCCCAAGTTACAGGAAAATCGATTATCCACAAATGTCACACACTCTCCTTGTAAGAAAACGTCCATATATATATATATATATATAAATATAGATATAATTTTGTTAACTATCGTCTTTTCAACTTTAACTATATCTATACATGAAAGTTTCCAACATTGTAATTAAATTTTAATAGAAGTAATATTTCTTAAGAAACTTTTTCCTAAAAATTGAACAAAAAGTTTAAAAATACATATTTGATTATATGCTAATTTTACGACTTACTGATAATAGTCGGATAAAATAGTTTGGTAAATGAGAGGAGTAAACACTGCTATTAGAATCTAAGATGAATCGAACATGGCGCAGATAAAGTTGCAAATTCAATTGTTTAAAAAATGCTCGATCCTTTGAATTTACTTCCTGAATTCAATTCTTCCTTTTCTTGAAAAGACGATTTATGAATTGGTCATTCTGTTTTTTTGTTTCGTTTTATCATGTTTTTCGTATTATTTTACATTAAAATCTGCTATTAGTACTCAATTGTTTTAAAATTCTTGAGTATGTTGAAACAAACGAAATTCTACGACATACTAAACCTAACACATTTTTGAGTAATAAACATGGCATGTTATTATCCTATTTAAAATTAATATATTCTGAAAAAACGCAAAAAACGTACAACTTAGTTTCTAGTTTAACTTTCTAATACTTATCATCAAAACAGTCAAATAAAAGCTCATATCCGCTACAATTCTAAAAGCAAATCGACTGCTTACCTTACACCGGTTTGTCCTCATTTCCTACAAAACATTTATCGCATTTTCAAACTCGTCACGTTCGCACCGAGGTTTCCTTTTTTCCTTTTGATGCGGTCATCAGGGTGGAGTACAACGAACAAAGGCGGAAGGGCCGTATATTTGCGAACACATTGCGACTGCACCTGCATGCCGGCAGAGCAAGTCGAGAACCCGACAGTCCGCGCCACAACCTGCCGCCGCACGCATACACTCGTTAGTGTCCGGCGGACATTGCTGCTGTACGCGGGGGGGAAGCAGTTTTATAGGTTATGTTTACAACGTACGTCGCGTCCCTCACTGTGGTGGCGTCCATTGTACTTTTTTAAAAAACGACGTTCGAAAAACGGCCGACGGTATTGTTTACAAAAATGATTGCACGTCGTTGCGAGCCGTTGCTGATGGATTTGTTTAGTGATTTGTGCGTCTTATGAACTAGTCATGTTTAGCCAGTAATATGAGCAATAGTTTTATTTGCAGAAAGATATAGGACTCTTTTTATTTTTTTTGTACGTGCGAAAGGATGATTCGCACAGTGACTTTTCGAGAATAATTTTTACAGTTTTTTTGTATTAAATGAATGATTGTTTATCTTCAAAATGGCAGAAGGCAAGCTATTACTTCAATTTTCAATCGTATTTAGAATAAAGTGATATTCAATATTTTATCATTTTATTTATTTAATAAAATTATTAATAGTTAAATAATAAATTTACTTTTTTAGATACAATAATTAGACGAAATAATGATACTCATCACAGATGTACATTATTAGAGTAAGGATTTTACATTTTTTTTCAATGCAACTACCTGTTAAAAAAAATATTTTTTGACTATAAAATATCACTATAAAATTATTGTTTTTTTGAATTAAAAAATGCAAAATATTACAGTTAAATATATTACCATTTCATGAAAAGATTTTATAAAAAATATTTTTAACAGGACAATCTTTGATTAAATTTCTTAAAAAATAAATTAAACAACTTAAAATAAACCAATTTATAAAATTTCAGTCATCCATCTGTCATATCAACAATGGAAGAAATTTTAAAATCTGTAAATGAATGTAATACCATTAGGTATGCTTCATATAGAACTGCATCAAAAATGCAGGTGTTTCACAAAGCTTTAAATAGTAAGTTATTTATTATTTTTTAGAATAAATTATTTTAATTTTTATATTAACTTTTTTATATTTAAAATTTCAGTGCAATATGTTCAAGTGGAACTAATAGCAGGAATTTTTGAAAGACACAGGTTGTCTGTTACAGAAAATTCAGTAAATTTAGATATACATGAAATAGAAGATGTTTTATCAGACATTTATTTTGGTGCCCAAAAAGAAAATAATGTAAACTTTGATGTTGAACTTTCTACAAAATTAGCATTGAGCTATATTTTTAAAATTTTTAATAAGTAAGTTAATTAAATAATAAAAATTTTTAAAATAGGGCTTTTTATGTAATCAATATTGATATTATTGTAGGAAAGAAGATGATAATATTTTAGTATTTTCAATTAAAGTAGCTTTAACATTAATTTGTTGTGGTCGATTGGAAGAAAAATATGGCTATTTGTTTCATCAATTAGCAGATCATAATGCTTGTTTATCAAGAGTTGCACTCAATACTCTATTGTCAAACATTTGTAAAATAACTGAAATGCTAGGAGAAAATGTTGCATATGGAAATCATCTCATTCGTGCCAGTATTGATAATTGTTTCAGCACAGTAAATTATTTTCTACAAAATTTCTAGACCTTAATAAAAAAAATTATATTAATATATTTTTTTATTAAGTCTCAGGGTTGTCTTGGAGTCACAGAAGCAGAATTTGCTACATGGCTTATGCAAGAACCTCCATTGTTAATGTGGATAACAACTTTAAATCGCATAAAATCAGCTGAACAAAGTATGAACTTTTATTAATGTATTTATGTAAAATTATTAGCCTTATGGCTGTATATCCATAAACTAGTTTAATGTTTACAGTTGTTCATAATATTAAATGTTCTTCATGTAAAGTAACGCCAATTAAAGGGCCAAGATATTCTTGTTTAAAATGTACAAGTTACAATCAGTGCCAAACATGTTTTTTGTATGGAAAAGTGTCTGGAAAGCACAAATTAAAACACCCTGTTAGAGAATACTGTATAAAGGTATTTTAATTTACAGAACATTTATTTCTTTTTATAATTTTGTAGAATGAGAACTTAATATTATATTTCTATTTCAGACTACTAATAAAGAAATAACAAAACTTCTCATTGAACTTCTTAGAAATAAACTTAGATTATGCCCAACAAGAAATGCCAGTAGTACTTATGAAGATTCTTTGGCAGGAGCAAATCTGTAAGAAATTCTTTACATTCTTTTTATAATTAGTATTTTCATTTTTTCGATTTTAATTTTTTAAAATAAAATTAGATTTTTTTTTTATTTAAAATTTTTGTTTTATTTTTTTTATTTATTAATAATAATAAAATTTTAGTAAAAGTTTTAGTAAACGACTTTTTTTATTTTTTCAGAGAACAAAGTAAAAGCTTTGATACAATGTCAGTAAGAAGTACAATGAAAAGGCGAATTCTTAACGACCCCCAAAAAGAATTGCAGAGTATTATAAGCCATCTTGAAGAAGAAAATAGACAGTTACAATTAGAATTAAAGGAAATTAGTGATAGTAGAGTCGAAAAATTGCAGCACCACAGAGTTGCAATAGAATCACAATTAGAACGTCTAAAAATATTAAAAGTAAACATTTGTTTAAAATTAATGTAAAATTTCAATTATTTTGTAAAACTTGATTTAACCAATGTTTATTTTGTAGAATTATTTGTTTACACAAGGAGCACAAGGAACTCGTGATATGAATCTTATTCAAAGTACACCTATGGTTCATCATGGTGTATCGAGAATCGCAGCTTTGCCAATGGCATTTCAATTAAGTCCTATAATACACCATAACAGTCCAGATTACGAAAATTCAAATTCATTAGATATTGATACAACTATAAAAACTCATACCACTAACAAAAGAAATGGAGAGAAATTATTTTCTCTTAGCGATAAATTTTGTGTAACCGATAATACGCGCTTAGAACCAAGTACTTGGATAGGAGGTAAAATATTTACTTATTTATTTATTTAGGAGAATACATTTATACTTCATAATACGAAAAAAGATATTTTTGTATTTGTTTCAAAAATTCAAATTTGATTTAAAATATTTTGTTGAAGGATAAAATTTTTCTGTCTTGTGTATTCGAAATCCACATCTATTCAACTATAAAATTATTTCAACCATTTACTGCTTTCTAATATTTAAAAAAAATTTTAATATTTACAATCATTAAATCGATGAAACCATAAATAATGATCAATAGTTTGTAAGGAATTTACCATAAAAATTAATCTTTACCATGAAATTTGTCTGATTTGAAAAAAACTTATAAAAATCAATAAAGTTCATAGTATTTTATCGGTTTTTATGTGTGGATTCTATCGTTTCTTTTCTGGCGGATATATTTTTGAACGTAAAATTGCTGCTCATTCCATTTCCGAATGAAAAAAATGGGGTTTCTATTTGAAATTCTAAAGTTTCTATTTGACCTCCAAATGACCTCTAACAAGGAGAATGTACGAAATTTGGGTAATGGATTTCTTGTAACTTTGAGATACGTTTTCTAATGTTAAAATATGAAGGAAGCTGCGTCCGTTCGGTTTAACGCTCGATTTTTCAAGTTATGTGTTCTTTTAGTGAAAATCTAAGAAAAATCGATTTTTCTTTAATCACTTATAATTTCTCAACTATTAACGGTACACAGTATTTTAACTTCCGGCATTTGAAAGGTGAGATCAAATCCTATCGATTAAAAAAAAGGACATCCAAAAATCTTTATTTGTTCAAAAGTTATAATTAAATAAAAATTTACAATAAAATGAAGCTAAAATTACATAAATAAAATTTTTATGTTATTTTAATGGTCATTCTTTGTTTGACTATAACTTTTGAACAAATAAACATTTTTGGATGTCTTTTTTTTAATCGATAAGATTTGATCTCACCTTTCAAATGCCGAGAGTTAGAATACTGTACCGTCAATAGCTGAGCAGTTATAAGTGATTAAACAAAAATCGATCTATGTTAGATTTTCGCTAAAAGAGCACATAACTTTTGAAAAATCGAGCGTTAGACCGAACGGAAGCTGCTTCTTTCATATTTTAACAATATCATATTTTAAATTAGAAAACATATCTCAAAGTTACAGGAAAATCTATTACCCAAATGTCGTACACTCTCCTTGTAAGTTTAAAATCTTACGATTTCTGTTCTGGAAGTGTTTCAATTGGAGGTGATCCTGTAAGGTCCCCATTTTACCAGGTCTTTCAGACAGGGTTATTCAGGGTAATCAATTAAAATGGGACACTATACAGTCGAAATGTCCATAATTTCATTTATTTAATTATTTCAATCTCATCCTCTCATTGTCAGTCATATCAAAAAATAAATTTCATACTTATAAAATAAATATTTTTTAGGGCATCGAACTACATTTCCCGTTCATGACAGCGGTTTTTCTCAGTGGTTGAGTCCAAGAGAAAATAAAAGTAAAGAAATTTCAAATGACAACGATAATATAGAAATAGATAACTCTACATGCTCATCCGTTATTAGCAGAGATAATATACTGCCATCATTGCAAAGAACTGACAAGCATTCAGAGCACAGCAGTTTGCAAAACATTCAAGGTGATCTCAATGATATCTTAGACAGATTGCAAAATATGGTTGCAAACGATTGCTTACTTGAAGGTGACTACTATTTTTTATTTCTTATTACTGATAATAAAATCATTAAAATTTCTATGATTCGTGGACACATCGTTTCTTAAAAATAAATCAGTAGCAAATTTAAATAATCGGTAAAATTAAACATTAAAGTTAGTAAAAAGAACGGTATCAAGAATAAAAAAAAAAAATTAATACGATGAAATTTTAAAAATCATTTAACTATTTATTCTATATTTTAAAGGTGAGATATCAATAATGAAAGAAATTAAAAAAATATGTTGAATAATACTAAAAAACTTAGTATAAACGTTTATTTATATTTAAAAAATTTTAAATAATTAGAAAAAAAATATACATTAAATAATAATCTATTTATTATTGCAGACACATTTAGTGCAGATAACAATTGCGAGTTAAAACGTGCGGCTACGGAAATGGAAGATTTGTTAACTGGTCTCATTGAAGGCATGGAATCTCGCAAAGGAAAACTTACAACGATCGTGTAAGCTATATCGGATTGACTTCGTAAAAATTTTATATATAATTGTTAACTAAAAAGTATTAAGTGCCTATATATTATAAAGATTATGAATAAAAAGATTAAATATTTAATTACACGTCTTTGTATTTTGTATAAATAAGAGAATATTTTTGAGGCCTTATATTGTACTTTGTATATATGTACATATATCACTTTATCAATAATTAAAAATTTTCTTTGTGCAAAAGATATAAACTTTTTTGTATAAAGTTGGTAGACAGTCCACATTTGTATTGTGCAGAGATTATTTTTCTTAAAAAACACATACATTCGTCTATCATCAATAAATTAATATTAAGTCTTCTTAGATTTCAATAAAAATCTTTGAAAATATGTTAAATTACATAAACAGTTCCTTTGATTAATTTTACTATACATATAAATATTGTTCGGCAGCTCTTGCGTTGCAAATAATATACTGTACGTAATTGCGCTTTTCAATTACGATAGCAGAGTATCCGTCAAATATGTAACTCTTAAATTTCTTGCAAAATATTTTTTTTCAAACGGTAAATTAAGTGTCCATACAAACACTCGGACTCCTCGTTGATTCCAACGACGTATAACATCACTGAAATATACATATTTTTATTTAAAATTAGAAAAACTTATTTAAAAATTACTTTGATCATTTTCTGAATTATTACTCCTCTTATAAATTATTAGCAAAATCAAAACAAAAACTACTTTTATAAACTAAAAAATAATGGTCATGCAGTTTAATTTTAATCAATCAATGTTTGTTAGTATTACTTAAGTGACATTAAGAATACTTTTCGATATTTTATAACGCACTAAATACTTGGCTTAATTTTAATGCAGAAAGCTGTTATAATTAAAATTAAATATTAATTCTTGCTTCATTAAAACCTTAATAATGTATACAATTAATTCAATGTTATCTAAACAAATCCATCTATATAACGAACCTGCTGATATTTTTATAGAGGCAATCCAGCAAAAGCCTGTTTATAAAAAATAATATCACGTTCTCCAGAAAAGACGAACAGAAACTTTCTTAAGTTTTCTTAAACTTTTAAGTTCTAACAAAAATAAAACTAAGAAAAATTTTAATTTTTTGTCTCAAGTGATCATTGAAAGAATAAAATAAAATATTACTTACCTATTAACGAGATCTTTGTGTAGCATTACAAATGATAAGCCAAGGATATAATATGTTAAATGATTGAAGGCCCAGTCATTAACTAAATCTATTAATCTAGCTTTGGTGGCTTTAATAAAATTGTCATAGCGTGGCTGACATGCTCCTTCAAAACCATTGTATATTCTCTTAGAGAAACATTGAGGTCTCCATGTCAGACCACCTATAATAGCAGGATCTTTTTTCCTAATCTGTTAAAAAAAATATTTTATAAATAGAAATAGTATATTAAATTTTTATCTTTTGCAAACATAAAAGGTCAAAATTCATTCAAAAACTTTAAGATTAAAAAATTAAAGAAAAAATAAATCAAGAGAAAATAAATTTAATTTATTTAATTAATAAATAAATTAAATAAATTAAAATAAATTAATAATTAATTAAATTAAGTTGTAGGTTTAAAAATTAAAAAGATTTTGAAAAATTAAAATACTTTTTTAGTTTACCAAATATATAGTAACTGGATTGAAGCTGGTTACACTTGCATATTCATAAAGTTGAGGATATTTTTTAAATAAATCTACTATTATATTTACTATTACATTGCCTTCTGCTTTTATATCAAGAAAGAGTCGTTGATGATTTTCTAAAGCAGTTACTATTCCTTCTTCAAGTTGTGCTATTTTTTCCCCTTCAGGATTCAATTTTACTCTGTACAAAATATGTATTTAGTATGTTTTTTAAATTATTGTTTGAAAATTTATAGCCTTATAAATTTTATATCCTTAATGTTTTTAAATTACCTTAAAGGATGGTTAGCAGAAATATCAAGGTCCTTTAATTCATCCCATGTCATGTCTTTAATTCTGCCGCTAATTCCAGTGATTCGGTCAATAGTTAGATCGTGGAATAAAACTGGAATATTGTCCTTTGTTAAAGATACATCTACTTCTATAGCATCACAGCCTCTTTCTTGACTCTAGAAAATAGAAAATAGAAACATTTTTAAATTAATAAAATGTATTTTAATATGAAACTATTGAAAATATTATACACAATAAAACAAAACTTACCATATGTAAAGCAGTCATACTGTTTTCAGGAAAATCGTATCCAGCTGCTCTGTGCGCTATGACTCTCATGCAATAATCATTATCACTTATTTCCTCCAGTAAACTATCATCTTGTTCATTGAATTCCAAAGGATCAATACCAAACACTTTTTTTACAACTTTAGGATCAACTGGTGGAATTCGGGTACCGAATCTTATCAGAGCAATAATAACTGCTATAGGCCATACAATCCATGGTATGGTGAGATACACAATGTTTATTATTAAAAGCCATGCTGTTTCAATGTACACCCATAAGAAAAAACTTGTTTCTATCAATTCTATGATGAGATTCATATTAATTTTCATTTGCCTTTAAGTTTCTCCTTTTCTCAATAATTAAATTAATATCTATAAAAGCTCTTATTGTGAAAAATCTGATTCTTATAAACTGCACTGTTATTTTGCAGCTTTTATAAAGGCAAAGAAAATTGCACTCTTGATAAATTTATTGTTAAATACATAAGTATTTTTCAAGGGGTTACTCGTTATCACTGCAGGTACTTTTAAAATACTTATAAAGTGCCTTGGGTTAATAACCGGTAAACTTCGTCAAACAGAAGACGGACGATGGGTGTCGAAGAAATTCGTAAATTCAACATTAGAAGTGTCAAATTTAGCGAGCCATAGAGCTTTAAGATTTTGTTGACAGTTGATAGACATGTATTATTTTATCGCTACGACACACACTGTGTTATATCTTATATGCGTGAGTATATATACGATTGCGCACACGCGAGTTTAACCCTTTGTAACCCTAACCAAAGCTTTTTCAAACCGGAGTATTGTTTACGATTAATTTTTGACTGTAATTAGTGTAATTATGAATGAAAGGAAGGTTTTTTTTAACGGCTTTATTTTTTATTACGTGTAAATAAAAACTGTTTAATAAAAATGTTTTTTACGCGAAAATTTTTTAAAAACAACTGCTTAATAAATTTTGTAAGTAGAACGTTTTTAAATGATACGGCAAATGCCGGTTCAACAATTTATGCACTCTCATCTGGTTAGTAAATTCACAATTTTTATTATTTGGTACATATGATTGTTTTTTTTTATAAAATAAATGTGTAATTAAAGGTCAAGGAAAATGTGGAGTAGCAGTTGTAAGAATATCAGGTGATAATGCTAAATTAGCACTAGACAAAATGACAACCATAGCTAAGCTTGAACCTAGGCGAGCTTATTTAAGGAATATACGCAACCCTAAAACTGGAGAAATTATAGATAAGGGATTGTGTCTGTGGTTTCCAGGTTTAGATCTTTTGTATTTTAAAATTTTTAATTTAATTCTCAGAAATAATTTTAAAATATATTTTTTTAGCTCCAAATTCATTTACTGGAGAAGATAGTGTGGAACTTCAAGTTCATGGAGGAGTTGCAATACTTTCTGCTTTAATGTCTGCTCTATCAAATTTAAAATTTCGTCCAGCACTGCCAGGAGAATTTACTAGAAGAGCTTTTTTTAATAATAAATTAGATTTAACAGAAATTGAAGGTTTGGCAGATTTAATTCATGCTGAAACTGAACAGCAAAGAAAACAAGCTTTGCTTCAAGCTCATGGACATCTTAGTGCTTTATATAGTGGTTGGAGAGAAATTCTTTTGAGATGTTTAGCAAACATTGAAGCTTATATAGATTTTGGGGAAGAAGAAAACATTGAAAGTGATGTTTTAGAAAAATGTAATAATGATTTAAAAAATCTTGCTAATAAAATTGAAAAACATTTGTCAGATGGAAGAAAAGGAGAAATTCTTCGAACAGGCATAAGAACTGCTATTATTGGAGAACCTAATGCTGGAAAAAGTAGTTTATTGAATTGTTTAGCTCAAAGAAATGCTGCAATTGTTACTTCTATTCCAGGGACAACAAGGGATGTTGTTGAATTGACAACAAACATTTCTGGGTATCCAATATTGTTAGCTGATACAGCAGGTTTAAATAAATTTTCAAATGATGTCGTTGAAATGGAAGGTATTAAAAGAGCTCGAGATCAAGCTTCTAAAGCAGACTTTATTATTCTAGTCATTAATGGAGAAGAGTACATAAAAAGCCAAAAACCTTTTAAAGAATATTTAGATTCTTATATTAAAAGTCTGGAATTAGATAAGCTGCTTTTAGTAAATGGACAATTAGTTAGACATTGTATGGTAGTTATAAATAAGTTAGATTTATTAAGAGAAGAAATCAAAAGAAATTTTAAGAAACATAATATAATTGGTATTTCTTGTACCAATGAAGAAGGTTTTCCTAATTTACTGGAATCTATGAGAAAATATTTTGAAGAAATGTAAGTTTGAATTTTAAACTATATATTAATATAATATTATTTTAAGTTTTATAAAGGTAATATTTATTTTATTTTCTTTTATTAGTTGTGGAAATCCTACAGCAGAGAATCCCACAATCAGTCAAGAAAGGCACAGAAATCACTTGCTGAATTGTTATGATTACATTTTAAATTATTTTTACATTATATCAAAAAAGAATTATGACATTGTATTAGCTACTCAAGAAATTCGTAAAGCAGCTCGAGAACTTGGAAAAATCACTGGCCACATCAATACTGAAGAAATCTTGGACGTAATATTTAAAAACTTTTGTGTTGGCAAATAATAATGTTTTTATTAAATTTATACATTTTAATAAAAAAGTGTAAAATAATAAAAACTAAAATCCTAACTCCCCTTTCAAAAATTTAAAGTTTCCCGCTTATACAAATAACTAGTCTAGTGACTTGCGTGTGCGCGTAAAATATCTCCCTAAGTCCCTAGTCGAAACGGCACCACTTCTTTTTTCGCGTGCTCTCAGCTTTGAAGGTTTGTGAAAGTTTAACAATCTAAAAGAATCAAAGAAATCTGGTATAAATTTTTACTTTCGTATGATTAAATCTATTCTTTAACAATTGATGATTCATTATTAATAAATAGTTCCAAAAATATTACATTCTTTTTTGTGATAAATTCTAAACAAAGTTTCGTCTGACGTAACCTCTAATAGAACCCTGTTTTTTCGTCCAGGATGGCACCGAGATACGAGCTGGCCATCGGCCTCAACAAGGGTCACAAGACTACTAAAATTCGTGTGGCAAAAACCAAATCCAAGAAAGAGAAGACCGTTGCCATTAGACCCGCTAGGCTAAAGGGAGTAAGTATCTTTTAGAACAACAATATTGACTGTTTAACAAGACAATGTTGACACCTTGTAAAGTTCATTTTTTAATATTAGTTTGATATAATACCTGCTTTAAATAATATTTCTAAAGTGTAAATTTCTATTTGATACATGTTTATTATTTTCAATTCATTTATAGAATCTTTATTTATTCTTTTTATTGTAAACAGTTATAAACATGTGTTTCTCACTTAATCTTTCTGCATTTAAAAGTACCAATGTTTTAAATAAATTTTTCTTTAAAAACATTTAAAAAAAATAGTTACTTCAAAATGGATTAAAAAATGGAAGCTAAATGTTTTTCTAATTGCAATTTTATCATTCTAGCGTCAAACCAAGCACAGTAAATTTGTCAGAGATCTTATCCGTGAAGTCACTGGACATGCTCCTTACGAAAAGAGAGCTATGGAATTGTTGAAGGTGTCGAAAGATAAACGTGCTCTCAAATTTTTGAAGAGGAGGGTAAGTTCTTTTTATTTTTATTCTATAGATAAATTCAATCTTAATCATTTAAATCAATTGTAACCTTGTTAATATTATTTTTAAATTTATAATTCTTATTATTTTCAAAAATTTAAGTCATTAAAGTAATTTCTTAAAAATTTTATGGAATAATTAATTAAAAAAATTAATATTGAAATAAATAATAATTGAAATAAATATTTGGTTTTTAATTATTAAATTTTTAATATATTTTTCAGTTGGGAACTCACATCCGCGCCAAAAGGAAGCGTGAAGAGCTAGGAAACATCCTTGTACAAATGAGAAAGGCTGCAGCACAGCACCATTAAATGCTGCATTTTTTGTAATTATAAGGACTACATTTACTGAAAATAAAACATTTTCACAGAAAACTTTTGGTGGCTATTTAATTATTTTCTCTTATATAAGAAAATAATTTACTTTTTCAATAATTCTTCCAATTACATCTTATTATTTGTTTTGCCTATTGAATTCTATTGAGGTAACTGATTCCTTTGTAATTAATAACAATGTTTCAGTGAAATGCTTTTGTACATATAACATATCTTTGTTGGATAATCCTCTTGTTCTAAGCTTTGTAAAGGTAGGATTAGTCAAATTGACTTTTGGAGTCTGTGCATTAGCTTAAGAACACTTGTTATATTATTCATAGCATTCTAGCTGTTGAAAAGAAAATAAAGACAATTTTATATTCAAATTGTGCTTAAAAGCAAAATTAATTGAATTAAAAATAAGTAAAATAAATTATTTAACTTTTTAGCTTAATTAAACTGCGAGAAAAATAGTTATAAATAGTAACTTGTGAGTATCTTACTTTGATTACTTTCGTCGGATATATTAAAATGTATCACTCAAAAAATTGGTGTACAAAGTTTTTTTTCAATATTTATTTCAAATATTTGAAGAAGTGCATTTTTTTACATTAAAAATGCATATTTTTATTCTGCGTGTTTAACTACTTGTTTATTAAAAATTTTCCAATTAAACGCGTTGATCTTTACGCGTCGATCAGTTCCATTCAATTCGAAAGGTTATACTTTTTTGATTGCAAGAAAGTGAAATACGTCTGTTATTTACTACATTTAATTTGCAGCAGCTGTTTTTAAATCATCTAACATTAAAAAAGTGTCATCTTTGACCAAATAAGTCATCGGAACTACGAAAATTCCTAGTTCTCTCTAAATACACAGGTTCCTAATGAATAATTATCCGGGGTGCTTGTCTTCCTCCTGAAACGAGATTCCGCTCGTTCGACTGATGAGATATAAAGCGGCTGCGAGGAGCCAAGCCAAGAGAGAGAGAGAGAGAATGCGGCTTTTCCTAACGCGGCCCGACAAAGACGCGCTCGTTTGTTTGACGGAGTTGCGCGGCCCGTGTGTGCATATACAGGCAACAGTGACATTGCTTGCTGTTCGCCTTTGCTCTTCCTTCCCGGAGCCTGCTATCCTCCTGCATGCTGTCGGCTCCGCTTTGTCTGCGTCTCCCTTGCGTCGCCGTCGAGTGATGTCGCGCGCTTCACGGGGGAGAGCAGTAAATTATTGGCGAATTTGCGAGGATTAGCTCTCTCGAGGACATGCTTTTATTCGCGCTGCGCTCAAGATTTATAAAAGTCAAAGAATCAAAGTTTAACAAGTTTAAGAGAAAATCTCGTTTTTTTAAATCCATTTTATTTTCACTGCGAACTTTTTTTTTTGGTTTTTATAAATACGGTGTAACAGAAGCTTATTCAAAGAAAAACTTAGTTTTAGAAGTCAAAAAAGTTTTGAAAAGTTAAAGGTTGACACCATTTTTACATTGTCCTTTAACGTTTTTAGTTCGACCCAGTTTTTTTAAAAAAAATAAAACTATCGGTGTGTATAAATTTTTATTTTAAGTTTTGGAAAACTTGCTAAGAAATGTTCAAACATAATAGTATGCCGAAAAATATCTCACATTTGGAATTACTTGACTACAAATCTCGTGTCTCACTCACGTCAGTGCGTTGTACATTTTAAGAGTTTACTTTCAAATGAAATACTAAATCAGATCAATCAATAAAAATTTAATGCTAATTACGATCAATGGAATTGTAAAGCCAGATTTTCAACTTAATTTTACTACCTAAGTATTATTTCCTCCTCAATTCGCACAATTCACTTAAGCTTCGCAGCACGAAAGGTTTCATTAAAAGAATCACGACCTCCTTCACAAAAGCGGCTTTTATTTTCCAGGCTAAAGTAATTTCGACCTTTCATAGCTAATCAATAAAAATCACTTCAACTAAAAACAGTCTTGAATCCTATAACGAATCTAATTCGACGAAACGCGCCGAACAAAAGGAACTTCGGCCTCGTTCAAACGGCCGAATTCAATTCGAAAACATTCGCCTCGTTAGGAAGTCCCCCTCCTTAAAATTCATCGACTCCGTTTTCGGACCACTGGCTCCGCTTTGAAAAATTTTAATCGGAGCCAGCGTCGTCGAATTCGCGCGACCGACACTGCTGACCGCGGCTTAATGTAAAGTATACGTAATCAGGGGTAGTCTTTCTCGACTCTTACCTTCCCGGTGAGCACATAAACTCAGCCGAATACGGAATGCGCGATCGGCCAATTTCCTTGAGTGGATCTCCGCACCGCTAAGCGAGCTTGAAGGAACGCCCGGAGACAAATCTTATCTTTCCAGCGGACTTCTGCCGAGGAATGGGAAAAGAAGGTTAAATAGAACCGATGAAAGAGATTTAGATGCGTCGAGCTTTGACAGCTCGTATTGTGGAGAGAGCTTCCCCGAGGTGACGTTGCTCTGCAGAGGGTTCAAAGGGGATTTTATTTTTTTGGTACTTTCGGGAAAAAAGCTTTTCCTTATTTAGTTAATTGCAGGATAAATTTTACGAGTTCAAGCAAGAAGTAGAGGAAAGGTGCTTTGATTAATAATAAATAATGAGCTATAAAAAGCTGATTTACATTTATTGAAACACGTCATTCTTCTCAAGTTTATCAAGCTTTTTAAGTTCTTAACAAACTCATGTATGTTTACAAAACCTAAAATGTTATAAAAAGTTCCATGAATGTAGCAGCCGATCCAAGCAAAGAATCTACTGATTTTCAACTCCAAGTTTCGAGCTCGAAGTTCAAAATTTCCAAGATATCAAAGCGCCGTAGAAAACTTTAATGCGCTCAGCTTAATATTTGAAAATCTTATTAAATTTCAGAAATTCAAGCGGATCCACCCCGACGTCGTTCGGAACTGTACTTTTCGAGTCGGGCTAATATTCTCCGCGTGATTTCCCGGGGCCAATCGACTGCGATCATTCCGAGAACTCAAAGAATCTCTTTGTCGCGGCTTTCGAGCGAAACGATTCTAACGATGTCAAGTGCGTCGGCCGCGAACCGCAATCTATTTATACCCAGGGAGCGGAAGCGCAACTGAATAAAAGTCCGCGAGATGCTTTACAACCGATCGGAGAGCGAAAATTTATTCGCATCCCCCGAGTTCCGCGGCATTTCTCCCTCTTGCTCCCCGACGCACGAAGAAATTCTCAGCCGTATGATGGATTTGATATTTATCATCGGTTCGCGTACACACACGTCCGCGCGCGCGCGCGCGCGTGTATTTGTGGAGAAAAGGGCTGCGAGGGGGAGGCAGGGAAATCATATATTGCTTCGCTGGAATGCGATGCACGTAGCTCGCAGTTTTGAAATGTATTGAATTTTCGAGGGGAAGGTGTTTCAATAACTGGGGAGGGCAATGCTGTTAGAAATTAAATGGAGGCTATTTTGCCGTTTGAATTCTTGCAGCTCATTCTGCTTGACGAGTTATTTATTTGTGGAATTTAATGAATTGACGAGCGTTTCGTCGATCGTTCATCCATTTTATAAAAAGCGAAAGGAACGTGCAGCCAGCAATTTCGAGAATCGAAAGAGACGATCAAAGCTATTCACCAGAACGACTTTAATATATTTAAAGCGTTCACATCAAAGCCCCGTTAAAAAAAATCGAAAATTCGAGTTCCGAAAAAGTGTTTCTGGCAACGAGCTCGGCGCAATAACTCATATCCAGCATAACTCAGTCCGAAAAAAGGGATTCCCCCGGCACGCCTTATTTCACTACACGCGGCGGCCCTAATTCGTGGGCGAAGCTCCAAACGCACCCGCAGAACGCAACTCCAACATCGCGGGCCGCAGCGAGCGAATGCCCGAAAACAAGAGGGAGCGAAAGCGGCTTAAGAGGGAGGATGAGGAGGGACGGCTCTGCCGGCGAAATTTTGCGCATAGTTGACGCGCCGCGCTCTTGTGCGCGCAAACAACACCCGGTCCGATCGAATGCGGCCGCGGCTGACGCGCAACGGGAATCTCCGTATTTGCTCCCGGGATAGCCGCGCGGGTTTCCGCGCGATTTTTCGCGTGGCTCTTCGATCGCGCCTGGATAAACGGGACGTTTAAAAGTTTTGCTTTCGCTCGTGCCGGATTCAGTGTATTATAGTTTGCGATTGCGGAAGAATTAGTTTTAACTGGTTTTATAGGTGGAAGTCAATATAATTTCGCATTGGATTTTAATATTGAAGGAAAGGGCTGTAAATATTTGTTGTGTATTTTAATGGCCTTTGATGGCAAAAACAAAAATGAAAACCAAGTTTTTAGTATCTTTCAGATTGGATGATTATCCATTATTCAATGTATTAAAAATATCTGGTTAATAAATAAGATGTAATACACTGTTCTTCCCTACTTTCGATTTGATTCGAGGAAAGAGTCAAAAATATTTGTAAGTGAAATGGTTTTTGGATATTTGTTTTGAAATTTATTATTTTTCCCTTCTGGGACTAACGACAGAATCGATATGGGTATAAAAGAAATTTATTCGCGAGGGCCACACGAATAAATAAAAATTCAATATCTGTCTTGTTGCGCTTATTCCATTTCACGTAAATTGTAAATATAAAGAAAAATGGACGTTTTATTCTCTTCTTCATTTGTTGATAAAATATGATTAAAAGCGGGGTCGAATTTGTGTATCTCTATATCGTTTTAGCATTTGAAATTTATGATTTAAACGGGAAAAAGTTAATATTCTAAATTAAAATATTTAATTACATACCAAGTAAGTAATAGGAATAAAGATGCGTTTTTCAAAAGAGATAATATGGTTCAAATTAATGTGCATTATATACTTCCTATTATATCGACGCAATTATCAATTATCAATATAATTCAACGGCAATATTGCGTAAATTGCACAGGCGATTATTGCAATTTTTAATTAAAGCTGTTTACTGCGCTTTTAAAATATACGAAAATTCAAAGTATCTCTGAATGGAATATAAATGAAAAATAAAATTAGCCATTTATTATCATTTTTATGTTATTATTGAATATAAAAAATGTTTGAAATATATATTCAGCGACTTTTATGGATGCAATTAAAATTTATAAAAGAAAAATCTTTTTTATTTAATTTTATTAAACTGCCTTCGTAAATTTGAAATTAGTAGAGTAGAGCTTTTCTGACTTTTTAAGAAAAGGTTGTACCCGAATACACGGCTTACAAATATCAAAATGTATTTATTTATGAATTACTGAAATAAGAGGGTATATTTTCGGAACACGTCAGGGTACCCTCGTAAAATCGCAAAAATTGATTCACAAAAGAAGATTCCAAATGACCAGAAGAGCAACTCTCCGCCAAGAGAATCGGCAATTAAAATTTGTCAATCCCCGTCAACAAGTGACTGACTGAACAAAAAAAAAAGCCCGTTCTTATCGGCAAAATCAGCGCACGTATAGAGGTCTCCATTGACTTTCACCGGCGGCGGAACGGGCTCCAGTGGCCGCTCTCGACAACAATGCCTCTCCTCCCTCGTGAATCTACAATAACACGCGCTCGCGCCCATTCACAAAGAAAGACAGACGGAGCGGAGCGCGCGCCCTTCTGTTCTCCCTTAAGTCTCCTCACCCGCGTTTGTACAAATGAAGCACGAGCGAGAGGGAGGGAGAGAGAGTGGGGGGGGGGGGGGGTGGAGGCCCGCCCCGGAAGACAAGGAGATTTCTTATACACCCACGCCCGAGCGCCAAAGCCGAGGTCGTTGCCTCTCGAGAGTCTTGGCATTTCAACCCTGCGAGAACCGCTTGAAATTTCCGGGGGATCGACCGGGACCGCGCCGGCGTTCCGCATTTTTCGTGGAGGCTCGCGGAGAAAGTAATACGTATCGGCGAAAATTAGCTGTACTTGAGCCAAGGATGGATCCATTGTTCGAATCGGCTATTATTGTCGGATATTTTTCCGGAGTGTAATAGAGGGAGGGCGCGATTAAAGAGATATGTTTACGAGAATCTGACGTAATGAAATTAGTAATGTTTATATCACACTTTTTTATGATTACAATGCATTTCCAAAGTGTCAATTTTTAATCAAGCTTCTATTTTCGGGTGAAAAAATGTATGTATCTCTAGCATTTAAAAAATACGTTGTTTAATTAAATATTAATCAATCTCAGGCTAGATTAATTGTCGATACACTCATAAACTGACGTTATAAAATGACTCGATCTTACGTTCTATTTTAAACCACTTTAATCTCCTAAACGACAACAATGTCCCATCGCAGCAAATTTAAAGCACGACACTGTCGTCGGCGTGACACCCCTGTGGCTGCTGCCGTGGACGGGTATATATTCATTTGAAGCCAAAGAGAGAGAGAGAGAGAGAGAGAGAGAGAGAGAGAAAGAGGGACGTTATGTTTGCTTTGAAGCTTGCAGTGTTTTGATTATCGATGGGGTTGGGCGGCGTCCGAAAATAAACGGGGACGGAAAGCTTGCGACAGCTTTTTTTGTTCATGGCGTCGTTTAGCGTAGTACAACTTTAGCTTTAAGCTTTTACAAACTGCAGAGCCGCCGTTTTTTTTGTCGATAGAGCGCCTGGTTTATCCAGTGGAACGTATAAGTTGAGAGAGCGAGTCGATTGCTTGTACATCTGCGCAGCTTGCGGGGATTAAGTGCGTTTCCTATTCTCTGCGAGTTTCGAATCATTCGACAATTATTCATTTATGTTATTGTTTATGCTTTTAAAGTATCATTTATGCTGCTTTCCTGTTTCGAATGAATCGCAAATATTATGTTACAATTATTTCCGTTAACATCAAATGTAACCTTATAATATAGGAGTTAATTTTTCAAGAGATAAAAGGAATTAATTTTGTTAAATATAGCCAACTTATTATAATTAATTATACTTAAGTGATTACTTGAGTAATTACTTGAATAATTACTTGAGTAATTACTTGAGAAATTTCTTGAGCAATTATTTAAGTAATTACTCAAGTACTTACTTAAATAATTACTTAAATAATTGCTCAAGAAATTTCTTGAGCAATTGCTTAAACGATTGATATTCTTAAACAATTGATGCTCACTTTTGTGCTTGGTGGGAGCAATTCGAAATTCTCATTACTGATTGGTAGGAATTTCATGATTTGGGAGAAATGTCCATGAACGTAAAATAACCGCATATTGCTTTACTGTAAAATTATACTCACGCCAGAAACGTATAATAAAAAAAACGTATGCAATTCAGTCTGATAAAAACCATCCTTCAAGTTTTTCCACGTCCAGAGTAAAGAATGAATAAGAGATCTAAAACGACGGCAATGTCAATTTTTTTTCGAGCCTCCCCTCCGCTCCTTTCTCCCTCGCTCCTAATTGTGCACTTCCCCGCACCTCCGTCTCTGTGTGCATTTCATTATCAAGTGCGCGCGGGGCAAGTCGGCCCGGCGGATCTAATGGACCGCGCGCGCGTTTCCTTATTCCTCCGACACGCACTCGGGCTAAAAAAAAAAGCAGGCGTGTCTCGAGTGCGCACGACAGGGACGTCGAGGAGGCACTTCTTTATGACTCGAGCAATTCTTTCCTTGGAAAAATTGCTGAAGCTTCGAAAAAGAGCGACTAATTATCCTTTTTTTTCTCCAAGCGCTCCGTTCGACTGGTGTCGATCTGGACGAGGAAAATTTTGCGAGCTTTTTGGGGCGGCGATTATGGATGCTTTGGGTGAGCAGGTGAGATTTATCGGCTTTTTTTTTTAAGAGAAATTGAGTGTCGCGTTGACTAATGGTCTGATATGCTTTTTCATTTCATAACTTCCATTAAGTTCAAAATTTAATATTTTTTAAAAACATTGGAACTATAAAAGTAATGTGGAATCGTGTTACAAAATGTAATAATAATTCAGTATAATGAATAAAATCATTGAATTATTTTAATTAAATTTCTGTCACAAAAATATTAAACAAAGAGAGCTGTTTAATCAAAGATACTGTAAAATTAGAATTTCTTGAAAAAAAAATTATTGTTTTTTTAATACACATGCATTTACGGATAATATTTAATTTTGTTTAATTCCGTAACCACACGAGTTATATTAACGTAAAATCATTTCTGCCTTAAAGGCCTTTTTAATCATTACGTTCCTTAATTCTTCCAAAGTTTTGTTCCACGCGAAAAATTAGAATATTTCCGGAAAAATGCGCGTAAAACCCGCGAGTGCTTTTCTGCTCTGCAATTCTTCTCCACAGATGCGTGCAAGAGCCACGGGGTTTATTATTAAATTTTTTTGCGGATTCGGAGGGGGGGCGAATGCAAGCGCCACAAGCGAAATTTATTTATCCATCAAAGCGATTCTTGCGTACGTAATGTATGAAAATATTATGGCAGGTTAAGTCGCGCGTAGCTCTTTACTATATCTGGTATAAGATTTAATAACTATTTTCTTTTGGCCATTTTCGTTCTCGTTTTTTTTCCTTTTCATGAAGTTATTAAGCTCAAAATGTACTTGTAAATCATAGAAGCTTTTGCGCCCTGGACTTTGTGCGGCATGCAGCAGTAACCTTTAGAAACATTAATTAACTCTTTCGAATTTATCGGAGATTTCGCTGATTAGTCGTTAAGCTTATATTTATATGAATATATTATTTACTATTTGCATTAAGGGATCATACTATTCATTCAAAAGGATTATACATATTATAAAAATATGTACAAGAAAAATGTAGAATGATTTTTTTTTACCTGGTATCTTTAAAAACACATTTTTTGTAATTGAAAATCTTATGAACTTATAAAAAAGAAATAAAAACTTGCTAACGTATTTAAAAAACAAATTTTGTATCACAGCATTTACAGCTTCTAATAAGGAAATTTGAATTGCTTGCATTTTTCTTTAAACAACTGAATAAAACGTTATCACGGAAACTCCAGTTCCGACCCGAGAACCCAAGCTAAACTTCTGTTAATTAAAATTCACGAAAATCTTGGAAACTCGCACTGCACAACATCTCTGCAGCGGCGCGAAGAAGCGCGGCTAATAATGTAACCTAATTGAAAACCTGGCCCCGACAAAGGAGCCGAATCCCGCCCGACAGGTCGGAAATAAGGGGGTTCCGCTCGTCTTGGAACGATTTCAAAAAGTGCACAATGCGGCACGCGCCGGAAGCGCAAAGTCGATTCGCGAGGAAAAATGCGCCGCTCGCAAACAAAGTCGGCCCGATCACTCCGCGCCGCGAAGTAAGACAGGCGAATATCTCGCCTTTTGTCCGCGAGAGATGCTCGAGTCTGTGTTTCGCTGCTGGACTGGAAAATTCGGGCCGCTCTAAAGGATCTTCTGCCGCTGAGATTTCGAGGCGGGAGGGAGATTTTGCAACTTTAGAGAAGTCTTTTGTATCCGGAATACAGGCGGCAGAAATTTCGTTTGCGAGCCCCGACTTTGCTGGAGATTTTTCACATTTTATTAAATAATGAGATTTTTTGCGTGTTGTTTCATTTCAGCTGAATAAATCTTCCGTCAAACCATTGGTTTTGACAAGCATTGTTCAAAAAGCTTTGAAAAAACTTTTATTATTATTTTAATAATTGATGTTTAATAAAGAGTGTATAATAATGATAATAATGAGTCGAATAAATTATTTAAAATATAATATTAATCATGCATGCTGCGATAAAATATTTACAATGAAACAGACAAAAGACATAATAATTCGCAGCTCGATTGAATGTAACAACATACTATTTTCACGTTAATTGGAAATTTTTCTCTTACAAACGAATTTATTAAAACGTCATTATAGAGATTTCCATACGTATAACTTATTAAAAGTTTCATTTCAATTTATTCCAATTTGAATGTCTTTGTCAGTACAAAAATTATTTGTCTGGCCGTTTGCCTTGTCAAGATAAAACTATTTAAAAACATCAATTCGTTCGTTTATAGCTTATTACTCTAATTATGTAAATATAATATGTAACAGGGTTGTAAAAATTTGTGTTACTGGCAAGTAGAGCGCACTAGTGAATTAATAGACGATAAGTGTCAGTAAGCCAAGAGTTTATTACGAACTAGTATATACAGTACAATCTTATATTACATTATTATTGAACCTGTTTTCTGGCCGTCATTAGCATACAATATATGACGAATTTCGTTATCAAGCACATCGTGCACGTCGTTGGCAAACATGTAGTAGAGGGGGAACGGCAGCGGCCCCGGGACCAAATCCTGCTGCATGCCTAAGTTAATTGTGAGCCATTGCGAGTTTCCACGATTTGGTTATTATCACCTGTTCTATATTTGAAAGGTTGGACATGAAACTACTAAACGCTTTACAAAAGACAAATAATAAAAGTTAGTTAGTGAGCTTTTAATCCATGCCAGCTGGATGTTCGGAGGCCCTCGTTGATTTATCGAGCTTGCAGTATAAAATGCAGTTATATAAGAAGGAAAGACATTCTAGAATTTATTTAAAAATATTTCACAAATTTTCAAACACACTTTATACCTCCAACGACTTTGAGCTCCGACCGATAAATCGTATTTTCACGAAAAGCTCTTGAAATTTCTCCATCGTGCCAATAAATAATTCTCCGCCTCATCCAGCGAAATTTCCGAAAATACGCAAGTTCGATCGGCACTCGATAATAAGTCTCGGCGCCGTTAATAACGCAAAAAATTGCGGCAAGGCGCGAAAACTCGCAGCTTTCATTTTCCGCAGAGAAGGACAAACGGCTTTAATCATCGACAACCGCCGCGAGGAATGACGATCGAACCTTCGACCCGACAAATTAGAAGACACAAATTGTCACGCAGCCAAAAGGGAAGCCGGAACGGCGGCGCTTCAAAAAAGTTTGATGGGATTTGCGAGGGGAAAAAAATGCACGAGCCAAGGGCGAAAATGAAGTGAAAATTGGAGTTCTGCTGCCGGCCGACGCGTTCGGAAGCTTTCTAAATTGCATTTGGATCGCGCGTCGGAGCTTTTTTTTTTTATTTCAAACTCTTTCGGCGAAGGGCAGCCGGACGCGTCTGCGAAATGCCTTTTTTTCGTCCCCGCGAATTAACATTTTAATCTTATGAAAAAGTCATTTTTTCGCAAATTGATGGAGCTCAAGTATAGGAAGGATGTGTAAGAAAAATGAATGTGGGTAGATTGAATTTTAGAAGAAAATTAGAGGTAAAAAAAGTAACGAAAATTAGGGTTTTTTTTTTAAATAAAACATTTTTTAAATTGAAGCTTGTGGAATATGGATTTTTTAATTGCACTCAATACTTATAATTTAAAAAATTGTTTAATAAAATTTCATAATAAATAAATGAATAATTAAATAATCGAAAGATTATGCTTTATAAAAAGGTGCTTGTACATACGTAAAAATGATAACAAAGAACTTTTAATTAACATAGTAAAGTATTTAAATTAAAATATGCCTCCCGAAGCCCCCGAAATCGACCGAGGCATTCATTACGTCCTCGATGAAAGCAGCCTGTCGCTCCAATTCCATGATCGGTCGAGCAACTAGGATCAGCGAGAATAACAACCCCCCCGGCAAAAAGCGTGGAGTTGCGAGCCTTAATAAAATTGAAAAACGCGGCCAATAAAAGGCAGGCCCGCGCGCACACGCACACACACACACACGCGAGCTCGCGCAGGCTCGGCATTATTTCACGGGGCTACAATTAGAAAGTCCGGGCACGCGCCCCGCGCGAGCCGGAAGCCAAAGGACCGAACGACTGCAGAGGCCAGCGTTCGAAACCGAAGGCATTCCGATTGCTTCGCCCCCCTCCGAGCAATATGTCCACTGCGAGTTATGTAATAATCGCATTCCTTCGCAGCTTCGCTCCCTGCCTGGCACGCAACTGCACATCGTGGCATTTCCATGAGTCGATTGGCTTCGTTCGCCGGATGGGCGAATTTGTGGCCGGCTCCGCTTTGGGGGGAGCTTTTGCCTTTCGACGATGCTTTTGTTAGTAGTAATTATAAATTTTTGTTTTGGTAACTAGGCATAAGTTGAATATTCGAGAATAATCGTTTTTAGTAAAATTATATTATAAATTTTCGTAAAAATAAATGAAGAACCATAAAAACTATGCCATGCTTACTGTTCAGTACAATAGTTAATTTAATTCTGAATTCATTCTTCAGAATTTTTAACAGGAATCAGAACTTTTTGGTTTATATTAGAATATTTTATATTGATGTTATCAAGGCTTAGTTAAACAAGCGCCAGCATAAACTTTCCTCGTACTCAATCTTCTTTCTCCTTTGCTATACAAAGCCGTACAGCAACATTTTGCGAGCGTCGGGAGATGTGCGTCTCATAAAGTCAGCCAACGACCTTAAAAAATGAAGCACGCTACGTTCCTTAAGGAGGAAGGTTCGATCGAAATGAGATATTCTCGCGGAGGAATGTCGCACTGCCTGATGAAATTCTTCGCGAGTATCGGAATCGTGAGGGAGGCGTAATGGGCCGAGAGACGCTCGATCGTTTCGCTGTACGATATTGTTTTATTTATCGCTTTAATGATTTTTCGATTTACGCCTGGGATTCTTGTAAGCTTGATTGCCCGAATGTATAATTCTAAGCAAGTGTAATCGTTAAAATTGTTTCATGTTCTCAATAACCGCAAATTGATGGTAAAAAATGTATTTACTTCGCAAAATTAATTTCGTTGGTAAAATGATAATTACTGCTCGTGCAGCATCAAATATAATCTTTAATTACCCGTACAAAATAAGAGAATGTTAAATTAAATTAATACATCTCCTTCTATTACGCACAATATTTTGCAAAGACCAATTGACACAAAAAAAAAACTATTTAACGTTTTCGGCGCTAGAAAAAATATCCAACCACTCCGAATCAGGAGCCTCCCTCTAAAACCACAACCGCGTACAGCACTAACCAAAAGAAACATTCTCCTCCTGGAATATCTGAAGGCAGAAGAAGCCGCGAGAAGATTAGCGAAGAAAGTTAGCTGGAAGTTAGGGGCAGCGCGGCACAGTCTCATTGCGCCAATTGCTGCTTTGAATTTTCGGGGCCGCTTTCGCGCGAACGCGTGAAACGAGACGCCGAGGTGGTTGGCGCGCCGTCTTCTCGCTTTTCGCTGCCAGGAGTAATGTTATACCCGCCGAAGGAGGGGGCGAAGTCTTACCTCGTTTAATTAAACTGTGACGCGGCGAGGCGGCGAGGTGCGTGGTGAATGCGTTTACGGAGTATAGTCTTATTAAACGTACTTCGCAAGAGAGCATGCGAGCTGCTGGCTTTACAAAGGTTTGGAAGAGGGTTTGTGAATTATTTTGCATTCGTTTTTTTTTTTTTAAATATATCACGCGTACAAAGCGGGTGGATTGTAGAAAATCTAATTTATTTATGCAAAAATATAATCAATAATATAATAAAACACATTTTTAACATAGCTTATTTAAAAGGAAAGCTTAATTATTGAGATTTATTTATTTAAAATTCGAATGGCTATACTTTTACGTATTTATATTTAAAATTAATCTTTATTCGAACGAAGTATTCATTGTTTCCTGGAAGGAACTTAATTGCAATAATATCAAGTTCTAATGAATCCCTTCTCACCACGGAATTTCCGGTAATGAAACTGTAGATACTCTAGCCAAAGCAGCGCACTTTTTAAAACTCGACACAGAACTACTTCCGCCATTCACAGATCTTAATTGTGTCTTTAAGAAATTGATGCACGATAATACAAAAGAGCATGTACTAGAGACATCCAGTACTAAAGGAAAATTTTATTTTAACAATTATTATAGTGATTCTAAAAAACCTTGGTTTCATAATAAAAACATTCCCCGTAAATTAACCGTCTTCATTAATCGTCTGAGGTCAGAACGCTGCAATTTGGCTTATTCTTTGACTAGAGTAGGCATAACAGATGTAATTGCCAAATGAGTGACCAGGACATAGACCATATTGTCTAGCAATGCTCACTCTTTGACAATCAAAGAGCAGCATTGTTAACACAGCTTTTAAAATTAAAAATACAGTTACCAATGAAAATGTCGATTTTGTTAATAGAACCAAATGTAGCTGTGTTTGAATCTACATTAAACTTCATGATTAACGGTAATCTCAATGTATAATCTTGTAAAATTTTTCATTTAAGCTAATAATAAATCTCATTGAGATTTCAAAGCTCAATAAAAAACAAAAAAATTTAATTGTAATATTTTTTTTAAATATTGAATTCATGCATTTTATTAAAATTTAAATAATATTGAAACATTTTCCACAAAAATTGAATACATATTTTAATACCGTTTAAAGGCATTTGTGCGTATAAAGGTGATTCCCGGAAAAATGTAAATTCCTTTTCCGCGAATTGCACACATTCGAACAAAACACCATCCAAGCCTTCGGTCGCCGATCAAACACCCTTATCAAGTCGCGCGAATCAGTCGCGGCTGTGAACTTTTGAGCGAGACTGTCTCTCAACCAGCCGGGCTCGTGCAGCGGCGTTCGCCGCATCCCCTGCCGTTTTTGATTTAGGGCCCGGAGCGGCCGGAACGAAGTGCGTTATGGCTCGGGGCGTAAATTCTCATGAGCGCGAGCGAGCTTGTAAGCTGCACCTCGCGCCCCCTTTGTATTATTAGCGTTTTAGCTGCGGCGCCTGATGTCGGGAAGGGGGGATCGGCCGAGCCGTTCCGCCGTAATTTGGCTTACTTTGATTTGTTTTTATTGCGCGACGCTGTCGGGGGCTGATTCACGAGACGCTCGTATTCGCCCGATTGAGCGCGCGATAACGCGACCCCCCTTTTTTGCGAGCGCGAAAAATTGAGGGGATAAAGCGGAGATTTGTTAATTGTCCTGGCGCTTTTCGAACCCTTTACTGGCCTGGCTGGAGTGGAACTTTTAATTTTGGAGGGTTAAACATCGTCTTGCTTGTTAAACATTTTTAAGCAAAGAATGCTTTGCGTAATTGACCTTTTTACACGAAGACTTGCCCTGGTAGAAAGAGTAAGGATTTTTAGAACAGAAATTGGCCATTTTGACAGGGACAATGCCCAAATAATGGCTATTAATTTTGGCCAATTTTCCTA